>JAQFVV010006220.1:7099188-8299188 GCA_028023455.1 Epiperipatus broadwayi
ATGTAAATTTATTTATACCCTATACACATTAAATCTATTTATACATTGATAGACTTCAGTAGTTGTATAAATATTTTAAAACACTGAATAAAATGCTAAAGAAAATTCATTTATTGATAGTACGAAAACATATTATAAAGCGCTGAAAACTTTGACATTATTCAAACGGAAATCAATCTCCGATAATGCGCGATTTCTTAAAATATTATAAATCTATGCGCACTCTCCCACCAGTAAAAACCTAAGTGAATCACTTAAGTTTAGAGCATACACTCTATATACACCAACTCTTACAGACCATGCTTAACTTAGAGTGTATTGTGTGCCTGATGTTATAATCAAATATTCAATAATAGAAATTTATTTAATCCATCACAGGAGAAAGACAGTCTCATTTTTAACCACCTATGATTAGACAAACATGATTAAATGTAAACTTATTATTATAAAGCACTCAAAACTTTGAAATTATTCAAACGGAGATTGACTTCTGTTTGAATAATTTGATAGTATGAAAAGAAAAGAAACTTTCACTTGATTTAAAAACAAAAAAGATGACTGACTTTTTGAATAAATTAGTTACATGCTAAAAGAGCACATTTGGAAAAAAACTTTCAAGTTTGCAGATGGGAAAAACAAAAAGTGAAAAGTATAGTGTTTTTAGATGCTTTTATTTAATTTAAAAATTACTTGTCCATGTTAAATCTTATAACTGAAGTTTAACGTACTTTTATCAGGTCCATTTCCTTCAAATGTTGTATATGTTAGATATCAATGACAATGCAATATGACACTAAAATATTTCAAGGTTGTCCATTTTTGGTGGTACTAGATTTCAAAATGTGATATTGATTCATTAAGTTTGCATTGATGTGCACTAGATGGCAGTAAATTCTTTAAAAATATGCTAGAATTGAATATTCACTAAAAACATTTAGTTACAATAGAAAGAAAAACAAATGGATAAAATCTTAACTTCTCTTGATTATTTAATTAAAAATCGCATTTTTAGAAACATCTTTATAGACAAACATAAATCATGCAAATCATTTTAAATACATGTGAATTTCATTCCATGGTTTAGTATTTAAATATAAAACCATCAAAACATCACATAATCACCATTTCATATAAGTATGCTGTTAATAAGAGTACCAAACTCAAGTGCAAGACTTCATAATCAATGGACACACAAAGGTTTTTGCATTAAAATCCTTATCTAGTGTCTACTCATCCAACATTTCCAGACTAGTTATAAAGTTCTAAATGCAGTGTTCTCGAATCCAAGGCTCCTCACTGATGAAAGCCACAAGCTAGAAACTAGTCCGGGGATATTGGATGAGTATGCACTAGGTAGAGATTTTATGCAAAAATCTTCCTGCATCCATTGATTATGAAGACTTGTACTTGATGGAACTACTGCATGGAGAGTTTGGTACTCTTATTATTTAAATATGAATAGTTACAAAGTTTATTACATTATATCCCATAATTGAAAAGTAAAAAATAATACATATAAAAATATTGTACAAAAAACTTTTAATTAATGACGAGTAATGCATTAAAAATAATTTATTTTTTTTGGAATACTATTTGGTTTGGAATAAAAATGGGGATGTCTGTAAATTAATTAATTCAATCATTATTTTTAAAACTAGTGATTGAATTAATTTAAACTTTCTTTTGTTTCATTAACTTCTTTCATTGTTAAAAGTTTTCCTTTGTTTAAAAACCTTGATTAATTTTAAAAAATAATTAGATTTTACTTTACTGCTTATAGATATTATTTTGTTAATGATAGATGAAATTTTCTAAAGTAGTTGATCTGTTAATAATTATTAAAATAATTTGGTATATATTAATAATTAAAATGTTTTTACATGAATCTTTTTCAAAATAAATTAATATGTGAACGATTTTTTTATATTACAAATGCATACATAAAAGTATAATATCCAGTTCATTATTAAAATGGTTTAATCTATAAAATTTAAAGCCGATAATGAAATAATTGAATGTTTTTGTATTGCATGTCTGTGCATATATAGTTTTAATTGAATACAACTTATCATTTGTATATATATAAATTTGTAAACCACAATTTAAACATGCATTTTTTTTTATCAAATTAATATGAAAATATGGTACTATTGGGTGTGCCATATTGTGCCAGTAGACGATCCATCAGCGCCCATCAAGAAGCATGCAATCAATAAATTTCTTCGCCAGACTGTGCCGGTAGATGGTGCTTCAGCGCCCATCAAGAAACACCTAATCGCTTGATGGATGCTGAAGCAGTCTAGCAGCACAATATGGCACACCCAACAGTATCGAAGACATTATTTATGTGTAAGTCGGAATCAAAAATAATCTGTTGTATTATTGGAAAACATATATAAGAACTCTTAATTAATAAATTAATTATTTTAAATTATTCCAATGAATTTATTAAATACTAGATTAAATATTTGTATCTTTACTCTTGTTTATATATGTTCAGCAATCACTATTAATATCCAAATGTAGATCTGGCCATAATAGAATTTGGATGTGTGGCCATTTATATAACTCTAGAATTATTTAGATGGCATGAAGGAAAAGATCACCTTTAAAATCCACATATTTTATTTATTATGATGACAATTACTAGTTTATTTATGGCCAGTAATAGCCATAGTAGTAATGACCCTGAAGTATTGGACAATGAACAGCATTTAATGATTTCCAGCAGTTTAAAACATAAATATGTGCAATAGCAAACTCTCCATACAGTAGCGCCACTCAGTGCAAACCATAGTAATCAGTGGATGCAAGAAAGTTTGTGAATAAAATCCCCATCTACTGCTTACTCATCGAATATTTCCAGACAAGTTTCTAGCTTGTGGCTTTCTAAGGATCTAATGCAATCCTCCAGAAGCCACCTTTTATCTATTTAGTTAACTAAAAAACTAGGAGTTCAAAATGAAAACACATTCATGTTTTCAATCCAAGTTCATTTGCCTGTATAGGCATATAAATCTAAATCCAGTTCAGCATCTATACATTTTAGTGTCCTTGGTTTATCAAAAATCAGACACCATCATCCTATAGCCAGAAATAGTTTAAAACCTCCAAAACATTACGATCCATTTCCTACGCTTACACAAGCTGTTATAAGCAGTAGCAAACTCTCCATTACCGTAGTGCCACCTAGTGCAAGCCTTAGTAATCAATGGATGCAGGAAGGTTTGTGTATAAAATCCTATGTGCCTACTCATTCAATATCACCAAACCAGTTTCCAGCTTGTGGCTTTCATCAGTGCAAACTTCTTGCATCAATTGATTACTAAGGCATGAACTGATAGCAGTATTGCATGAAGAGTTTGCTACCACTAATAAAACCTTGTGCAAACATAGGAAAAAGATGATCACATGTTTTGGTTGTTGAAAACTATTCCTGTCCATGGGATGATGGAGACTGTGGATTTTGATAAACCAAGAACACTTATAACGTATAGGTGCTGAACTGGGTTCAGATCAATGACTATACAGGCAAATGTGCTTGGATTTAAAACATTTTCACTTAGAGTCCTAACTTTATAATTAACTAAATAGATAAAGGGTGGCTGCTGGAGGGTTGCATTAGATCCTTAGATCTAGGTTCTGTGCTCTCAGATTCAAAGCTCCTCATTGATAAATGCCACAAACTAGAAACTAGTCTAGATGGTATTTTATACACAAACTTTCCTGCATCCATTGATTACTAATGCTTGCACTGGGTGGCACTACTGCACAGTTTGTTATTGCTAATAACAGCTTGTGTAAACTTAAGAAATGGTGATCATGTGATGTTTTAGTGATATTAAATATAGTGATTAATTTAGTGTTATAATATAGTATTTATGTTATTAGCATGCAATAAAAGCATGAAGTTTGTTTTTATGTCTCGTTAGTAGGTTAAAGATAAATCTGACTTTATATTAAATCCATTCACACATAAGTATTGCTGATTATATTTGTCATTATTATTTGTCCTCTTCTTTTTTTGATTCGCTATTCTTGCTGATGACGAATATCGAATATGCACTCCTGATTACTTTATTTGATATTATTGAACAGTTCATTGTTACAAATGGCAGGGCAAAATTTGACCAAATATACATGTCAATAGTAACATTTTTGTAAGCATTATCAGTAAAATATTGAATTATAATAAAAATTTTCCAAATTAGAACTATTTCAGCTGACATAAGCTGGCAATCAATGACTATATCATAGTTGAATTATTTCTAGATAAATGCACTAAAATTTGTTATAATCTGTTAATTATTATTTGTAACACTGTATGGGAGTCTTATTTATTTTTGAATATATTTAGAAAAATTGAGGCCTAATTTATACACACGTAAAGTATTTATATCTGACATCGCAACACATATATAATCTAAAGTTCTAAACTAAAATTTGGTTTAAAAATGAATCAGACAGAAAATACTAATATTAGACGATTTCAGTATGAATTGTCAATTTTTAATTGGCTGTTTGACTGGTTATATTCATAACTGAAATCATCATCATGTCTTCAACCATTATCAATCCACTGCAGGGGGAAGGTTTCTCCAGGTTCAATCCATTGTCTCAAATCTCTATCCTCTCTTCTCCACATCATCCCTGCACACTTTCTTACTTCATCCATCCATCTCATATGTGGTCTCTTTCTTGATCTTTTACAATCTCTTGGAATCCAATTTAAGGTTTCAATTGTACATCATCATCTCTTCTAGAAATATGTCCATTCCAACTCCACTTCAGACTCTTAATTCTTTCAATGTCAGCAACAACTGTTTGTTCTTTGACCCATATATTTCACTTTCAACCACTTATTAGACTGCATATTAGGGAGGGAGAGTTGGCTATAACGATTTTACTAATACGCTAGGCACAAGTAAAATATAATAATAAAGTGGCTCTGCGGATGGAAGAATAGTTTTAGGGTTTTTGTGACAAACAACGGTTTACCCAATAACCGATCGTCATGCTGCAAAAGGGAACCTTTATTTGGTTCATAAGAAGCGGGGGACTTACGTGCTAATCTGGCCTGTAGCTCAGACTTCGCTACTGCACTACCCTATAAGAGAAGATGTGCTGGCAACGCCGTGGCTCCATCTTATATATGTATAAAAAAAACAGCACAACGAGGAAATCTAAATAAGTTTCACATCCGCCAAGCCGAAGGATATTATAAATTAAATATCATATATTAAATGAACACCAGTTCATCAGCTTGATCAAAAGAGCCAACTCTTCTGTAGCATGAGAAATATGTATATGCTACTGACGGGAATATATACAAACTTTACTTTATCCCGTTCAATCTCTTTAGTTATCTATAACTACTAAACTTTTAAAAAGGAGAAAAAGTATATTTAATAAGGGACTTACGAATACTTTACTAAAAAATATACTTATGATTGCACTCCAGGCTAGTTTAATTTTTAGTAATATAATAATTAAAGGTTGAAAAGCCACATTTTATATTTATATTAATTAATTTACTAAATGACAAAATATGAATTTGGGTTTCGAAACAGCGCACGAAATGACGCTATATAAATAATAATACGAAGATGTTAAATTTATATGTTTAAAAACATATTCTATAATTAAATGCACGCCGTTTCGAAACATAGGCATAATTAATAATTATTAAAAATAAGCAAAAGAAAAGCAAAATATAACTGCAGTGATTAAATTATATAGCAAAACATTAATTAACACAGAAATTTAGCAAAGTATTTCATTTATAGAAAGAGTTTACAATATTGAATTAATAAAGAAATTTACAAAAGTATTTCATTTTATAGAATTTAAAGATTATTTGAAAAAAATTTAGAAAGAAGTTTCGATAATATGGTTAGCTAACCTGTTTTTGAAGAAATCATGATTGTTTTTGAAATTCACAGAGCTCTGCTATTTTAAATAATAGTATAACAGTTCTATAGCTGGACTGGATAGATTCGAGCTGGAACGAAGGTGAGTTCTTTGGCGGCTTATGGCATGTTCCTATTCAGTTGCGAGACGATTTAAAAATGGTGTTGGAACGAAGGAAAGTTCTTTTAGCGGCTTATGACATCTTTTATTTGGTGTGGTTGTTGCTTCGGCATTTTGATGGATTGAACTAGGCGTTCCATCACGGGAAAGCAGCAAAATTTTGCCTGACTTTAGCCAGACATGTTAAGGTTGAACAAATATAAAGCTTCTCCTGTTGACTCTCTTCAAAAGTAAGATGGATTCTCCTTCCCGCTTAAAATAAGGCCTATTTATATCCTTCTACTAAACTTTAACACCTTTCTGGAATTTCGTAAGCCTCGGGACCAATTGACTTTTAATTAAAGCAAAATAATATAATTCAATTTCTACAACAACTGATAAAATCTCCGAGGTGTTATATTTAATTTCCTTAAAAAAATGTATCAAAATATATAAACTATATAATTTGATTCATTTTCATTAATTAAATTCCTTTTCAGGTGTTATTACTTAGCAGATGGAACGGTATTCTGATTTAATGAAAAAGTCTTTTGTTGCAAACAAAAATCAATCAGAAAACAGATTTTACTTTTTACCCGGGGTGCAGTCACTAATTGATCTCTTGTTTACACAAAATTCTCATTTTTAATTACAAATGGATGATTTTTATTTTACTGAAATAAATAACTTTTAACATATTTGTTCTTACATATTATTTGTTTATTAAAAAAAAAAGCAAATTTAAAGAAAATACTTTAGTTTCAATTATATATGTAAAACATTAAATCAGAAAACCGTTAAATATAATTTAAAGAAAATGTTTTACAGTATCTTTATTTAAACTTAAATATATATATATCATTCCAATGTTTAACTTATCCATCCACATACGAATATAATAGCGAATATAATTAAGAATTGACTGAAAATTAATAAAACATTTTATAATAAATTATGAGCATTTCTCCGCTATAATTGTATCAAACCTGTCTAATTATAGCGTGTTTTCATATGTAAATGGATGATGCCATTCAAGCGGCCATTGTAGCAAAGTTTTCCCGCTCGACTTATATATTACATTTTTACATTAAAAATAGGTTCGAAATTAGTTCAGACGAGTAGGTCATTAGGTTGATGGTGAAACAGAAAGGGATTGGAGGTTTCCGTTTCAATACTTTGTATTATTAATAATAATAGCTAAAATATTTCTAGATAAATTCATATTATAATTTCAATATTTATCTTTGAAGTCTACGAAAAACTTCCCATTATTATAAGGAAGAGGCTTGCTTACATGTGAAAATATTTAGGAATTCTTCAGTTTTCATCTATATAAAATATTTATGTCTGACATAAATTATATAATATGAAATATTAAACTAAAAGCGGGTCCATTTTTGGTTTAAAAGTGAATCCAAACATTGCTCGGTTATAATGCAGCTGAAATATATCTAGATAAATATGCACTAATTTTTATTATAATTTCAATATTTACATCATTATGTATGGAAAAGTCGGGTTTACTTATGAAAATATCAGGAAAATTGAAATTTCTATCAGTTTTCATACAAATGACTTGACTTGCAATATTTTTGCAATCTACAGTATTAAAGTAAAAGAATAACTATTTTTTGTTTATAGGCAAGTTCAACAGGTAGTTTATATTGCATTTTTTAATTGGTTAACTTTTTACATAATAGCCGACATAAATAAATATAATTTCCCGACTACAATTTCAATAATTATACTTATAAATTCATGAAATTCTGCTAATAATTGTGTAATTGTATGTATAACAGCATAGAAATGTGAGTACGATACTATGTGATATTACTTAGAATAATTTGATAGTCTTGGCTTGCTGTCATTTCCTGTTTATATGGATCTCAAAATTTCAATTAGGATATAGTTAGCAGTAAATTATTAGGAAATGCTTCAGATATGGAATCTTTGATTTATAATACCTTTTTTTATTTATATATAACCTGAAACTTAATGTACATTTGGAGGTGGAATACACAACTTGTAAACAGTGATGGTGTTAAGCCAAGTTGAAATCATACTGGAAAAGTATTTCATATTTTTAAATTGGAAAAGTATACCAGTCCTACATAATCATTTACAAGGCGTTAAGCTCTCTGTCATCAAAGATAACATCTGATAGCTCGATGGTGATGTTAAACATAATATCAACGTATTTAAATGATCTGTTTAAAAGGCTCTTCAGATCAGTGTAAAACACAAACACTGGAATCCGAGTTTGTTACAATAAGTAATCTTAAAAATAAATGGAAAATGTCATCCTACAAATAGCATAAAAAATAAATAAATAATAAAATGCATTTTGTTGTGGGATTGACATAGGGTGAATTGTGATAATCTATAAACAGGCTAACTTCTAAAATAAAATGAATAATCTGAAATTTAAATTTTCATTCATACTTTATAATAGTGCAGTAACTAAATGCAGAATTAAAACAATGAGCACCAATAAATAGAAGATATATATATTCAAATACTAGTCTAATTCTATGGCTGATCATGAAAACATCAATGATTTTGATAAAAAAAAAAAGGCTATTATCAAGAAAAACTATCTTTTCTTTGGCAGATATAAAGATACGAAAGTGTAATATGAAGCTAAATTTGTATTATATAATTTCCTAGATTGTATATTTTGTTGTAAGAATTCCTATAATTAATTATATTTAATAATAAATATAATTTTCTTTGATGTATATATGATGCGATGCCAAATTTGAAATAAAGATAATAATAATAATAATAAACATATTAAAATAATATAAGCATTATTATAATATATATAAATAAATAATAAAGGAAACTTATTTATAAGAGAGTTGAGAGTAGATATTGAAGTCTATAGTTCATCATCCCAATGAAGATCTCTTACGAAGCATATCACCAATCCATTTGTACAATGATGATTCCATTTATCCTTAAACAATAAACTGTTAATAACATCCAATGACCGGATTAATGTGAAATAAAATAAATATTCTTCGAATGTAGATGTTCTTAATCTTCATTTCTCTATTATCACTAGACGTTCTATATATTCAATATTTCAAAATATTTTAAAATAGCATGCAAGGTTGGTTTCGAAACCTTTACGATATAAGTTGTTTTACTCAAAACACATTGTTTTATCCTATATATATAATTATCTTAAATTTATATATATCCGAAGAATCATGGAAGTATTAAAACAACGTAGTTTCCAAAAACTTAAACAGACGTTCTTTTCTTTTATATTGCTTTTCCTTTAAGATTGAGTAGAAAATTAAATATATTTTCCTTGCAGACTTTTAATCCACAAATTATTTTAATTTGGAAAAGTTAATATTTAAGTTCCAATCGTTAAATAGTAGTATTGATAAAAGAAAAATGCTGTTTTTAAAGAGAAAAGATTTTCTTTTTCTTTCGTTTTTTTTTTTTATCAAGAGAACGAACGAATCTGCTCGTGTGTTATATAAAAGTTCATGCTTAACTCAACTATCAATTGTTCCACTGACATTAAGATTTAATAATAAAATTAAAAAAATATATAAGTATTTATTCTTAACTTCAAATCTGGCATTTTACTCAAAAGCTTAAGGTATGTATTATTTAAAACTTAAATGTATATATAAATAGTACATATATGTTACATAATAAAATAGTCAAATAAAAATTTATATTTATAAATAATTTCACAAGAGATAAAACACGTTAGACCAATAATAATAACTGTTAGTTACTATTATATTTCCCCTTCCCTTCGGAAATTTAAAATTTTAATTTAAGTTAAAATTTTAAACACAACTATTTTAGTATATTCTTATAGTTTAATTGCATTTATAGTTGGATTTTATGAAGGGTTGAATTTTTTTTTTTTTTAACTGTTATATCTTCCTAATACTTGGGCTATTTTATTCTTGTGATAATGATCAAAAATAAAAAAAATTAAGGACTTTGATGGGTTAATATTTTTTTTTATAAAAAAAAAAAAAAAAAAAAAAATAATGTGTTTCCTTCTTGGACCACAAATATATTTACTAGCCTTATTCCTGCTTCTTTAAGACTTATGGATTTGAAAAGGACTAAATAAATACTAGAGTATCCTTTTATAAATATGAATTGACTCTATGGTTTTAATTATTTTAAGGCATTAAAGAATACCCTCACCAAAGCTAATGCTTTTAACTATACTTCTCTTTACATTGATCACTATTATTATTATTTTTTATACAACCGTATGGTTTACACTGCCCAATTCTTATCTTGGTCTTCACCTCATTTCTTTATAAAATATTATAAGCAGCCAAAATATGGTTTTAAAATTCGTGAATTGTATGTACCACGAATCTCTCCTTCTTGGTTAATCCAAAATGCATTTGGACCTGCCTTTTTAACGATAGTATAAGGTCCTTCATACGTATTGAAGAATTTATGGTATTTATTCTCCAATGGTTTGCTGGGATGGAAAGTCTTTATCAAAACTTTATCTCCAACTTTAAATTCATAAATACATTTTTTTTTATTCTGACTTCTATTATTTGCCATTTTAACAAGTTGTTTATGAGCTTGTAAAATATCATTTTCTCCATTTATTTTGGGTTCATTAATAATAGGTTTATATTTTTTAAATAATATAGGTATAATTTGATGAAAGTGTAGTTGGATGGGTGAGAATCCTGTAGATTCATTTAAACTCCAATTGATATAGTCTACTACACGTTTTGTCTGCTTTACCCAACCCTTGTGCTCCTCTTCTAAATAGGTCCTAAACAAACGTCCAAGCTCCCGCATAATACGTTCACATGGATTTGATTGTGGATTCCTAATAGAGATTAGCACATGTTTTATTTTTGATATATCTACCCATTTCTTCCATTCCTTAGATAGAAAAGGTGTACCATGATCAGTTAGTATGGTTTTCGGCTTTCCTATCATTGGAAATTGGAGAGTACTCAATACTTTGATTGTATGTTTAGCATTGGCTTGGGGTATCGGGTAAGCAGCAACATATTTGGAAAAGAGATCATAAGTGACTAATAAATATTTTTGTTTGTTGAATGGAGGCAAAGGCCCATAATAGTCAATTGCTAAGATCTCGTTTGGTCTTTTTGGAATGATAGAATTAATTGAATTAATATAATTTTGGTTTACTGACTTAGCTCTTAAGCAAATTAGACAATCTTGGAGTGATTTCAAGATGTCTTTATACATTTTTGGCCAGTAAAACCAATTCTTAAGGGTATGTTCTGTCTTATGAGCACCATAATGCCCGTATAGACAGTGTACGTATTTTATGAGTGGGTCACGTAAAGACTTTGGTATTATTGTCCTCCACTCATCAACGTTATCATTCACTTTATATAGTAAGACCTGTTGTTCTAATTTAAAATGGTTAAGATCTTTAGGTGCATCCAAAACTTCCTCCCTTAATAAAACTTTTATAATTGGGTTTAATTCTGGGTCATTAAATTGTATCTCTGGTAAGTTTTCCAACTCGTTCTCTACATTACTATCAGCCATCACATTGACATTTGTAATGTAGGCATTGTCTACCATCAAATGATTTTGTTCTGACCTACATGGATTTCGACTAAGCACATCAGCAACGATATTCTCGGATCCTTTGCAATAATGCACAGTGTAATTAAATTCCTGTAGTAGTAAACTCCATCTAACTAGACGACTATTAGTCAGATAACTGTGATTCAGGAATTCAAGGCTTTTGTGATCAGTGATCACTATCACCTCTGATCCGAGTAGCATTTGTCGAAATTTTTGGAAAGCCCAGACTATTGCTAGTGCTTCCTTCTCTGTAACCATGTAATTTATTTCTGGACCTTTCAAGAGCCGGCTAATAAAGTAGAGGACACCTGGTTGGCCATCCTCTTGGATTTGGGACAGTGTTACCCCTAATCCAAAACCACTACTATCTGTTTGAACAATGAATGGTTTATTAAAATCAGGGAAAGCTAACATAGTTAACTTTAAAAACCCTGTTTTAATATTCTCAAATGCACGGTCTTGTTCTTCAGTCCATTTCCAATGTTCATCTTTTCTAATCAATTTTAGCAACGGTTCCATGTGGTCTGAGAACTTCTGATAGAAACGGTTGTAAAAATTACATAGGCCTAAAAATGATCTAATTTGTTTTCGAGTAGATGGTTTAGGAAAGTTTTGAATGGCAGAGATCTTCTCTGGATGAGGTCTTATCCCATTGCAACCAACAATATGACCTAAGAAGACTACTTGGTTGGAAACTAAAGTACTCTTCTTGAAGTTAATTTTTATACCTTTCAGAAAACACTCTTTAAAAAATATAGATAAATGTTGAAGGTGTTCTTCAACTGTGGTGGATGCAATAATTACATCATCCACATAAATAATTATGATTTGTTTTACCTCAGGAGATAAAGTCTTATCCAAACACCTGATTAGACCTGCACCACTATTTATCAATCCAAATGGCATCCTATTAAATTGGTATGTAAAACCCTCATAACGAAAAGCAGTATATTGGCGATCTTCTGGATGAAGTTCAATCTGCCAATAGCTGGAGGTTAAATCGAAAGTGGAAAATACCTTCTTGTTTCCAAATTTCATGAATAATTCATGTATGGGCGGTGGTATATTTCTGTCTGGGACAGTAATTTTATTTAGTTGTCTAGCATCTAAACAAAATCTCATCGACCCATCTTTCTTCTTCACAGTTACTACTGGATTACAGTAAGGTGAAGAGCATTTGGAAATGATTTCCCAATCCAGCATTTTATTAATTTGCTTAGATATATCTTCCCGATATTGGTATGGAATAGGATATGATTTAGATTGAAATGGTTGATCATGAATTAATCTAATTCTCTGTTGGAATCCCTTTATCACTCCTGGTATGTCTGAGAAAATAGAATTAAATTCTCTTATAACAAATCGTAATTTTAATATATCATCACTTCCAAGCAAGTTGGATTCTGCGAGTTTACTCTCTAAAAGTGTTTCTGGAATGCTAGATGTTATAGAGTCAACTTCAATTTGATCATATCTTGGAAGCAATGTCATCTCTAAGACTTCATCATTAATTTTAACTGTTTTATTACAGAAATCAATTACACAAGTGTTCAAATGTAGGAAGTCTGCCCCTAAAATAACATTATGAATCAAACCATTCAAAATTAAAAATACATGATAGAGAGTTGTTTGGCCGATTTTAATCTCAACCCAAATTTGTTTTTGGATTAACTTAGCTTTTCTACTGTTAGCCATGGTAACCTGCATAGATTTCAGTGGTAAAATTTTGATATTAGGATTTATTGCTAAAATCTTTTGGTAAAATGTCTCTGATATCACAGAAATTTGGCTACCAGAATCTAATAATGCCTTAACCAGCAAGCTCTCAAACAAAACTTCTATCATAGGGCAACTTTGTAAAACAAAATTTGGTGTTTTATCTTCCCATGAACACATCATGTTAGTGATTTCTCGTGTAAAAGATTGATTCAAGTTCCTCATTGGGTATTTGGTTTCTTGAGGTGAGGAACATTTCCTCAAGTACCCTTTTAGTTTGTTTTATGTGAATCTATAGATATATCCTTACTACATCCCGGTTTTGGGGAATTTCTTGGATTATTAGAAGAAGTTATTTTTACTTTATTTAAATTATCACGACTTATTTTGGGAGAGGGGTCATAAGGTATATTCCTTTGAGATGTTTTTCCCTTCCAATAATTGGTATTTCTATTATTTTTCCTTCTATTATAAAATATTGTATTGATTGAAGCTTCCTCTTTTTTTTTATCAGGTAATCTAATTGATAAATTGGTTTGATTCATATCAATACTATTTAAAAGTTCTACTATTTGTTCTATTTTTGTTATATTGGTACACAATAATGATTGTTCTATTTTAAGTGGTAAATTTCTTTTTATTATTCTAATCATTTCACCTTCACTTAAATGATAAGTATTAAGTGTTCTTAATTTTGTTATTTGACGGCGAAAGAATTTGGTCAAGGTTTCTCCAGGTGTCTGTTTATACTTATCTTGGAATATTTGGTACAATAAAGCCTCTTGTTTATCTCTATTCCAAAAATTTTTAATTAATAACTCTTGATATTCCATATAAGTAGATGGAGTTTGTGATAAAGACTCCCACCACATCAATGCATCTCCTTGTAAGTGACTATATGCAACGATCACTTTTTCTCCTTCTGATAAACTACGGTTAACGGAAAAATAAAGATTAAGGCTTCTAATATGTTCTATCGGAGATTCATTATGAGATCCTTTGAATATTTTTAACCTAACAAATTGGTTAATTGTACTACTTGGTATTGAATGGTTGTATACCTTTTGTTTTTCTAAAACATTCAACTGAGAAGTTGATGTTTGATTTTCATGATTAATCCTATAAGTATCTAAGTTTAACCCTTCTAATTCAAAATTACTAGGATAATTTTCAACTTCAGGCATTATATGATACTGAAAATTTGATCTATCACCAGAGTCAATTACTTGTTGTGGATCTTTTTGAATGACCTCCAAATGATTTTCACCATGATTTTGTTCTTGATTATAACTATAAGTATTTACATTATTTTCAACCTGATGCATTTCTATAGTTGGTGTTCCTTTACATATCTGTGTTTCAATAACCAAAAATCTACTATCAGTTGATTCCTTTATTTTATTTACTCTATTCCAAGTTTCAGTAGTATCTTTCCTTAATTTTTCCAATACATTTTTGTCTATATTTGTATTAATTTCTATTGAATTCATTTTATTTTCTAAAGTTTTAAGTTGATGATCAATAGTCTCCAATACATTATTCTGAGATTCTACCTCATTATTATGTTTAGTAGATAGTTGATCTATTCTTGCTTGTGTTTGTTGTCTATCTACTTGGATTTCATTCCGTATTTTATTTTGTTCTTCTTTTACTTGATCCCTAAAAATTCCTTGATTTTTATACATTTCATCACATTTAACATTAAATTTATCTATTATGTCACCTTGGAACTCATTAAACTGTTGTTGACATTTTGAATTATTTTCATCAATTTCATTCTTTAAATCATTTAATGCTTGTTTAATTTCTATGTTATCTTTTTTAACATTATCCACATTTAAATTTAATTGTTGGATTTTTGTAGATAATTTATTTTCAATTCCTGTTATTTCAACCTTCAAATCATTTTTTAAACTATCTAATTTTTTACTATTATTATCCAATTTTTGATTCAAATCACTTTTTAAACTATTAATATTATCATCCAATTTTTGATTCAAATCACTTTTTAAATTATTAATATTATCATCCAATTTTTGATTCAAATCACTTTTTAAATCATCTAATTTATTCATAAACATTTGTAACATTTGCTGAATTGTTCCAACATTAGATGATTGACTAATCTCAATTGTAGATGATTGATTTAAACCTTCATCAACTATATTTTGTGTTTGAGATAACACTTGATCTAAACTCGGTGTTTGTTGAGGGTATTCAATTATGGTTGTAGAACCCCCAGGTGCTTGTACTAATGATGATTGTTCTATAATATTACTATCATCACTTAGTTCACTTTGCAAATCATCTTGCATTTGACTAGAGCATTTAATATCTTTGTTTGAAAACATTTTCCCACTTCGCAGCATAACAAATTTTAACTTAATTCAAATATTACTTAAGTGTATATATATTTTTATAACCAAAATATTATATCGTAAAGTTCTCTACCACCCCATGCTATTTATATATACTTATGATGTTCTAATAATATATGTGTATATTTTTAAACGTCTATGTCTATATAAAACTTTATCCCACTCAACTCTTGTTTAAAACATAATTTAATAATTAGTTATTTAAATATTGATCTCTCTAAATCATATTATATATATTACCTTTTTTTTTTTATTTATATTAATCTTGCAATTATAAATATCATATATAATGAATCGAAATTATAGATTCAATGCCTAAAACGTTGCACACCAGATAAAACGCAGTCTACAGGGTATGAGATTTAATTAATCGAAGCCCTTAACGTTTGGGTCGCCAGATATAACGGGACAGCCTATTTGATAGCCTTAGTTGAGGCATCAAATATAACGGAACGGCATTTAATCATCCCAGTTGATGTATTAATTGTAATATAATCAATTATATTTAATGTTTAGAAATCATTAACTTAATGCTTCATAGTTAGGTTCGCCAAATATAACAGAATGGATTATATTTAAAATCTAAGTTGGTCTTGTTAAATATAAAGAGATGATTAAATTCCTTAGAAAGAGGATACGCATTTCACTACAATCGGACTTTGGGTCTTCAAGTAGAATGCTAGAAATGAATCGATGAAATACTAAATCCATGATTATATATATCTTTATTATGCTAGCTCAATATCTTTAAATAAGTTTAAATACAATTTAGACCAGGTCATCCATCTTTCATCCCTCTTTCAGTCACCATTATGCCACGATATTTAAACTCACGGAGAATTTGCAATTAGCTCTTTTCAGGAATAATTTCAAAACAAGTTATTTCATATGCCTTTATATAAGCATTAATTATAACTATTATTCATATGATATTTATAATACTAGCATATATATAATATAATTCAATAATGATTAGACAAAGAGATCACGTTAACAAATCAATATTTAATAAACAATAAAAAATATAATAGAATAGATAATAAAATATTAATAAATAAATACGGATGAATTTTATCATTTTAAAAGAATATTAATAAATGATATTTTTTTATTTAATACCCTATGATAAAACTCAATACTATAATAAACTTTCAAAAATTAAAGAAAATAGCTTAAATTAACAGATATATAAAAACAATATCTGGGTTCAAAAATTAATAATTTATGTAACTTATTAATTTATTTATCGTTCTTATTTATATGCTTCACAATTACCCACATATAAGTATTATTTGCCATTGTATAACTTATATATTATATGTATTTTTAATAAATAAAAATACATTAAACGTTTACAATATTACGTAGTAAACACAATACAATCCTGTTTAAGATATCTGTCAAATAATAACTATTTTTTATATCCCTCATCTAATTTGATGAATTATGTTAAGCTTTCAATTAATTATATTTAATAATAAATATAATTTTCCTTTTAAGATATATATGATGCGATGCCAAATTTGAAATAAAGATAATAATAATAATAATAATAATAAACATATTAAAATAATATAAGCATTATTATAATATATATAAATAAATAATAAAGGAAACTTATTTATAAGAGAGTTGAGAGTAGATATTGAAGTCTATAGTTCATCATCCCAATGAAGATCTCTTACGAAGCATATCACCAATCCATTTGTACAATGATGATTCCATTTATCCTTAAACGATAAACTGTTAATAACATCCAATGACCGGATTAATGTGAAATAAAATAAATATTCTTCGAATGTAGATGTTCTTAATCTTCATTTCTCTATTATCACTAGACGTTCTATATATTCAATATTTCAAAATATTTTAAAATAGCATGCAAGGTTGGTTTCAAAACCTTTACGATATAAGTTGTTTTACTCAAAACACATTGTTTTATCCTATATATATATAATTATCTTAAATTTATATATATCTGAAGAATCACGGAAGTATTAAAACAACGTAGTTTCCAAAAACTTAAACAGACGTTCTTTTCTTTTATATTGCTTTTCCTTTAAGATTGAGTAGAAAATTAAATATATTTTCCTTGCAGACTTTTAATCCACAAATTATTTTAATTTGGAAAAGTTAATATTTAAGTTCCAATCGTTAAATAGTAGTATTGATAAAAGAAAAATGCTGTTTTTAAAGAGAAAAGATTTTCTTTTTCTTTCGTTTTTTTTTTATCAAGAGAACGAACGAATCTGCTCGTGTGTTATATAAAAGTTCATGCTTAACTCAACTATCAATTGTTCCACTGACATTAAGATTTAATAATAAAATTAAAAAAATATATAAGTATTTATTCTTAACTTCAAATCTGGCATTTTACTCAAAAGCTTAAGGTATGTATTATTTAAAACTTAAATGTATATATAAATAGTACATATATGTTACATAATAAAATAGTCAAATAAAAATTTATATTTATAAATAATTTCACAAGAGATAAAACACGTTAGACCAATAATAATAACTGTTAGTTACTATTATAATATATATATATATAGTGCTACCACAAATCAAATCATCATAAAGTAATTACAAATAAAATATTCATATAAAAATTATCACTTGATATGGAACAGTTTAGTATATAAAAACTCATTGATGCTTTATTTCATATTCGGTTTTTGGACTTGTTGGCATTCAAGTGCTGAAAAAGTGAGAAATCTTATTTGCTTTATCATCATGGTATTCTCTTCAAGTGCATGTTTGCTATTATCCATGGAGGAAAATATTTATTAACAAATAAAAATTGTGCCAAATTATATCTCAACTAGTATTCATAAAGCATTAGATGCATAAGAACTGAGAGTTGTATTGATTTATGCAATACATTTTTTGAATATTTCAGTTTACATATGTTAGGAAATCTTAGGTTTTTTTTAAGGTAACTGGCCCATAGATAATTCAATAAATCCTTACATATCATTTGATAAATGGATATCCAACTATTTTTAGTTAAAAGATAAAATAAAGATGAAATATTATAAAGTTTTATCTGGAAATTGGCAAGTCTAATGACTGTTTTTATCTCTTTAACTATTTCTCTATGATGGGCTTTTGTAGTCTTTTATCTTATAGTGGGTTATTTAAATGCTGTTTTATGTACAATCTTTCAATGTGGACCCACAAAATGGCCCAAGAATCCAGAATATTTCCTTCTGAAGGTAAGAAGGCAGATATATGGAAAACTATCAATCCATCCTGATAAACCAGCATTGTAAATTTATATTTGTAATTATTACATTAAAACTAACTTTTGTTACATATATAAATATATCCTGAGGAAGTAGATATTACTAATCTTGCAATTCTAAATGCTGATTTTTGAGTTACAGCTTAAATTAACTTAAATAGTTTTGATTATTTCTCAAATTAATAATTATTCTTCAAACTTTGATGTACTGCTAATATTACTCATCATAAAATATAAAATAATTACTGCCAAACTAGTATTGTTTTAAACCATGACTTTCCATTGCTGATGAATTCCAGAGGTTTTGGACATAGCATAAGGTAAAAGAATGGATTCTTAATTTCAATTTCAGAGATGAAAACTAATAAACAGATTGTATTAGTCCAAGAATAGTAAAGATCATCTCATTTTGTTTGTCATTAAAATGTTGGAACAAAAATAACAACTGGAATGACAAAAATGTATGTAGTCAACATTAAAAAATTGTTCTCCTTGAATGGTTTAAGTTTTAATAAGAGGTGAAAAGATCTCTCTTTAGTTTATTCAAACTCTTTTTATAACTTCATACCTCTTTAGTTTCTAAAAGAATTATAATAACTATTTTAAATATCTCATCACACTTTTAAAATTCTTTGAAACTTTTTTTATAATCTTTATTTTATTAACTACTTGATGAATTTTACTTTTTATTTTACAAGCCATTACCATTTATTTTTAAAAAAGGAGCAACTGTAATCAGTTAGTCACCATTTTACAACTTGAATATCTTGTGATTCTTTAAGTATTTGGACATGATAAATTGCAATTGCTAAAAAGTTGTTTGTTTTTTTTGTTGAAAAAAAATATTATTTTGTGTAAACCACTGAAGTTAACATTAGTAAAGAAACTTTCTGAATATTGTATGATATGCTTAAATTTTCTATGTGAATCAAACAATCAGAGAAGACCAATTAGGATAAAATTGCAAGTGATAGGAAAAAAATAATTTGTCCCAGCTGATAGAAATACTCATTATTTTTAAAAGTCCAAATAAAAAGGATTGAAAACACACAAAAAGTTTTCCACCAACAGCTAGCTGTTAAATAATTTATTTTACAGACTCAGTTAACAGGCTTATTTTAAAAACTTTATAAAAAAGTCATTTTGAACTTTTACTATTAGTAGTAACTATGAAAGCAGGATAGATTGATCTTATTCATATATCTTCTATTATCAGATCAACTATATATATATTTTAAATATTTTGTTTTTATCAATATATTCCTCATCTTAGCTCTGTCATATATCGCAAACATCCATGTTTGTAATTGTAAACACACACTTAGATATAAATAATATATCTAAGCCATATCAAATATGCCTAAATATATATATACACAGTATATGAAAATAAAATCTTACTTGGGTCGTGTAAGTTTTTTAAATTTGCCAACGTTTCATCATATAATTCTTTATTATAATATATATAACAATGTTGGTTAATCAAACTACATATGAGCATGAAAATGAATAAACAGATAGTCACCCATAGCAATGCAACAACCATTTTATGATTAAGCAGCTATTTTACCCAAACATTTCATTATCATGCCCACTTAAAAAAAAAAAAATCCAATGTTCCCTTCCCCCTTCTGGAAATTACTTTTTTTAAGTGAACAAACAGATACAGTGATAAATCTGCATTATTTTCTGTATCTATATTTTTACCTACATCCTACAATCTAATAAAGAAAGGTGTAGTTGTAAATAAAGCACCTTGCAGCTTGAAATTATAAAATTATTTTTAAAATCAATCATAGTAATATTCACATTATCACAGAAGCAATATAATGAATGCTAATATTAAGACAAAAATGAACAAATGATATTTAAATATAATCCCTAGTGATAAAAATGAACCCAGTGCATTGCTACCAATTTATTAATTTTTGACTCTTTTTTTTTGTCAGCAGCATTCTTAAATCACTATAATTAAACTATTTGCAGGGTGCTTCTGTTTTTTAGTTAGCAAGTTTGTGACTGCACTGAATGCAATTAAAAACTTAAGCCCTATAGATTATAATCCAGGATAAAATGTAATTATCTGCTTTTGTAGCCAGAACTGTTGGTAGTTGTTTTTGAGTTTAAATTTCAATTCCTCATTTGTTGTTACTTCTATTTGTTCTTCTTATTTTGGAGATTCTTTGTGATTGTACTTAAAAAACAGTACAAAAGTGAATGGATCATGTTCATTTTATAAATATCTTCAAATAATTGGATGGAAAAACTAGCTGATTTCCACTTGTCCTAAATTTTATTTGTACAAAAGTTTTGTCACAAATAAGGATGTATCAGTTTTTGTTTTGTTTAAATTCAGCTTGCAGCAGCTTTGTTTCATTGAATTTATTACACAAGTCTAATAAATAAACTGTATCCTTTTTTGGATCAATCAAGTCAGCTCATAAAATAGTTTTGTTTTTAGGAACTTTAAAACTGAGTCAAAGAAATTATAAAATCTATTCAAACAGACAGCTCTTAATAGCCAACAAACTTCTATATAAAGCATTGAACAATTGAATTTATTATTTTTAATACAAAGTTGTCCAAAAATCTGTCATTCAATTAATTATTACTTATTTTGTTAATTTTTTTAACCGTATAATATAATGACTAATGTAGGTATTCTCCTATATTTTTGCAATTAAATTCTGATCATGAATCGTGAATACATTGAGAACCTTTTTTAAAAAAAATATGAAAAAAAAAAGTCCTGTATCATTGCTGACAAAATATTATTTAAAAAGATTTCTTTTGGCTTTAAAAAATTTCTATTGCATAAAGTATCAATTTTGTTACAATATCAGTGTGCAAACTTTTATCAAATAATAAGTGTTGGTAAATTTTTTAATTTGTTTTATGAATCATGCATATATTAAAAGTAAGGCTTCATTCATTGGCAAAATAGAATCATTAAACTGTTTTTATATATACTTCAACGTCTTGAGCCACTTTATAAATTCTTCTTTGCATTATATTATTACTCAAATAAATTTTCTTGTTAATATTAGATATTGGTGTGTGTAACATAGTATGTATTTCCTCACTTATAGCTGGTAAAATGTTTTTCTGATTTAGCAATCAATGCCAAAATGTGATAAGAAACACATAATTCATCATTATCTTGTTTAGATGTTTTTGAAAAGAATTTTGCCAATGTCAGCTGTCTCAAAAAACTTCCTACAAAAGCTTCAAAATAAGATAAATCATTATCCTTTTCTTACCAGCATAAACTTTTATCAAATGTTCTTATTGTTTTGTAGGCTTTATAGCTTCATTTAATAAAACTTTCTGACAAATGGGGCAAATTTATAAAGTACTATTTATAGATATATGAAAAAACTCACAGTTCAAATATTCAATATTATATTGTCTCTGTTTTTTCTTAGGTTCAGATATAAAATTATTGGTAACAAAATTATAAAATTGTCAAGAGATATAATGATTTATGAAAAAGTGCAATTTCTCTCGAAAGATTTTGAATAGCTCCCATGATATTAGATGTACAGTGTTTTTTATATGATGGCAAAAAAAAAAAACATTAAATATTAATGAAATTAATAAATTAGGTTTTGTCCTTTGTTCAGTGTTAGATATAATTATTTGTTATTATCAAATATCAAACTAGGTTTATCAAGAAGTAATTATTTAAAAAATAAATCAATATATAATTAAAAATTAGTAAATAGTTTCAATTTAGTCTGTCCTTATTTAAATAATGTTTCCTTATTAACATACATGTTGTTTTAGTAACAAACTTTTTGCCACTTATATGCCACTTACTGTATGCTTTAGTAAGTGATGAGCATTGGATCTTGGAACAGAGCACCTGAACCTTTAGGATCTAATGTATTTTTCATCTAGCAGTCATCATTTATCTCTCTGATATACTATCAAACTACCATAATTTTCAAATTGGGATGATAGTTTGGTAGTTTAACAAAGTGGTAAATAATAGCTGCATTTGCAACAATTTTTGCTTGTCAAATGAGCAAAAAAAGTATGCACATCCTCTCCATAATAACGATGGCAATCTATTATACACTATCTGACAAGATAAATTATATATATATAATATAAAAATTTATATTTAGTGTTTTGAGATTAACACTTGCAACTGAATTGCATGGGGGAAACGTTATGTGTGTGCGCATGTGTGTAATTTAAATGGAAAAAAACTATACCATTCCATCTATGCATTATGAATGGATAGCATGGTGGTTTAATTACTCCTTTGAAATATTTACTGACATAGAGTACTATATATTCTTAGAATATGGGTGGAAGAGTAGTTTTTTTCCATCTAAATTACAGATATATCTAACATTACAATATTTAATAATTACATATTTACGCATGTATACATACACAAGATAAAACAGCTATTGAATAACCCATCCTCCAACAATTCCTAATAAAAAGACAGTGAAAAATAAGACTTAAAAATTGTTAGGCGGTAAAGGTTTAAACAGTATTTGAATCTTGTTTTAACATAAAACTAAAAACAACTAGATACATATTTACTTATTAATATTGTATTATTAGCTATGTTATGTAAAAATATACAACATAAAGTTTAATAATTTTTTTTGTGTCTGAACTATAAATAAAGAATGATTAGGGTCAAGCGTTCGTGGCCTAGTGGTTAGCATAGCTGCCTTCCAAGCAGCTGGCCCGGGTTCGTTTTTCGGCCAACGCATTTGACATATGGAAAAAAAAAAAATTAGTTCGCAAATTTGTGTATTTATTCTTATAATTTAAATGTAACACCTAGTAACTTTCATTTATTCATCCATTTTTTAAAACAAATCAACTGCATTTGTATAGTAGCGATGATAAAATAAAAGGTTAAAAACAGCCTTAAATATCCCACTGCAAGGCAAAAAAAATTTCAGATTCTCTATGGAAAGAATAAGGAAGAAAACATTATTCACAAACTAGTTAACTGCTGAATAATAAAGTCCAATTGTACTTTTTTTAAAAAAAAAATCTTTTACTTACTTTAAAAGGTTCTTTAAAATTTATATTACAATAAATTCAATTAGATATAGAATTTAATCTATTTACATATATTTACTGGCGAATAAATGAATGGGATATATTACTTGGCTAGGGCTTCGGGAGGATGCTTCAAAATATTTACCTCCCTAAAAAAAAAAAAAATTAATTTGAATTCAAACTCCAAGAATTGGGCAAGATAAACAAAGATTCTATTTTCTCTTACTATTTATCAATCAAGATAAAATTTTTGACAATAATGATTATCTAGAAAAATAATTTAGATTATAGAAAAATTGTGTAATGTAAAATCATAATTTACTGTCATTATTCCTATTTATCACAATAGTATTCCGAGATGACACAATCATATAAAGAGAGAAACGGGATGCTCATAGATTGTTTAATAAAATCAAAATAAATATTTCTTTCTTATCCCACAATTAGGCTAAAAAATATCTGTTCTTAATTAATATTTTGTTAAACAGTATCTTTTTTTTTCTTCAAAAAGTCATTTTAATATAACTATTAAATAGTTCAAATGAATTATTATTCTTGTATCAATTGCTCTTCTTCAGGTATTCCTCAGTTAATACTACTAAATGTAATCATTGTTAAACTAACCAGTCGCATTAAACTTATGATTTTTTCAGAGCCAACAAAAGAACTTGAAAGACAAAACCTTCTTTTATAATCGAGCTTTCTTCTGTATTCATGTTTATATTGGGAAAGATATTAATAATGATACTTCATCCAGATCACTTTCCCACGGTCACTGCGGATCCAGCCGTTATGGCTTTGTAAGTTAAAATCTGAATAATGTTTAATTTGAAATTTATGAGCAATGAATACGGGAAAAAAAAAAAAATCGATAATTCCGAAAAGAAATTAAAATTAAAATCGTTTTTTCTTTTTCTTTCATCTAAGATTAACATATCAATGTTAATTTTATTTTATTAGAAAATATATTAATAATAAAATAATATATTTATTATGCAAAAAATATTTACGTTATAATGGTCAACATTATTCAGGAAGAATAAATGTAATGCATTAAAATATAGAAAGACGCATTAGTACAATAAACCGGTTTAAAATTCGATCATTTCAGTTTTTAATTTCCATCTTTCGGCGTCACACCTGTGAATCCACGGAACGACCGAAGTAAAATGTGACCATTCTATCTATATATTTGGTTTGAAGGCTTTCCAGGGTGTTTCCGTCACTTTGTCGGTGGTAATGGCTTGCAAAGTCAGTGGAGGCCCCCTGCTAGGTTTGAGATCAGCAGGAGGTTTTGACTAAAACACAGTGCATGCAAAATCAGCGGAAAATATAGTGCGACAGGAGCTGTTCATGATTTCTCTCCCGCAGAAACTATAACAGCAATAAAAAAAAAAAAATGAAAATAAGTCAGCTTTGAATATATGTTAAAATGATGAACGTGACTTTTTCTCAATTTTACGCAGATCAGAATGCTGAAATACCGGAGTTTTCTGGTTGCGACGATTTTTTTTTCCAATAAGCGAGCTCATTAAAATGATTCTCTAGAATGAATGAATTAAAGATAATAAAAAATTAGCAAGACTCGTGCGGAATAAAATGCGTAAATCTTTCAGGAGTTATTTCCAATTGTTTTATATATATTTAGAAAAAAAATTACGTAGCAGACGTCTACCTCCATTACCATATGCTGTAAATATATATTGCATATACAGTATTCATGAACATTTTAAATGCTGGCAATATTTATATTTCAAATATTTTGCACTTTATTAAAAAAAATTTCAATCGCACGCATACACGCACATTAAATGATAATTCATTATATTATTTTTTAAGGAGCAAACTAACAATAGTTCCGAAATTCTTTTATAAGCGGTTTGCACTATGAAATTTTCAAAAATATTTTTAAATGGGGCGGTAAATGTATATTATTTCCAATCATTCATTTTCTTCATATTTTTTATCTTCTCCATATCTCTACTATCTTATATCTCGTATATCGTTTCTCTTTGGATCTCATATAGTATTTTGGAATTCAGTTTAAGTTTTAGTTATCCATCGATTGACCTTTATTCTAGTGACATGAAAAATAATAAAAATTTTAAAAAAATTATAATTTTTATAAAAAAGACAAGTATAATAAAATTACATAAATTATTCGATATTAAACTCCGTAGTAATATTTAAAATCATTAATAAATTAAGATATATAATTAGTATTGTATTAACTTTTATAATATTTCCCTAGCAAAATTTATTAATTATAATGTGAGAAATGGTTTTTAGTTTATATAAGTTATAAAATAAAAAGTTTAGACAAAATATATTACTCTCGTGTATTTTTTTTTTTTTTAAGTGAAGTTTTGTTTTTCACAAAAAATATGAAAGCAAGCAGTTGTCCCGGGTTAGCGGGTTCGTTTACCTGCTGATGCTATGACACATGAAGAAAAAAAATTATGAAAGCATTCATAAAAAGTCTTACTATATTACCATTCTACTTTATTGTGAGTGCACATGCCAATATACTATACCTTACACTAAATTGGAATTTGGAATTAAGAGATCTTGTCAAATACAGTAACAGAATTTTCCAATCAATAAAAGAATAATATGATCAAAATATGATGTCCCACTAGTTAGGAAAGTATAACATATACATTAGTGTGAGCCTATGTCTTGCCTTTATCTTGATGTCTCATTCTTTCTATTTCTACTATCTTGAATGCTAAGTTTAAGCAATCATTTTTTTATTGCTGTTACTTTTATTCAATAACCAAGAAAAAATATCTAATATTTTTATTTTTTTCTAGTTTCAACAGTACTTGATGCAATGTTTATATACAGAAGCAAAGTTTCTTCTACTCAGTAACCATGCAGAAATATTGTTTTACATACTGTGTGTTTTACTGTGGTTTATTAAAGAATCAAAGTGTTATTACTTCCTTTATTTTTTTCTGAATTTAAAAATAAGTTTAAAGTATAAAAAAAATAAAAATAAACATTTTTAATTCATTTAAAACATGGATTCCAATCCATTTAAAATATTGTGATCTGAGTTATTATTAGGTTATTAATATTATCTTATAAAGATAATATTTTTGCAAAATCTTAAAATTTATTACAACTGTATTTATCATCCATGTCCTACCATATTTTAAAAAATAAAAATACATCAGGCATGCTTTATGCTTGAACAAAGTTAAGATATATAACTGGAATAGAAGAAATGATTTTTCTACTTATTCCATATTACTGTGTTACATTTCATATAAAAAGATGAAGAGATTTCAAATATAAGCATGACATAATTTATAACAATAAATTAATGTCATCTTTTTCTTCAGCAAGTTGAAACATAATAAATAGAAAATAATTGTGTAAATTTAAGATGCAAATTTGGATTATTTATGCACTTTAATGTTGTTCTCATTAAGGTTTAAAAGTATCTCTAAATATTGAGATGCTAGAAAAATTGTATTAAACAAGAACAAAACTATCACTGATGATACGGAAGGGTTTTATCTTAGTTTAGTGCTTACTGCATAATAGCTTATTTTCAAACTATCATAAAACATAAATACATGAATAGAAAAAGCAAGCCACATTAATCTCTCTGGTACTTGAGAAGAAATATAACCAATAACTCTGACTATCCTACCCATAATGATATAGAATTCTCTATCCAATTTTACATTGCAATTTACAAAGTGATTAAGTCCAATTCAAAACTCTTTTTACCATGTTATTAACCCAACACATACTTGATTGTGTAGAATCTAGCATTTATGTCAGATTTATGCATTATGGCAAATACGACCATGAATATAATCTTTACACTCAGCTTTATATACTTTATTCATAGAAACCATGTAATATTAGTAGCAGGATGTAAACAGTTGTAATATATATATTTACTAAGTCAGATCAGCACTTTGAATTAAGAATTAATATTAATACAAGTTTATTGATTAATTACCTCTAGTAACTTTAAAGATCAGATTATTATGCATTAACAAAATTATTTCAATAAATCATCTAATTTTATATTTACATTTATTAAAAGTTTCTATCATTTGGCTCTAAAATGTATACAAATTTATAATATAAATCATAATAACTTATTTATGCCCTACCCCACAATTTAATCTTTAGAGGCAGAAAAAGCTCTGGAAAGTAGCTTTTTCTTCATCTTATTACTATTAGTTGTCCCTCCTTTCTTTATTGTGAAACATCAGTATGTGATTTGTTTTAAAAGCAATGTTGTATATTTTTGCAATGTGTGTGTGTATATATACACATACACTTCACATATTGTTCTCTGGAACAATCTTTTTTTATATTTAATTAAAGTTTCTAGTCTCCAGGCCTTTTACCTCTATCATTTCTTTAATTACTTTTAATTACTCTTACTTATTTAAATATTATTAGTAGTAATTAATTGTCATTTACTCTTGTTATACATATAGTTTCATAATTATGTCTTAGTTAATTATATTTAATATTAATAAATCTTTTATTGTCATCATTTATGTGATTTCCCAATATCATTTATTATATATATATACTATGTACGATAATGTGTAATTTTGCACAAATATATATTAGAAGATCATGAAAATCCACAATTTATCTGAATAAAAATGATTGCTGTTCATTACTGGCTAAATCCAGATACATTATTTGTAATGTTAAAAAAATAACAGTTAAAATAATTTATCCAAGCTAAGCTATTTGTGTATTAATTATATTTTAGCTCCTAATAAAGGATTATGGATTATTTTTTATTGTATCTCAACACAAAAATAAATATTATTCAAAATAGATAATTGAAACTTATTGTATTTGTGCAGTGCATTGTAGAATTCTTTCTATCAATTATTATGTATATGTTATATAAACTATATTTTTTTGATTGTGTTTGTTTTACTAAGCAATGAAAGCTTAAGGAAGAGATAAATGTAAATTCACGTTCTGCAATATTTATTTTTTTATTTGGAAGAAAAAGTATTACAATTTTAATTGTAATAAAACTTACTATGCTGATTAAGGATTATATCCTAATCTTGGCAATTTTTAATTATGTAGAAATTGAAATTTAATATATTTGAGTTGGGATGTAGTTTAATCATTGTTTGTGCACTTATTCATGTAGAATCACATCAATTTATTTTTACATCATGTCTATTTGCATTAAACTTATAACTACTAAACTATATCATACATTTAGAAAGTAATCATTTTTATATTGCCTGTGTAGTAAGCTGCATCTGTATATAAATAAGTTTTGGTGAGTGTTTACATGTATGCAAATTAAAACGTAATAAAATTGTTATAAAGTAACAGACATATGAGAACAATAATGTTTTTAATTAATGATAGTATTAAGGTTGTTTTCTGAACAACATTCAAATTAATCCTTGAATTGGAAAAACAAGTTTTTATATTCCAATTGGAAGATTTGACTTTTGTAGGTACTAAATATATCTGCTGTGAAGTCATCCAGACCATATTAATACTTTAGTATGACTTTTCACTAATTAAATATTGTAGTTAACTGAATAATTTTTTTGTGTATTTGTTATTAATACTCTAACACAGCTTATCTTTCCGATTAGTAGCAAACTCACTTTGTAATTAAATATACTTAATATTAATTTATCAGTTTTATTAATCTGTATTTTAGCAAGATATTAAATTTTCACTATTGTAATAGTTAGTAAAAGTCTTGCAAAATATATATATATATAGAAATAATAAATTTAACCTACAAATTTGTATTTAAGAGTTTAATAGACTACAAGAAATCAAAAACGCTTGAGCTATTTACAGTAGCTATTGTTAAACATCAAAGTTATATAATTCACATGTTAATCAAGATAAATATGTTTAAATTTATTATTACAAGATTTTATTTAAATTTATTTTTACAATGTTTTATTTTAACTGTTCAGAAAAATAAGTATTAATGAAAGATTGAACATCTATTTTTTTGATAGGATACATTTTTATCTTTTTATTCTCTTTATTATCAAGATAATATATTTCTGTTTATTTTATTGATAAATAAGCAGAAGTTAAAATAATTAAATATCTTGTTTTAATTTTATTTGGAATTATAAGTTGAACTATTTAAAATGTTAAATGTTAAACCACTAAATATCACATGATCACCGTGCTACTCATACATACCATACATAATCATACTACTGTATAAGAGTTTTACCTGTTTTAATAACAGTTATGAGCAAGCATAAAAATGGTGGTCATGTGATGTTTAGTGGTTTAATATCAATCCTATCTAGTAGGATAGTGGTGACTATGGTTATTAAAGAACCAAAGACACTAAAATGTATGGGTACTGAACTGAATTCATACCTATATGACTATATAAGCTGATCAGCTTGGATTGAAAATATTATTGTGTTTTCAATTTTAGACTCATAGTTTTGTAGTTAAGTAGAGATAAAAGGTGGCTGCTGGAGGGTTGCATTAGATCCTAAGAGTTAGGTGCAGTGCTATCAGACTCAAGGTTCCTCATTGGTGAAAGCCACAAGCTAGAAACTAGTCTGGGGATATTAAATGAGCAGGCACTAGATAGGGATTTTATGGCTAAACCTTCTTGCATCCATTGATTACTCTGTCTTGCACTGAGTGGCACTTCTGTAAGGAGAGTTTTGCCTATTTTTATAATGTTAAATGTTTTTTAGAAAAAATCTTACTGTATTTATAGATTTCCAAATACATTCAACTGTCAATAATTATATACAGTTTAATACAAAATACATATGTTGATTCTCCAAAGTGTCTCATCAGTGATAGGAAACACAATAATTAAACTAGTGACTTTTAGATTCATAATTACTGAAGTTAAAATGATGCTTTATAAAATAGATTATTCTGTAAAAAGCAACACCTCATTAATCTGTATGCCATTATTTACTAAAACAATGCTCACACAAGCCATTAAAACAATAGCAACTATTTTCACCCAGTAGTGTCACCCAATGCAAACCATAGTAATCAATAGATGCTAGAAAATTTGTACATCAAAATCCTCACACCTCCAATGTTCCTAGACTAGTTTTTTGCTTGTGGCTTCATCAGTGAGAAGCCTTATATCTGAGAGTACTGCATTTAGATCTTTGGATCTAATGCAATACACTACAGCCACTTTTTATTTTTTAGCTAACTATAAAGATGTGAATCCAAACTGACAATGCACTAATGTTTTCAATGCAACCCCACTCACTTATAGATATGGAATTCAAAATGTATAGATACTGAACCATGTTCAGATCTGTATGACAATGCAAATGAATGTCTTTGGATTGTATTTTAATTAAATTTTATCTTGTTTATAGGAAAGACATAAAATATTTAATAAATGACGATGATTATAGGTATTAACTTTTTGCTATACATTAAAGATTTTTTAACCCAAAGCATATATATATATATATATATTGCTAATGATGTGATCATTTATCATGAAGACAAAGCTGGCCAGTTTGCATTATGAAAGGAAATGAGTTTAGGGAGAAAATGGATAAAAAATTAAATAATGATAAATATATGTTTTTAGAAAAAGATTCTGGTAATATAATTAAAAGGGGGTTAATAGATATTATGAAAAAAGTGATAAATTTAAAAAATTTTAATATAGTAGATTATTTTAAATGTTATTCTAGTGACTTCATATAAGCTAAGATGTTTATGAATATTAAGACTCACAAAGATGGTTTTCTTTTAAGATTTATTTTTGATTTAGTGTTGTGGCGAGTATTTCTAAGTTTTTGAATAATTTTTTAAAATAATTTGTTGATTTTTGTCATTACACAGTATCTTCTTCTTTTAAGGCTTTTGATAAAATTAATAATTTTAAAATGAAAAGCAATTGGGTATTTGGTAGTTTGGGTACTGAGAATATGTATTGATCTGTTAATAGATTAAGCAGTATTGATGTTCTTATGTCTGCATTAAACATAGATCTTTGTCAAATAATAAAATTAAAGTTATTAAAGATTTGCTTTTATTATGGGAGCATTCTATTTATTTTACTTATAACAGTAATTTTTATAGGATTAAGGAAGGGTGGATAATAGGTTATATTATTTCTTGTTTAATTTGTTCAATTTATATTAATTATTTGGAAAAAGAAATTATTATTAAGAAGGATTGTTTATATTTAAAGTTAATAAAAGAAGAAAAAATTATGTATGTTTTCAACATAAACATAAGAAATTTTATTAATGAACATAATTATGTACAACACTATGAGATAGAAAAACAGCTTCTGGCATAATTAAAAATTTATTTACAAATTTTAATTTTTTGTTTTAATGTGATAATGCACAGCACTCAGAGATGGAAAATGGCTGCTCAAGTATAATAAAATGTATTAAATTTGCATATTTTAATGTTTTTTGTTTGTTGTTTTTAAAAGGCAAATCACCGTTTTTTGTTTGTTTATTTACATTTTTGTTTGTTTTATTATATATTGGATAGAATATATTTAAATTTATGTATATTAATACAACGTAGTTTGTGGCTTTACAATATTTTATAAATACTTATTATATGACAAAAAATAAAATGTATCACACAATATCATCTATGTAATAATGTAAAAAATATTATTTGTACATATATTGGTGAATATTGTTGTGATAATATTAGAGAGTCAAATATTAAAAGTATTGACTTGGTCTCATAATATGAAAAACAAAAGATAATCAAACATTTTCATATTTATACAGCAGAAAATAGTTATATGCTAGTAAACAAAATATCAAATGAAAATCATAATTGTGGTGTTTCATTTTTCCATAATCTCTGATATTAAAGATTATTAAAATATATAAAACCTTGGAAAACATACCTATTGTCATTCTGTAGTTTATTCCATTGCTACATTAAAACTTTATGACTATAAAAGAATATATAAACAATGAAATTCTGACATAATATAAACAAAATATTTCAATTTATTAAAAATTTATGCTTTAAAATGAATATTTATTACTTCTTTGACTAAATCGATAAATATTAATATTGTTAAAGTGACTTATTTTTTATCCAAATATAACTATGTGAATATATTTTGTAAAGAGGGACAGACATTTCTATAAAATAAAAATATTTAAACATTCTAGTAAATCCAACATTGTGTTTTATATATAATATAATGAATCACTTTAATTCATGTAATTATGTATGTAATTATCTTTTTATTATTATTTAAATAATATTTATTCTAACTATTTTTTTAGTAGATAATCTTATAAGTTATTAAGTTTAAAACTGATATATTATTAATAATTACCAGGAATAAAACTTTAAATACTAATTTATAATCTATTCATGTTATTGTAAATAAACATTAATTACTTAAGATAAAAGTTATCTCATTATATGTATATTTTAACAGATTAATATGTTAAATAATCTATTGAAGGAATGATAATATTTTTTTAAAAAAATTATGGCAAATATATAAATAAATTTTAAAACAAAGACTGTAAACACATATTTGTAAACATTAGCGATGGATGTATAGATTTAAAAAAATTTATATTAAACTAATTCAATAAACTTACAAAAATAAATAACTGAATTCATATGAAATAATCTAATAAGACAGTGTACCATCAGCCCAAGAAAATCTATCAGTTTTCAAGTACTCTCGGAATAAGGTTTCATATAATTAATAAATATTTTGATTTATGTATGTATTATTCCTTGCTTATGCTTTTCTTAATAAATTATATAAGACTCAATCCGGTTAGAACTGCTATTCTATTGGTATGATAAATCACTGTTGTCAAATCTTTAAAATTAAATGTTAGTTTTCTTTTAATGAATTTCATATCATGCAGTTTCTTTCATTAATTAAAATTTGGGTTTTTTTTTCAGGATGATACTAATAAATAAATAAAATAAGCATGATATTAATGATCATTTAGTAAATAAAGATAAGACGTATTTAAATGAATCATTTCAACTATTATTATTTTAAAAATTTTCTTTCAAACGTTTTAAAATACTAATTTATCTAAAAAATTATAATATGCTATAAATATTAAGTATTTTATTTTATAAAAATATAAACATTGTTCGAACTATATATTTCTAAACTTATAGATTATATAATAAATATTAAATATTATAAAATTGTATGATTCAACTTGCATTTAATCCACCATCTAAAATATTAACTTTTAAATTCAATGTTCTAAAATTTGATTAAATTATTAATACATTTAATGTCTGAAAATGAATATCATATATATTGTAACAGTATAAAAAGTTGCCTACAGGTTTACGCAGCATTTTATAAACTGAGATGATAAAAAAAATGATGATGAAATAACTTTTATTATCTTCTTTAAATTTAGGGTGTCATTCATACGAGATTAAAATAAGGAATAAATACCACACAGATTTTGGAAGATCGAATATGACAAGGCCATGATAGAGTGATTCTGTTTAATTATACCGTGCAAAGTGTGACTCCATTTATAACAAAATAAATATGCATGTATGCTAATTTCTGTTATAGCCTGAATAAAATGTAGCCTAGTCATTGGTTGCCCTATGTAATAGAATAAAAATGAACCCTGAAGTTGGACATGATTTGTAACTGAATAAAATATAAATCAAAGAAAAATAATACTAATTTATAATGCTCTGTGAATAGTAGTATCATTCATAATAGAATGAATACAATAAACTAAGCTAAATGAATACCAATCAATAAATAATTATTCAGTATTTAATATAACAATCCTTTATCTAATCATATATCTGACTATTAACTCTATTAAAACAAAATAGTGATGATAATCTAAATAAAAAGCAAACAAAATTATCATTTCAGATAACCTAAATATAAACCTTACTTTAAATAGATTTAAATAAAGCAATTAAATCAAATATCACTATCTCAAATAATGGTATATGCTTAAGATATATTTCACTTATAATCAACTAAAAATAATGATAAATCATTCAACAACAAAATTCTAACACATCTAATGAATCAAACATTGCTTATAATAATATAAACTTATACTAAAATTTAATGATGTTCATATCTAAATAAAATAATTCATGAATGAGTAACATAACAGCTTTAGTATATCCTATACATTTACAATATTTATAATATCTAAATAAATATATGACCCAATAATTAATTTTAATCCTAGTTTAATAAAATGATAAATAATACTAACTCAGTCATGCTATACTCAGATAATAATTTACTATTACTAAACATACTATTTATAACAAGATAAAATAATAATGATGTAATAATATCAATAAAACTATAAGATAATCTTGAATCTATAATATCCAATCATACCAGCATATATAAAAAACAGTAGGTTTCTATTGAATATTTACTTAAGTACAATCAACTAATCATGTCAATTTATTTAAAATTACTATAACTAAATTACAAAAACTTTATATTATAACAATCAAAACATATAAAAAAATATTAACAATATGAATAGTAAAATTTACTATTTAATTGGATTTATGATCCAAATTGAATAAATTTAAATATAATTAAAGCAAATTATTCTGACTCAGAAAAAAATATTACTATCAGCTCTATAATTGAATGAGATTAAGATCTTATTGACCAACCATGAATTCAATATAGTACTCATTTAATCAATAATAATTTAGATAAGACATGCAAATATTTGATTATGACTATCATATGAAGTTTATATCTAGTAAGATAATAAGTATAGAATTCAATACAAAAAAATAATATAACAATATTCACAAATCCTGGGATTTTATTTTGGAATTATGTGATATAGTTACTTCAAATAAATTTTACAATATAGTCAGTTTATCTTGTCTCACTTGAATGTCCTTAATCAATGGATTCATACTGTACCATCGAACAATAATCAAACAAGTTTGCTTGATTTAATTAAATTAAAATGTATTAATAAATGAATATTAATGCAATCAATATATACACACATGATCTAATTATATATACAATAGATTGTCAATTGACATTAACTCCATATTTACATATGTGATTGCCTATTAATCTCCAATTATTTAATACCTAATATAAAACATATATGTCTATATAACTCAAATATGTTGTGAAACATTCATACTTTTCAAGTTACAAGGATGTATAATATATACATCCTTTTCTATACTTTATATAAAATATGTATATATATATATATATATCTTCTTTTTAATATATATATATGTGTGTGTGTGTGTAAAGATGAATCTAATTGTTAATCTTATTTAAGAGAACAAAATAAAATGGATACTTATTGTGATAAAATCCTTTTTTAAAAACTTCTAATATAAGTGATATACCTAAAGCTAATTTAAAATCAATAATTAAAAAATATATATATTTTAAATATTAAAAATAATAATTACTACATCAAAAGATATAAGTTCAAACTTAGGAAAATGTAATTCTCTTATATTTTGTTATGTAAATAGAATCATAATTGATTTAAAAATTATATATTATTTGTTAATAATTACCTTATATTTTTAAATGAAAAGAACCAAATGCATATATAGTAATAATACTGACAAATGTAAACAAGTGATATGAATGAGAATCTTTAAATACTATATTTCCATAATGGCATCACAGTTCAAATGTCTATTTCAAACTACAAAACAATAGTATATCTTTGTTCCAGAGAAGATGTGAGAACTTTTAAATTTAAAGTACATTTTGTTGATTCTGATATTTTATGTATTGTAAGGGTAGTTTGCAATCTATTTCAAACCCACCCTTTTATGTCCACATTAGTAGACTTAACACATAAAAAAGGTATAAGCTGAAGGAATAGGTTAAATACATGATATTTTTTAGCAAATATAAATATAAATATACACACTTAAAGTTTGTTTTAATAAGTACAGATCAAAATAATGTTGAAATGATGTAAATGCTTTTTTTAATAAAAAAAAGCTTAATCTTGGAAACCTCTTATATATATATATATATATATATATATATATATATATATATATATATATATATATATATATATATATATATATTGTAACCAAAAAGTCTAATCAGGTCACAATAGACAAAATTAATGGTATAGCATAAAATTGTTATGATTTAATCTGGTTGTGGCCAGGGTACACCACAAAGACCCATTGTAGAAGTATGTAAAAGTATGTTAGATTACCTAAAACAAGTTATAATTATGTAATTTTTATTATCATTCAAAACCTTAATCTGCGATTTTCATTTGCATGAGACCTTATGGCAACCATGGATAAGATGGTATAATTTGTGAAACTATTAAAGTTACTCTTTTAGAATGACATGTATGATTTCCCAAGTCTATACTAGCTATCATATGGTAAATATAAGTTATTAACAAGAAAATAATAATGGTAAGTACCACTATAACATGGTTGATCATAGCTCAGATATATTCAGGATTCTGGTACAAATGCTATGCAAGATATGTGCTTTGCAATAATAGGTAAGCCTAGAAAAACTTGGGTTTCTTTCTCAATTTAAATTTATAATTATATCAATAGCAGTGAGACTCTTATTATGTTTGATGAATTGCAAATCATAGCATTAAGAGAATAAATTATATCCTAACATTATCTGGTAAAATTATCTATGAATTTTGAGCCTAATATTATAAACATTTATGGAAATAATAAATTTTGTATTATATTTCAGAATTAACAAAGCAAAGCTAAAGTGATAGAAGAGGCAAATGGAATTTTATTGTACTCCATACATCATGAACTACCCAAGAACAAAAGCATTCAAATATTTCCCTAGAATATTAGTAAGACTTATATACCATATTAGTGACAATATGTGTTCTAATGTATGCTCTACGCAATATGTAGGATTTTCTGGTTTTTGTGAATAACAAATAACTACGGCATAGTAGATTGAATTATGAGTTAACATTTATTTACAATGTTATCATTAACAAATAGTTGATTATATAATGTTTCAATATAATAAATAAATAAATAAATATAATAAACAAAATTAATAAAGTATCATTCGGATCTATTTGCTTCAATCATAGATAATATGCATGGTTTTATACTAAACACAATGACAAGGTTTTATTATAAATGGACTTAACTTTAATTCTGAGAAAAAAGAGTTCAACATCAAGTCATAAAATATCCAATGTGTCAGTTCCAGAACCAATGAACCTATACTGTAAACTTATAATAATAATAATAATAATAATAATAATAATAATAATAATAATAATAATAATAATAATAATAATAATAATAATAATAATAATAATAATAATAATAATAATAATAATAATAATAATAATAATAATAATAATAATAATAATAATAATAATAATAATAATAATAATAATAATAATAATAATAATAATAATAATAATAATAATAATAATAATAATAATAATAATAATAATAATAATAATAATAATAATAATAATAATAATAATAATAATAATAATAATAATAATAATAATAATAATAATAATAATAATAATAATAATCAATAAGTAACGACATATTTGTGAGAGTTAGTCATAATGAAATACTGAAACAAAGTGGAGATTCAAACCATAATTCAGCTAAAGTATTATGTAAACAACATATGATACACTATGGAGACAATTTAGATGAGATGCGCTGCTATACCTTATGACTGAACTTACAGATTATATCTATAGATGAAAAAATATAATTTTAACATTATAGTACATAAAGACTTTTTCCAAACCTACATTTATGAAGTAAAATGATATTCCTGTGGATGCATTTATTTACACATAGAAATAACACAACACTGAATGCCCTGTGGATTTCTAGACCACCATCAAGCAACAAGTATACCTACACACAGTTCCATGGATTAACCACCAGTGCAGAAATGAGTGCAAAATACAGAAAATGGCAAATAATTATTCTGAGGATTAACCACCAGCACAGACTAATGCCATTTAACATTACAAAGCAATATTAATGTTTACTTCAAATCAAAATGTAAAATCATCTTCCCCAATTATTATGCTAACTCAGAAAACATCAGCAATGTAGCAGATATGGGTTCAGACATGATAAAGAAATGTTTCATAATAAAGAATGACTGAGATAATGACTGACTCTGCTTAAAATATGACCAAAATAACAATATAATAAATATGACATAAGTATAGGCACAGAACCCTGGAAAGACTCATAGGAATAATTCATGTAATGTTGACAAACATTATAAATTCACCAATAATTCCTAAACTTCTCGCAAGTGCTGTTACCCAATTAATTATTCTCTTCGATCCCTTGAATTTAAATTAAGCATAGTAAAATACATATCATGAACTTCACATATATAAGTTCATATGAAAATAAAATCAAAATAAAATACATTCTTATTCAAATAAACATTAAAGTACACAACATTTTGGGTATAGTAAATATTTACTCATAAAATAAATATAGCAAATCTTTTAACAATTAATGTACATCATATAAAACATTAATTTTTTAATTATGACACCGAACTTAAGAGGTGTGATTATATTCCTTTTGTTTCCAATTATTGTAAATACTTCCAAATTAATGGACTCTTGTGTGATCTCTATGAATAGATGAGATAATTTTTAAAAGCATAACATGTACAGTTTTAATTAGAATGTTTCTTATAAGTTACTAAATTCTATATCCTATGTCAAGCTTTGTTCCAAATTTATAATATTTAGGTTATTTTAATTTGTCTATTCAACATCAAAAACTAGGAATAATAATCAGAGCAAATAATAATCTAACACTTCAACATTGGCTATGGAAGTCAGAAAATAGTTTTTTTTTAGTTAACTGTTCAACAACTATTATCGTTATTTCAATAATAAACAAATCAAATAGTAGGAATGTTATTGATAACATAAGTCAAATAGAATAATCAATTTCTTATTATTCAACGATTGCCATGCAAAGACATTAAAAGTGTTTCACTCCCATATGCATAATATAATAATACGTGTTAAAATTATGACTGTAAGATTTTATAAATTAAATTAGTATAACATTTTATGATGCACGTGTAATATAGTTAACCGAATAAATCATAGAATTAAGATATTTATTTAATGTTAACTGTTTGTAAGTAATGGAATATATTCCAAATACACTGACCTTTTAGCTATTACTTCCACTTTCAAGGTTAATTGTTCTGATATATTTTAATTGTAGATATTTGAGAAGATTATTACAACTTGATTCCCAGTTGGAAAAACTTGAACAGATTATCTAAATTCAACCAGTTATGTTGTTGTTAAAATATCACAAATCTTGTAGCTTGATTCATATAGGACAAATTTTGGTTTAATTCATTTAGTTTTTTGTTTTTTTTAATGTTCATTACATGTTTTACATATAAGTTATTTTTACTCCATTTTTTTTAAAAATAAAATTATGAACGCTCTGTCGCATTGAAAAATGCCAAACATGTTTATCATATTTTATCTAATAAATGAAAATTAATTAAATAAGTGGCTTTTGAACTACATTAAAGATAATTTCTAGGATTATTTTTAAATAAATAATGATTATTATTATTTTTAATCACACTTTACTAAACTTGATATATGTTGTTGATTTCTTACAGGTTAAACACATCTGATCTAAATCAGTGGATAAAAATGAGCTATTTTTTAATACATTAAAAAAATACATGCAATAAGCAAGGCAAAATATTACATATTCTCATCATTAAGTTACTATAAATGCAAGTATCAAGTAGGTACAAAATGCCACCCAAGACAATCAAGTCACCTAGAAGAAGACAGAGAAATTTTTAAATCAGTTTTATCAAGCTTTATATTTTGCATCAAAATATAAGGTTACGATATATTGTAACAGTCAAATTTGTACACTCATGTAACAAAATCCAGAGTCCAAGCAAAATACACCAAAGCTTACCAGAGTGAGGTGGTTGAGACCTCTAATCTGACCAAACTTCAACCCATTTGCCAGTACTCCATACACTCAGTCTTCATTAACTGCGAGCTGGCATAGGACAGAGAGAAACATGAGACTCTGAGAGGTCACTACTGACTTCCTAAATGGGTGGTATAGAGCATTTAATACACTATTTATCTTAGCTACAGAGAGATATATATTCAGCCAGTAAAATCATTAAGAAATTTGGGGATAGTGGAATGTGGATTGGTTTGAAATAGAACCATGAGCAAGAAAGATACTGAACAATTTATATTTTAAAATGTTTATTAAAACAATAACAATGATATAAATTAAAGTAATACAAGGGCAAGGATTATATAACCTTAAATATTTGAAATTAAATATTATTTATAATCTTAAATATGTATATTTAACACAGGTAGGCATTTTATAATAAATGAGACTGTTATCAGTACAGCTGTCTCATATTAATATATTAAAATAAAGGTATATGCGGTTCATAAATCATGCTTAATTATTTAACATGCCCATCCTATTGTTCTTGGTTTGCTAAAGTTATAAACTGATAGCTTAGCAGAATGATGAATACATACAGCTCTAAGGTGGCTGTTATATATATTAATAAAGTGAGCAAATAAATAAGCTCAATATCATACAGATTCAACCTGATAACCAACATTCAAACTTCAGTCTAAAACTGAATATTTGTTTAATAAGGAGAAAAAGAACTGGTTACCTTTAGATTCATCTATATATGCTATGGCACTTTATAAAATATTAAAGAGTAGGCTTAGAGTGTGAGTGAGTGATTATTCAGGAGCTTCAGCATCAAATGCTCGGTTTGCTCTGAGACTCTGTAAATGGTTCTTCACTGTCTTCCTTCCCAAAAATGGCTCTCTCTAATTCACAACCTTCAGCCCACTGTATTTCCCTATTAACCTATCCTATCCTAACCACTACTCTCTCTAATGAATGCCATTCTCCAGTTCAAGCCCTGTCTAATAACTAACATACCAATATAATAATTAAATAAAAAAATTTTTTATAAGTAAATAAAAAATTAATATTACCGAATGTATCCCATTTCTTCCTTCATCGAAGCTGCATTACTCCTAATAAAAAAAAATTCATAATGAGAAATTTTGTTTTCTGTGCCAGGTTTGATTTGGTAGTATATATATATATATGTTTTTTTACCTTGACCTCATTGACCTTGCCTCTTTTGTTTCATTGCTCAGCTTACAATCCAATTTTACCGTAAAACTTTAAAACAATAGATCCCCCTTTGTGAATCTTTTCCCTACCCTGGGCACCAGTCACCAGTGAGCAAGAAAATATCATATATATAACATAAAATTTCAAATTTCCAATCTGTATGCAACACACCTCATATCTGATCAACACATCTTGCATACAGTCATGCTGTATCTATGTATATATCTGTGTATCTACATACTGAGCCAGAGATAATTTTAAAATCCATCACTTAACATAAAACAAGAGTCTCCAGTAACACAAAAAATTATATATATATATATATCTCACGTGATGTGTTTATATAGTTATGAACATGTCTCCCAGTTGCAATACTATCTAAAAAAAAGTTTATACATATATTTTTAACATAGATTCAGTTCAGGGCCTGTATTCAGTTCAGAGCCTTAGGGCAGTGAAAATTAACTGACTGGGTATCCATAATCAGGGGCAAAAACACATATACCAATATTGTCCAAAAACATTTAAAAATATATATATAATATATATTTTGATATTAAGGGAAGGTGGAATTTGTAGTGAATTATGGGAAGGTTTGTTTGTATATATATATATATATGTGTGTGTGTGTGTGTGTGTGTTTTCCTTTAGATTGATTTTCACTTGAGAAGGTCTATTTGTAGTAGATGAAACCATGGTTGTGTAAGGATTTTGGCAAAAAAATTTAAAATTTAATCTAGTATTGTATTGTTTTATGGTTTTGCATTTTTATTTTTGCTAGTATAGTGTTAGACAGTTTTGGTTTTCTATTTAGGTATACTATTTAATATTTTGAATAGTGATATATGGTTTTGTGAATTTCATATTTTATTTGTTTTGTGTATTTGTATTACTAATTTTATTATTTTTGTGCTTTTGTTTAGTATTAATTATTTGTTTGTATTTGCATAGTTATTAATTTTCTTTCAGTATGTGGCAGTTTTTATAAGTTAATTATAGTGTTAGGCAGTTTTGGTTTCCTAATTAGGTATACTATTTAATATTTTGAATAGGGTTTTATAGTTTAGTGAATTTCATATTTTATTTGCTTTGTTTTGTGTATTTGTATTATTAATTTGTATTATTTGTTTATTATTATTTATTCGTTTGTATTTGCATAGTTATTAATTTTCTTTCAGTATGTGGCAGGTTTTGTATGATAATTTTTCTTGTGTAGAAATTTTAGAAATAAAAAAGTTAATTAATATGTCTAATAGAATTGAATCTTTAAAGGCTCAGGTTAATTTTCTTAAGTCTTGTAGGTTTTGCAATGTGTTTCCTAATTCATGTAATATTAAATTGGATAGGAAACTGGTTTTATTTTTTAATTGCGATTTTATTCTAAATTTTAAAAGATTTATTCTTAAACAATTTATTATGCAGATTATGAGTAGTTTATCTAATTTAATTGATAGTTATAAAATGTTTAGAAGAAAGTTGGATTTTAGAAGGAATTTTAATTATTCTGTTTTAAATTCTTTTTTAAAGTGGTTTAGGAGTAAGTGTGAAATCACTTATAATAATATGTATTTCAAGAAATTTAAATGGTTGATTGGAAAGGCTGAAAATAAAAGTTTTGTGAAAGGAAAAGAGTTTAGATTTGGGTCTTATAAAAATAGGCCTGATGCTTCATCTGTTTTAAATTTGTCAAATTATATTTTGAATGTATCTGATTTGGCTATTTTAGCTAAGGGTCCTGGCTTTGTTCCGTTTGCTAATAAAAGTTTAGTTTTTGATTTTGTTTCTGCAATTGAAAGTAATAGTAATATTTCTGATGAAAATAAAATGTCTTTACAGGTTATTTTGAATAGTCAATTACTTAAAAGAGAAAAATTTGTTTTTGCCCCTAAGGAAATTAGTTTTGTTAAAAAAAGATTGAAAGCCAATGATGTAGTATTGTTAAAAGAAGATAAAGGTGGCCGTTTTGTATTGTTAAATAATATTGATTTTAAAAGTAAAGTTTCTTTAGAATTAAATAATGGAAAATATGCTATTTTAGATTCTGATCCTGGTAAAAAAATAAAATCTAAATTAATTAAGATTATGAAAGTTATGGAAAATAAAAAGATTTTTGATAGAGCTACTTATTTAAATTGTTACCCTAGTGATTTTGTGGCTCCAAAGGTTTTCTTTAATTTGAAGTCTCATAAAGATAATTTTCCTTTGAGATGTATTTTTGATTTTACAGGAGGAATTGTTGATAAAATATCAAAATTTATTATAAGATATTTTAAGGATTATATAAAATTGGGTCAATTTTGTGTTTCTTCTTCTTTTGAGGCTTTTAAGAAAATAAATGTTTTTGTTTTGGATGATGATTGTGTTTTTGGTAGTTTAGACATTGAAAATATGTATCAATCGGTTAATAGATTAAAAAGTATTGATGTTTTTCTTTCAATTTTAAAAAAATTAGAATGTTTTTCTGCAGATAAGATTAAGGTTTTTCGTGATTTGCTTTTGCTGTTAGAGGATTCAATGTATTTTATGTCTAATGATGTGTTTTATAAGATTAGAGAAGGTTGGGTTATTGGTTATGTCATTTCTCCATTGATGTGTGCTGTCTATATTGATTATTTGGAGTGTAGTATTATTAATATGTTTTCATGTTCTATTAAATTATTTGTTAGGTGTGTTGATGATTGTTTGTTTGTTATTCAGAAAGAGAAATTAGAAGAGTTTTTATGTGCATTGAATGGTTTTGATTCTAGTATTAAGTTTACAATTGAGGGGGGTGGTTTTGATTTTGTAAAATTAAAGTTTTTAGATTTAAATGTTGAGAAGGTTAATGATGTTTTGTTTTGTAGTCATTTTATAAAACCTAAAAATTTGAGAAATATGATTAGGCCTGATAGTTATCAGCCTTTTATACATACAAAAATGTCTTTGTTGAATTTTTGTTGTCGGAATAGAAGGCTTAATAATTTTAATAATGATGCTGATATTCAAAGAAGTCAATTTGCTGCTGAATATGTAGAATTGGGTTATAATCATGATTTTATTAAAAAAGTGGTATTTAATAATAATGTTTATAATCGTGATTTGGATGATAAGAATTTTGTTGGTAAGGATGATGATTATATGTCTTTACCATTTAAAGCATCAATTTATAATTTGGTTTATAGGAATAGTCATTTGTTAGGTGGAATGAAGGTTGCATGGAGGAAAGGTTCTGATTTGAATTCATTACTTAATGGTTCAAAGCAGTCTATTGATAGTAGGTCTATTCCTGGTATTGTTTATAAAATTCCATGTAGTTGTGGTAAATTTTATGTAGGTCAGAGTAAATTTAGCCTTAATGAAAGGGTTAAGGTTCATATAAGTAGAGTTAAAAATAGATATTTTAACTCAGCTTTATATATTCATGAATTGAATACAGGTCATAGAATATTGTTTAACAATGCTTCGGTTATTTTTTATGAAAAGAATGAGTTAAAAAGAAGAATAAAGGAGATTTTGATGATAAAACTCCGTGATTCTGAGGCTATCAATCTTATGAAGACTTCTTTTGATATTAAGGGAAGGTGGAATTTGTAGTGAATTATGGGAAGGTTTGTGTATATATATATATATATATATGTTTTCCTTTAGATTGATTTTCACTTGAGAAGGTCTATTTGTAGTAGATGAAACCATGGTTGTGTAAGGATTTTGGTAAAAAAATTTAAAATTTAATCTAGTATTGTATTGTTTTATGGTTTTGCATATATAAATATATATATATCAAAACATTAGTGTGGAACTAACTGTGGCCATGAATGGCATCCATAATTGGATAAAAAAATATTACATATATTTGTTTAAAAAAATGTATATTCAGTTTAGGGCCATGGAAATTAATTGATGAGGCCCCAAAATTTGGGCATCCATAATCGGGAAAAAAATAATACATATATTTGGGGGGGGACTTTCTTCTTTTTTCCTTTCAGCACACATATAGACTAATCAAAGGAATTGTGTGTATGCTAGTCAAAGCCCCTAAGTTGTGGCACCATAACCAGAGAAAAAAGAATTTATATATATTATAGCACCAACATGCCCTTAGTTTTCTATGCATATACATGACAACCTATTCAGAGTGTGGAATAAACCAATAATCCCCATAAATTGGCATCCATAATTGGGGGAAAAAACCTATGTAATGGTCAGATTTGTACACTCATGTAACAAAATCCAGAGTCCAAGCAAAATACACCAAAGCTGACCGGAGTGAGGTGGTTGAGGCCTCTAATTTATGTACCAATAATGACTTGTTTGTTAATGTGTAGATGTCATGATATCAGACAGTAATTTAGTAGATGTGGTGATGATGTAAGGTCAAGTCAATATCTAAGCAACCTGTGTTGGAAAATGAGAATAGAATTTTACTACATAATTTATTTCATAGTTTTATTATATAACATCAACAACAATCATAAATTCATGCAACAATAGGCACCTATAATGTTAGACAAGCAAATTGAAAATGTGAGTTTGCTAACAATGAATGTTGAGCCCTAGTATAAATACAAACCCAAGTCATTTCAATTCTCTTTTTTTATCAAGTGATATAACAACTGCAAGCAGTGAATAGTTTAATATCGAACCTTAAAACAAAGAATAAAATGGACACGTGTTTGAAGATATCTATTCTGTATAAGATTTTAAAGTGCTGAAAATTAAAGCAAATCATCTTCAACATTTAACAAGGCAAAAATCTATGAACTTTTGCAGCATAATAAAAAAATGTTAATTTTATAGTGATAATCAAAGACAGAAGATTGCACAATCGAACAAGAAAAAAAGAGGAATATTATATATAGCCAACCCATACTGATAAACAATGAAATAAAAACTTTCCTTCACATAAATTTACTCAAATACTGATAAACAATGAAAAAAAACTTTCCTTCACACAAATTTACTCAATGACAATAATAAGCTAAAAAAAATTTAAATCTTTTTTATTAAATTTCCAAACAATGTATATTGGCTACATAAATGTGCCATAGGACCAGGGTTATGTCTTAATTATTATGAAGTGTGATGTTGTAACTTGCTTGTATAAATAATGCCTAGAAAAATGCCTAACACTTAATCAGAAGTGTCTGAGTGGAGCCCGAAAGATAAGATTACATCTAAAATAAAAACAACTTCATCCAAGCATTATCGGAGAATCTGGAAAATGATGGAGGAGTTATCAGAATGGACTGTATTCATTAAAGACACTAAGATTTAAATTATAGCCTCTAATCAGAAAGATTTGAACAAAATCAAAATTATCATGTTTTTTTTTTTTACTTTATACATTGGTAAAATTCTACTTTTATTATTCTCATACATAAAAGTTTCAGTGTGTTTGTAACCAGGAGAGACCATTCCATAAAAACAATGTTGAATGGGGGGAAGGTCTATTAATCTAGAATTTTTTTTTATAAATTTTAGATTGATTCCTTCCATAGTGACTCAAGATTCTGTCATCATCATCATTGTATAATAGTATGAAATGAGGTAAGAATTTTTGATGCTCTTTCATCACTCACTAGTACAGGACAGAGTTTACATTATATATTTATTTGCTTATATTGTCATTAATAATTGTGGCATTTTGCTTATTTGGCATGAATGATTAATATTCTTGTATGAAAGTCTTTCTCTATCCACTTTAGAGAACTTGTACATAGGTGGGGGGGGATCCCAAAGAAGATGGAATCTCTCCACCAGAAATTGGATGATGGTGCTATTGGACATATTGTGATATAATTTTGTAAATAGTTATTTAGTTTTGCAATAGTTATTTAGTTTCATAATCATCATCATGACAATAAAACAATAATTTTTATTTTTTTTATTTTTGTATCTTAGGTAACCTTATTGCCTTTGTAAGTAGAGTGTCTATTAATGCATATTTACCAAAAACATGAGTTAGTATAGTAAATAATTTAGTTAGTGAAATGGTAGAGATCCATATGGGACACATAAGCACACTGGTCTTTAGTTTATCAAACTCATTCATACACTCACTCCTTAATTTAATTGATTAAATATATATTTGCACACACATACAGATTATTATAACACACAACACTGCAAAGGTGTTGGATTATGTTATATCAATCAAAACTTAGTTGCTACATAAAATAAATTCACCCATGAAAAGAGCCAAATGCAACATTCTTCTTGGGTTTGAATAATAAGCCATAGTGAAATGCAAAAGAGGGGTGTGGTATGGATGAACTAGTAAATTATACCTAGATTTAATGAGTAAACCAAGAACTAGCCCCTTGAAGGTGGATAAGATCATTGGTTAGTTACTTCATTGCATCATTCACAGCATCCTATCTGAAGATTCTAGATCTGATCATAGTTAAAAATGCATTCTCACTCTTCTGGTGCAAAACTCGGACTGTAACAGTATATATCCAAATAATTCTTTCAAATAATAATTATTTGATTTATATGTCATAACACATATAAGTACTATTTTATATTCATGATAATATGAAGAGATATATTTTATGAACAAATATTATTTCAAAATATTGCAAAATGGAAAATTAAACTGATTCATATTTTATTTGATTCATCTAATAAAATTACATAAGCAGGTAAATATGACTTTTGAACACCTTCTGATGTTTGTATTCCATATTTAAAATATAAGTAACATCCATTTTAAAGATAAAAATATTCTGATGGCTTATCATATCATGAAGCAATTTTAATGATTTTTTTTTTTCTTTTAAAATAAATTGTCATTTTCCCATAAATTTTTCTCAACAATCTGGCCTGGTTTATGGCAGATAATGTTGCTTATTACTCATCCATTTTGCTCAGTTAATTATAAAATAAATAAAAAGAAAATTATATAAAGAAATTTATACATTCTTCAGTTTAAAGCAAAAACAAGAGAGAGTTCAAATTATTTTATTTATAAGATGTTTTCTATTGACATCAGTGTAACCATTCACTCATTAAGCAATTTCCAATAGCATTTCTCTAATAAAAATTTGTATTATTCAACAAATAAAAATAAATATTTTAGAATTATTATATATAATAAATATTTACATTTCACAATATATATATAAATTTTTCTATTTAAAAAAAAATTAAACTATCCATATCACATTTTCAATATATTACACTGAAAATATATTTTTATACGTATTTTCTTAATATAATATACAAATAGAAAAGTCAAATATATTTGAAATATTAAACATTTATTTGTATTGTTTATAATTTACTATCATGAATGCAATAACTAAAACAAAACATATAACAAAAGAATAATAATTTTATCCAAACTATGTGCTTTACTATTTACATACTTATTTTCCTTTTTTTAAAATGAATATAGTCAATTTACAATCTTACAGTACAATTAATAATAAACAATTTTATATTAATATTATTCTCCATAGCAACACAGTTCAATGTTTAATAAGTTAACATATTCACCATCTAAAAATCAAACAAGAAATATAAAAAAAGATTATGATTGATATCTTACTGCATACTGAAATACTTCCCAAATTTTAATAGGTACAGTGTATAATTTATTATTTGATGAAAATAATTTTTCCATAAAATTTAATTATTCTTTATCATGTGGTAGAATTCTTAATTGATATATTTATAAACTTGTGTAAAAAGTAAAATCAGTTCTGCCTCTTACTATATATATTATATGTTAATATCCCTGTGTGGTTTGATACAGTTGTTAGAATGCAGTGGTTGTGTAATTTTGATGATATGTGTGCGCACGCACACACACACACACATATATATATATATAAGTATAAAAGAAAAATAAACTCAGACAAAGTTATACATATAAATATTTGAAATAAAGTCTAGAATGTCTTAAACATTAATTAATTAAATCATAATATTTTTGATATTTGAAATATTTTAAATTATATAAAAATGGTATCTCAGATACAAATGAATTATCTATTTATTTTTGATTTTGACAAAACAAAAGAAAACTATTTTTGCCAAAATAAAGTTTATGTTGTGTTCAGTATGTTTGTACATAATTATTTTCTTCATAAAAATGCCATATTAAATTTTAACTTTTGAAAAATGCAATTTCACAATAACTATCTAAATGTAATAAAAAATATAAAATGTTGAATGATTCATAAAACTAATATGCAGCAAAAATCAATAAAGCTAAAAAAGTGTAATAATGAGCATGAAATAATTTTTTTTAAGAAAAGCAATAATTTTGACACTTTTAAAGTTAATTATTTTAAATCTATTTATAAATTGTTCATTTAAATATGCTACTTTTTAAATTAAAATATTTTAAATAAGCATATTCTACACTAAATAAACAAGCACCAGTCACTCTAAATAAGATTTTTTTTCAAGTACTAGAAACCCTCCTCATCCTACAAAAGCTCTGACCACATCTTTTTTTCAATAGATGTAAGGATTTTTATTTTTTGACAAAATAAACATTAATTTTTGATAATTTGTTTTTAAGGATTTATTTTAATAATGGTATTTAGAAACATTGAAAAACAAAATATAATATCTCATGGAAATAAATCAATTAATTCACATGTACATATGAATGCATTCTACATATAATTATTTGGAAAACTTCATTTACAAACTAATATTTAAAAATGTAATAAAAATGATAATTCATATTTTTATATAATTAAAAATAGTTTTGTATTTAAATAATGTTTTAATACAATGTAAAAAATTTAATATTCAAAACTGTACATACTTCAGTCCATCTATGAATTTATTCTATAATTCAGAATTTTAATAAAAATTACTGTCCATTTTTTTATTAAAATTATCTATGACATTCTATAACATAAGCATACAAAGTAGACATGTTTTCTTTAGATTTCTGCAAAAGAATGGAAATTTTTAAATGTACTACACAATGCTTGAGAAATATAAAAAAGAAGAATATTAAAGAAATTTAAAAAAAACTTTTAATTAAGAAACTTTTTTGAATCTAAGTGGTTTTGATGTATGTGAAATTAAAAAAAAAAACATTGTATTATAATTATAATCTTATTTTTAGTAATTAAAAAAAAGATTTAATTTTCTGCTTATTAAATCAATACATTAATTTGTATCTATTATAAATATTGGGGTCAATTTAACTAAAATAATAAACAGCTTTAAAGTGAAAAATGTTGTTAACTATCTCCATAATGGTTGAGTTCTGTATTCTCAGAGAAGTATATACTCGGCTATGGTGATACATAGCCCAATAATTATGTAACAGATATCATTAACTGAAGTTTAAAGATTATAGAGAGTATTCCAATGGTATACATCTAACCCATTTTACTTACATATATATAGAAGCATAGGCAAAAAAAATACATCTAAGAAAACTGTACATATGTACAATATTTTTACTTAATTACAAAAGTAAATATGTATATTCTATGCCTATTATGTAATTCCAAAAATAATTAAAAGAATGTATTTCTTAATAGTATAAAAAAAAAACTAATTTATTTTAAACATTCACTTGCTTTAAAAACAAAAAGAGAGATTGCAATATAGATTGAAATATTTTCAACTAATTAATTAATATCATTGACTAATGAGAAAAAATTATAACTAATCCACTTCAAGTTCCAAGGAATAGAAACTCTAGTTAAGTATACTTTCATTGAATTTTGTTTCGTCATTCCTAAAATTATGGTATTCATTAATATTTACAAAATATTTAAAAAGGTGATACAGATGTATTAAAAGATAAATAGAAATCATAAAATTTTAAATAAATTTATTTTATAAGTTTAGGACAAATTAAGAATTATAAATGAATTTGTTGTAACCTTTATATATAAAAGAATGACTTAGACATATATTTTAAAAGAAAAATTAATAATTATAATATTTTTATATGAAAACATGTATCATATATAGATTTATATACTATTTATATTAAATGCATAATGTAACTTTACATGTTTTAAAGATAAAATAATTATTAAAAATTGAATTGTTATTATTTTTATACCATACACTTTATTCACAAGCTTTGCAGAATATTCCTAACTCCAGACCAGTTTCTACTACTGGCTTTATCAGTGAGGTGCTAGGATATTTAGGCATTAGATTAAAAATATCAGGACAAGCCCAGCACTTTATCTAATGGACAATTATTAATTAAAAAATCTGAATTTTTCAGACATCCATATGTCTTTCAATCCAGCTATCTAACTTAAATAGCTGTATGGATCTGAACTAAGTTTAGATACACCATATATTAATAGCTTTAGCAATATAAAATCGCCAAAGCCTTAATAGCAAAAAATAAAATTAATACATGAGAACATTTGTAATACAAGCTTGTTTAAATTAGGTCGTGTGACATATGACTTGATTTCTTTGTATTTATTTTTTGCTATTAAGGCTTTGGCAATTTTATATTGCTAAAGCTATTAATATATGGTGTATCTAAACTTAGTTCAGTCCCATATAGCAATTTAAGTTAGATAGCTGGGTTGGAAGGCATATGGATGCTTGAAAATTTTAGATTTTCTACTTAATAGCTGTCCATTAGATAAAGTGCTGGGCTTGTCCTGATATTTTTAATCTAATGCTTGAATATCCTAGCACCTCACTAATGAAGCCAGTAGCAGAAACTGGTTTGGGTTAAGGATATTCTGCAAAGCTTGTTAAGAGCTTATTTGTGAGCTCTTTATATAATATTTATAACCTTATTCACGTATGTAAACATAACATCAAAATCCATTATTAACATAGTTTATCCTATAAAATTTAAAGCAGATAATAATTAATAGGTGGAATATTTTTGTATCATTGGAAGTGCATGTGTTTGCATATATGTAATGTATTTAAGATCATATATATATAAATCATACTGGGTGCATCTGGAAGATGATTCAGCATACTCTATTTGCTAGGTTTAACTGGGTTTAAACCTTATTTATCCTAATTTTATATTTTTATATTATAAATGCTACATGAATGGACTGGCACTTGTAGCAAAAGAGAAAATACCATCAATAGCAGAGCTATCAATGATACCCATGGTCCAACTGAGCTATGCAATGCATAACATGATCATATTTCCAGACCATGGCCCACCTTGACTGCTAGATTCAAACCCCTATTATCCAAGCATTTTATTTGTTTTGAGATAAACCTCAGGCACCAGCTAGTGATGAAAACTAATGTGTTTGGACAGTAGGCCCATAATCCAGTGCTCTAAATACCCCATGACTAGCTCAATCAAAAGAATAATCTAACACATTATTGCTTTAATTAGTGGTAAAGAATTGACTGACAAATAATAAATTTTAAAGATAATTTATTTTTAAATAAGTACTTATTATCCTAATTTAACTATTTTTATAGAAACTTAATTAAATTAGACAATGATAATTACATATAATGACCACACACATTCTTAATTCATACACTAGAATATCATATAACAAAACATTAAATAATATTTGACATTTAAAAACACGCACATCAATAGTTTTATATGCATGCTATAGAGTTCATTATTAATTGACTCTGGAAGGCTTTTAATTATTGCAATAGCTACTCTAATTGGAAATGGAAATAATAAAAGTTGCTCATTATCTATAGAATTTGAACTTGGACTTCTTGCCGGTTGTTACATCACATGAAAATCCTTCCAACTGGTTGGATTCGAAGTTTTTGTGGAGGTTTTCTGTTGAGTGCTGTTTCTTGCTACTTCTTATTCGAGACAGACATTGGGTGGCTTCAGATTATTAGATGTGCACTACTTCCATCTTGGGCATGCTATTAACATTTAGGTCAGGCTTGGAGCTCATCGTATGCTCCAAAAAGCTTCTCAACACTGCATGATCTTTATTAACGAATGCATGAGAAGACTGACTGAGAACTGATTGAATGAACTGAACTGATTGCATATTCAAATCTGAACTGAACTCACTGATAGATTGAACTCAACTCAACTGATTGCAAACTCAACTGCTAGACTGATGAAAATCCAAACTATTTATATGATGACCTGTTGTCACTTTGGTAATTGGTTTTTATGTCCACCAGCTATATTTGTTGTTGAAATTCCTTCACTGTTTTAAATACATTCCTTAGATAAACTTTTGATTATGTGTTTTCATTTGGTAGCCATTGCAAATTTGTTGTTTTGTGGATTTTTAATTCATAGCCATTGCATATTTTGTTTTTACCTTTTAACTTTCTTATTTCACTTTATTCACATGCATACATTCATTTTATCAACAAACACATGTTTTTCTATGTCTACAATCACTATTAACATATATATATATATTTGCATTTCTTTAAATTACAGGAAGAACCTTTTTTATTCTTTAATTTGAATGACAAGAGATATTTTTAATTTGTATAAAAGATATATCTTAAGCTTTTAGTTTTCTTTTAAGTTATATTTTCTACTCCCTTTCAAGTAATTAATTGTAACTTTTGTTTCAAACTACTAATAATAGAAAAAACTCTTTAGACTTTATTCTGACTATTTTCTTTTATCAAACTGTATTTTATTTAGACTACTAAAAACTCTTTAGATTTTTTATAAACAACAATCTCTCAAACTGAAATGTTTGCATTATTTATGATAATTTTACTTCAATAATTTTTTAAAAAAAATTTCACATGGATCACTTTTTTCATAAGCAGTACATTACACCACCCTCCATTTGTGAATAAAATGCATTTCTTGACCATTTTATCTCTGACAATTTTAATTATTAAATTTGAAATATTTGCATTAATTTTTTATTTCTCTAAGTTTACTTTCTTTATCTAAACTATACATGCCAAGGGCAATCTCTTTGACTATGCTTTTCTTTTTTTATGCTGACGACATTGCTTCCCATGATCCTGTACTGGATGACGACCATAGAAACAGCACTATTTTTATGATATAGGAATCCCAAATGAGGTGGATGCAGAGTTTTCTGGCTTATACTAGCTTACACATATGACACAAAGCTTCATTTGCCATCTTTCTACCGGACTTTGTAAAACAAAAAGGTCATTGTGAATGGCAGGATTCCTCTACTGTCCAATTCAACTTATGCTTTGGAATGAAATAGGAATAATACAAAATATGGGGACTCTCCTCTGAAGAAATGATTCATGGCTTACTCTGGTTGTTCCCAGTGTGCATTTTTAAAGAGACTGGGGACTTTCCTCTGAGAAGTTTATCCCTGACAGTCTGTTACGGGTGCTGATTTTATCCAGCCAACAGCTTTAACTTTTCCTAAAACTTATTTCTATACTTGCCACCCTCTTTTCAATTAATTACAATCTCGCATACATTCCTAACTTAGATTTGCATTTATATTATTTATTTATATTAATATTATTTTTAAACTATTTGTTTAACTTGCTATTTTATTTTTATTACGATTCATCCTTTATTATTTTTCTACAGATATTTTATTTATTTATTTAACTTGATTACTTTAATTAAACCATTTATTTAACTTTCTTTTATTAACCTGCGTGTATTCAAAACAAACTTTTATTTTATTATGCTACTTTATTTATTATTTTTTTACAGATATATTATACTTATTTAACCTGATTTTATTCTATGTATTTCTGCTATTTTAATCATTTATTAAAAATCCTGCAAACATTACTTTAAATCATTAATTTGACCTATTTATTTACTTACAAACACTTTTTCTTTATTAATATGCGAGTGGAGAAAAAAAATATTTTATCCAGTGAAGCCTCCATTATTTTTATTTTACGAAACAATTCCTCTCTTTTTTTAAATGTATTATTTTAGTTTTAAATAGAGAAATGTTCAGATTCACGTTTATCACCTATGTCAATAGTTTTTTTTTCACTAAATTCATTATCTACTTCCAGTTGTTTGTTTCTTTTTTTATTACTTTAACATTCTGTTCATTTACTAACAATTATGCTTGGTCAGGTGGCTCTTTCTTTCTTTCTACTAACTCTATAATATAAATTACCTTCCATATTTTCAAGTCTCCCTGCCTAGAGTTTGTTACCTTGTCTCTTTCCTGCTCCATTCTATTTTCTGCCTTGTAAATTAAAAAACCTTTATATTTAGAAAAACTCTGTAGTTCTTTAAACTGAGAATATTTTTTTTCTTATTCTTTTGCCTTGTTTGAAATCTATGTTTAAAATGAACATGAATATTTACTTTAACCTTTTCATTTTTCTTTTCTCATGAAAACTCTTTTATGTTACCTTCTATCTTTATTATTTTCATTTTCAAACTACTATACTTAACACTATTTTGTTCTAATATCTTTTGATCTACACTTTCTAATTCATCCTTCCCTTCATTTACATCTCTTACCACCTCCACTTCTTTTTCTATATCCTGACTTTCTTTAATAAAATCTAACTCTATTATGGCTTCTTGGTTTTTCTCTATACTTTTCCTGATCTCGCATCTCATTGCCTTCATTTCAGCAATCATTTCTACTTTAAACTGATTAACTTCTTCCTTCATTTCTGCTTTGAACTATTGCCAACTTTTCTTGAATTCCTGACACATTTCTTCCATCATATTTATCATCATTTTCATCATCTGTATCTCACTCTCTTCTTTTGCTTTTTCCACCATTTTTGAAACAAAATTTTTAGTTTTTTTTTTATGTTTATTAAACTACCGCTTACATTAAAATAGATTTATATATTAACTGTTTATTTATTTTCTTACACAGAACATATGACTGACTCCACCCTCTTTGTTCTATCATCTCCTGTTCTCAATGCCTTAACTCCACCCAAAATATCTAACTGTCTTTAATTCTCTCTTTTCATTTAAAGAAAAAAAAAGTTTCAGTCAATTCTTCATTTAAATTATACCACTTTAAAATACAATTATGCAATTTAGCATTTCTTTAAATTTCTTTATTTTCAAACAAGAAAATATTTATTTCACTGTTATTTATGGAGATTCTGCCCTATGGTGAGAAAAGCCATTCACACTGGGTGCATTCGGAAGATGATCCAGCATCCTCTATTTGCAAGGTTCAACTGGGTTTAAATCTTATTTATCTTAATTTTTATATTATAAATGTTATGCAAATGGACTGGCCCTTCGAGCAGATGGGAGAATACTATCGATAGCAGAGCTATCAATGATACCTATGGTCAGACCAAGCTATGCAATGCATAACATGATCATATTTCCATACCATGGCCCATATTGACTGCTAGATTCAACCCCCTACTACCCAAGCACTTTATTTGTTTTGAGGTAAACCTCAGGCACCAGCTAGTTACAAGAACTATCATGTTTGGACAGTAGGCCCATAATCCAGCACTCAAAATATCCCATGATTACATTAATCAAAAGAATAATCTAACACATTATTGCTTTAATTAGTGGTAAAGAATTGACTGACAAATATTAAATTTTAAAGATAATTTATTTTTAAATAAGTATTTATTATCCTAATTTTAACTACTTTTATAGAAACTTAATTAAATTAGACAATGGTAATTACATATAATGACCACACACATTCTTAATTCATACACTGGAATGTCATATAACAAAGCATTAAATAATGTTTGACATTTAAAAACATGCACATCAATAGTTCTTTCTGCATGCTATAGAGTTCATTATTAATTGACACTGGGAGGCTTCAAATTATTGCAGTGACTACTTTAATTAGAAATGGAAATAATAAAAGTTGCTCATTACCTATAGGATTTGAACTTGGACTTTTTTCTGGTTGTTACCCCACATGAAAATCTTTCCAACCAGTTGTATTCAAAGTTTTTGTGGAGGTTTTCTGTTGAGTGCTGTTCCTTGCTATTTCTTATTTGAGACAGTTAGACATTGGGCAGCTTCAGATTATTAGGTGTGCATTACTTCTATCTCAGGCAGGCTACTGGCATTTAGGACAGACTTGGAGCTCATTGTATGCTCCTAAAAGCTGCTCAACACTGCATGATCTTTATTAATGAACACATGAGAAGTCTGACTGAGAACTGATTGAGTAATGATTGAATGAACTGAACTGATTGCAAACTCAACTCTGAACTGAACTCACTGATAGATTGAATTCAACTCAGCTGATTGCAAACTCAACTGCTAGATTGATGAAAATCCAGATTATTTATATGATTGACCAGTTGTCACTTTGGTAATTAGTTTTTATGTCAACCAGCTATATTTGTTGTTGAAGTTCCTCCACTGTTTTTGAATACATTCCTTAGATAAGCTTTTGATTATGTGTTTTCATTTGGTAGCCATTGCAAATTTGCTGTTTTGTGGATTTTTAATTTATAGCCATTGCACATTCTGTTTTTACATTTTAATTCTTATTTTACTTTATCCACATGCACACATTTATTTTATCAACAAGAACATGTTTTGCTATGCTTACAATCACTATTAACACACACATATATATTTGCATTTCTTTAAATTACAGGAAGAACCTTTTTTTTCTTTAAGTTGAATGACAAGAGATATTTTTAATTTGTATAAAAAATTTATATCTTAAACTTCTAGTTTTCTTTTAAGTTATATTTTTTACCCCCTTCCAATTAATTAATTGTAACTTTTATTTCAAACTACTAATAATAGAAAAAAAAACTCTTTAGTCTTTTATGCAGACTATTTTCTTTTATGGAACTGTATTTTATTTAGACTACTAAAAACTCTTTAGATTTTTTTATAAACAACAATCTCTCAAACTGATACCTACACATTATTTATGATAACTTTATTTTAATAATTTTTTAAACAAAAATTTCACATGGATCATTTTTTCATAAGCAGTAAAATATTTATATATATGATAAAAAAATAAAAATGAAGAGACCATATTATGTAAACAGAAATAAATTTTAACCTTTGATGTTCCCAAGTAACTAATCAATTACTACTAATTGACAATCACTGAAATTAAAGTTTTTTCATTAACTTATTATAATAGATATCTGCTTTATTATTATTATTTTTAATTTTTAACAGTAATAGTTTATATAAATTTAAAACACTGTTATACCCTAAATTTTATTACTGAATATCATTTATTATTACGGAATATTATTAATAGCACCATTAGCTTCATGATACCTAAGGAATAGTTTAAATTAGATCAATATTTTATTCTATTACTAGTTTATAACAAAGCTATTGCAAATACTCAAGTTAGGTTTTGCACATATATAAGATCCTAGCTCAACAAATAATTTAGAAAATGTTTAGAAATAAAATAATCAGAACAGAAAATAGAATTTTAACTAATTGAAAATTTATAATTAAATATTATAGATTTTTTAAAATAGATTTATGCCAAAAAATATTACCATTATTTTCCAGGCTGAGTTGATCATAAGCCAATAAATATCACTTGACCACCACTTCTTAATGCTTGGGTATAACTGTTGTTAAAACAGGTAAAACTCACTATACGTATTGCCACACACAGCAAGCTAGAGTAATCAATGGTTGACAGAAGAAAATCCCCATCTAGTGCCTACTTATCCAATATCCCCAGACTAGTTTCTGGCTTGTGGCCTTCATCAGTGAGGAGCTTTGGATTTGAGAGCACTGCACCTAGATCTTAGGATCTAATACAACCCTCCAGCAGTCACCTTTTATCTCCACTTAACTACAAAAGTATGAGTCTTAAACTGAAAACACCCTAATGTTTTCAATTCAAGCCCATTAGCTTATATAGTCATATGGGTCTGAACTCAGTTCAGTACCCATACATTTTGGTGCCTTTGGTTTTTTAAAAACCATAGCCCCATTATCCTATTAGGCAGGATTATTAGGAAAATGTATGGGTACTGAATCAGAGTTCAGACCCATATGACTATATAAATTAATGGACTTGGATTGAAAACATTAAGGTGTTTTCAGTTTAAGACTCATAGTTTTGTAGTTAAGTGGAGATAAAAGGTGGCTGCTGGAGGGTTGCATTAGATCCTAAGATCTAGGTGCAGTGATCTCATATCCAAGGCTCCTCACTGACGAAGGCCACAAGCCAGAAACTAGTCTGGGGATATTGGATGAGTAGGCACTAGATGGGGATTTTATGCACAAGCCTTCTGACATCCAGTAATTACTCTACTTGCTGTGTGTGGTAATACATATAGTGAGTTTTGCCTGTTTTAACTGAGTTGATCATCTATGGTGCAATTACTTCATCCTTGTGAAATCAAATTTGGGCATTCCTAGATGTCTCCATTAGTAAAATAAATATAAAAAAAGACAAAACAATTCATTTCTGTACTAGCATTGAACAAGCTACTATAAATAATTTTCCAGAACCCAGGTCACATGACAGATTGATGGTACCAGGTTTCCTGCAGATACATTAATTTATATGTTTTTAAAATCAACAAGTTGTTTTTTTAGATTATCACTGACTAAAGAGTAAAAAGAAAATAACAGCCTTTTTTTTTTAAAAGTAAAATAATACATTTTCTCATTTTAAATTATAAATCAAATAATTTATATATATATGGATTTTCTCAAAATATAAAAAATAAAGATAGATTATGATGAGTTAGAAGAAGTTAAAAATTACAAATACTTTGGTCAGATTATTAATACAGATGGAAACATAATGGATGAAATTAATCATAGAATTAAACTTGTTTTGAGTGCTTTTGGCAGAAATAATTTGATATTAAAAGAAAATATGCCTATGTGTTTGGAAAGGTAAATGTGGTTTACTAAGTTCTTAATTATGGATCTGAGACTTTGATATTTAATAGAAGAGCAATACAGAGACTTTAGACCACTCAAAGAAGTCTGGAGAGATGCATGTTGGGAGTAACAAGAAGAGATCGAAAATGCAACATATGGCTAAAAGAACAAAGAAGTGTTACTGACCTCATTGCAAAAAAGTAAAAGATTGAAGTGCAGTTGGGCTGGACATATTGCTAGAAGAGAAGAGATTTTAAAAGACCTAGAAAGAGACCACATATGAGATGGATGGATGAAATAAGATATTCATTTTAGCTAATTATAAAAATGATATTAATTTTAAAAAGTCTTATTTAATAAAATTTGTTATTAATTATTGTAGAAAAATGCATTTTAATGGTCACATAGAATGTACTTATTTACTTTGCTTATTATTCATTTTACCTGCATTATAAGAAGATAAATACTATGTTTATTGTTTTTTTTTATTTTCAAAAGCATTTGTAATGTAGTTGGTAGTATAAAATATACCCTTCCATATCCCATGTTAGTGTTATTAAAAGATGTATCAGAAGATATATAAAATTTACAAATGTGTATATGTTATTTAAGTATTTAAATATTTCCTTATTGTGTATTCCATTTCTGCTTACTTAAAATACAAATGTTTAATAACAATGTTAAGAGAAGAATATAAAATGTTTAGAGTATAACTCAAATAATTGACACATTTTAAAGATTTAAAATATATTACCATTATCATTTTTCTTGTACCAAATGCATTTTAATTTTGAACCCTGAGATATAGACATTTTAGAACCTGATATGAGATTTTAAAAATTGTAAAAACCTAAATTTTAAATTTTTAGATAAAAATGTGAGATAAGATTTAAGTTGATATTAGAACCTGGTAATTTAGCAATTATAATTAGTTATTATGTTGTCTATAAGAGGATTCATATGAACTTTGTGGAAAATCCATAGCTATTATGTTGCCTACCTGAATGATCTTTCATTCATGTCCCTTGACCAATTTTAAGGTTACAATATATCTCTAAATCACAATTAAAATATATATCATATTATTCTCAATATAATGTAATAATTGAAACCTATATGCAAATCAAAATCAGAAACAATATTTGTATTACTACAAAATATTCATTAAAACTTAATTTTTTTTGTAATTGTTACTAATAATTAATTAATTAATTTACTAATCATTATTTTAAATGATTTCAGTGAATTTATTTATTACTAGATTAGGTGTGTTGTGTCTTTATTCTTGTTTAAATAAGTTCAAGAGATTTTGTGAATAAATAGACAGTCTCTGGACATAATGGAGTGTGGGATACATGTATGTGAGTATCTCTGTATTGACAGTCATATTTAAAGTCCATAAACTTTATTATACATTTCATAATTTGATTACTAGTTTACATATGGCTCATGCATGTATGGTACAAAATGACCCTGAGAATTGTTCATGATCGGCTTTTTAATGATACAGCATTTAATGATCCCAGAACATTTTATAGCATTTAAAATATGCTCAATTTAGTTTAATTTGGTATTTGTGCATGTGAGCAGTGAAAACATATTGATGCTTGCTCTTTTATAGTATGATTGGAATTGGTTTGATGATTAAACTAATATTTTATAGTATGACTCTTTTAAACCCTGTAACAAAGGATTACCGTTTGCCAGTTGATTTGGGTTTATTTATATTTGCCATGATTTATTTGCTGCTGATGCTGTGCATATGATTCTTTGCTCAAAACTTTTTATTCAATTAAACATGATGTATTAGCATATGGTCTGATCCATTATGATGATTATAATACGTTATAACTATTTTTTCTTCATTTCTAGACTTTAATCTTTATCAATGACACTTCGATACTACCTAGATTGTTACAATATATATATTGAGATGCTAATGTCTCATGCACACAACAACATAGCAATGTTTGTGCGCATATGTATATAAAGTTTGAATGGAAAGGTAGAAATCAAACACCAAATTTCTTGTAGATATTTATTTAAAATGTATATACTGGCGGAATAATTTTGATATTATGAATTATTTAAAATCAAACATTAAAAAAGGTGTATTTAATGTTTTATCTTTCAAAAACCAAATTTATTGTACATTTAGACCATAGAAATACAGACCAAAAAGTTAAAAAAAACCAAGTAAATGATTATGAAATAGCATGCAAATAAAAAAAGGATATATTTGAGTTAATGTTTGCACAGGAAACTTTTGTGACTTGTTTGTTGTTCCAAAAATAGACCATAGAAACCCAATTTGTCTAAAGTTCATAGCAGGAAAGATTAAAATGAGATGCTGTTAGTAGGTAGTATTAATATCCGTGTTTGAGTTTTATGAAATGATGAAAAGCAACAGCCACCCAATAAACAGCAAAGTTGCGGGGAGCTCTATCCAATTGCAATGGAGTCCCAGGTTTGTGCAGCTGTGAAGGAGTCAGCAGTGCGCATATCTCTATCCCTTTCCTTGTTTAGTATTTGGCAAAACGCTGTGAATATATTATTCAAGGTCTCAGCCTGGAACATCAGCTTACAGCGCAATGCCCAGATAGAAAAGTTAATTATGGCTTTATTTAATCTGATTTTAATAAATATAAATAAAACAAGCTTGTTTTCATTATAAAATTTTATTATTTTTATTGAATTACGATGTAAAAAACTTTTTAAAGTTAAAGCAATGCCTTTAACAATGTACTTTAATCGTAATTAATTCAATAGTCTGTTTTTGAAGAAGTAAGACATTTTTTAAAAATAAAAATTGACTTTAATTAGCCAATGTAAATCGGAAAACAGGACATGTAATTAAGTTTTCTGTTTTTTTAAATCAAGATATAAAAAAACTTGCTTGGTAATCCTGTTTTCAAATTCCACTATAAATTATATATATATAGTGGACTCAAATTAAAAATTATTAAGTTATTAAGCTAATGAGAATGCTATAGTAGTGGGTGTCGAAAGTCAACTTCAAAAAATCTTCAGCAGTCTCCATGTTGGTTCAGTTTAATTTTCCATAGAAGTAGAGACTCCTCTATGAATTCATAGCCCAATATGTAAGAGATGGAATGCTTCCCTGCTGCAATCTAGCAAGTTATCATAACTAAATTGAGTTGAAGACCATTAATACTTACCTGACATTCCATGCTGCTTTATACAGTATAAATGAAAACACAGAAGAAAGTCATATACATATTCTAAAATATAATTCTAAAGAATGAAAAAGAAAAAATCTATTTCGCATAAGTTATTTTACTTGAGCTGATTTTTTTAAAAGAAGAGAAAATTTTCTCACAATAATGATATTGAAACAATTTTAAATCAATTAAATAGTAAAAATGGATTTAAAAAAACTTTTGTTTAAAAGCTAAAGAACAAAAATTAAAACAAAACATGTTTTGAATAAAAATAAAGTATAGGGTCAGAAATTAATAGATGGAAATGCAGAAAACAAAAGTGAAAGAATTTAAAAATAATTTTACTATTGGACTTATAAAAGATATATAAATATTTCTTAACATAAAAAAATTTATGAGTAATATAAATAATAATAATTATTATTATTATTTAGGGACGAAGAAAGATTTCTTGAAAATTTTACAAAAGAAAAAAAGGTACTCACATATTAGACCGCTGTGAATTATTACATGTTTATTTAATCTGACAATAACTTTCTAACCTTATGACCTTGTAAATAATGCACGCATGGGGTCTTCTGACAAACTTCATCAATCAATTTCTTTAATGCAAAATGGTGAGCTATAAATTTATTCCAATAAAAAACAAAAGCAAATGATTGTTTGTTACAATCATTGGCTTGAACTTTTATAATAGTTTGAAGAGTGAGGCTACCATGGGAAGATGGAAAACCACATCATCATCTCCATAAGTAATCAAAAACAATGAAAAATTAGCAAATGTAAAATAAATGAGCATATACCAATGAGAGTCAGTAATCAACATTCATAATAATAATCAACAATTAACCTTGATGACTGCATTTACAAGGGGCAATATTTCAAACAGGTTACTTATCTAGTCATTTGCCAAGCTTAAGGCAATATATACAATTATTATTTGAATGCACACAATTAAGTGGTAATTCATGACTCATAATAATAAAAAATTCTGGGACACTGATACATGCTGATCATAATCAATGCTCTGGCCATATGGTACCCTTAGTATACAGGCCAACTATTAACATAATTCCTAATTTAAAAAAATGTAGTAGATGTACTTTTAAAATGATAACTTTGCACCATCCAGAATCATTATTTGGATGTCCAAACACAAACATAAACTACTATATTTATATAACTAACCATTATGCTATGTAGAGCTATCTCAAGATCATAAGACTCTAGAAACTGTAACTGTGATCAAGAGATAAATATAATAAGCTTATTTTAAATAACATTAAATAATTTATAGGTTTACTCTACTACAATTAAATAGCTTTACTGGGATAATTTACAAATTTCTAAAACACCAAGCTATATTGAAAACAAGTCACACACACTGCCAATTCATGTAATGGATAGTTGGAGGTAGACATTAATGCTAAAATATATTTTAAACAATTATTTAATAAATTAACTGTTTAATAATAATAATAAAATTAAAAATGACATAGTATGTTAATTCAAACTTATACATTTTATCAAAAATATATAATTTTATATAATTAAAGTGATTCATTATTTGATTTTTATTCATCAATTTAATTAACTTTTAATTCATTAAGTTATTTTCTGTAAAATGACAAAAACTGGAAAACAATTTTTTGATAATCAGAGATAAAAATGTTTAAATTGACTAAAAAAAACTTGTTAAATTTTGGAGGGAAAATGAAATTAATAAAAAAAAAAAAAAACATTTCAATTAAAAAAACTTAATAATATTTCTAATTATCAATTGTTACTTAATTTAAAAACTCTTTTATAAATTTAAATGTAATGTGCATACTAAAAAATATCATTAAGCCTAATTTCATTTTAATTTTTGAGTCCTTCTTTGACATTTTTCCATATAGGTTTTCTTCATGAAGATTTCTTAATGCCAGGCTAATGTATGCAATTATTTTTTTCATTTTTGCAGTAGAAAATTTTCAGATTCCACAGGTTAAATTTATTTATTTTGCAATCTCATAGTTTTCCAGAGAGTCTATATACATAAAAATAGAGTCACTCATTCTCTTGGGTAGAAACGAGATTTGTGGAAGATTACTCCAGGATACATTCTTCTCTTTCACGTTTTTCCAGTGAAGTTTTTTGTCATGCAAAATGCAAATGAAAGCACCCTCTTCTTAAAAAAAAAAAAAAAATTATCAGCAAAACCCACATTTTGAGTAACAACTTACTCTAATCAGAACATTATCTAATATTCATGTAAAAAACTAATGTGTCCTATTTGGTTTTTATTTAGACATTTGTTTGTGCTATCAACTTTCATCACAGTAGATCTAGTATGTAAGGACTGAAAAAAATATTCATTTACAATTTAAGAGCATTAATATTATTTCCAGAGTAAAATATTTTATATTAGAATATAAACATATGAGTGAGCATTTTAGTATATGTTTGATGTTTAATGATTTGTAATATATTATTGACAAATGAATTTTTTTTTATTATGATGTGCACACATATATTTATATCCATGTGCATTCATACTATTATAATAAAATAATTTTTATTAGCTAAATAATTATTGAAATATTTTGTATTATCATACAGGCACATCTGTGTGCTTATATATGTATGTGTCATGTAAATTCATATTGATATATCTGTAAATTATACTGCTTTAAAATCAAAATTAAAATAATATATTTATATTTATAGAATACTTAGCACTTAATTTCATTTTTATTGTTATTATTTCTAATTACTATTTTTATCTATCATTACATCAAGTTATTTCAGAAAGTTATTTAGTATTAAATAAATTTAAAATATTATATATTTTTATTTTTTCTTGTTCACAGATCCTGGAGACTTTGCATTTAAGCTAGTCATGAGGAATAATGATCAGATTATATATATGGTATATGTTTTTGTTAGAACATCCAAATAGTTAGTTCTCTGGATGATGCAAAGGTAAGGGTCACCATTAAAGTTCCATTCACTTTATGACAATGCTTATCTTACTGATGGCCAATAATTTAAAATACCATGTAACCATGAACATTGATGATGAGCAGCATTATATCTTGATCTCAGCATTTTTATATGTACCATTGTGATTTTAATATGTAAATATATGAATGCAAATAATTGCTTTTATGTTATGCACTAAGTTTGGCATTGGCTAGAAGATAATTAGCCTAGATCTTATAATATATCTTTATTAAATTCAGTCATAAAAGCTGACTGTTGATTTGATTAAGACTAGAAATTTTTTTATGTTTATAACTTGTTTATTATTTATTTCCAACTTAAATGTTGTCTCTCTGTTCATATTTATCATATTCATTTTATGATGGGATATTTGTCATTATCCCATGCTATTCCTTTTTACATATTATTACATATAACACCCATTAATATATTAAATAGTTACAATATATATATTGAGACAGTTATGTGTCATATGGCATACAACTTCATAATAGTATGTGCATGAATATATATATATATATATATATAACTTTGAATAGTATGTGCATGAATATATATATATATATATATATAAAGTTGAAAGAAAAAATAGAAATAAACACAAACAAAATTTTTTGGTAGATATTTTCTACATTACATTGAAATAATAGTTGAGAATTAAATAATTCTGAATTTTAAAAAACTTAGTGTGAATTAAACATTTAAAATGATCTAATTAATATTTTATTAATTCTTTTGAAACTAAAACAAGCATGTTTTATGTTACAATTGATATATTGGTAATTATAAAATTCCACTATTTATTTTGATCAGATTAAATTTTTTTAATTAACACTTATATAATATATTTTGATAAAAATTCTACAAAGTTGTTTTTGAAAGGATTAAGATAAATTGAAAAAAGTCATTAACTTTTTCAATCACAATGGAAAAAACTTACTTTTAATTACTGTGTTTTTTTAATTCCACCTGACTGTAAAAAGGTTGGAAACAGATTAGAGGGAGAGTTTTACAAATTGTGACAGCAGAATGACTAGAAAGGAATACTGAGGTAAGAGACATTGGATCCAACTCTCAGTCAACATTGGAGTTTTAATTCACATCAGCCAGTGTCATCTTTTTTGTGTTTCATTAACCTATATATATATATATATATATATATATATATATATATATATATATATATATATATTGTGTACTAGCTGATATGTCCAAAGTCTCAAATTCTAGGCTAAATGGAGCTGTTGAATGCTAACAGTTTTCTTGATTATAACTTTTCCTGAAGATGACAATAAGCTAGGCTACTGTTTTAAAAGGGACCAGCTTACCAAGAAAGTCCACCAGCTTGCAGAAGAATTAATTTATATGTATATTATTTTATCTATATGCAGAAAAGCACAGATAAGGGTTCTGTATCATATATATAATCAATAAAGCAAGTCATATATAGTGTGACATTGCTTTTATGAGCTTATATATATATATATAAAGTACTTCTGGTGAGTAGTGTGTTGTATATATTGAGAATATCATTTTAAATACTTTCTTGAAAATGATAATTGTAATTTTTAAATTACAAATTTTTTTAAAGGTAAATAACTTTATTCAACTAAAAGTAAGATACATTTCCAGTATATTTTATTTAAAAAGGAAAACTCCAAAAATCTTTCTTTATTGATCAAAAGAATTTGATAGAATATTTTTAAAGATGTTTATAATTAATCAAGAATAACCTGGAAAAAAAAACTTTTCTGGACTGTTTATAAAAAGTAAAAAAAAAAACACTTTTTTTTTACTATTAGAAATAATAAATTAATAACTTTGATTTATATTTTTTATATATACACTGAAACAGTAAGATTCACATTTGAACCTTAAGTTTCACCTTTTTCTATCATCTCTCACCCACCACTCTATCCTACACAAATTTAACCTTTTTGATATCGAATTGTGTGTGTTGCAATATTAAAAATGTATAAATATATGTATAATTCAACACACACACACATTTCGATAACAAAATTTAAAGCAATAAATAAAAATAAATGATATAGTTTGTATTTCTCTTTTAGTTATATAATTTTAACCATTTATTTTAAATTATAAAGTTCGTTATTTATTGCTGTGTTTAAATTTCATATTTAATAATAATTTTGGAAATTGATTATAATTTAAGTAAAAGTAAAATAATTGTATATTCCCTTTTGTATTTGAAATTTTAAAAGTAACAGTCAGTGAGATATAATAGATTAATTAAAAGAAAAATTCCCTAAAATCTTTAATTACAAAATGTAAAGGTAAAAATAAACTTGAACAATAGAAATGCAGCTTTCTAAACTTACAAGAATGCATTGATTCTCCTCGAGGCAAATAAGTGGATCCAAAAATAAAATAGAACAAAAGTGAAAAGATAAGATCAAAAAAGAAGGACATTTTGAATTTTCTCAGAACTTTTAGTAAGACTTTAGCTGTGCTCTCGATCAGTTGAGTCTCCAAAATCTTAAATTAATTTACCTACCACAGTATGTTCGAATAGAAAGCACCTGGACTATTCTCCCCTGGAGATGGTCAATCATATGCTGCAAACTTCCACATATGCCCTCCACAAAGTCACCAAGAAGATCTGCTGCCCAAACAATTAGAAAGCTGCTGCTGCTGTTAAAATAAATGAATAACCTAAATGCAGGAAAGAACTGCTACTTCTGAAATCATGAACAATTTGCTACTGACTACTGAATATGAAAACTTTGTATAAACAGGTACCTGTATCCAAAGACTTTTAGAGTACTCTAAATAAATTAATCACGCTATAGCTCATTCTCTATATAACTTGTAAAACTATAATTTGTAAAACTATGAATTTAATTATTAATTCCTTATGTAAATTTTTTTACTAATTTAGTTTGCCTAATTCTATCTTTTCTTGGGTACGTATTTCTAAATTTTACATTTTTATTATCTAATTATAGCATGCTCATAAGATTTCTGACCGGACCTCACCAAATTTAAATATAGATTTTAATCAAGATGGTTGCCATCTTGTCTAGCAACCTATTAATATATTTCATTATATACTTTTGTTGGCTGGTCAGTGGATGTGTGTCTTTCAAATCCTCATTAATATTTATTTCTATCAATTACTTAATATTTTCATATAAATTGACACACATTCTAGTGCTTCATTTATTGTAATGCAGGGGTCTACTACTTAGCAAATGGATGACATATTAGTTATTAATACTCACCCAGCTTACCTATTGTTTTTATATTTTATTAAATTTTAAGTAATAATTCCGTAAATCGCATTTCTTTGAGTGTCAAAAACGTTCTTTATTAAATGTTGATGATGTACGGCCGAGTTATAAAATATGTTAAATCTTAACAGAATAGTCTGTTGATTTTACAGGTGTTATGTTTTGAAGATGCAATGACCTATTATAAGCCTTGGATACTCCAGATTCTATAGGATTGAAATTAATCCTAGTCATCCTACACAAGCGGATAGATAAATGTTCCTGTAGGGTTTGACACCGTCACACAGTCAGAAAGTAATCATGGCATGAACCACTTGCTCCTGATTATGCTTATGTGACACCTTATCTCTTTGGGCCTATGGCAAATGTCAGTCCATTGTTCTAAACTTATCCATAGCTTTGCAGTCTCAATATACTCCCACCCTCATATCACCTTTCTAGATGTACTGGATGTCTTTAATATTAACTTTATTACTCAATATATAACTTCGTCTCTGCATTAGTGACATAACTCACTCTCAAATAAATGTCTTGCCATAGTAATTAATAAATATCTTTTTTAATTAAATAAATATGTGTCTGCCATTACAATTATTAATTCTACTTTAGACTCTTGCATTGCAAAGATATAAATCCTGAAGGCATGCTCGTGAAATACTTGCTCGAGAATTTAGGTAGCTAGATTACATCAGCCACATAAATGTATCTCTTTGTAAAATATAACAGTATCGGAAATACCGCTACTAAGATTTTAAAATATGACAAAATATTATTGGTTAAATGATTTGGTATAAAATATTTTAAACAAATAAATGTATCTCTTTGTAAAATATAACAGTATCAGAAATACCACTACTGAGATTTTAAATATAACAAAATATTATTGGTTAAATGATTTCGTATAAAATATTTTAAATAAATAAATGTATATCTTTGTAAAGTATAACAGTATCGGAAATATCACTACTGAGATTTTAAATATAATAAAATATTATTAATTAGATGATTTAGTATAAAATGTTTTAAATAAATAATTTCAAACTATACGTCTGCCATTACATCTTTATTTATTCGATACCCATTCAATATAATATTTTCTCGATTCTGTAAAATATAAATGTTTAATATTAGTGTTATTATTGGCTAACTCGAAAATAAATTCTTGAATCTCTTCCATCTCCATGACCACCGTGCCTAAAAAAATATTTACTAATGTAGCATCAGATGTGTTGTTTCATAGATTGTATTGTGGAACTGATAAACTATGTTCGAACTCAGTACTATGGGTGGCTTTGCTACCTAGATGGTGCTGCAGTTCTGTGTGGTGGTTGAATTCTGCACTATGTTAATGAATCACACGAATCTGACTGTTACAACACATATATGTGCATTTACCTATTATTATATTATTAAAAATGAACTCTGTGCCTATTTATATAGATATGTGCCATGTAAACATCTAATAATCTCTAAATTGTTAAATTAATCATTATGTATTATAAAAATAAATTTCATTTATAGGTTATGATAATTGAAATATGTTCATTTTTTATTACACTGCACTTCTGTGTGCAGATATGTATTTTAATCAAAATCAGAAGGCTTAATTTATATGTATAGCCATATTCAACCAACTTTAATTTCATTTTAATTTAATTGTTATTAATACATTTATATTTCACTCTTAATTATTCCAGTAAATTTATTTAGTTGAAAATAGTTTTAAAATATTATATGTTTATATTATATCTCTTGATCACAATAACACTAATAGAGCTTTTGCTCTCTGAACTGGATTCATGCATAATGGTCTTTTATAAAAAAAAAAGTGGCGGCATGTTTAGTGTTATGGAGATCCAGATGATTACATTACTGGATGATGTAAAGAGGATGTCATTTAAAGTCCATGCACTACATTTCATTTTAATTATTTTTTTAAAAATTAAGTTTATAGTTGGCCAGTACATTAATGGTACTAAATGACCAGAGAATTGATGATGACCAATATGTTTTAGTATTCCTGCATTATTTTTTAATTGTTATATACTTATGGATTTTAAGTTTGTGCATAACAATTATTGTTTAAATAATATGTCCCATGCCGGAAAGGGCTAAATAATTAGCCCAGTCTGTAGTAGACACATTTCAAATCCAGTCACTAGGTTGTCTGTTGATTTATTTTTATTGTTGATTATTCCTAATGATAAATGATTATTGCTTTGTGTAATGCTGGTGAACTTAATAACTTATAGTTAGTTTTGGGCTAATCTCTCATGTTTCTCATATTTATGCTCATTCCCCATTATATATTTGTATGTTTAATTTTTATATTTTGACTTGGGGTTGCTAATGATAATTTTCCATCACTCCAGGTTCATTCTTAGTGACTCTGTACTGTTACTATATATATATAATGTCCATTAATTAGAACAAAATTGTAATGGAAATAATAAATATAATGATAATAAACTATTATAAACAGTCTTTCAATTTGCAGAAGTATTTTCAGTTAATTTCTTAAACCAGCCTCAACTTAATGGTAGTTGAGGCAGGTTTAAGATATTAACCCAAAGTACTTCTGTGAATTGAAAAACTGTTGATAATAGTTTATTACTATGTGTATTATGCAAATATGCACTTAAATATATATGTATGTATAATAATGTAACTTAAATCTACGTAAAAAACACTTATCTTAAAGTTATTCTTTTTACTGATCCATTCATCAATCATAATTATCTAATTTTTTGAATCATGAATTGCTTATTCTAAGATCCATTGTTGTCTTCTAAATTCTTTGTTGATATTAGTTTTTTGTTTTGCTGAGGATCTAGAAAAAATGTTTAGAATAAATGTTTGATTTGTTTCTTGAGCACTTCGTTCTATTTTATCTTGGTTTTTAAAAATAGTGAAAATGGTAAATGTAGATAAACCCATAAAAGAACAGATGTTACAATTTTCTTCTCTTTTTCCAGTCAATTTAAAATATCTATTTTTGTTTTCAAGCTCAGAGATTTTCTTGATTTTTTTTTCATAATCATATTAGTTGCAACTATAATTCTAATTGAAAATGTAAACAGAATTTCTGGAAAAAAATAATTATCCAGAAGAACAACAAAATTGATGAGAAAGTAGAGGTAAACTAGCAGTTAACAATTTTTTGTGTTCTTCCACACAACTATTTCTCATTGCACTGAAAAAAATCCTTACTGAAGTTTTATTTTTTTCAAATTTGTACTACTATTTTATATTACTTACATGAAATTATTTAGAACTTTAAAAAATGTTTGATAACAACTTATTTAATTGATCATAATGTCTTGTTATTTATCATTAGTGAAAGAGTAAATTAGCATACTGCACATTGTCAAAATTACTTTAAAAATATTCTGATGTATTAAAAAAGAAAAAAAATGTAACTAATGCATTTGGTGTTTGCATATTGCAATCAATATTTGTCTTTTTTTACAATATGAAATATAAAAATCACTTTACACAGTATATAAATATGATAATAGTAAGGAAAGTATTTTATTGTTTAAGGCTTGAATGGGATCTTTAGCAACAAGAGAATATACATGTAAATGGAAAAACATGGGTGATTTAGTCTGTAAATTATGTAAGGAAGGAGTAGAAAATATTAGGCATCTGTTAATTGAATGTAAATGCTTGAAAACAGAAAGGGAACATATAATAAAGTTATGGAAGAATAAATATAAAAAAAGTGATTATACAGAGAGTGGATTATTGATTTTTATGTTGGATTTGGGAAAAGATAAGGGGTGTTTAGATATAAAAACCATAGAGTTGATAAAGATTATGTTGTGGAAATGGGATGGAGCAGAATATGGGAAAACTTAAACTGGAGAATGTAAAATAAAGTAGCTAACAGGTTTCTCTAGGCATAATTGCTGAGAGATTCTTGACTTCGTTTAAGGAGAAGCTACAGTACATCACATCACATCCATGTTCTTTGAAATGACTTAAATTTTTTTCAATTAGTGCAATCAAACTATTTAAATAAATAGCAAAGATATGAATTTTTTTCCACTTTATTTGCATACAATTTTGCATATGTTTTTTTAAACTGAAAATATATTTACTTTAACAGTTTTATGCTGAATAAAATTTTTATTTTTATTTTCCAATTCTTCCTTTTTATACATGTGTGATAAAATTATAAGATGTTTTAATATTGAGCATATAGATTGTGTATTTTTAATTTAGGTTTGATAATTTTTGATCATAAAAAGTTCATTATTAAACAAGACATTTTTATTTTATATAATGCGGTACTAAATAACTGTAATATTAATAAGCCAACAAGCTAATACACATGTGCTTTATAGATGTAACTTTATAAATGAATACTCCCACTTTTTCAAACACAAGATAAAGTCTTTGGGAAAACATAGAATGAATCCATCTATCTTTTCAACCCAAATGTTTATATATGGGCAAATCTTAAGTGTTTAGAAATGAGAGCGTGAAGATATTAATTGATCACTTTAAATTACTTTATTACTATGTAAATGAATGATGCTTACAAAATTTCTAGAATATATGATAAGTCATTCCTATTAAATTAAACATATATAAACAAGACTTTTTTATTTTATATAGCACGGTGTTTAATAACTGTAATATTAATAAGCCAATAAGCTAATGCACATGCGCTTTATAGATGTAACTATATAAATGAATACTCCCATTTTTTCAAACACAAGATAAAGTCTTTGGGAAAAGATAGAATGAATCCATCTATCTTTTCATCCCAAATGTTTATGTATGGGCAAATCTTAAGCGTCATTCATTTATGTAGTAATAAGGTAATTTAAAGTGATCAATTAATATCTTCATGCTCTCATTTCCAATCACTTAAGATTTCCCCAGATATAAACATTTGGGTTGAAAAGATTGATGGATTCATTCTATCATTTTCCAAAGACTTTATCTTATGTTTGAAAAAGTGGGAGTATTCATTTATATAGTTACATCTATAAAGAGCATGTGCATTAGTTTATTGTCTTATTAATATTACAGTTATTAAACACCATGCTATATAAAATAAAAATGTCTTGTTAATATATGTTTAATTTAATAGGAATGACTTATCGTAAATTCTAGAAATTTCGTAAGCGTCATTCATTTACATAGTAATAAAGTAATTTAAAGTGATCAATTAATATCTTCACGCTCTCATTTCCAAACACTTAAGATTTGCCCATATATAAACATTTGGGTTGAAAAGATAGATGGATTCATTCTATCTTTTCCCAAAGACTTTATCTTGTGTTTGAAAAAGTGGGAGTATTCATTTATATAGTTACATTTATAAAGCACATGTGCATTGGCTTATTGGCTTATTAATATTAAAGTTTATTATTATGAAATATTTTTTTAAAAAAAATAACAATTACAATAACTAAATTACAATAAGATGAACATTATTTTTGTTGTAAGCAAAGTACTATTAGTAAAAAATTTAATCCATAAAAGTGAATAAATACAGTTTACAGTTTTTAAACTAATGTACACATTTTAAAATTTAATCTGGTATTAATGTATTTGATTGTTGTATATCATTAAAATATAATTTTGATTATTTATTATACAGAATAAAACACTTTTTGGGGCTTTGTAATCATTTACAATAAAAATCTTTACTTTGGATATGTCATTAATGAACTGATTGTCTTGCAAAAATGCTAAATGAAAATTAAATAAAATACTGTACTGTACATTCACTAATCGTATTTTAAGTTTCTAATGAAAATGCACTAATATCATGTGCTGTATTATGTATTATGAATAAAATCTGTACTGTACAGTTTCAGTATGGAAGTTGCTATTATGATTTTGGATTACATAGCATTAATAACTATCCTATGGCATTATCAATCTTACAAAATGGCCATCAACATTTTTTTCACATTTTTTTATGATCATTATAGTGAATAATAGATTGTAAATCAAAATAGTGGGTACAAATTGATGATAATTGCTATTGTGAATCTTTACATAAACGATGTGTGCTAAGTAAGGTAGAGGTGTATTATAATCTAAATTTGTATATACATGTTATATACATAATAAAGGATCTATGTTATATATATATGTTGAAAAGTTCTGTATATTTACAGTTCAGTAAATAATATGAATTCTATTGTAATCAAAGTTTTTAAACAAAACGCGAGTTATCTAATGTACATATGTGCATGAAGAGGATTTGGAACAAAATATAGTAGATATTATAGCTCCATTGTATATACATATTTGAAATAAGAAAAAAAAAATATTTTCATCTATAGCATGTTCGTATCATAAAAATAAATATTTGAATGATTTATTGCTCAGAAATTCTTTAGAAGTTTGTGTACCAGAAGTGAGAGTTGGAGTAATGATCTTCAGTCTTGGAGCTCCAGAGTTCACTAATCTAACACAATGTTAAATGACGCAGAGCAATATTACAGTAATGCATAGGGTAAAGAGTTATTTTGCAGCATGTTTAAAGTGTTTAGGCTTTACAATATTAAAATTAGCAAAATCTAGAATATTAATTAACCAATGATATATATAGATAAAATTTGGTCATTAACTCATTATTAAAGCGCTTTCAACTGAATATTAAAAATCTGAACAAAGAAAAAGTAATTATTTTTTATAAAAAAAATCTTTACATTCTTGCAGTTATATTTATTTTTATTGTGCAATTAATTTCTCAGTTTATATTACGCACACACACATACATATATATATACTCATACGCATATGTATAGATATTTTTATTTTTAATGGAAAATAGAGGGTTGAAGATCATCCTAAAAATAATTGATCCTACCATTTATATAATATTCAAAGGTTCTTCGACGTAGGAGTTACATTATAGTAAAATAATAATCAATAACTCTTAATTCTTTGGATGCACACTATTTATTGAAATATATTCTATCTTGATTTATTTTATGATTACTTATTCAGCCTATATTTTACAATGTTTTTTCATTTAATCAATCCTTTAAGCAAATTACAAAATGCAACGTAAGCTTTATTTGTTTTGGGGATTTGTCACACATCCTATTAGAACATCATCTTTAAGATTATTTCTAAGAGATAATTCTATTCTAAAGTATCACTCCTCTTAAACAATTTTTTTAAAGCAAATTATAAAATGCAACATAGGTTTATTTGTTTTGGGAGAATTTATCATACATCTTATTAGACTATCAACTTTTAAATTATTCTGAAAAGGCTAATTCCACTCCAACTTTCACTTCTTTTTAACAATCCTTCAATATTACTTTACAAATTTTAATTCAGTACTTTAACATATAAAAGCATTTAATTTTTGATAAAATATAAACACATATCCATATAAAAATGACTTATTAATTAATTGGAAAGAAATTCTTTAGAGGCTTACATTTAAATATGTATTATATTTTTGTTTTAATGATGGTTAAAAAATTCAACTTGCTCAAAATGATAATTTGCTAAATTAGTAAATAAATTAAAGATACATATTTAGTACATGCTCTCTTCCATTTTGGTCAAAAATCCACTACTGATACAACTAAGTGATAAAAGATATATTAAAATTCCACATATATAAACAAAATATTCCAGATATTTAGTTCAAACCATGTAAAAAGTTGTAATTATCAAAAATTTAAAAAAAAAAAGACAGAAAAAAAATCAAAATTTCAAACCAATATTTAGCAAATATTAGCACTTAGCAAATAACAAATGGGAGGAAAGAAACATTTTCGAGCATAATCACATGACCAAATAATTAAATTATTAGTGCAATCAAATAAAAAAAACTATTTAGCAAATATTATTATTAATTAGTTAACGATCATAACAAAATTAACATAATAATGCCCCCCCCCCCAATAAAATCAAACATTATTATCAACAATTAGATCTTACATTAATTTTTGCTCCAAAAGGCACTGTTTGGCTTATTTTTATGGGATTTTTTTTTACATGTACAAAAATCTATTCAAGTACAAAAAGGTATATTTATTGATGTATTTCTCTTTACAGAAAGCTATAAGATTCTTATCCTGGGTGACCCTTCAATTTTTTTCTTGTAATTACCAGAATAGCTTTTTTATTTTACTCTCAATTTATCTGGCAATCAGAATATTTCATTTAAATTTACTATTGAAAATTTGCAAGATAAGATTCATAACAAAAATGATTACAGTTAAGAATGGTTTGTTCACACAAAAGCAACAAAAAATGCCAACACAAAAATTCAAAAAATGTTTCTGTATTTTACATGTGCATATTAAGTAGATCCATTACAATATACAGCATACTGATTAAAATGATTCATATATGACACAACTACATCCATCCATTATCAAATGTTCACATTATAAACACTTTCCAAATTACTTGTAATATTCATGCTTGGATATTTTTTTTCTTTAACTTTTTTGGCGGGCAGAAAGACTAATTTAACTTAAGCTAAACTTTGATTATTAAAATCACTTCTATTATTTTAATAAAAAATTTTAGGAGGAAAAAAATGTTTAAGAAATAAAACTAATTTTTATTTTATTTTGAATATTTAAAAGCTATCATGATGAAACTCTAAAACTAAATCAAGCATTCTAAATCTATTAAATATAAATAAAATAAGTACCTAAAATATATAAATTGTTTGATATACTGACTTGTGGTAGGTAAATTATTCCTCTATCCAGGTAGAATTATGTTTGTCAAAAATTATCAATGGAAAAATATAAAAGAACTATAATATTTACATTATCATTTATTTAAAGCATTAATGCCAATAATATTGTTTATTTATACATTTATTACTTTATAATTCAATACACCCCTCTAACATCTATGTGGCTGACAATCTTAACTAGGGCTTATATTTGGGGTAGTTCTTATATTATAACATCCTGAAAAATCATGCTAGAGATTATTTTCTAGTTAGGTCTTATTTTGGGGGAAAGACAGTATATGTAGTTTAACAAATATTTTTGATCAAAAACAAATCAATCTATTCATGAATCCTAAACCACCCATAAAAAATAAAAACATAAAAACATATTACATTCAATCATTTATAGTTAAAATCTGCAAAGCACATGTGCAACAGTTTAATTCTGTTTAAATATTACAGTTTATAAACATCACGCTATATAAAATAATTGATTTGTTTACATACATTTAAAAATGTAATTTATTACCTCAAACAAGTACAACATTGGGTCCCATTGTGAAACAAGTGCAAAATAACACTAGGGAGATAAAAATTCAATGGAGTCATCCTTAACATTTTCAGGAATTCACCTTCAACCTCAATGATGTCACTTGGGAACAAAAATAATAAGTTTCAGGCAAACTCTTTATATTAAGATGATAAAAACTTAAGACGATTTATGTATTCAACTAAGTAGTTACCCATGCATTCATTCATCTATTAGTTAATTAATTCTATCAACCTATACTATCCTTGTCTTTCTGTTTATATATCAATCTATCTTACCTGTCTATTTATCAGTTTATCTAATACCCATTTATCTGTCTTACACCAGTCTCTCAATCGACTTATTTATTTACTGTTTGTGTGTATATATATATCAGGGATGAAGCATTCATGTATTGAATGGAATGAGTGTTTCCTTAGAAAAGTTCACTGAAACTTTCAAAAGCTTTAATTAAAATTCAATTTAAAAAATATATTTGTATTCATTTATTTATCTGGTTTTTACTGATCTATTTATTTATGCATATAGCCATCCATTTATCAGTCTAGCCACCCACCCATCCCTTATCAATCTATCTATTTATCTACCTACAAGCATATCTGTCTCTTTTTACGTTTATGTATTTATCTAGCCACTTAAGTATCTAGCCAACTACCCATCCATTATCTATCTATTTATCTGGTTTTCTACATATCTATTTATTTATGCATCCAACTATCAATTTAATTATCTATCCACCCACCTATCCTCCTGTTTTACATTCATACCTATCTATTTATTCATCTATTTATGTGGCTATCTATTTACCTGTGTCCATCCATTTATTGATCTATCTTTCTATCTATTTATGGTCTATGTAACTATCTTTCTATTTATCTATATAATTATCTTTATCTATCTGTTTATCTATCAATTTATTCATCTACTCATTCAGCTACTTATTTACACATACATCTATTTGTCTACCCTCTCTATCTATATATATATCTATTGATTTATCATCTGATGTTTTATCTATCTACCTATTCACACATCCTTCTATCTGTTCAACCATCCATTTATACATTGTTTTAGCCATGCATCAATCTATTAATATATCTACCTCTGTACCTACTTATCTATTTATCCCTCACACTGTGTATACAAGAATCCATTTACCTAATTATTCATTTGTCTAACTATCAATTTTTTATTCATCCATCAATCAATCCCTCTATCTTTCTTTTTACTTATGTATTCATTGATCAGTATTTTCATCCATCTATTTATCTATCTATTATTTTCAAAATGTGTTTTTACTTTCTTATATTTATTCTATGATTGTTCTGAACAATGTATGAATATAAACAAACTCCACATGGAATTTCATATACACCATGACATTCCAAAGAAATTTTATCTTTAGAGCATGGAAATACTTCATTAATTTTTTTAAATATAGTATAAACTGTGAGCATATTATTTTTCTTTAAAATTTTACAAATTTTATCAGTTACTCCCTTTGTATATGGCAAAACAATCTTAATTTTTGAAGTATTAAATTTTTTTTTCTTATTGTATATAAAAAAGCTCTATTAATAATCCTGTGATCAAAACCATTATGAAGAAGCATTTTTTTAGTAGCATAGATATCTTGGTGAAAATGGCTGACATCAGAAAACCTCTTAGCTCTATCTACAATGTCTTTGCCACTGAAAATAATTGTACTGGATGGTGATGAAAAGAAAAATGTAGATATCTTTCAGTGTGTGTTTGTTTTTTTATAAAGTTGGTTATTATTTTCTATTTCCATAGTAAATTTGATGTTGTGAAAATAATATCATCAAGAGCTTGCTTACTATGAGGTTAAATAACAAAGGTATCATCAACATACTTTAAACATACAGATAATTTTTAACTGCTGATATCAAATTTTTTTCTTCCAAGTTTTCCATAAAAATAGAAGCCAATGCTGGAGAAATTGGTGAACCCATAGCTAAACCTGATGTTTGTTTATACATCTGATCATCAAAAAATGTATTTAATAAGCAGTATTCTATCAGATTCACAACAATATCATGCAATTGAATATTTTTCAAAATAACTTCTTTTACACTAGTGAAAAGCGAAACAATATCAAAACTTTCCAAAATATCATTTTTAGTTAATTTAATATCTGCGATAAACTCAAGAAAATATTTTGCATCCTTAACATATGATGACATTTCTGTTAAATATCGCTGTAGAAAAAAAGATAGAAAACGAGCTAGTGTCTGTATTGGCGCACCAACTGCACTTAAAATTGATCTCAATGGAATATTTGATTTGTGGAGTTTTGACCAACTGTATAACTTTGGACAAACGATTTTTCTTTAGGTGTAAGAAAGTATATTAGTTTTTAAATCTAAACCAGTAGCATAAATTAATGCCTTCGTTTTCTTTTCAAGATATGTCATAGGATCTCTATAAAAAAAAATTATATATGTTATTTAATAAATTATGTATTTTTTTGTATAATCGATTTATCATTTTTAAACAAAGCTTTTCTTTCATCAAGAGGTAAGTTACTTTTAGATGGTTTTGCTTTATTTAGAATATCGTATATTTTGCCTTTTATTATATCTGCCGCCGCGCCAAGTATTTTTGATAATTTACGTAAATAGATAAATAGGCAAGTAAAGGTAAATAGTCGCTAAATACTTAAATAAAACAGATACATAGAAAATCAGATAGATAGATGGAGTGATTAATAGTCAAATAAATGAATAAATAGCTAGGTCAATGGATGCTTGGATAAACTGATGGATGAATAGATAAAGGTATAAAAGTAGAAATATGGATCGATTGGTGGATAACTAAAATCATAGATAGTTAAAAAGATGGTTGATTAGCAAGAAATAGATTACAGATAGATAGAAGTCAGATAAAGATAAATCAACAGATAAATGCATAGATAGGGAGGATTTATAAATGGATGAATAAGTAGATAGACAGATATATAAATGAGTGGAAGGATAAATAGATAAAGATGAAGATATGTAAATAGATTGACTGATGGATAGATAAAAACAGATAGATAGGCACTAAGAAAGATAAATAGATAGATAAGTAGTGACATAGAGATTGATAGGTATATAGATAGATAGACATATGTCATCTGACTAAATAGTTAAATTGATGATTGGATGCATAAATAAATAGATAGACATAAACATTGATAAATAGGTAGACAAATTGATAGATAGTGAAGGGTAGTTGGCTAGATAATTAAATTTATGGTTGGATGCATAAGATAGATAGATAGATAGATAGATAGATAGATAGATAGATAGATAGATAGATAGATAGATAGATAGATAGATAGATAGATAGATAGATAGATAGATAGATAGATAGATAGATAGATAGATAGATAGATAGATAGATAGATAGATAGATATATAGATAGATAGATAGATAGATAGATAGATAGATAGATAGATAGATAGATAGATAGATAGATAGATAGATAGATAGATAGATAGATAGATAGATAGATAGATAGATAGATAGATAGATAGATAGATAGATAGATAGATAGATAGATAGATAGATAGATAGATAGATAGATAGATAGATAGATAGATAGATGAAAAAGTTAAAATTTTTTGAACTGAATACAGGTTATAAATGATTATTTAACAATGCAGAGATTATTTTTTATTTTAAGTAAGTTTGAAGCAATGAATCTTTTAAAAAAATGAATTAAACGTAAAAGTCAAAGAAATTTTGATGATAATACTTTTTGAATCTGAGCCCGTTAATGTATGAAAATATGTTTTGATATTAAAAATGAATATTTTTGAAGTGATTTGTGAGATGGCTATATATGACAAAAGATTAAGATTTTTGATTGATATAGTGATAGTCTAAGTATTGACTGGTTTTAATGATATATATACATATATTTATAATCAAAATTATTGCAAATCCAAAACTCAACCAGACTAACCAAAAAAATAAAATCTAAAACACTAGCAATGGTTTCACTGCTATAAGCAGACTTCTCAAGTGTAAAGAACTACAAATCAACAACATATTTATATTAAACATTACCCACAATTCCATTAACTTTTCATTCACCCTTAATGTTAAAAGAACTTTTAAATAAGTTAATTGCTTCAAAATCATAAAATTTTAATAATGAAGATTCTTTAATTCTTCTTTTTATTTGATTTCTCTCAAAGAAGACAACCTTAGCTTCATCAAAATTAATAGTATGGCCTGTATCTTTTTCATGAACATACAGAGCAGAACTAAGATATTTATTTCTAACCTTACTTTTACATATCTTTATTTCATTTAAGCTCAAACTATCCTGACATATAATATACATTACTCCAGGAATAATCTTCCTATCAAAAATTTCTTGTGTATTATTTACTAAATTATTCAAAGTAATACCCCTTTTCCTATCAAGGAATTTTTTGATATGAAGACTATTCCTAGAATAATGTATATTATCCCTTGTTTTGTAAGAAGGTATATATAGGTCAGAGTAGTTTGAGCTTAAATGAAAGAATAAAGGTACATAAAAATAGGATTAGAAATAAATAGCTTAGTTCTACTTTGTATACCCACGAAAAAGATACAGACCATACTATTAATTTTGATGAAGCTAAGGTTGTCTTCTTAGAGAGAAATGAAATCAAAAAAAGAATTGAGGAATCTTTATTATTAAAATATTATGATTCTGAAGCAATTAATTTATTTAAAAGTTCTTTTAATATTAAGGGTAGATGGGAAGTTAATGGAATTGTGGGTAATGCTTAATATAAATATATTGTTGTTTTGTGGTTCTTTACACTTGAGAAATCTGCTTGTAGCAATGAAACCATTGGTAGTGTTATAGATTTTATTTTCTTGGCTAGTCTGTTTGAGTTTTGAATTTGGGGTAATTTTGATTATTTATTGACTAGTTTAATGTTATGCATTTAATGTTTATATATTGTACCGGTCAAAACATGTTTATCCATCTAACATGAGCTGGAACCCACAAAAGGTACATCAAACCCAGTCAAGTATGAGATTTAGGTCAGGGACCAACCTGGATTCGAACCCATTCCACAAGCCCCAGATCAGACATCTAATGACTAACATATAATGATAGCACATGAGAATTTATTTTAAATCCGTCCCACTAGCAGAGTGGAGAAGACAATGCGACTCAATATTAACTAAATTAAAATATGCATATACATAGTTGTAAGTGTGGAAGTGGAGAAAAATGAATTCAAACTACTCAAACAAGTTAGACAATAAAAAATGTAGTTTAATATAATGACAAATTATTTACTTACATTTATAAATTAATTGCATACATTAGTATGTGCATGAATGAGCAAGCGGTCTACCAAATGGTAGATAATAATATATCATGCATTATTTTTCATATGTTCTTTTATCAATTAAATAAGAGATATACATTAACACACATCTTTGGTGGGTATGGTATTAAGATGCCAATCAATTATTAAAAAAAGATTACATAAAATTGCTATTAACGCTTTGATTTAGAGTTCTCAAATGTGGTGACTAACATTATTTCGAGGAGCATTCCGAGATTCATTATATATATATATATAAGAAAACTATTTTCATGCCATTATGGTCATGAAAATAAATAAAATACATTTGAAAAATTATTCTTGATTATATGACAAAATACGAATTGAAAATTCTTTTATTCAACATTTAGAAGACATAACGCTTGATTTTCCCCAAGGCATATACTCTTAAATACAGAAATAAATTACAACAGTGGGATTGTATAAGACTGAAATAACATTTTAATTAACAAAACTAGTAATATTTGACATATATATATTATTATATATATATATATATATATATATATATATATATATATATATATATATATATATATATATATATTGAGCAGAGCACAATTTTTTTGAGCAGAGCACAATTTTAATATTAGAACATTAAAACTGGTCATGAAGCAAAAGAAATAATAATATGAAGAACTTTCCAGTACTGACATTGTGGCAAAGAAATAACAGAAAAAGGTCATGCTTCTGAATAAAAAATGAAATCTAAGACTCCCTTCTTGGGCAATGCTTAGAGAAATGTGGATAAGGCATGCTATGGATGTCACCGATGTGCAGGCCTTTTATACAAAGAAAATGGATAAGCATAGTGTATGCCAGGCATATTGGAATCACCACCAGATGCTTTTTTATATGAAGTAAGTCATCCTGGAAAGGTCAACTATCCCCAGGACAAGGCTTGAGAAGAAATCTATGGGTTCAAAATTGTCACAACCCCCAGATTAGAAGCATGTAATATATAGATACGAAGATAGGCTGAATGTCAGTAATGCAGTAATGATAAATGTCACTAACAACATTGAATAAGTTTTACTGCTTTAAAAATAAATGACCCCTGTTTTAATACCATAATTTATACAAATAATACATGATGCTGCTATAATATATATAGAGAGATTTAGATTTCATTTAGTAAAATATATGTTTAGATTTGACCCCCCTCCTTTTCTGATATTTAAAATAATTCAATCCCACCTTCATTGATTTTGTAATAACTGAAATATTTAAGTACGGTATTTGATGTTTTAAGAGTATGAAAAATAAAAAAATCTAGCAGTTATATAGAAAACAAAGAATAAGTCACCCTTTCATAATTTAATAAATAACATTTTAAAATTTTAGAGTGTTAATTAACCTAGGTTCTGGATTTACCTGGGTAGAATCTACAGTTCCAAATAACAAATGTTTATACTAAAATAAACAAAATGTTGACTTGTAAAAACAATCTGGTAAGCATATTAATTAATAATGCATTATGCTTTAAAGGGACGTTAATAACCTTAATTGGTGGAGGTTTACTTAAAAGGAAGAAAAGATTTTAGAAATTCAACTCATCAGATTGCTTGAGATTGGCATATTAATAATAACTAAAATAGACATATAAAATTAAGTAATAAATACATATAAATAAATGACCACACCAAAGTTACAGAAAGTTAGAGCATATGAGAGAAAATTAGATATATAGAAATCATTTAAGAGCAAATTACATTTTACATATTAATTAAAAACAGATAAAATTGAACAACATGTTAGGAGAAATCTTGATAGCAGGATTTGAGATTAGTTAGGCTAGATTTATTTTCAAATAGTAGCATAAGAGTTACCTTGTGCAAATTTAATTAAAAGCCTATTTTAAAGTATGACTCAGGCATAGCAATTGAGGATCCAAGTGAGTTCTTGGTGATAGCAAGATGGTACCTTAGCAGAAAAAATGACCCACAAGGATCAGAAAAGTGGTGGAGTTACTACATCATTTTAAGTTTCACAGCAATGTGTAGTATATTAACAATACAGTTCTCTCAATAGTAGCTATCCTGTTGGCATTTAAAATTGGCCCATTTTATAGTCCTAGCCAGGTATTTGAAGAATGCTTTTAATTTATTTCTAGCTCAAATCTAATCTTTAATCTAAAATCTTAAATTTTCTTTGTTCATTGTTTGAAGATGCAATCATAATATAACTGTCCAAAATATATTAGATTGAAAATAGATTTGACAAAAATGTTTATAACAAAAATACAATCGTTAATCTTAATCCCCATTTTATTTTAAGTAAAAACTTTAATTAAAAATTCCTTCCCAAGATTAAAACAATATTATATTTTCAACCCTTTAATTATTTTTGGATAATTAATGGTTGCATCTTCCATCTTGGATTTTATAAAAATATACAGTTTAATAGAAAAAACAATTTAAAAAGAAAACATTTTATAAATGATGTATGATAAAAAATCAATATTTTGTTAGTATGTTTGCTCCTATATATATATATTTGAGCCGCACCTATGTATTTTTAATGTGAAGAAAAGAATTAATAATAATAAATATTGAAAAGTTAAACTTTATTTTATGTGTGCATCTCAAATATATACATAAAATATATATATATACATGACTAAAGGAGTGAGATGGGATATAGGGTTTAAACACAGATTAGTAGATAGAACCAACCATGAACCTCAATCTTAAGCTAAGATTGACTGCTTCAATATATATAATTAACCTATTCATTCAGTATACTGAATGTTTATTATAATAAATAGAGGGATATGAACTTAGGATTTTCCATCTGTATTCATTTTTCACTCCATCTCAAGCAACCAATACAGATGATCATACACATGTGACAAAGATTAATGATCCCCAATATACATATTTCCTGCAGAACCAACATTCATCCCTTGGGTCAGATCATAATCTCCCATACATTTATATTACAGTGCTTGGCTTATATTAAGACAGAAATTTCTTAAACTTTAATGGACAGGTTTCAATTTCTCACTCAATTCAACCATCCATTTCACTGAAAACGAAATGGTGTAATGCTCAAAACTTTTGGTGCATTGATATTGTAGTGGAGGATGAATAAAGACTGAAAATCCTAAGTTCAAATCCCTCTATTTAGTACAGTAACCATTCAGTATACTGAATGAATAGATTAATTACATATAGCATTGGAAGTAGGTTATATTATAATATAAATCCAACCCATAAATAGATTCATAATGGTCCAATAATATGAGGAATTATGTTGATGTAATATCTACATGGGTATGACTACAATATCAAATCCATCAAGAGCTTTGAGCATTCTGTCATTGCTTTTTTACTGAAATGGATGGTGAATTGTTGGAAGAGTAGGAAGATTGAAGCCTGTCCATTAAAGTTTAAGAAATTTCTACTTAATGTAAGTTGAGTACTGATTGTATATATATGTAGGAAATTATGATCTGGACAACTGATGAGTATTGGTTCTGCACAATATATATATATATATATATATCGGGAAGTATATATATATATATATATATATATAAAAATTAAGAGCATGCTAATAGCTCTAAACAAGATTTTTTTTATTTTATGATAAATGCTACTACAAGAGAAGGCATTCAAATCATTTTTATCTTGGATTGTCCCCATTCCCAGACCAGTTTCGATCTATGGGTCTCTTCAATGAGAAGTTGGAAAATTAGATTCAAAAAACAAACTCAAGCTAAGCATTTATCTAAAAGTTAATTGTCAAGAAGATCTGAAACTTTTAGACATTTAAATGTCTTGTAAGTCAGCTCTCCAACTGAAAAAATCATATGGACCTAATCATTTAATTATTATTTTTTTTGCTGAATGAGATTAACTTAATTGTATAATTATTCTAATTACAGTATCTATTTCAACAAGTAGAACATACTCCAAAATATTTAAAAAATTAGAACATTTGCTCTCTAAAGTACTCCAAAGTAGTAAAATATATATTGTACTAGGTAGATATAATAGTTTTTAAAACTCAGTCTGTGATTAAAAATATATTAACTAAAACCGTTTGCATACATTACTCTATTAATTCATCTTCTTTTGGTTCATTGACTTCTAACATACATGACAAAATTGTATCTCTTTACACTTTCAGAATTCCTAAACTATTATTTAAATAAGAGTTATTTCTTTTTTAATATAGCTTGAATACAAACACATAAAAAATATTAACATAATGCATATATTACATTAATGTAAAAACATATTTTAAAACACATTTAAATAAATATATCTTGATTACTGCGTTTTTATTTTGTCTTTTCATTAGTTTTTTTTTTTTTTTTAAAGTTTTCACTTGCATAGCAAAAATAAAGCTTTTTAAATAAAATTAGATATGAATAAATTTACTTATAAATCAGATGACATGAAGTTTACAGTATTATTTTTTTTTTAAAAAAAAGGTTAATTCTAGTGGATTTGAACTAAAGCTCCCTTCAGCTATCCAATCTATTTCATACGACCTACCGTGAAAAAGATAAATGATCTCCAATATTTATATTTCATGCTAAACCAGCACTCATCAGTTAGTCCAGATCATCTTCCACATATATATGATCAATGCTTAGTTTTATATTAAGAGAGCAAATTTTCAAACTTTAATGGACAGGTTTTGGTCTATTCCACCATCTAACTCTTCAGCCTTCCATACCATTGATAATCTGATCATGGAATGCCCAAATCCCTTAATTTTCAATGATGTGAGAGGCTGAAGAGTTGGATGATAGAATATATCAAAGCTTGTCCATTAAAGTTTAAAGATTTGCTATCTTAATATGATCTGGACCAACTGATGAGTGCTCTTTCAGCATAAAATACATATATTGGAGATCATTTATCTCTTTTGCATGTGTGTGGTCATGTGTATTGGTTGTATGAGATATTGAATAGCTGAAGGGAACTTGAAAGTCTGGGTTCAAATCCCTATAATTACATATAAACTCCAGGAATATAAAGTATATCTGTATTTAAATAGAAATAATAAGTTTTTTTTCATGATATAAAATGTATGTAAAGTAAGAATTAAAACAGGCAAAACTCTCCATACTGTAGTGCCACTCAGTGCAAGCCAGAGTAATCAATTGATGCCAGAAGGTTTGTGCATAAAATCCCTATCTAGTGCCTAATCCAATATCCTCAGACTAGTTTCTAGCTTGTGGTTTCATCAGTGAGAAGTTTTGGATCTGAGAGTACTGAATTGGTAACTCATCCAATATCCCCAGACTAGTTTCAATGTGCAGTGCTCTCAGATCCAAGGCTCCTCACTGATGAAAGCCATAAGCTAGAAACTAGTCTAAGGATGTTGGATGAGTACCAGTGCAGTGCTCTCAGATCCAAGGCTCCTCACTGACAAAAGCCACAAGCTAGAAACTAGTTTGGGGATATTGGATGAGTAGGCACTAGATAGGGATTTTATGTACAAGCCTTCTGGCATCCATTGATTACTCTGGCTTATATTGCCTGTTTTAACAACAGTTATGAACAAGCATAAGAAATGATGATCATGTGGTGTTTAAAGTAATAATTTATAGTGTCTCTTATTCCCAGAAGAATGTAAATTCACCAACTAAGGCAACAGTTAACAAATAAAAACAGAGGACAATCAATGATGACCTTATATTTAGATACTTGCAACTTCACATCATTTTCAATTAAAAGAGATTGCCTTCATTAAAAGAAAATCTGTCTAATACTGAATGAGAAATTTGTTAGATTTTGTAAAGTTGGAAGAAAAAATCAAGAGACAATTGATTTTAAAAATGTACTTTACTGCAAAATCACAAATATTGGAAGCAGACTTGCAATAGGATTCATTGTAAATAAAAAGGAAAGAACAACATTGTGAAGATTGATAATATATATAAAAAAAAAAATGGTGATATTACTTATTCAAATTAATGGAAGATCAAAAATGGAAATAATTTTGATGAAAAAGTAGAGGATTTTTATATAAATGTATAAAATTCATTTGATCAGACCAAACAACATTTTAAAATTGTCATGGAAGACTTTCAAGCTAGAATTGGTATACAATTGAAAGTTGAAAGTGGTATGGGTGAATTTGGTTGTAGTGATAGAAATAAGAGGGGGCATAGGCTTATGGAGTTTGCATAAAAATAAAAACTAAATTATGAATTATTTCTTTGATTAAAATACTACACATATAAAGTTATAACAGAATTGGATTATATTTTTTATTCAATATTTGTATAAATTATCATTAGATACATTAGCATATTAGTTTATTATAGCAAGATGGTAAAATATGATTGCTGAATCATTTCTGATCTGGAAAAATTTCTACAAAGATTTAGGAATCAAAAATGCTGGATTAATGATATTGCATTTATATTGGGGAGGTTTTTTTTTAATAAAAAATAGAAAAGTTTGTTTTTAAAACAAGTTTTTATTTTAACATGTTATAATTTAGATACTACTGAACTTTATTGTAGAAAAACATGGCATATGCCTTTTGAAAAAAGAGAATGATATAATTCAAGCATACATAGTCCAAACAGTTTTCACAAAAATTTGAAGAAAAATAAATTTTAAATATTTAAAAATAATAGTTCAGTGGCAGCAAAATTGTAACATGTTAAAATAAAAACTTGTTTCAAAAACAAACTTCTCTATACCCACCACCCCCAATTTATTAGATTTTACAAAGAAAAGACTACATTAAATTTTTAAATAGGGAAAAAAGATTTGACCCAGATTTGAGCATCAGTAATTCTTTTTTTATTTCTAGGCCATTGGACTCCAAGGATACTTTCTTTATCAGCTACCATTTTTGATTAATATTTTATGCAGAATATATCTTTGGAAGATAAACTAATTTTTTTAGCAGTAAAGCACAAAAAAGTATTAAACAGTTTGTACTTACAGAATCTAGTGGTAAACTAGAATCTTTGTTTTGATAACTTCTGAAAATGCTGCTGAAAGAAGAACTATTGAATATATGTATCTTCAATGAGTTTCCAAGCCTAAAGTTTCTCAATGTGTAATAAAATAATTACTGAAATTCATGGCAATTGTTTATATTATTTTGACAGTACACATTTCTTGTAAGCATTCATATATAGATTATATGCATGGTCTTTGGGACTAATATCAGATATAAGTCTGTGTCAATCTTATTTGAAGATATAATGGCCCACACTAGGGTTTAATGGTAATAAAGAAATGCTGGATAGGAAAAATAAAACTTTGAACAAATATACAAAATTTAGACCTTACAAATATTAAATCACCCAACATGGTTAAGAAATCCAGTACCACCCTCTGTGAACTAATATATAAATACATTAGAGTTTGCATTTCAAAATAGTCAGCTCAAAATGATACCACTTTGAATTGTATGCTATAAGATCTTAAATATTAAAATATGAACTAACTCAAACAAAGAATTTAAAATTTTAACAAGGAAACAATCTTAACTTTTGCTACAAACAAACATGTTTTGCTATTATTATATAAAGACAATTAGTAATTTTAATCTTTAAACCATCTATATAGAAAATAATCCCAGTGCATAATGTTATACTGAAATAAATTTACAAATATTAAATCACCCCACATGGTTAAGAAATCCAATACTACCCCGAGCTGGCTATTTTGAAATACAAACTCTAATGTATTTATATATTAGTTCACAGAGAGTGGTATTGGATTTTTTAACCATGTGGGGTGATTTAATATTTGTATATTTATTTTAGTATAGCATTATGCACTGGGATTAAAATTAGACCTTTTATAGACTAGTGCAATATACATTTCAAAGCTATATATCAAATGCATAAAGAATTGGTAGTTGATAAAGGAATCACTAGAGTTACTGATGCACTCAAAAACACTAAAGTGAGAGTTTGAATTGTAGCTCTTGCAAATAGCATTAATAAATATGTGCCCCATATTAAATTGTATACAGGTAAAATTATGCAAGCTAATGTCTGGGTATCTCAAGCTTTATTTTTGGTAGTGTTAGAACATTAAAAAAAGAAAGTGTTGTTTACCTAATATAAGATATAAATGTTTTTTGGTTTTGTCAAATAATGATATCAAATAAGTGTCTTTATTGCCTATCACTTAAAATTGAGATAGGCAATGCACTTCTTCAAAATCCACTCAACTTATCTCATTTAAAAGTGTTGATGTGCCATCTTCATCCAATATCTTTCTATGAAGATACTTCAATTTTGTGATCAAAAGAGGATGTGCCATGAATAGTACTATTGAATAAGTTATATCTGCATTTTTATTTATAAGCTTATTTTGCTGTATGGTTATAATAACATTTTATTAATTGTAAATAGTCATTTTGTAATAATCATTTCATTTTACATTTTAGATGGATTCTAACTAACAATAAATTATTTTTACAACTTGAAAAATAAAGTAGATCATACAAAAAAAAATATTAATATTATTAATATTCTACATTGCACTAAATCTAAACCATTTGCAGACAGAAGATTATTTAAACCAGGAGTGTTCACACTTTTTCAAGGCAAGGGCTACTTATAATTTTCTCCAAACATTGCTGTCCACTACTTATAGATTTTACATGCTTGGTTTTAAAATATTTTTCAATGCTTCCTTTTTTTGGAAGTAATATGCTTGTATAAGATATATAGCACACATATTTTGCATTTGTCATTGTAAAGAAAATCTGTTCTTCAGCATTCTGTATTAAAATTGTGTTGTTTTTCTTCACAATTATTTCAGCCATTTTGATAAAATACTATTTTTTATGATAACAGTTATTGACTTCATGACTAACTGAACATATTCAGTGTTTCCAGTTGCATCTTTGCATTGTGCAGTGAATTTACTTGCGTTGATAAATTTATGATATTTGTACATATCATTAAGCATTTTTAAAAATAAATATGTATATGCCATCTGATCCAAGTGCCCAACTACACAGCAAACATGATTGTGAAATACTGATTATCACCTGTAATAATGATACATGTGTGCAAAATAATTTTCTTTTATGTATAGCTATTTAATCTATTAGAATGGAGTGTCAGTTATAATTACTTTTTTAGTTCAGGCAGTTATTCCAAAATGGCTTGGTGGTTCACCAGCAGACCATGATCAATGTCTTTCCCATCTTTGATTTAGACTCACTTATTCAACCATGAAATTTTCTCTTCATTCATTATACATAGACATCTACAAGGGAAAATTTCTTTTGGGATTTCTAAAAAATCAAAAGATATCCATGTCTCTATTTTTTAAATCGAAGAATGTATTAAAACTGAATAAATATAATCATTACACATTTAAAATAATAATAAAAAATAATACTTTTTAAAAATATTTTTGTTTCTTCAGAATTTTTAAATTTTAATACATATTTTATATATATAAAGTTTGTTATATTGCTTGTAAAATTTTTAATAAAACAACATAATTATCTTTTTTTTTTTCATAAGTCAAATGCGTTGACCGGGAAGTGAACCGGGCTATCCACTTGGAAGGAAACTATGCTAACCGCTAGGCCACCAACATTTGACATAACATAAACTACATGATTACAAATTGAAGTTGTCCTAAAAATTGTTCTTAAACCAGCATGTCAGCCATGGCTTTCTTTTTCTTTAAATATTATCAAAATTATCTTCTGAAGTTTTATTTACAGTAGATTATTATATCTGCATTATTTTTTTAAAACAAAAATAAAAAATTACATGATAGTTAGAAATTGATCAGAATAATTTATTTTTAAGTTGTTGTGATGAAATGAATATTTGGAAATAGGTCAAAAACTAATTTCTATTTAAACTTAAGGAATAAAAAGATCTTCAATATAAGTAAACATATATATAAAAATGACGTAGCTGTTTGAGTTTGTTTTTTTATTTATTACATGATTTTTTTTATACTGCTAATGCATGCTATCTCACACTTCACTTTTATATTATTTTTAATTCATCCTACAAATTTCTTTTTTTTTTTTGCCGTTTCAGTCAGATTTTTTTTTATATATAGATTGAAATATTAATACCTCCTTCCTACTTTATATATGTGTATGTATTTCAGTAAAGCTGGAAAATATCTGTTTTTGCTTGTCTATAATTATTTTGTATCTTATACACAGTTGATTTCACTCATACCGTGAATTTTCTTTCATTCATCAATGATAATTTGTTAAAAACCAGTCATTTATTTCATACAATGGTATAGAAATGAAATAAATGCTTAAATTATTTTAAAAATTTCCATCTCATTATATATAATTATTTTTTGCTTTCATGATTATTTTTAATGCAAGTGATGTTATATTTTTTTGTTAAGATAATTGTCTGTTTTCAATTTATTTTACTATTTAAACTCAGATTTAATAATGTATATAAAAAAAAAAGTTTCAAAATACAAATGTAATATATGACTCTATATGTATATTTAGATACTTTTAAAAAAAGATTTTTAAAGATCTAAATTTGAAATACTTTAAAAAAATGTAAATGTCATTAACCGTGCCCTGTCAGAGTCGAATCCATACATTAATATTTTGAAATAACATAAGAAACATTCATATTATTAAACCTTCATTGTCATAGATAAATATATGTAATGCAGACGTCATTATGCAACCATTATGGAAAATGCATGAACTGCTAACGCTATTTATGCATGTTTCACTGTAGTTGAATTTTACTTTATAGATCCTAGTAAAAAAATTGTGGTGTTTTTAAAAAGTTCTTTTCTTCGTTGAGAATTACTTAGATTTATAGATATCATCATCAACAACCATTATCAATCCACTGCAGGATGAAGGTTTCTCCAAGTTCAATCCATCTTCTCCCATCTCTAGCATGTCTTCTCCACATCACACCTGCACACTTTCTTATTTCATTCATCCATCTCACATGTGGTCTCTTTCTGGGTTTTTCACAATCTCTTGGAATCCCGTTTAAGATTTCAATTGTCCATCTATTATCATCTCTTCTAGCAATATGTCCAGCCCAACTCCACTTTAGTTTTTTAATTTTTTCAATGAGGTCAGTAACACCTGTTTGTTCTCTTACCCATATATTGTGTTTTCAATCTCTTCTTGTTACTCCCATCATGCATCTCTCCATACTTTTTTGAGTGATTTAAAGTTTCTGTGTTGCTCTTCTAGCATAAACCATTTTCTTAATAAAATTAGCATCACAGTAAATGCTACAAAATCTCGAACTTAATAACTTGGATTAAGACAATTATCTTATCTATCTTCTCTAAAAAATATTTTAATATTTTAGCAATTGCTGTCTCTCCATTTTAAAAAAAGAACAGGATGTTAGCCACAGAACAGTCATAGGAGTGGTCAAAGTTTCAGACCCCAATGTCATCTGCTAAAATAAACTGTATTCGCCTGGAACCAATGCCTGAAGCAAATGCCTAAGCCCTAAAGAAGATGATTTCACATTTTCTCTCTTCCATTGTTGAACTAAAGAAATGAAGACAAGCCCTGGAACCATTGATGGAACCAAAAGGTCAACTGGTTGAAAAATACACACAAATGAAAACATAGGTAAAATTACTTTAAATAACTAAATAACACTTGATTTTAAATGAAATGAACTTTAATGAAGGACTATTATAACAATAGCCTAAAGTCATCATTTATATTTTCTTATATAAAAATTTATTACATTATATTATGTTAAGTATAAGTGTGTGTAAATAAATAATAATTTTTGCTTAGTTACTGTCTTGGTCTACTCTCTCTCTCTCTCTCTCTCTCTCTTTCTCTCTCGCTTGTCACTGTATCACTATTAATTTAAGAGTATACTTATTTTTATGTGTTAAGTGTGAGCTAGCTATGGGATATTTCAAGTGCTAGATTCATGGCTTATCATCCAAGCATGTTGGATATATAGCTTATATAGTCAGATGGCACCTGAATTTATATTCAAAACAACTAAAATGCTTGGATATAAGGTTTTTGATCTATCAGTTGAGAAGTGCTATAGCCTGGAAATGTGAACACAGAGTATGCTTTGTATAGCCTCAATCTGGTTATAGGTATCGTTGGTGGTTCATCTATCAATGGTATTCTACTTCTCTGCTTGAAAGGCTGGTACACCCCCATGTTTTTTTTAAATTATTATAAAAGGGATTTAAACTCAGTTAAACCTAGAAAGAATAAGCTGCTTATTTGGAGGAATCCAGTTCAAATGCCATACACTGTTGATGGCAAAGTGCCATAAATTGACCCAGCATAATCAAAGTTAAAAAACGAAAATCATAATTAAAATTGAAAAAAAAAAGTTTGAAAGTAAAAATTCAAAATAACACTAAATTGCATAGTTATACAAGTTTAAATTGGTGAGCAGTGTGAGAAGAGAAATAGACTAAATCACACAAATTATAATATTAAAAATATAAAATAATTAAGAGTCAAAATAATTAAAAATGTAAATAAAAAGGAGAAAGAAGAAAGAGATAAATAAATTTGTTATTGGGGGTTGTTTATAGACTGGTATGAATTAGATTAGAGAGGTCTGGAAAGGGTTTTTTTTTTTTTTTGGGGGGGGGGGGAGTTAGTCAAACATTTCGTTCAATTTAAAATATTTAGTGAAACACTTCATTCAATTTTAAAATCATCTGACAAAGGTTATGGGGGGTTTAGAGTATATATTAACTGGATGGATTTTTTTAAAAAAAGAAAAGATTTATTGTACATGGATTATGATAATAAAAAATAATGTTAAATAAAGAAAAATAAAATGTGTTTTTGAAAGTCAATAATGAAGAGAATGCGAAATAAATAGAGTTAAATAAATAAAATGTTTTAGTTTTGAAAGTTAAAAACATAAAATTGAATAAATAAAATAAAATGTGTTTTTTTTTTTTTTTTTTTGAGAATTAGTAATGGTCATAAAAGAATAGTTAAATGGAAGTCAATGATAATTTTTTTTTTATCATTTTGAGTAAAGTAAAATAATATTTTAGAGTAGATATATGATAATAATTTAAAAGTTTTTTTTGTAGAGAATCAAAATATGGTGATAAAACAATAAATAGATCGAATAAAGCCTAGAATAAAGAAAATGAAATCTATAATAAAAAATTTAAATAAAATATTGCAAAACAATCTGTCATTTAGGTGTAGATTGTATGTAGGTTATTAAGAGTCATGGAGGGGGGAAAGTGCAGATAAAGGTTAAAAGAAGTATTAAATGCAGGCTGTTGCTATTTGAACTTAAGATGCATAATGAGTTAAACAGAAAAAATCATCTGATAGGATGAGGTTCCAGTAAAAAAGTTCTGGACCCATCTGACACACTGGGATAGAATCCCAGTCCCTTATCTAAAATAAATATGTGCCATGAAAAATCATTGGGAAAAAATTCCCAACATCATATAGTTATAATAAATCTCATTTTAGTGTAAGTTGAATTGTCAGTGGATGAATACTGCCATTTGCAGTGACCCCATATATTTCTAGCACTCAGTCCCAATGGAAAAAATGCTGGGCTCATTCAAACAGATGGAAGAAAATTCCCAGCATAGTTATAATAAATCTCATTTTATTGTGAGTAGATGAGTATTACCATTCGCAGTGATGCCATATTTTTTTAGGTTACAGACCCAAGGGTGAATGAGCTCATTAAATCCACTAGTAGAGAAATTCCAGCACAGAAAGAAAGTTAAAGTATTCTTTATTGTGCAAATTGAATGTAAGCCAGATGTGTCTGCTATTCACAGCATTTACCTTTTTATACTCATTGGAAAGATGCATTTTGTCCCTTGTAGTTATCACATATGGCATAATTTTTGAAAATCAATGTAGATTATGGTCTGTGAGATAGAGCAGCATAGAAAAGCCACCCTCTGTGGTTTGTTGATCTGTATGCAATTGGACACTTATGTTATAAAAATAGTAAATAAATAAAAACAAAACAAAACATGAAAAATCAAATGTAACAGTTAAAAATAAAATGTCAGAGCTAAAATGGGTCAAATTGATGTATTTTACCTCTAAAGCTGGGGCATGATGTAACATCTAGCAAGAGATATATATATATAAAACTACATATATTTTGCATTACATGTTTCATAATTTTAAAAATATATATGGTTAGTTAAATAGATTTTAAAATGCAATTTTGTAAAATAAAAACATTGCATATATTTTGCTTTTAAAATAGAATAAAACTATTTGTTAAAAAAATGAGTGGTGAGAAGAATTAGAAAAAAGATTTAAAACTTTTTTTTCTCACTTTTTACAGAAAACTCTTCTTTTATAAAAGAAAAATAAGTAAATAGGAAAAGTTAGAAATAAAGATTTAAAAACTCTTCGTTTTATAAATTATTATAAATTAAAATAAGCAAATGTAAAAACAGACTAAAAATTAATTAGTAAAGGCTTTGGAATGCAATTAGTTTATAAGATTTCTGATTGATAATGATATTGAAATTGTATTAATTAAATCACTATGTAAACTATCAATGAGATAGTAGATTAATCTATGCAAAAGATTAGATTAAAGCTAATATAAAAATATTTAAAAAACAGATTTAAAATCAAAATTAAAAAACTATGCTAAGAAATTAAAACAATAAAAGACAAAAAGTATATAAAATCACTATGGCCTATTGTTATTTAGTTGGGGATGCAATCTGTAATTCTGTCTGGTCTGCAATCTGTTATATCATTCCACTCTTCAATCTGTAAATCAGTCCAGTCAGTTCAAATTATGATTATTCAGTTCAGACAGAATGCAGAATATTCAGAAATTGTAAATGGAGTAGTAATCCAGTCAATTATTGCTGTGGTTAACATCAATGCAGAAGCAGCAGAACAGTCATAGGAGTGCTAGACAACTTTAAGCTTCAATGTCATCTGCTAAAATCAACTGTACTCATCTGGAGTCAATGTCCAAGCAAATGCCTAAGCCCTAAAGGAGACAATGCTGCACACTCTCTCCCATTATTGAGCCAAAAAATGAAGACAAGCTCTGGCACCATCAATAGAACCAAAAGGCCAACCAATTGGAAAATACACACAAATGAAAACCTAGGTAAAGTTATTCTAAATACTTAAATAGATGCTTGATTTTAAATGAAATGAACTTTAACAAAGGACTATTATAACTATAGCCTAAAGTCATCATTTATATTTTTCTTATATAAAAATGTATTATGTTATATTATGTTAAGTATATATGTGTGCATAAATAAATAATAATTTTTTCTTAGTTATTATTTTGGTTTATTCTCTATCTCTCTCTGTTGTCACTGCATCACTATTAATTTAAGAGCATAGTTATTTTTATGTATTAAGTTAAATGTGCTGGATTCTGAAACAGAATGTGAGTTAGTCATGGAATATTTCAAGCAATAGTTATGGAATTTGTGTAAAATTGTGATAAAGATTTCATAAGTTGAAAAAATAAATTTAATAAGTCTCTTCTTCACTAATTAACAGTACCTGGTAATAATGAAGAACTTTGTATGACTTGAAAAACATATGCACACACACACGCATGCATATATATATATATATATGCTTTACCAGAAGTACTTTCAATTGTTCTACTGACAATCTTTATGAACTGTTAATGCAAATGTACAGAAAATAAAAACTTGCATTACCCATCATTCAATCCATTTAAATTTCCCACAATTCTGTTGTTTTTATATTAGCTGATTGTCTATTCATTAAACCGCCTCTATTCCTAGATATCATCATTGCCTCCTTAATTTTATGTTTTTCATTACATCTTTCAATTTGAATAATTTTTACATCTCTATTATTAAATTTAAAACCATAATTATATGCTTTATTATGATCAAAAATAATTGATGGAGTATTCATATTTATTGAAAATATATTTTCTTTCTGTACACATTTATATAATATCTTATGATCATTATATCATTTTTGTAATGTACATTTTGATTCCCCTATATATTTTATTCCACAACCACATTCCAACATATATATAACAGAACTTAATTCAAACTTATAAATCTTGGTTTTAGAGTTATTTATCATATCATTTATATTATTTGAAGAGAAAAAATAAATCCTACACAAACCACTATAAAGTTTATTAATTAATTTAGCTTGTTGATTAGATATAAAAGGAATAGAAGTCCGTTTATCACTTTTTAATTTATTTAATATTTTCTTATTATTACTTTTATTTTTATTATATTTTGTAATTGTATCATAAATAATATTCCTTTCATAACCAACATTCTACATATCAGTAATATATACATTAATATTTTCAATTTTATCACTAATAAATTTGCACAAATAATCATTTCTAAACAAAAATGACTTCAAACCAGCTAATTTATGACCCATATGAACTTTAGAATTATATGGAATATAACCCCTAATTTCTACAGGCTTTAAAATCATATTATAATAAAACACATTATTATTTCCTTTAATAAATATATCTAAAAACTTTATAGAATCTTCTTTCTCTTCATTTAACACCCATTTTACATTATTAATCATATTTAACTCACTAAATAAATTAACTATTATTTCATTATGTGCACATATAAATACATCATCAACATATCCACAATATACTTTAATTCTTTTATATTTTACCTGAGATAATATCTTAACCTCATAACTAGAAATAAAAAAATTACAAATCTGTGATACCACTGGAAGACCCATTGGCCAACGATAATTTATTTTATAAAAGCAATCATTAAACTTAACATATATATGATCATTTACAAATCTTAATATTTTAATAATAAAATTCTTAATGTTATTATCTATAGATTTTAAAAACAAAGCTCTTTCAATAATCTCTATTGATTCCATACGATTAATTGAACCATACATTTCGGATAATGCTTCTAGATATATTGAAAATATAATGCAAGATGTGATTGGATTTGGAGATTATACGATTTCATCATCATTTGATTTTATTAATAGAATTAAAAATATAAAAATTGATAATAATGATGTTATGTGTACACTTGACATATCTGAAATGTATGGTTCAATTAATCGTATGGAATCAATAGAGATTATTGAAAGAGCTTTGTTTTTTAAAATCTATAGATAATAACATTAAGAATTTTACTATTAAAATATTAAGATTTGTAAATGATCATATATATGTTAAGTTTAATGATTGCTTTTATAAAATAAATTATGGTTGGCCAATGGGTCTTCCAGTGGTATCACAGATTTGTAATTTTTTTATTTCTAGTTATGAGGTTAAGATATTATCTCAGGTAAAATATAAAAGAATTAAAGTATATTGTGGATATGTTGATGATGTATTTATATGTGCACATAATGAAATAATAGTTAATTTATTTAGTGAGTTAAATATGATTAATAATATAAAATGGGTGTTAAATAAAGAGAAAGAAGATTCTATAAAGTTTTTAAATATATTTATTAAAAGAAATAATAATGTGTTTGATTATAATATGATTTTAAAGCCTGTGGAAATTAGGTATTATATTCCATATAATTCTAAAGTTTATATGGGTCATAAATTAGCTGGTTTGAAGTCATTTTTGTTTAGAAATGATTATTTGTGCAAATTTATTAGTGATAAAATTGAAAATATTAATATATATATTACTGATATGTAGAATGTTGGTTATGAAAGGAATATTATTTATAATACAATTACAAAATATAATCAAAATAAAAGTAATAATAAGAAAATATTAAATAAATTAAAAAGTGATAAATGGACTTCTATTCCTTTTATATCTAATCAATAAGCTAAATTAATTAATAAACTTTATAGTGGTTTGTGTAGGATTTCTTTTTTCTCTTCAAATAATATAAATGATATGATAAATAACTCTAAAACCAAGATTTATAAGTTTGAATTAAGTTCTGTTATATATATGTTGGAATGTGGTTGTGGAATAAAATATACAGGGGAATCAAAATGTACATTACAAAAATGATATAATGATCATAAGATATTATATAAATGTGTACAGAAAGAAAATATATTTTCAGTAAATATGAATACTCCATCAATTATTTTTGATCATAATAAAGCATGTAATTATGGTTTTAAATTTAATAATAGAGATGTAAAAATTATTCAAATTGAAAGATGTAATGAAAAATGTAAAATTAAGGAGGCAATGATGATATCTAGGAATAGAGGCGGTTTAATGAATAGACAATCAGCTAATATAAAAACAACAGAATTGTGGGAAATTTAAATGGATTGAATGATGGGTAATGCAAGTTTTTATTTTCTGTACATTTGTATTAACAGTTGATAAAGATTGTCAGTGAAACAATTGAAAGTACTTCTGGTAAAGAATATATTATTTAATTTTGAATACTGTGTTAAATAAATTTGTTTGAATTATTATTATATGATTTAAAATACAGACATTTAATGGTCATATATATATATATATTAGTCAATAAATAATCAAAATTACCTCAAATTAATAACCCAAATAGACTAGCCAAAAAAATAAACTCTAAAACACTACCAGTGGTTTCACTGCTATAAGTAGACTTCTCAAAGTATAAAGAACTACAAAATAAATATTTAAACTAAACATCACCATCAATTCCATTTACTTCCCATACACCCTTAATATTAAAAGAACTTTTAAATGAATTAATTGCTTCAGAATCATAAGATTTTAATAATAAAGATATATGTATCAGAGTAGTTTGAGCTTAAATGAAAAAATAAATGTACATAAAAGTAGGGTTAGAAATAAATATCGGTGCTTTTTTAGTACATGATCTCCACCATTTTGAATTTCAAAAACAACCAAAAACATTGTCTGACATATCTAAGTGATAAAAAAGTACGTGAAAATGGAAAAAATTTAGAACTTGGGTCACGTGACTTGGACCCCCCCCCCAAACATCGCACAGTAAAAAAAAAAACCAAAACATGAACAATTTAGAACTCTGGTGACGTGACTATAATATCAATTAAAATCAACACATAGATCTGAGATCGCAAAAAATATTTTAAAAATATAAAAAGCTAACATGGATTAATTAATGAACACAGGTTACAAAAGAAAACCATACATTTTTAACATATAAAAAGCATCACATATTATTGACATATAAAAAGCATAGATATTTAAAATATATAAAAAGCTAACATGCTTTATTAAATCATGCAGGTTACAATATTAACAATTACAGTTTTAACTTGTATGCCTCATTTTTGTAAACATATAAAAAGATCGATCGAAGGTATATATATAAAAGTCAAACTAAAACTTATTCATTTTATAATTAATTGTATTTTATCTTACCAGAACCCTGATATTGTATGTCCTCTTTGTTTGCAAAATTTCAGATTCTCTGCCTAGAAAAACATTCAAAGTGTACAACCCAGGTCATGTGACTTTAATATCAATTAAATACCTTATCCATTCATAGGACAGCCCCCCCCCATGTGCAAGTAAATCAACAAGGTATTTTTTTTAGATTATCATTGGCCAAAAAAGTACATTTTCTCATTTTAAATTATAAATCAAATAATTTATTATACAGCCTAGTTTACAAAAGTAATATTAATTTTAACTAATTTATTAAATATTATTTAGTTTTTGCAATTCATAAGTTATTACAAGTTATTAAAAGTTATAAAATGATTTTTTATAGTTTACTTCCAATGATGGAGTGAATGATTTTAGATAATTAAATTGTTTATGTTTATCTCTGCTCTTTCTCTTCTTACCCCCATATCAAAGCATATTGTTTCAAAATATAAATTTATTATTGCTACTATTGCGACATGTTGATTAATAGGGTGTTAGAAAAGGGGGTTACTTCTTTGTTTCTATGGTTGTGTATCTGTATTGAAGATCCTGAGTGTGTTTTGTTGCTTGTTGTGTTGATATTTTCCTAGATCGTTTTATGTGATGAGTTGAATTTGAAGCATTAGGTACTAGGCAGTTGTGATAAAGTGAAAAGGCTCCATGTATCTTTGAACCGGGCTTTTGAAGTGAGGATTTCATCTCTTTTCTTCATTTTGATTAGTTTTTGTATGAAATAAGTGTCCTCATTCAGGTGCAGTGTTGTGAAAATGTCCATGCACCTAACTGTCCAAATAGCGTATGTTAAGAATATCGAGAGTCTAATCACTGCTATTGTTCTGCCTAGTCTTTTAATGAAAGAATTTTGTAGTAATCAATCTTTGAGTGGTCAAAGATAATTTTCCTGATATTTCCCAGCCCTGTACAGTTGAATATAATGTGGTGAAATGTTTCTTCTTGTCTCTTGCAGTTGATGCAGATTGGATCTATTTTTGTCATTTGTCTTTTATAGAATAGAAAAGTGTTGGTAATCATTGCCTCCAAGTTGATTTTTATTATAAGGTCAAGATACTTAGATTCCATATTCCAGAATTTGAAAAGTGATGTGATTCTTGTATTGGTAATGCCAAGTTTCGAGTCACCAGTTTTAACATTTTGGTTGAGGAGTTCGTATGCATCCCAGATTTTAAGTTTCTTATCAAATAGTTCTTTTGTGAGAGACATGTGAGTGTTGAGTAGTTTAATAATGGTGTCAATCCAGATCTTTTTTTGTAGGAGGTGGCCGATCTGTTGGGGAGAAAGTTTCTGTGAATTGTTTATGCCCATGTCTTTTGATAAAATTAGTGATTAAGGTGTGAAATTTCTGGAGGTAGAAGGCTTGGATGGAGTGAAACGACATGCTGTTAAATCTTCTAGATTGTTGCATCTTCTGGATGCTAATGGCAGCTATTTTCCCACCCCAAAATAGTCTGGCACTTAGGGAGTTTATTTTTTTAATAAAGGTATTTGTTATTTTGATTATAGGGAGGTAATAATTAATTTTGCTCATTATTTTCATATTCATAAGTGCTACTTTGCCTTGTAAAGAGACGTATACTTTGGCAAGCATATTGTTTAGATTCAAATATGTATTAAATTTAATAAAGGATGGCGAGCATTTATTGATTAAGGTTTAAAATTATTCTATTTGTAATATTGCTCTCTCTCTCTATATATATATATAAGATCTAACCCAAGAGTTAGAAAATAAATTAATAAAGTATTAATAAACCAGATAATTTGTACACAGTTACTTCACTACTACCTAATAATTAATGCCGTAAGTCACATAAAATATTTTATGTAAATAAACTTATAAAGTGCTGTAATATTGTAACTTCAGATATATATAGAATTAAGAAATAACTGTATTAATATTTGTAAAAGCTAATATGCAATTCATCTATAACTTGTAATAACTTATGAATTGCGAAAACTAAATAATATTTAATAAATTAGTTAAAATTAATATTATTTTTGTAAACTAGGCTGTATAATAAATTATTTGATTTATAATTTAAAATGAGAAAATGTACTTTTTAGCCAATGATAATCTAAAAAAAATACCTTGTTGATTTACTTGTGCGTGTGGGGGGGGGGGGGGCTGCCCTACGAATGGATAAGGTATTTAATTGATATTAGAGAATCTGAAATTTTGCAAACAAAGGGAACATACAATATCAGGGTTCTGGTAAGATAAAATACAATTAATTATAAAAGATGAATAAGTTTTAGTTTGACTTTTATATATATACCTTCAATCGATCTTTTTATATGTTTACAAAAATGAGGCATACAAGTTAAAACTGTAAGTGTTAATATTGTAACCTGCATGATTTAATCAAGCATGTTAGCTTTTTATATATTTTAAATATCTATGCTTTTTATATGTCAGTAATACGTCATGCTTTTTATATGTTAAAAATGTTTTTCTTTTGTAACCTGTGTTCATTAATGCATGTTAGCTTTTTATATTTTTAAAATATTTTTTGCGATCTCGGATCTATGTGTTGATTATAATTGATATTATAGTCACATGACCAGAGTTCTAAATTGTTCATGTTTTGGGGTTTTTTTTTACTGTGCTATGTTGGGGGGGGGGGTCCAAGTCATGTGACCCAAGTTCTAAATTTTTTCCATTTTCATGAACTTTTTTATCACTTAGATGTGTCAGACGATGTTTTTGGTTGTTTTTGAAATTCAAAATGGTGGAGATCGCATACTAAAAGAGCACCTAAATATTCACTTTATATATATATCCATGAAAAATATACAGGCCATATTATTCATTTTGATGAAATTAAGGTTGCTGTTTTTTTTTGAGTGAAATGCAAAAAAGAAAAATTAAAGAATCATTATTATTAATAATTTATGATTCTGAAGCAATTAACTTATTTAAAAGTTCTTTTAATATTAAGGGTGTATAAAAAGTAAATGGAATTGTGGATAATGTTTAGTTTAAATATGTTGTTATTTTGTAGTTCTTTATCCTTGACATGTCTGTTGCAGCAGTGAAACCATTGGTGATGTTTTAGAGTTTATTTTCTTGGCTAGTCTGGTTAAGTTGTTAATTTGGGGTAATTTTGATTATATACACATACATATATAATAAGTGTAATAATGCTCAAGGTTAAATGGGTTTGTAAGTAATCATTAAAAACAAGTCAAAACTTAGACAATCCCATTAACAAAAATGATCAGGGATTGCCTAAGTGTTGACTGTTTTTTAATGATTACTTACAAATCCATTTAGCCTTGAGCATTATTACACTTATTATTTAAGTAATACTTTAGGTGCAATTTGAAATTTATAATTGTAGTTTGTAATGTTATATTTGTCTATTTATTAGTTTATATTTAGAATAGGTTGTATTTACCTGTTTAAAGAGGTTTATTTAAATTTCTTTGTATCAATAATTTTAATATCTGTGGTCAAGTTCCTATCTTTAGTGTCTCTATAAGTATAATAGAGCATTAATAAAGGTAGGATTTCACCTTTATTATTAAAAGGAGGTTGCTTTAACAACAGTTTGAAATTCTTGATTGTTATTGATATTGGGATTGTCTAAGTGCTGAGTGGATTTTAATGATTACTATATATACTGTATAGCTATATATTTGCATGATAGCAAAATAAGTATAAATATATCAATGTTAATTTCATACATATCTTTGTTTATATTAATTTATAAAATATATCTAATCAGTCTGTGTTAAATAGACTATTAAAATAACCATTGTAAGTTAGGTAGTAAATTTATTTTTTAAAAAGGAAAAAATAATAAGTATAAGAGTTGAGATTGACTAATTTGCTTATACACCTGGGTCTCTTTTTACGCGGACTTATTTAACACGATTTTGAAGTTACACAATTTGTGTTTCACCGGAAGTCGAACTCCGATAATGCGCTATTACATTAAATAATAAATTTCATGCACTTACGTTATATTGAAAGTAATAGCACAATATTGGAATTCGACTTTCAACTTAGTAATTTCAATATTTTCAGTGCTTTATAATAGTAAGATTTTATGCAATAATGAAATTAAAATCATGATTGCCACATTTATGTATGCACACATTAAATTTTACAAGATTATAATGTAAATTTGTTCAAACATTGTGCGTGTTAATTTTGCATTTTAAATCACATTCTGTTTTTGCTTTTTAAAAAATAACGTAATCAATTATTAAACATTTAGTGTCCACAAGTTTATTTTTAAAAGGTCAGTAATAGCAGTGGGCACAATTAAATTTGACAATTAAAAATTAAAATCTGATTTTTAATTGTTATTAACAATTTAAAAATTACTTATAGCGACTTGAAATAATGTGATGTGAAATTTGATTTTTAAACGGAATTGAAAATTAAAGACAAAAATAAGAATTTAATTTTTAGTTGTTAGTTTTATAAACAATTAATAAAATCATCATCTCAAAGATTAATTACTAATTACATTGTCACCAGAAAACCATTGACACAACATGAGTCTGAAGTTGGCTCTAGCTGTTTGCAAACAAACGTGTTTTTTCGGCAAATAGCTATAATAATTAAAACGTGTATAAAAAAATGTAAATTACTGTACTGTAAATTATGCATAAAAATATATTATTTTGAATAAAATTAAATATTGAAGTTAAAAAAAGTTTGTCTTGTATCAATTTTTTTCAAATTTGAAATTTTTTATTAGTCATATTTTATTTCCTTATTTTTTTTTTTGCGTGAATTTTAAAGTAATTTTACATTGGTGCTTTGCTTTTATGCGAATTTTGAAAAATCACAGACCGCACCCCCCCCTTTTTCAATGTAAGTTACGTCTATTTTTGCATGATTTCGTTTGCGCGTGTTTTCTGAGGAACCTATCTATCGCGTAAAACGAGACCCAGGTGTATATGTGTGTGTGTGCGTGTGTTATGTGTGTAATTTCTATGTTTTGATATACTATTAAGAATTTTATTTTAGATATATTTTTGTGGAAATAGCTTCCAATGAGTTATATCTTATTAGCAATTCTATCACAACATCCATCAGCCCAGAAGTCAGACCAACCTCTAATACCATAGATACATTAGAAACCTACACATTTTCACACAATTCATATATATAGCACATGTTATTGGAAGCTTTGGCTACTTCCTTTTCAGTTACATATAATCTGAATTATTTATTTATTTACATGTATTATAACTGGATATTGATTACATATTTAAAAGTTAGTGAAACTAAAGTTCTGCTTTGATCCTCTGAATATAGTACGATGATTGTACACTCCTCTACAAGGTGTTAAAAGTGGACACTGTCCCCACCTTGTGTGAAAAGTGAAATTTATCAACACTGTCAACATGGGCAATGAAATCAGGTGATGATATCTCTATGCCATTGCTAATACATTAACCATTAAATAAGACTTTAAAAAAGAAGAAAGAACTTATTTGAGTTGCAATAATGTCTAGGTTGATAAATGATTAGTAACAGTTCTTAATATATTTTCATTAGTGTTTTATATTAATGTTATACTGCAGAAAATTTGAAACCTGTCAAGTAAACTATGTAATTTGCTATCTAGATATCTACTAAACAAATGATGAAGATATGTATAAGTGATTGTCATCTGGGATAACTGCTGAGTGCTGGTTCAGCATGAAATGTGCATCGTCAGTGATTCTTTCACATGACTTTGATCATATGTTTCAGTAATGTGTGACAAAGTTGTAATTACTACAATAAAAAAGGGGGGGGGGATTAAGTTTAGAATTTCTCTAAAAATAATATGTATATAAAGTTGAATTGTAACATGTATTATATGAATTGTGTGAAAAAGTATGTTGATCTGACTTCTGGGCTGATGGATGGTTGTGATAGGATTACAAACTTGATATAACTCATTGGAAGCATCGGTTACTTTCTGTTCAGTTACACATATGTGTTGTTTACTTATTTAGATATGATTATTAAGAATTCATGTTTTCTATTTAAAGACTGAGTTTAGAAAAACATATATAAAAACAGTAGTTCTCCTTTGCATGTTAAATCTCATTCTAAAACCAATCGAAGAGACCAGATTATGGTGCCCTCAAGAAATAAATAGTATTATTTCTGAAATCAAATAAAGGTGTTTTTACTTAGCATCACTAGAAAATACCTTTTTGGTACCATTATATAATTTGACAGGCCAAAATAGAGCATCATACCAAAATGTATATAAAATTGTGATTTGCTTTTTAATATTCCAAACATTTTTCATATTTCCTATAACATTACATAATATCATAATATTAATAATGGCAGAGCAAACAGTACTAACAAAGATAATTATTTCCAATGTTTTTAATATAGATCCATAAAATGCACAAACTCTGTTTAATGAGATAAGTCAGCTCTTATTATTAAGAAGTTATCAAGATTTAAGATTGATATAACTGCTCTTTTCATTTCTTTTTTTCTCATTCTCAATTTTTTTTTCTTATTTTATAATCTTCAGCTATCATGAGCCTCTCATCATATCAATTATTCCCTTGTACTAAGTGTAATAATGAGATTTTGCATTTGAGTAACAACATTTTCTGCTTTTAATTTGACATATAGTAATTCTGATTCCAAAATCATTCTATTTTTCTTTCTATACTGCAGGTATATATGATAATGTAAATATGAAAAGTATTGATATAAGAATATACTACTATTTTTCTTTCAAAACTAAATAACCAATTTTAGATTTGGCAAAATTGATACCAACATGAATGTAATCAAAATAATTTAATCAAAGAAAGGCACTGATCATAGAAAATATATTTTTACACCCTATAAGCATTTTCATTATTCACTTCCACATTGATATGTGCAAATTTAGTGCAGTAGTAATGATGGATGCAAGAGATAAAATTTTCTAGATTAAAACTCAGCCTATCCCTTCTAGTGCTTGAATATCACATGACCTACTAACCAACTGCCCATTTGATTACTTTTTAAGTGAGATATAAAGTGCATTCAAAACAGCAAAATAAAACATTTCTTTTACAACTACTTTGGCAATCACAAAAGCTTCTTCTTAACAAGGAAACATTCTGTTTAAAAAGCGCTTGCAAAACTTTTACTTCATTTTTAGAGAAAACTTCAGCATAATTCTATTGGCTTCAGTAGAAATCCATATTTTAGATGAAATTCATTGCTTTCTATAATAATTCAACAATTCCAGAAAAATACTTAAGTTTTAAACAAAAAAGCTTCAAGAAAAAATTATACTTCAATAAAGATTTCAGTTTCCTATATAAGATCTCAAGAGCCAGTAAAGATTTTGTGTCCAGTTAAAATTTGCAAGCTTAAAAAAAAGTACCATTTAAATGATATAAATGAAAATAAGACACTGACTGTGAAACTACTAAAGTTTTATTAATATGAATTCACCTTTGAAGCTGCTAGATTCAATAGTCATTCATCACTACTAAACCCTGAAGTCTCCATTAATGCTGTCTTTGAAGCCACTTTAAGACAGATTATTTCTAAAGTTTTAAATACTGATTTCAAATATATTTGTCATTCAGCCTGATAAAAATCCAGTACTATGCTTAAATTATAAAAATATTTTTATATGATTCATTAATAAAATTTCTACTGCCAATTCAAACTCAAGTTATACTGAGGCATTATTAGTTTGTCACTTGATAGTCTGGAACTAAAACCACTCTGGATTACAATAATAAGATGGATCAGACTATAATCAAAATATATTCAGCAGCTGGAAAAGTTCACTACTAGGCAGTAGGTATAGTTAAACAAAGTTCTCTCAAAGAAATTCTAAATCATTTAAAATATTGATATTTAAAAATTGAAATAACTATGACCCAAGTTTACTAGGGTTTTTAAAGGATTGGTCAGGTATCTGGATAAAATAAATCTGAATAATGAACATAGCAACATTACTGCAAAATAAAATGATTATGCACCTTTTTTTTAATCAGAACCTTTAACTTTAGTAATATTAGTATTTGTCAAACTCAACATCAATCTAATCAATAGATTCTATGATCGACTAACAATATTTTTTTTTTCTGACAATAAAAAAATATACATTTTTGCTTTATATATATTTTTCTCTAAATTAATTAATGTGCTTTTTTCTTTTAAAAAAAAAAAGATGCAGTGAAGCTTATAAATATGATTTCAATTATATGTATTTCAAAAAAATATAAACAAACAAAAATATAAATAAACTAAATATATATATTAAAATTCATTAAATTTAGTACATTTTATGATAAATGAGTAGCCATTTTCTATCTGTGAATATTTAACAAAAATTTTTTTTTTTTAATTTGTAAATAATTTTTACAGTATGCCAGCAGCCATTTTTCTATCTCAGAGTTCTGTATGCAATCATGTTTATTAATAAAATTTCTCCAGGTTATGTAGAAAACACATTCATTTTATTATTCTTTTAATATCCTTTCTGAATTTGATGTGCAGTATATCACACAATAAAATATCATAATACTGAAAGCTTCACAAAATGCAAATACACAATTAAAGCTGATATTGACCTAAAACCATCAAAACAATTACGTTGTAATTACTTGGTAATGAGATTATTGTTTCTATGAAAAAAAAAAAGATATTGTCCAGAAAGTATTTAATTATGGTGAAAGTTAGATATTTCACTAATGATTTTATTAAAAAAAAAAAATAGTGTACTGTATTTTCAGTAAATTAATGATTGATTACACAATCAAATACATACATAATTTATTACTGATAAATATCTTTTTTTTTAAAAAAATTTATTTAAGCTATAATCCTTAATTTGTATATGAATATAAAAAAGCATCTGTATTATACACATGTATAAATTGAAAAGTAATGCACATTTGAAGTTCAATAAACAATATATATTCTACTTTAATTAATGTTTATCAACAAATTGTGAACTATAATATGTGATGTACATGAAGGGGTTTGGAACAAAATATAGCCTATATTATAGTTCCACTGTAATAAAAAATAATTATTACACTAAAACTCTAAAAACTTCTAACCAACCAGACCACAAATTGCATATTGTCTATGATCATTGCATGATGAAAAAAAATCAATCATTTATTCTGCATGTTACATGTTTCAAGAACAATCTTTTTTTATTGCCTGCTTTATAGTATTGGATCATGTGTTTGTATGTACATGTGTGTATATATATATATCATAGAAAAAAGCACACACTTGTAGTACTGATATTGATTGAATATGTATCTATACATTATATAATAGGCTTTGAATGTTCCATCATCAGATTTTCAATGAATAGATGGCTTAAGGGTTGTGGGTTGGAATAGTTTGAAGCCTATCGATTAAAATATGAAGATTGGTTATCTTAATATAAAGCTGAGCACTGATTGTATATATGTGTGGAAATAATATTGGACCAACTAATAATTGCTGGTTTAGCATGAAATATGCATATTGGTGATTATTTATCTTTTCAACATGTGTGTGATCAGGTGGGTCAGCAATATGAGTTTGCTTGGAGAGTTCAGGGTCATGTGAAAGTCTGAGTTCGAATCCCTTATATATAATCCATAATGATATTTTTAAAATGATTTATTATAATTATACTTGAATCATATTGAATAAAATATATAAATTAAAATTTGGAAATCAACAAAAAAAAAAAAAAGCAAAATGTTGTAAATGTCAATTATAATTAGAAATTCATATTGGATATTTGTTTATAATTTTACTTTTAGTTTTTTTTTTTTTTTTTATTGATAAAAAATGTGTGTGAGTAAAATAATTTTAAATGACGCAATAAAACAGCATTACAAAAAGAACAACTTTTTGGAAGGCTTTTATTCCTAATTTATTCATTTTAATTACCTGCATTTATATATGTAATATATGCGGGATTCGAACTCAACTTTCACATGACCCACAACTCTCAGTGCCATCTTATATTGCAGACCCAGCTGATCACATACATGTTGAAAAGATAAATAATCACCAATATACGTATTTCGTGCTAAACCATCACTGATCAGTTGGTCCAGATTACTATCTTCACACATATATACAATTAGTACTCAGCATATGTATGCATAAATGGATTATTCTTCTATACATAAGGGCTCAGAATGACTAAACATCAACATGGGTAGGATGACAACCTTGGCACTAATGTGGGCTTTGAACATTCCATCATCAGATTTTCAATGAAATGAAAGACTGAAGAGTTGTGGGTTGGAGTAGTTTGAAGCCTGTCCATTAAAGTATGAAGATTGGCTATCTTAATATAAAGCTGAGTACTGATTGTATATATGTGTGGAGAAGGTAATCTGGACCAACTGATGAGTGCTGGTTTAGCACGAAATATGGATATTGGTGATTATCTTTTCAACATGTTTTCAACATGTGTATGATCAGGTAAATCAGCAATATAAGATAGCACTGCGAATTGTGGGTCATGTGAAAGTCTGAATTCGAATCATTTTAATTAATGTAAAATATTTTTTTTCTATTATTGATATTAAAAAAAATGCTTGAACCTAAATCCATAGCTGAGTTGATTTTGAATGAAAGTATTTCGTTAAAGGAACATTTTTGTCTCAGTAGAGATGCGATCATATTAAAATGTTTCAGGAAGAGAGATTTATTAATAAACAAATTTCTAAGATTTTTTTTTTACACATATATAAACTTATTTCATCAAACTAGCACCTCCCAAAAAAAAAAAAAACTTTTCGATGCTTTACCTAGTGAGAAAAGACCGATTATTTATTCATTATATGAAAAATTGAATTAATGAAAAAAGATAGCTTTTTTAGAATCCATTCTAGTTTAACTAGCAATATTTCAAATGGTAGTCCATCCCTGACGAATAAGAAAAAAAGTCTACGTACTTGTCCTAGGATAAATTAAATCAAAAGTAAACAAATAACTCAAAGACAGCTATGTAAATTCAATTATTTAATTTTATTTCTAGATGAATAATTAGAACATAAAATTTATTCTATATTTATCAAAGTACAGGATTTTTTTTAAAAAAAAGATAAATCCAAAGGGAATTAATTGTATTAAGTAAGAAATTTTTTGTTTCATAACAAAAAAAAACATTTGTCAGTTAAAGACATAAGTTCTTCAATCTTGTATCAAATATTCTCCACATGGGGGCGTCAAAATATCGCACCAATAAATGTAAGTACTACTTGGTAATTAGTCTTAAGTAAATACTGCATATCTAATGCAGTTATATTTATCTTTGTAGTTTACATTTTGTAAATTACAGTAATTGCTAATACTATTTTTATTTATTTGACTGCTGCTTTTTTTAAACTGTTAATATAACAAATATTTAAATAAATTTATGTATATTATTTAAATAAGCATTAGCTTCTATCCCATCTTTATATTATTATAATTAAATAAATCCACCTTTCTTTATTACTGATACAATGCTTATTTTATTCGACATCATCAATCTGATAGATTCGATCGACCGTCAATCTTCTAAATGAGTCAGTTATAAGTGGATATATAATGCTTATTGCATTATTTATATGATAAACTATTTGTGTATTCCATGTATTTATATATCTCATAGCTCTGAAAAAGATTTCTGGGGTCAATCAAAACTGTCATATTGATGTAGTTTAATAAAATAAGCATTGTAATAGTAATAACAAAAAGTGGATTTGTTTAATTATTTATGACTTTATCAATGCATATCGAAAGATATAAGTTGAAAAAAATAATTTATATTATCATTAAGATAATCACACAAATATTTAAATAAATTTATGTATATTACTTAAATAAGCATATGCCTCTATCCCATCTTTATATTACAAATTGAAAACTTTAATGTCATATTAAAACGTAAAACAAGAGGGTCATGTTTTTAGGAAATTAGACAATGATCACTGAAATTTGTCAAATAACTATAAATAATAAAAAAAAAAAGGCAGTTTAATGTGCATTCAGTTTGCAGAAAAAAAGTTTGGTTGCCCGCCATTTCATAACCAGAATTTTAATTTAGTCATGGTAGAATTTGATTTTTTTTTTTTGGGGGGGGGGTTCCAATTATATAGTCAATCCAAACATAACTCAGCAAACCTGGAAGTGAACATTTGAATGATTTTCATTTTTTTTTTTTTTAACTTTCTAACGAAGAATAGGTAAATATCTATTTAGTGACCAATACAGTATGATTAGCTGAATTCATGATTTTTATCAGACTAAGATTTATTAAATAAAAGCTAAACTGAATGCAAATTAAGCTACATTTTTTTAGTTTTTTTTACAAATTGCAATGATATTTCTTTACTTTTCTATTTATATACACTGAATCTTAAATGCAATATTCTTTTGTATATAGATGATGGTCTTGCAAATGGAAAAAAAAACTGATAAATAATGCCTTCTCTATTTCTCTATGAGGCATTCATTATTGGAGAGATGTTAACTTTGTAATGGGCTACTAAAAGCTATTTTTGATTTTGCATCTGATAATAAATTTATAGACTAGTATAAAGCTATCAGTTAGTAAAATAAACATAATATCCAAAATGTTTAAAAATAATTGAATGATTTGCTGCTTAGGAATTTCACTGCATTAAATCACGTGTTCTTGATATGATTAGACAAACTGTCTTCTAGAAAATTGCAAATACATTATCATGTGACATTGCACAATACAATTAGTCACATGAACAATCATTGTTCAATAAAATAGAAGCATCACCTGATTTATATTTAGAGTGAACAATCATTAAGAAAGCAAAAAATGTAATAGTTATTTCAGTAAACACTCCATATTCACAGCATAGAAAGAAGTAACACTTTAAAAAACAAACAAATGATATTTGTTAATTGTTTATTGAAATAAAAATCAGTTTCAAGTCAGTTTATATAGGCATTCCATATCATGTATGGAAAAAACTTTAAAAAGTAAATATATAAATTATGGAACAAAGTTATGCCTCAAAATAAAGCACTTCATTTATTTGAATCCATCCAATCACTCATGACCATTTTTAAAAAAAGTATGTTGGAAATTTATTGCTTAGATTAATATATAAAATTACATTTTCTGGTTATGATGAAAGTGTAAGCTAATAATTAGCTTTACAGGATTTAAATTCCTTAACACAATATTCCCTGATTCTAAACAAGTTGAGACAATAATACTCAAAATAAATAGCATCAGAATGTATGAATTTAAGCATTGAAAATATTTTTAAAAAAAATTAATTATGATGTTAAGCTATCAGATATTTCCATAAACATACAAACATCAATAGAAAAACTTAAATGTAATCAAGTTAAGTACTTTTATAATTATATGCATCTTTGCTGCAGTCATTTCTAGTCATCTCTGGTGGAAGTAAGTTTACCTGCAGAAATATCCTGCATGGTTTGATGTGGTAGTAAAATTGCATATTTTAGAGCTTAAGGTCCATGGTTTGCAACCAGGTTTGTCACTTCCAGTGCTCAAACTTATACATTCCCAAGCAATAAACCATTCAATTATATTTGCAGAGATTAAATTCTTAATAAGAAAATTTCTAATAAAGCTTATTCAATGCCTAATTTTAAAAAAAATCATAACTACCTTGATTTTTTAAAAAATTCCAAACTTTAATCTAAAATTATTTTTCATCAGCTCTTTTTGATTAGTAAGATTTCTCTATTGCTAATCTTGCTATTTATAATAATTTTAAAAAAATTAAAAGATTTTCTAATAGCATTATATTTGTTCCCAATTTCTTAATTTTGAAGAGAAACCATACTTTTAACATTCACCTAAACAGTTTTTATTACTTTCTCTAATAAAAGAGCAATTTGAAGAAAGGGAGCATTTTGGAAAAAATCCAGAGATTAAATATATCTCTTTATATATGTGTTGTTAATAAAAAAAAATTTACATTAATGTACTAAAGTATGAAGATTGATGATTATTTATCTTTATGACATGGGTATGATCAAGTGTGTTAGCAGTATAAGATCATGTGTATAGTTGAGGGTCATGTGAAAGTCTAAGTTCAAACCCCCTATATATTACATATTGGAGTGCAGGTATAAAAAAGTCTGTACTGTAAAAATAAAATTCACATATTAAAATACATTATTTTTGGTAGCCATTATGCTTCAGATAAAATTTCAACAAAAAAGAAAGCTTTCTGCCTACATGATGTCAGTATATCAAGAGTGAGTTATTCAATAATTAAACGTTCTATAAAGTTGACTTTTAGCTAAGAAATATGAAAGAACAACTTAATTTTGTAAATTAAATTATTGTTTTTAATTTATCACAGTGATTCTAGAATATCACTTGACTCCTACAAATGTTGACCAATTAAATTTTTTAATTTAAAGCAACCTTAAGCATTCATTTCTTGACATGATAAATTTTGTATGAAAAATACAAAAACTGAAAAACTTAATCATAGGACCAACTGACAGTTAATTTTGATTCACAATTACCACATCACCCTATGGAATAGCTAACGATTTGGCAATATTACAGTAGCAATAACAAATATTATTTATTTTTAGATTATTAATCCTGAAAATAAAATAAAAAATATGTCAAAGAAAGCCTCACAGTCATTTTAAAATTTCCAGTAGCATATACATTGTCAAAATATTGTCATCAAGATGCCTAGTAAATTTTTATGTGTTCTGAAATGCTTGGTTGGGAAAAAAAAAAGTCTGCAATCATTGGCAAGACATTTTAAAAAAAAGTCTGAGATAAATATAAAGATGCTTAAAAATGATAATGACAATTAATACTGAAGCATATATGTTTCATGCCAATTTATTAAAAAAATATTAAAGGCTTATAAGAAGGGAGTGTAGGTGCATGTATGCATGTTTAGACAGAATCAGAAACAATTAGCTTAGATTTACAAAATCTACAAAATTCTTTAAAAGATTAGATGAAGAATTAAGTAATTTACATTATATGTACTTAACTTTCTTTAATACTAAATTTTTAAATTTGTAATGGCAGGATGTTTAAACATATATAGTTCTATAACTAATTTTAATAAATTGATAAAAACAAGTAATTTAAATGTAAGCTACTTAAAATTCCTTAACATTACATTTTAATAAAGTTTGTAAATGCAGATTAATTACAAGGCATTGATACATTTATAATTATTATTCAAACCTTATCTCTCTGAGGAGTGCCATAGCATGAAACCATGGTCAGAGGTTAGGGGGGGTCCTGACAGAGATATTTTAAATGCTGGCTCTGGCTAAGCATTTATCACAAAGCTTGTTGAGGAATTGGCAATCCTCATTGATTATATCTTACAAGCTTAAGAGAATTGGGTCATGTGATCTATGACTCTTATTTTGACTATAAAATAATTGTCTTGGTATTATGTATTTAAAAGATAATATTTACAATATTTGGCTGTATGGTAAGTAGCATTGAATAATGCTTAATTACTGTAAGCAATGCAAGTAGAAAAAAGATATTAGAAATTTGGAAAATTTTGCCCAATTAATAAAAAGTAATGGATTAAATTTTAGATAAGCTGATCAAAATTATAATCTGCAAAAAAATGTTTTGTTTAACTGAAACCAATCCAGATTTTTTTTGTTGAAAAATTGTATAAATATCTATGTGAATGGGAAATCAAGGTCTTTGATGAAAAATTCTTCAAGCTTATCAACAAGATGTTTTCTCAAAGTTATTTTGAAATTCATTAATCTTTTGACTGCTAGGAACCACATATAAAGATAACCTTGGAGTAGAAGCTGGCATCCACTTCCCCTTCACCATCCCAAGGGAAGATCCACTACAATCTGTGAATGGCTACCCATCTGAAGTCTGCTGACCTGTTTTACTGATGTGCCAATGTTCCTGCTATCATAACTTAATTTATCTAGGTAACCTGTCTTGCCTTTATTCAATAAATAAGAAGCTATCTAGTCAATTATGGCCCCCCTCAGTAGTATGCTACCCAAAACAGCCTGTAACAATAAAAATTAATATTCAAGAAAAGGGTCATCCAAGACCAAGTGATTGTGAATTGTACCATGAAAGCTATATGTCATTATAACTAGATACTGTTCTTCATACCTCACCATGTTTTTAAAATCTTTTGTGAAGGTAATTATAAAAATACTGAACTCACACCATGAGATATCTGAGATTCTGGAAGACCAGTAAAACAATTTATATACATTTGAAATTCCCCTTTTTTCTTTTATTATTTGCTTTGTGTATGTGTGTCATATTTGTCATTAATATTATGTGTTACATTAAGCTTTTCATTATATGTACAGTTAAAATTTTATATTTGTTAAGAATGATTGAATATATTGCTATACACAGTCATTCTTAAGACATACATATGTGTTACATTTAAGTATTGAGTGATGATGTGAAATATTTTCATTTCTTAAATTCCTAAAATTATCTTTCTAGAATTATCTTTTTCTCCCCTAAAAGAAAACTAATTAATTAAAAGTGCAGTAATGTTTCCATACCCCTTCCTTACTTGGTTCAAAGATTTTGTTTTATTATAATATAATTATTCATGCATTTCAATTAAAACTTTACTCTTTTCACAATTATCAAGGTCAGAAAATTCATACTGATGTTACAAACATGTGAGTTAGTAATTATTACTTAGTTCTTATTAGTTTTGCTGGCTATAGATATCTAATCATTATCTGTTTTTTTAATAATTTGGTACCCAACATGGAGCCCAAGTACATCAATCACATATCCATGAGATGTTTAACTTGAATATGATATACCTCTGAGATAGATTCAATTTTTTTGATTTGTTTTATGGATAGATTTATTTTAATTCATGAAGAATAGAAATTTTATTTTGGCTAGTGCTGCCAATAAATTTAAATTATTAGATATATATGAGAAAGTTATTTTTTTGTATATACACATTTTAATAAATATAGAAATTTTTGTAGCATTGTATTTTGGACACAAATGCTTGATGTTGATTAAACATTTATGAGAGGATGAGTATATATAGGTAACATGTATATCAATAGAAAATCATTAAATGTTTTTTTCACAAATTTTATTTTCTTGTTTGGCAGACTTTATTTAAGACTCAACTATAGACTTATTATTATAGTTTCTATTTTTACTTTCAAATTGAAAAAAGAGGTCAACCTATAATAAAGCATGGAATTTTTTTCTTTTTCACAATGGATATGAATTTTGTTTTTATATATGCATAATTTTTTACATATATATATATATATATATTGTGCCCTTTTGTATGGGTCACCATTTAATTTTTGTACTAAACTATTAAAAATTTTAAATTTAAGATATATTTGAATATGTGATGTTGATTTTGCTTATGGTAATATTTCAAAAGGTTTAATTAAAGCAATCTATGAGTATTTGATATGTGAAATTGTGCTGATATAAAGAGAGACATTTTAAATGATGATGATTATAATATATAGTTGGGAAAAATGGCCATAATCAATACTGCATTAATATATTTAATAAATAGGTATTTAAAGCTAAAAGTGTTTAAAAGACAAGTAAGATTAAATGCATATATTATTGTTGATAAAATAATATTATAAGAGAATATAAATATTATTAATTATTATAAGTACTTAAATAGAAGATTAATATTTATTTTAATAATATTGATAATTATTTTAAAATCTATTATAATATCTTATTTATTTAAAAAATATTTATTTTAAAAAAATGCAATTGTTAGTTTATTTTTAGACGATACAAGCTAGAGAACAGATGTTAGTTAAATAAAATGCTTGGAAGTTGTTTAATAAAGTTCATAACTATTTTAAAAATCATGTTATAAAATTTATAAATAATACGAGCTATCACGAGATAAAATAAAGATAAATCAATGTAGAATATTAAATCTGATTTTTAAAAGTATTGCTTTAAAAATATAACGTATAAAAAAGACTTAGTGTATTTTAAATAATCTTATAAAAGTTAAAATTAAAATCAAGTAAGATTATATTTTAAAAATGTTTAATAGATTTAAATAAATAAATATAAAGATTATTTTAGAAATTTAATAATGTAATAAATATTAAATATTAAATAAGTCATTATTTATTTTTAATTTTGTGTTGTTGGTAAATATGTAAATAAGTACAAATTGATTGTTTAAATGTACCAATCAAATGGGAAGTTTCATAAAAGCTCAGTTCAATTGTTAGAGAGGACTGTATTGATTTTAAGTTAATTTTATTAAAAATAGCTACGTAAATTTGTAGATTTTAAAATCATTTTAAAATTATAAGAGTGTCATGTAAATAAGTTATAAAAGTTTTAAATGATAGACATAGTTTAACTTAATTTTTCCCTATCGATCGCTCTATATCAAGCCATTTACAACAAATAGTCATGGGAACATCATATATGTAAAATATATCGAACTTTATACTAGAAGTATGACAAACCTGGATTAGTTCGAAAATTCAAGATGGAGAAAAGTAGTATTTTGCAATATATATTTTAAAAGCTAATTGTTATTACTATTAGAAAATAGATATTTTAAAGAATAAAATATTTTATGAAGAAAGTATTTGAAGCTATAAATTTAAATGTATATCTTAAGTAAAGATATTAAAAATGAAAGTAGTTTTATAAATATTTGCCCGTTAAGTCTTTATATTTAAGAGACTAAATGTTGACAATTTTAAAAGGCAAATAAATTGAAAATATAATTAGCTAAAAGTCTTAATATAATAAAAATTATTATATTAGAATTTAACCTGTCTTTATAAATAAAGAGCTTATTCTTACCTGATATTTTGTTATGAATGCAAATAATATGTGACGTCCAAGTTAATTAAAAATAATTAAATATAAATTTTTATAAACTATAGATTAAATTAAAATAATAACTTTTGAATAATATTTTTAAAAGAACTAAACCAGGATCCTATAAACTATTTTAATTTTATTTTATTTTTTGTGGAACTTATTTTTAAAAAGAACATTTTGTTTTATAGCTTTTAAAAAAATGGACCGAAACAGGAAATGGTGTGAGTGAATATGTGCCTAGGATTAAAAACTTTATATAAAAGGAAACATCTGGTTTATGTAATATGAATTTTGTTTTATTTATCTAACATAAAATTTAAATAGTATTAATCTATTAAAAATAAGATAGGTACATTTCTTAAAATAATAACTAAAGTAATATAATAATTAATTGCATGAGTTTATTTTATAATTAATATAACACAGAATATTTTAAAGTATGATCGAGCATAAATGTGAATTATTTTATGAAGCTGTAATTCCAAAGAATATTGGAAGATGGACTGGACTTAATTCATTATCTATGTAAAAGTTGTATAATAATAATAATTTTGATGTATTTAATATGTTTTCTTTAGATCAACCAAATATTATTTATTTTAATGAATGTATGATTATTTTAAAAATACACACACATATATGAGTGATAGTTTTATTTAAATATGATTTTAATTTATATATAAATATAATAACATTACATAAAAAGCTTAGAAATAATTATATATCTTTCGAATAAATTTATTTTTTATTTTTATTATTATTATTTGGAGTATTAGAATTATATTTATTATTCATACAAGTAATTATTTTATTTCAAGTTAGGAATAGATTTAAAAGTCTATATTTTACTGTTGTTTGATTGGATAAATTAAGTTAAGTTTTATGTAGAAGTTTATGTTGGATTAAAGATTTACCGAAAATAGATGACGAAGTATAAATAGTTTGGATAATTAGTATTTATTTAAAGTTGAAAGTTGTTGTTTTTTCCGGAAATTTTAAATAAGTTTTAGAGGATGTTTTGTAGATAAAAGTTTATTAAGAAGGAGTAGAATAACACATAAAGTAAAGTAATAATTTCACACAGAAAAGAATCATAGAATTTATCTAATATAATATTTTATGAATTTGAAATTGATGAATAATTTAAATATTATTATTTTAACAGTACATATATGTAATGCATATTTGATAAAACATGTAACATGAATTGCAATAAGTGAAATATAAAATTATAATCAATTTTGTTATTACATTACAAGGATACATTAGTTTCTATATTATGCTATTAAAGTAATGCTGATAGTAAAGTAAACACTACTATACATGATGAAATGAATAACAGTAATACTTAAGTATGTAGCAATTTAATTAATAAAGTTTAATTGTTTACATATCTACATAAATATTATTTACATAAATTTTTCTGTGTAATAATTGAAGTTCACTGATATTTATTTAAAGTCTAAGTTCTGAAAACATACTTAATGTTATTAATACAGCATTTAAAGGATGTATAATTACTTATTAGGAGTATGAGTTAATAACAGTGTAAACATATTGTATTATTATTTTCTTATTTTTATTTTCTTTGTTTTCATAATTTTGAACTGTAAATATTGTAAATAAATTCTTAGTTGAAGTTAATGTAAATAAATTTGTTTAATTTGTTTTAAAAGTGTGTCGAGTTCATTATCCGATCTCCACAGCATTTGACAGCAGATAATTTGAAGAAACATGATATTTGCACAATGTGAATTTATTAATATTATTTTAGAAATAAATACAATATTTTCCTGATTATCATTTATGAGAATTGATTAACATTATTACATCATATTACAATGGTCATAGAGTAATTATCATGCATAATATAAGAGTACAATATTATTTATTGCCACAGATTATTGAATTATAAGATTTTGATTTATTCCAAAATTAAGATGCTATATGAAAATAAAAGATATACATATGATTATTTATTTAATGATTATTGATATAACAGAAATAGAGAAGATTAGGTTATACTCTAAGATTAGTATTATTATTATTATTAAAATAAGTTAGGTGTATTTAGGTTTGATGTAAAATCCCATATCATACTTATTTACATGAGTTATCATTACTTTAAGATAATTAGAAGAACCTGAGATTATTTAATTATATTTTAAAAATTAAAAGTTAAAATTTATTTATTTTATTATTATTAAAGATAATTTATTTTATTTAAAAGCCATAAGAATGCTGTAGAGGTAGTAGTAAGTTAATAAGGAAGTGACAGTATTCTTATGCCATTGAGACAGTGTCTTAGGAGATATTGACTCAATGTAAATCTACTTATTGCTTTGTAACTTTACTTCACAGTCTCATGATTTTGATAAATACTTATTTAATTAATACATAATAAAGAAGTATATTGATTTTGATAATTGATAATAAATTTAATTAGAATATGATATTATAAAAGTAAATTAAAGATAGATATGCAAATTTTAATTAAGCATTACAATTTAATTGAGCTAGTTGTATTTCAAACTATATTATACATCGAGAAGTAAGGGTACAATATATATATATATATATATATATATATATATATATATATATAATTTTTTACATATATATATATATATATGCAATTAGCAATTCAGGACATCATAAACAGTGGTTAGACAGGTTGGAATTTAAATAATGAATGCTCACTTGGAGTATAGATGTGGGAGCTAATCAATTTAGTAAAAAATAAAGAAAAATAGTTTTGTGATAAATTTTAAATAATGGGAAACAATTTACAGATAAACATAAATAACATAGGATCAGATATTAGTATAGACAAAACTATCATCAAATTGGAAAATGAGTCATTTGAAGCCCAGAATCTGGAAATCACATTTAAGCAGTTCCATAAAATCATATATACTCCATAAAATCATATATACCCATGAACATGATATGGAAAAAGAAAGATCAGTGCAAAGCATATTGCTTTAAATAATAAGAAAAATAAAAAAAAATGTTGAACAAATGGTAAAAATACAACAAAAGTCAGAAGAAATGGAACAAAATATTAGAACAAAGAGACCAAACATATGACCAGATAATGATAAAAATAAAACAAAAAGAACAACAATATGATCAAATGATGGGAAAATTGAACAAATATCATAACAATGGACAAAGGCTAATAAAATGTTAGAAAACCTGATCCATGTGGCACAAAAGAAGGGTTAGAAATATGATACTACAGAAATAAAAGTACAAAAAAATCAACCCAGAAAAGAAGTATGATCATGAAACAAACATTGTAACAAAGGATCTGGAACAAAATAATACATATCTGGTATAAGATGATTGGCCTTATTAACATAGAAAAGGTTGTGATGGATGGTGACAAGAGCCCTATAAACTGGGTGGAAAGGAATAAAAATACTGACCTAATTGATAAATGCATATGTGTTGAATTGGTTATCCAAGGAAAGATCAAGAGAGATGACCTAAAACCAAATGTAGAACACTTAGTTATAGACTTAAAATCCTGGTCGTGCAACTTATCATAAACTTTATGTTTATTTGCAAAAAGGATTTGTTTTATACTAGGTTGAGGGTACCATCATCAGTTTTTATGATGATATAGATACCACAACAAAGAGGTACCAAAGTAAATATTATCTTACAAATTTCCATAAAACAAAGGATAGCCATGCAATCATCCTTCACATTTTAAAAAAAGAATGGGGAATATATATGAGGAAAAGTCACCCCATATTCTTTTTACTTTTAATTTCCAGCACTTGTTTGGTCTATTGATACTGAATTATCCTGGGATCAAACCCATGCTCAGGAAATTTATATCATTTTGGTCTAATTTATACCAGCTGGTTGGGAACAAAAAATAGGGTATTTTAATTATATATAAGACATTCTACCCAGACTGTAGGAAATCTTTAAAAAAGACTTGGGGAAAAGAGCCAGCTCACCCAGATTAGATTCAATCATCTGTTTTTGTGATCATGTAAAGGAACCACATGATAAAATAATACAACTGCCAAAGATGCACACAGCTGCAGAGCATACATTTTCTAATCTGGAACTGGGCCATGATACAAGGCAGGCCACCAGATTTAAGAACAGGAACAGAACCCACAAGGAATGAAGTCATTTTGTATCTCAATTATTCAAATTAAGTATTACATTCCCATTTTCATTTTTTGTGTGTATTTTTTCATAATTATATATTCGTTTACTAATATATATATTTTTAATAATGTTTACCCCAGTCTGGTTAACCACTCAGATAAGCAAAGTCCTTTTTTTTTTTTTGTTTTTTGTTTCCTCTGGCTGGAGAAATATGAAGCAATATAAATGCTTACATATATATGCTTGAGGGTGATTTTGTATTTAAATATAAATAAAAATGTATTTTATTAAAACTTTATTAAGGGCTTATAAGAAAGAAACACATACATATATATGTGTGTAGAAAGGATCAGAAACAATTAGCTTAGATTTATGAAATCTAGAACATTCCTTAAAAGATTAGATAAAAAATTTAAGTAATTTACATTAAATCTACTTAACTTTTTTAATACTAGATTTTATAAATTTGTAAATGCAGGATGTTTAAACATATAAATTTGTACAACAGATTTTAGAACATTGATAAAAACAAGTAATTTAAATTTAAGCCACTTAAAATTCCTTAATATTAGGTTTTAATAAAATTTGTAAATGCAGATTAAATACAAGGCATAGATACATTTATAATTATAATTCAAATATTATCTAATTCATAAAAAGTAAAACAATTGTCTTGGTATTATGTAGTTAAAAGGTAATGTTTAAACAATTGGGCTCTACAGCAAAAAGCTGATGATTAGTGCTTAATTACCATAAGCAATGCAATTAGACAAAAAATATTCAGAATTTGAAAAATTTTACTAATTATTAAAAAATGATTAAATTTTAGTTACAGTGATCAAAATTATTATCAACAGAAAGTTTTTTTAAATTAAAACTAATCCAGATGTCTTTTGTTGAAAAAATGTATAAATACTTATCTAAATAAGAAATCAAGCTTTTTGATGAAAAATTAATCAAGCTTGTCAACAAGATTTCCCTCCAAAGTTATTTTTAAGAAATCCATTAATTATCCACATATAATGAGAACCTATAAGTAGAATTTTTTATTTGCTTTCTCTTTTTCATCCCAGAGAACATGAGTTTACAATCACAATGTAGTCTGTGAATGACTATCCATCTGAAGTCTGCTCACCAATTATCCATGTATGTCAATATTTCTGCCATCATAAATGAATTTACCCTGCTGACCTATCATGCCTTCATTCAAGAAATAAGAAGTTATATAGTCAATTATGTCACTGTTTTTAAAATCCTTCATGATATAATTGTAAAAATATTGAATTCACACCATGAATTCTCTGCAATCCTGAATGACTGGTAAAACAATTTATATACATTTTATGTTCTCCCCTTATTTAATCATTTAATTTGTTTTTTGTGTCATATATCTTCTAATATCATGTGTTACTTTAAGCTTTTCATTATACATATAGTTAAAAATACCTGTATTTGTTAAGATTGATTGAATATATTGCTAACAAAAAATACAATGTACTTTAAAAAAAAAACAAAGAATGGTATAACATTTATCTTTATGCTCAGAAATGTATACCTAGTAATGTCATAAAAAAAATATGGCAAAGCAATATATTCCTTAGTTGCTCATTAATGCAATGACAGTAATCATCTTGTTTCAAATCATTATATTTTAAAAACATCCTAAGAAATTAAAAATTATTTTAAAAAATGTAAAAAGCTCTTAATGTAAATATATTAATTCTTGTAAAAGCTCGTAATGTAAATATACAAATTCTTGTAAATATTTTGTTACTAATAACATTAAAAAATAATAATAATAATTGCAACTAGTAAAAAACAATAACTCTTCCAAAAAAAAGTTATACATATGTGCTACATTTGGGTATTATGTGATAAGGTGATAAAGGGTTCTTTTGTAAAAATATTTTCATTGCTTAAATTCCAAAAATCATCTTTTTCTTCTCTAAAAGAAAGCTAATTAATCAAAAGGGGAGAGACACTTCTATTTCCCTTCCTCACCTGGCTCAAAGATTTTTCTTCTCTTATAATTATTCATGTTTCAATTAAAATCCTACTTTTTTCATAATTATCAGTGCAAAATATTATATTTTTAACAAATGTACAATTAATTTAACCAATGTTAAAAACAATATTAAAAATGAACTTCATTTATATTTTTCAAAGGGACAAATTTATATTATTTAATTTATGTTAACCTCAATAAGATAAGATACATTTTAAGCAAATGTTTAATTATAATTATATCTCTCAATCATAGACCTCTTGACTTATCATATATTTCTTACTATGTGTATGTATGATCAATAGGGTGAACTGTCAAGTAAGCAGAGATTATTTGAATCTTATAGTAATTTCCAAGCTTTAATAATTAAGAATTATTTATTGATCTTTTATATAATTTGCATATTTGGATTAATTATATATTTTTTATTAATTCATATTTCATTCTACAAGCAGATGGTCAATCATTTCTGCTTCTTAGAAATGAATTGGCTGATTGTTCATTAAATATGGTCATGCCAAGATGGATATATCTCTCATATTTTTATACTCATATATTCTTTGCTGCTGTTGTTAATATTACTATCAGCACATATAAATTTCCTGCTTGAGAGTGATAAACTCATTACTAGTTAAAAACAGATATTTATTCCTGCTTTATATAACCCTATGATCTGATGAAATTCCTGAGTACAATCTTGCCATGATGGGGCATAGCCATCTCTTTTTCATCAGCAGATAATCTTCTGCTTTTACATAACCTAGCATCACATTCAGTATTTTTAATGTATTTCAAAGCCTGATATTACAATCATGTTGTCAGTCATAATTTTAAGTCAATGCCAGTCATTTGTTAATTGTGATTTAATTATATTTAAATATACTCCCAGCTTCACCTTACATAATTAAAAAGTAATTAATAGTTAAATCATTGTAGAATATCCACTCTATTTCCTCTATTGTATTAAGCTAGTGATAATTATGATGTTTAATCAGTAATTATTTTTTAGCTTGTAAGAAACACAATTGCATCTTAAGTTTAAATCTAGACATGTGAACTTTTATTTCAATTTATTCTATTTTGTTTTTTATGATTACTAATAAATCTATATACACAATACCTCTTGCATTTGTGTCATGTTTACCACACTTTTTTCATTTTAAGAGTCTCTTGTATCTCTCTGACCTCAGCAAGATAAAAGAAAATGGTATAATATTATCATCAGATTTAGTAGTTACATGGAGATTAATCTGGGGCATAGATAATGAAGTTCAGCTTGGTATTGTTTGTGGTAATGTTTATATTGATGTTATACACAGACATGCAAGTTAGTGATCATTGCTTGATTCTTATGATTAGGCTTGCTGGATATAGACATCATTACATATATTTTTTATAATCTGTCACCCAACATGGGGTTCAAATACATTAACCAACATATCCCTATGATATGGATTTTTTTAATTAATCCATTGTTACTAACATGGAACTTGAATACATTAATACATACTCCTGAGATAGATTCATTTTTCTTCACTTGTTATATGGATAGTTTTATTTTCATTCACAAAAGACATATTTTATTTTAGTCAGTGCTGCCAATAAGTTTAAATTATTAGACATATATATGAAAAAGTTGATATATTATAATTTTATACTTATTTTAATTAATAAATGTAGGAATTATTTATTGTCGTATTTTGGACAAAAATGCTAGATATTGATTAAACATTTATGAAAAGATGAGTTTATAAAGATTATATGCATTTACATTATATATCAATAGAAAATTACAAAATGTTATTTTTTTCTCATATGGCAGACTTGTTATTATAGTTTTTATTTTTACTTTCAGATTAAAAAAGGTGGTCAACCTATAATAAAGCATGCAATTGTTTTTTCATAAAACAGTGAGTATGAATTTTGTGTTTATGTATGCATAATTTTTATATGTAAGTGTATATACACAACTAGCAATGCAGGAAACCATGGACAATAGTTGAATAGATTGGAATTTAAATAATAAATGCTCACTTAGAGTATGGATAGGAGAGCTGACTAATTAGATAGAGAATTTAAAAAAAAGAAATTTTTTATGATAATTTTAAATAATACAAAACAATTTAGAGATAAACATAAACAGCATGGAGACAGATATTAGTATAGACAAAACTATCATTGAACTGGAAAATGAATCATTTGAAGTGCAGAGTCCAGAAATCACATTTAAAGAGCTCCATAAGGTTACATAAATCCATGATCATGATATGGGAAAAGGGATGGTGCAAAGAATATTGAGTCAAATAATGAGAAAAATAAGAAAAATCTCTGATAAATGTTGAAAATGGAATAAAAGTCAGAACAAATAGAACAAAAAAACTAAAAAATATGCCCAAATGATGGCAAAAGAACAAAAATATTACCAAATAATGATAAAAATAAAAGAAAGATCAGAACAAATAGGGAAAAGACTCATAGAAATGTTAGAAAATCTGATCCATGTGGCATAAAAGAGTCAGAAATCCTGACACTACAGAAATAAAAGTACAAGAAATCAATCCAGAAAAGAAGGATGGTAAAATTAATGATGATCATGAAATGAACATTATTGTCACAAAGGATCTGGAATAAAATAGCACATACCTGGTACAAGATGATTGTCACAAATGTGACCTTACAGAAATAAAAGAGATCATGATGTATTGTAGCAAAAATACTATAGACCAGGTAGAAACTAATAAAAATACTGACCTAATTGAGAAATGCATATATACCGAATTAGATGTCCAAGAAAAGATCATGAGAGATGATATGTGGAACACTTGATTATGAACTTAAACCCTGGCCATGCAACTTATCACAAAGCTGATGCTCAATTAGAAAAGAGGTTTGTTTCATGACAGTTTGAGGGTGCCATCATCAGTTTTTATTATGGGATAGATAATACAATGAAAAGATAACAAATTAAGTACATCTTCCAAATTTCCACAAAACCATGGTTGTGTAAGGTAGTCACTCCATATTCTAATTACCCTCCATTGTAATAACAAAATTCCTAGCATCTGATTGGTCTATTGGTAATGAATTATCCTAGGATCAAACCCATTCTCAGGAATCATATCATATGAAACAATTTATACCAGCCTATTGGGAAATATATAGAGTATATACAAGACATTCTACTCAGTCTTCAGGAAGTCTCTAAAAATGAGACTTTTGGGGAAGAGCCAGTTCCTCAGATTTAACATAACCATCAGATTTTGTGATTTTGTGTAGGCACTACCTGATAAAATAATACAACTGCTGAAGCTGCACTCCAGAGCATATATTTTTCAGTCTGGAACTGGATCATGATACAAAGCAGATCACAAGGCAGGCTATCAGATTTAAGAAGGGGGGGGGGCAGAACCTGCAAGCTATGAAGTCATTCCATGTCTTGTTTATCCAAAAAACAATTATATTCCATTTCCATTATAATTTTTTGTGGGTTAATTTTTTTCATATTTACATATTCATTTGCCAATATAATTTTTACTAATGTTTAACTTGAGTTTGTCTGGTTGACTCCTCAGATAAGCAAAAGAACTTTTTGTTTTTTTTTTTTTGGCTGGAGAGATATGAAGCTATATAAATGCTTACATATATATGCTTCATGTCAATTTTTATTTAAATCTAAATCATTTATTTTATTAAAAAATTTATTAAAGGCTTATAAAAAAGGAATGTAAGTACATGTATGTGTTTGTAGAAATGGTCAGAAACAACTTAGATTTACAAAATTGAGAAAATTTCTTAAAAGATTAGATAAATAGTCAAGCATTGGTGGTCGGGAGGTCAGCACAGCTGCCTTACAAGCAGTTGTCCTGGGTTAGCAGATTCGCTTCCCGGCTGATGCTATGACACAGGAAAAAAAAAAGATTAGATAAATAATTAAGTAATTTACATTAAATCTACTTAACTTTCTTTAATACTAGATTTTATAAAATTTGTAAAGGAAAGATGTTTAAATATATATATTTGTATAACAGATTTTAGAACATTGATAAAACAAGTAATTTAAATTGAAGCCACTTATTCCTTAACATTAGGTTTTAATAGAATTTGTAAAGGCAGATTAATTACAAGGTATAAGTATATTTATAATTATTATTAAAACCTTATCTAATGTATTGTGTATTTAAAAGATAATGTTTACAACATTTGGCCTTATAGTAAAAAAGTCTTGATTTGTGCTTAATTACCATAAGCAATGTAATTAGACAAAAAAAAAATTCAGAATTTGAAAATTTTTACTAATTAATAAAAAAGGATTAAATTTTAGATAAGCTGATCAAAATTATTATCAGCAAAAAAAAAATTTTTTTTTTAACTGAAACTAATCCAGGTACCTTTTTTTTTTTCTCGTGTGTCATAGCATCAGCCAGAAAGCGAACCCACTAACCCGGGACAACTGCTTGTAAAGCAGCTGTCACTGCCCCCTCGACCACCAATGCTTGGCTCCAGATACCTTTTGTTGAAAAATTGTATAAATATCTATGTAAATGAGTTCTTCAAGCTTGTCAACAAGATTTTTCCTCAAAGTTATTTTGAAAAAGGTCATTAATTTTTTGACTGCTAGGAGTCACATATAATGATAATCTGGAAGTAGAAGGCTGCATCCACTTCCCCTCACCATCCCAAGGGAGCATGAGTTTGCAATCCCAATGTAGTCTGTGAACAGCTACCCATTTGGAGTCTACTGACCAATTGTACTACTGTGTCAATGTTCCTGCCATCATAAATTAATTCAGCCTGGTGACCTGAAATGCCTTCGTTCAAGAAATAAGGAGCTACCTAGTCAATTATACCCTAGTCAGTAGTATGCTATTCTGAAAAACCAACCTGTAACAATAAATATTAAAATTTGAGAAAAGGGCCATCAAGGACCAATTGTATGTCAATTGTACCATTAAAGTTATGTGTTAATAATACATGCTGCCCTTCATATCACAACATGTTTTTAAAATTCTTTATGAAGATAATTATAAAAATAAAACTCACACCATGAGATCTCTGCAGTTCAATGAATTCATATACATTTGATGCTGACCTTTTCTATTTTTATTATTTTAATACTGTGTTATTTTAAACTTTTCATTATACATAGTTAAAATAATCTGTATTTGTTAAGAATGATCAAATATACTGCTGTACACGGTCATTCTTAAGTCGTACACATATGCTAGATTGAAGTATTGAGCGATGAAGTGATGAAGGGCTCTTTTGTAAAAAAAAAAAAAAATTAAATTCCTAGAATCATCTTTTTCTCCCCTAAAAGAAATCTAATTAATCAAAAGTACAGAGATGCTTCCATTCTTCTACCTGTTCTGGCTCAAAGATTTTGTTTTTCTTATAATTATTCATGCATTTCAATTAAAACCTTACTCTTTTCACAATTATCAAGATCAGAAGACCACATTTTTATCAAATATAAAATAAGTTGAACTAGTTTTAAAAACAATATTAAAAATAAAATTATATTTTTCAAAGGGACAAATATATACATTAACTTCAAAAAGCAAATGTTTAATTATAATTATTTATCACAATCACAGACTTCTTGAGCTATCGTATAATGTATTTCTTAGTATGTGTGAATACGATCTATGGGGTAGACTATCAATAAAGCAGTAATTATTAGAATCTTTTATCGTTTATAAGTATTTATATTAAATGAGCTGATTAGGCATTAATGCACGGGATAAAGAATGTATGACTACTTGTTCAAACTTATAATGTGGCTACTCACATTTGTTTTCTTTTTAGTAATATTGTAATTTCCAGGCTTTAATAATTAGGAATTATTTATTGCTCTTTTCTTATATAAATTGCATTGCTGGGTTATTTATATATATACATATTATTAAGTCATGTTTTATTCTGCAAGCTCGTGATTATTTTTGCTTCATAGAAATTGATTGGCTGAGGCTTCTCTAGATATTGTTATGCCAAGATGGACATATCTCTCATATTTTTATATTCAGATAATCTTGACTGTTGTTATTAATATTATCAGTTCAGATAAATTTCCTGCTTGATAGTGATAACTTCATGACTAGTTGTAGAAAAAAGACTTTTAATCCTGCTTCATATGATCCTTTGAAGTGATGAAATTCCTGGGTATGGCCTCGCCAAGATGAACATACCCCATCTTTGTTTCTCCATCAGATAAATTTCTGCTATTCAGTATTTTTTAATGTGTTTTTCAAGCCTGATATTACAATCATGTTATCAGTTATAATTTTAAGTCAATGGCAGTCATTTATTAATTATTTTAGTATATTTAACTAAATATTCCCAGCCTCACCCTGCTTAATTAAGAAGTAATTATTTGTTAAATCATTGTAGAATGTCTACCCTAAAGGTTATCAAAACCCATGAAGTCTCTAGTCCCTCTATTGTATAAAGCTAGTGATAATTATAATATTTAATTGCTAAGTCATTTTTTCATCTGTAAGAAAGGCAATAGAATCTTAATTTTAAATCTAGACATATGAACTTTTATTTGGCCTTATTCTTTTTTTTTATAGTTATTAATAAATCTATATACACATTACCTCTTTCATTCATGTCATGTTTATCACAATTAGCATTTTTTTTAGTTTTAAGAGTCTCTTGTATCTCCTTGGCCACAGTGGGATATAAGAAAAGGGCATATATGTTAACATCAGATGGAGTAGTTGCATGGAGATTGTCCTAGGGGCATAGATAATGAAGTTCAATTTGGTATTGTTTGTGGTAATGTTTATATTGATGTTACATACAGATACATGAGTTAGTGATCATTGTGGGTTATGATTAGTTTTGTTGATTATACATATCTGAGCATTACAATATATAAATGCATTTCATAATTTTTATATGCAGTTTAATATATATAATAAAAGCACAAAAACGATTGCAGAAAAGAACTGATAATCCAAGAACCATGACATAATCCTACCACCAAAATCAAAAACTTAATTTGAATGTAAGTTCTCATTAGAAATTTATAGCTAAGTAGAGCATAAATGTTATTAACACATTACTATAAATAGTAATAAAAAGGATTACTATATCTGCAATAGCAAATTATATAAGATGAACATAAAAACATTTATCTAGAAAAAAAAATATAGCTTTAAAAAAATGTTATTACTGAACTTTTTAAAGAGTTAGTAAAATTATTGTTACTCATTTATTAAGATATGTAAATTACTGTTAATCCATTATATCTATTAAATCAGAATAAATACATTCCAAATTATTTTTAAATAAATATAATAGATTACTCTGATTGTTCAGTTAACTCTATTTTGAAAGGCTGTCTTTACCCATTTTATTAAATATTGAATATCCAACTTTACCATGTAAAACACAACTACTCCATTACACATACATCTTGTGATAATAGCAGTATAAAATAATTTGTTTTCACAGCCATTTCAGTAAACAGACATAGAGGCAACTACCTATTAAGAAGTTCTAGTAAAAGCTACCTGTTTTTGAAGCTATTTGTCAGATAAATATAAATATTTTTGAATATGTCACAACCATAAGACACAATATACTTTCAATTTTGCTAAAATTTGATGTCTTTATTTGCACTATTAAACTTAGCTACAGATGATCTCTCACCTGAAGCTTCAGAACTCTTTGATTTTTGAAACTAAAGATGCTCCTTATTTATTTATTCACAATTACTGCACTTAGTATTGAAGCTATTAAAAGAATAAGTCTATTTACTACATAAGCCACCACTGCAGGAGCTACAACGATAATAATATGAGTGGAATCAATAAAAGTCACTATTATTTGTTTATTTATCATTTCAGATTAAAGCATTGTTTATTAAAGTGTAATATTTTGAAGCACTGTATGACCATCACATCTATACATTGAAGATGATCAGGTACATAAAACACAAAGTTATATTCGACCACTGATAAAGTTAGAATTCCTGTAAATATTATTGAAAAGTTAATTGGTATGTAGTTACTTAAAACCACTATGTTTAATAAATATAACATTTACAAATAACAGGTTTGAATTTTATATATCAGGTAAACCACAAAGGCTGTACTAACATTGCTATTTTCAAAGGGAAAGAAAGTACTGAAAAATTTTTATACAAACTAATATAAATATGTAATGTGTAATTTATTTATTTTTAAAAAAAAAATAGCACCAATTAATGTTACAATAATACAATACAAACTATAAAATTTACTAAAAAATAATTCCTTACTAAATAATATAAATTTGTATAATTTATTTAAGAAAATACAAATTATTAGATCGTCGCTGAGATTTATAATATTTAAAGTAATGGCCTTTTATCGGAATTCGATTTCTGATCTAATAATTTCAAGATTTTCAGCACTTTATAATAATAGATTTAAAAGAATACAAAAAAATTGTGAAACTGTAATTTGTTAATAACTTGTTAGTAGACACAAACTAATGACTTTATTTTTTAAAGAAATAGTTAAACATTATTACCATGATAAATTTATAATTCATTAAAAAAATATTAACAAATAATGGATTTATTGTTTTGTATTATTTTTTGCTAAATTATATAAAATTATATTATTTGGAAATTATTTTTTAGTAAATTAAACAAGTTTTTAAAGCTTTTATTGCATTATTTTAAAAGTACAAATTAAATTTTACAATTATTTTTGATATAATGTCTTTTTCTCAATGAGTGATACATAATATCTGATTAAAACAGGCAAAACTCTCCTTACAGTAGTGCCACTCAGTGCCAACCAGAGTAATCAATGGATGCCAGAAGGCTTATGCATAAAATCTCCATTATGCATAAGCCTTCTGGCATCCATTGATTACTCTGGTTGGCACTGAGTGGCACTACTGTATGGAGAGTTTTGCCTGTTTTAATAACAGTTATGTACTAGCATAAGAAATAGTGATCATGTGATAATATCTGATTATGAAATTTTATGAAAATTCAATGTCCATCATCAAAATATTAAATGTTCATTTTGAATAGAAATTATCCATTTAAATTCATATCAAATATTATTATTTCAAATATGCTAATAAATATGAAAAATTGTTTAATTTTTTTTTATTTATTGGTTAGTATCTTCAGTATGGTTTAATGGCTCTATCTGATATGTAAAACTTGAATTTGTTATGTAGAATGTCTATTTAATCAGCACCAAACTTCTTTTCTTAAACAAACCTGTATTTATTTGTCTACTCTAAATCATATATTAACATATTATCTCTTTATTATATTACTCTGACATTTCAGTCATTATCTCTAACTATTTTCAAGGATGTATTATTTTTATTAAATTATTTTCTATACTAATGCATTTATATATTTCTTTTTACAGTTTTTAGATGCATATATGTACAGCTATATATTATTACAGAAAATATGTAAATAAAAATAATACTTTTGAAAATGGAAAATAATTGAAATATCAGTAATATTAATAAAGAAATATTTACAAGGTATATGTTAATAAGCATTTATTTTTATAGCACTGTGCTTTATAAATTTTAATACATTAAAGATCAGCCTTTTCAAGCTATTGTGCATGCATTATATGTTAATATTTAATGCACAGAATATAGATTTTTAAACAAAGGCAGTTGTTTATGGACATTATATTAATAAAAAAAACTCATATAATAATATAAACTGAATCAAGTTTTACAAAAATAGTTGCATGAAAGATTTTTAAAGATCAATCATCATCATTTTCAACCATTATTCTGAAAAATGAAGGTCTTTCTTCTTCAATCTCTAGTCTCTCTTCTCCACATTCATCTATCCATCTCATGTGATCTAAAATAGTTTTAAATTTCAATTGTCCATCTACTATAATCTCTTTTAGCAATATATCTAGCCATCTGTTTGTTCTTTCACCCATGTATTTTGTTTAAAACTCCTTGTTATTCCTAACATACATCTCTCCATATTTTGTTGAATGATGTGAAATCACTATATTGTTTTTCTCTTAAATATCCAAGTTCCAGATTTATAAGTAATAATTGATAAAACATATTTTATAAAACCTTTTTCAAACACATAGGCATATTTCCTTTTAATATGAAATTATTTCTACCAAAAACACTCTACCCAAGCTTAATTCTATGATTAATTTTATCTATTATGTTTCATCTGTATTAATAATCTGATCAAAAAATGTATAGTTTTTAACTTCTAATTCATCATTCTTAATCTTTATTTTCTTCTTTTGAGAAAAACCATTGAATATTACTTTAACGTTGTTAGTATTTATCTTTAATCCCATTTTCTTGTTTCATTTGATAACTCTTGCAATATTTCTTAAAGCTCTGAAGCATTACTTTCAAAAACAATTATACCATCTGTAAAATCTAGATCAGTGGTCTTCAACTTTTTCACACCTGCGGACCAGCAAAAATAAGGATAAGATTTTGCAGACCTGCAAAAATAAGGATAAGATTTCATGGACTGGCAGAAGTCTACAGATAAATTTTCTTAAAGATTTAAACTGCTTAGCCTTGATAAGCATAATTGTTATAACTGACCAAAACAACACACTAGTTATTGTGTATTGTAATGGTGTTGCTTACCTTCACATACTGAACACTCTCGAGTTGCTCAGTCATACTGCTACAGAAAACAGTACTTTCTTATTAATGTGCCTGCATTGCTACATTTATTATTTCATTGTTAAAACATGCAAGAATAAAATGTTATTCACCTGAATGTTGGAAAATATTACAGCTAGTGTAACTACATGACAATGATTAGGAAAAATGTAATATCTGCATTTAATATTAAATATACAAGATGAAGTTTTATATATATATATATATATGGACTATGTATAATAAAAAAACTTTTTTTTTTAAATTTTGAATCTGGTGGTTATTTTAATCTTATTTTTACCCGATTAAATAAAAGAAACAGAAGAAAAAGTTGTTTTGGTAAAGTGTCACATAGAAATAAAACAATCATTATAAAGATGTCATTTTGCTAAAAAAAAAAAAAAAAAAAGATAATAGATTTTTACATTCTCGATGAAGAGAAATCATCATCAATGATCTGTCTCCATTTTGTGAAATTTACAATTTCAAAAAGAAATTTCACACACAAAATAAAAAGTTGATACAAATGCAATAAAAAAAAATTCCTATATGTGACCAATAAATGAGCTGATGCAGTATAGAATGCCTACTAGGTATAGAAATTGACGTGTAAGGAGTGGTACAATTATCATGAGATTGACGCTTTGGTCTTTTAAAGATTGCATTTTCAGATAAATTCCTTTCATTATTATTTAGTAATTATAGTATTATCTAATAATTAAAATAAAATTTTGATTTATAATTAATTTTATTTAAGCAATTGTGATGAAAAAATATATAAAAATTGTTTATATTAATTAAAAGTTTAAAATCATATTATTTTGTTATTACAAACTTTCCTGCCAGTCTAGCACAGACTGGCAGAAAACTTCTGTGGACTAGCACCAGTCCACAGACCAATGGTTGAATATCACTGATCTAGATGACTTAAATAATCTCCATTTACTTTTATTTCCTTAGCTTCCCATTTTAATTCACAAAATACTTTTTGCAAAACTACTATAAAGTTTTGGAGATATGGAGTCACCCTGTTATATATTTTTCTCAGTATTAATCTTCTTAGTATAATCATGCAATCTAATCATTGCTTTTGCATTTTGATAAATGTTCTTCAGAATATAACAATATCCTGAATCTATATTTTGATGATCCAATCCATAAATCATTGAAGAAATATTTATAGAATTAAATGCCTTTTTGCAATCTACAAATCCACAGCATACTAACAATTCCTATTTATTAGTCCTTTCTATAACTTCTCTCAACACTTGGATGTGATCTGTGTTGAAACCATTTTTAAATTCAACTTGTCTAATAGTTGATTAAAATCCAAAGTTCACTGCTGATGATGAAGACAAAAAGACATGAATATTTTAACTTTAAAAAGCAATTTTATTAATTTTTGTGAATTATATTTAAGTGAAACTTCTTGTCTATTAAATCCAATAATTGCTTTTTAATAATTAACCAATTATTTTGTTTAATAGACAATAAGTTTTTTTCACTTAACCATAATTCACAAGAATAAAATTGCTTTCTAAACTTAGAATATTCATGACTTTTTGCCTTTGTAGAATAATAAATGTATTTTATAATTTTATTTGTTCAACTTTTTAATAAAACCTCATTATAGATTATAGTTTAATATTTTTCACAAAAATCAGATAGGAAAGCAATTTTATATAATAATCCATCAATGTAGATGCCTTCATTTAATTTTTGTAGAAAGTAAACAAATACCATCTATTAAACAATCTAATATAAGTTTTACTATATATATATATATATATAACATTTTTTAATAAGCCAAAAAGTGTAAGTGTATCATCATCATTGTCAATCATTATCAATCCATCACTTGACAAAGATCTGCCAAAGTTCAACCCATCTTCTGTGATCTCTAGCCGATCTTTTTCACATCATCTCTACACACTTTCTTATTTCATCCATCCATCTCACATGTGGTTTCTTTCTGCGTATTTTACAATCTCTTGGAATCCACTTTAAAATTTCAATGCAATATGTCCAGCTCAACTCCACTTCAGTTTTTTAATCCTTTCAGTGATATCAGTAATACTTGTTCATTCTTTTACTCATATATTGTTTTTGATCTCTTCTAGTTACTTCTAATATGCATCTCTCCATATTTCTTTGAGTGGTCTAAAGCCTAAGGGTCCAAGTTTCAGATCCATAAATAAGAATTGGTAAAACACATTTATTAAAAATCTTTCTTTTCAAACACATAGGCATATTTCTTTTTAATATTAAGTTATTTCTATCAAAAGCACTCCAACCAAATTTAATTCTATGATTAATTTCATCCATTATATTTCCATCTCTAGTAATAACCTGAGAAATATATTTGTAGTTTTTAACTTGTTCTGACTCATCATTATCAATTCATCTTTTGAAAAATTACATCAAACATTACTTTAAACTCTTTAATGTTTACTTTTAGTCCTAAATTCTTACTTTCATCTAATAATTCCTGCAACATTTCCTGAAGCTCAAGCATTATTTGCAAAAACAACTACATCATCTGCAAAATCTAAATGACTTAAATAATCTCCATTTACTTTTCTTCCTTTAGCTTCCCAATATTAATTCACAAAATAGTTCTTGCAATACTGCTGTAAAAAGTTTTGGAATCACCATGTCTTACACTCTTCTCAATGCTAACCTTCCTAGTATCATTATGTAATCTAATTGTTGCTGTTACATTTTTATGAATGACAATATACCTGGGTCTATACCATGATAATCTAATGGTTTAATCACTGAAGAAATGATTATAGAATCAAATGCCTTTTCATAATCTATAAATCCACAGCATAATGGCAACTCATATTTATTGGTCCTTTCTATAACTTCTCTAAATACTTGGATATGATCTATTGTACTAAAACTATCTTTAAATTCAGTTTGATCTTATATATATTTAACTATAAATACCCGGTATAAATACTGTGTAAGTTCCAAATAATTTTAACGTTAAAAATAATAAAATATATATTTTAATTAATCAATATAAATAAAATGTCCATTAATTAAAACAAAATTGTAATTATAATAAAAATAATAAATTTAACGGTTTACAAATTAGTATAAACAATCCTTAAATCCGCAAAAATATTTTCGGTTAAGGCAGGTTCAAGAAATTAACCGAAAGTACTTCTGCGGATTTAAGGATTGTTTATAATAGTTTGTAAACCGTTAAATTTATTATTTTTATTATAATTACAATTTTAATTAATCAGTATATTTTAATTAATCAGTAGCACTTCGATTACATTGTACTCCTTATCAACTTTAAAATAATTACTGATTAATTAACATATATATTTTATTATTTTTACCGTTAAAATTATTTGGAACTTATAAATATATATGTCTGAACAAATACAAATTGTGTGAGATACAATCCCGGATGTTAATACTTAAAAAATTCTTAAATACATCTTAACAATTTCTTTAATTAGTAAACCTTGGAGTTCTTTATAGCTTTTTATGTAACTTTAAATATAAAATGATAAAGTCAATTTTTAAGGTGATAAAGTATCATCAATGATGACTAATATACCATAGACTTGATTATAAGCATTCATGGTTATTAACATACTTTGTATGTGTGTGTGTGTAAGATGCTTAACATGCATACACACATTTACTTATCAAACAAGTTGTAAGTTATTCTGTTTCCATGACAACACAGTATTTCTTTATAAAAACAATGTGAATTTGTTTTGTAGATGCAGGTATTATGCAATAATTTTAAAATGATTCACTCTGAAAAATTCCATTACGTTTTCTTTAAATTAAGGAAGAGATTTTTTTTTCAAACGAGTGACACCATATAGAAGACAAAAAATAGATTCTAGCGTTGCTTAAGGCTGTAAAATACATATTTGAACTTTTATAACAACAAACTAATTGCCATATGATTGGCAGAAGAATTTTTAAAAAAATTGAAATTTATTACATTGAATTAAATTAGAAATCAATTTTGCAAATAATATTTATTTGATATAAATCTATCTAATAATTAAAAGTATTTACTTCACATTTATTTATTATTATATGTTGGGGGGGGGGGGCAGCTAAGTATTCATAAGCATAAAAACAATCTGGAGCTATTCAAACTAGAAAATAGATTTTATGTATAGTTTGAACAGTCATTAACCATTAGATTTATCTATAACCACACAAGAACTGTTGAACTTCTTTTAAGAAACAAATAATGGCAATGATCATGATTGGTCCTAAATCTGTTTGATGTGACATCAGTAATGACCAGAAAAACAACTGTTTTTACTGTTAAGCTAGGGAAAAAATTGTTTGGAGATTTGCAAGAAACCCATTTCTTTCAGTTTGAGGCATGGCATATTTTAGATAATGAAAATAGTTTTGAGTTCCTTGAGAATAGAATCTATTCAACAGTTTTTCATACATTTTTTGTAAGGAATTTTTCTAACATGTTTGTAATATTTTTCATGATAATATTTAATTATGTACACAGGAATTAAAATGAGTATGTTTTTTTTTTTCAAACAGGAGCACAGTATTCAGATAAAATATGGATTTCACTACACCATGTGTATGTATATATATATATATTTATGTTTGTGTATTGAATTATTTTCCTGGATTTTTATTTTGATAAAGAATAGAAATAAAGAGATTATATCCATGTAAACAGAGATAACTTTATCCTTTGATGTATGTATATATATATATATCTTTAGACTTTATTATTAGTATACTGTTTGGTATTTTTTAAAAGAAAATGTTTTTTATTTGCTTATTTTTGTAACTAAGTTATTTTTTTATTAATCAAGTGAAATGTAAATAGTTAATGAAAAATTATAGTGTATTTCTAAATAGTGGATGTAAGAGTAAACATGTTGAGATGTGATAAGAATGGCAAACTTTATCTTCTTATTGAATATTATTGCTTATTCAAAATAGCCTTTTGTTTTGTTACCTTAATCTGCACTAGGTAAAAGACTTAATACATTTATAACCTCTATCACTTGAAAGTTGTTTTTACAGGAGAATAATTTAAGTGCTCATATTCATAAAATTCATTTTAATAAAAATGATCATATTGAAACCAAATTTTATAATCATGTCATTTTCTCAATTGGTTTCAATATAAATATTTATGTGTGATCTTTTCATTCAATTGAAATAAAAGCTCTATATTAATTCAATAATTAAAATTACAATCATCTTTTTATTTTAAAAAACCTTATTTTTTACTGGACTAAACTTCATGTAAAAGATATTGCCAATATTTCCATTATTTATATATAATGGTCAAATACGCATAGTCAGAAAAATAATCCTAAAGCTAGGCAATGACAACTAACTCATGCCTGTGTGTAATATATATATATTGTAGCAGTATAAACTCTGGGGTGTACTTAAGGTGATAGCACTCATCATCATCTCCAAATAATCTATAAAATTTAATAATAAAAGTAATGTGCATGATATATCTTGAGAGATCACAACTAACTATATTAAGTAAAAGTATGTTAACTATAAGTTCACCAGCATTACACAAAAGTAATAATCATTCATCACCATGAATGATCAACAATAAAATCAACAGTCAATCTTGTGACTGAATTTGAAATGGGTCTACTATAGATCAGGCTAATTATTTAGCTCTTGCCCACTTGGAGCAGATTATTTAAACGTTAATTTGGATATATAAACTTAATTGCTAATTTATCAAAATACATAACAATAAAAACAATAATTCTGTGATATTAAACATGCTGATCATCATCAATTGTCTGGCCAGTTAGTATCATTAATGTACTAGCTAACTATAAACTTAATTTCTAATAAATATTAAATAAAATGTAGTGCATGGACTTTAAAGGATATCCCTTTGTACCAATCCAGGATCATCATCAACTGGATGATCATAAACACTAATTAAGCCCCTTTTATATAACACTGTTATGCACTAATCTAGCTCTGAGAACACAAGCTCTATAACTGTTATTGTGAGCAAGATATGATGCAACATATAATATTCTAAAAACTATTTAGAATTGAGTAAGTTCACTGGAATAATTTTAACAATGAAATATCAGTTTATTAATAACAATAAAAAATGAAATTAAGGTCTACAGAATATGACTAAACACATAAATTAAGCCTTCTGATTTTGATTAATATACAAAAAAATAAGCAATCACATTGTGATTTACATATATGTTACAATAGGTTTATGTCAATTATTTTATATAGTGTGATGTTTTTTATAAACTATAATATTTAAACAGCATTGAACTGTTGCACATGCGCTTTGGATTTTAAATATAAAATGAATGAACCATTCTGTCTTTTCCAAAGACTTTATCATGTGATTGAAGCATTAGTATTTTCATTTTATATTTAAAATCCAAAGCGCATGTGCAACAGTTCAATGCTGTTTAAATATTATAATAGGTTTACATAAAACACCTATATATCAGCACACAGAAATGCAATATAATTTATGAACATATTTGAATTGTCATATAATAATAATAAATGATTATTTTTATGTATATATGTCTACCTAACAATCATTGATATATGCACATAGATATTCAGCATAATTTATGAACATATCTGAATTGTCATAAACCTATAAATAAAATTCATTTTTTACAATGCATAATTAATGACTGATTTAACATGTGTGTGTACACATGCAAATGTATGTGCACACTGACATTTATATTATATATTTTAATGTCAAAATAATAATATTAAAAATACATTTTTCACAATTAATTCCATGTTGAAATATGCGTAAAATTCATAAAGTTTTTCTTTTTCTTCTTTTTTTAAAAAAAAAAATATATCAATCTTTGACAGGTTACTGTTGATTGATTATAAAAGTCTTTAAAAAAATACTCCAACAAGTTCCTTTGTTTTCCAATCTAGAAGAACTTTAGACATCTATCTTTTGTCTTATAAAATAAAAAATCATCTATGATTTAATTCTTCATTTTAGGCTTTTTTAACTTAAGTAAAAATTATTTTACTTGTTTTATTTTTAAAATGTTATTTTTAAGGAATTATTTAAAATAACTCACCAGCTGCATTACTGCTCATTTATCTGTAGTTATCTGCATATAGATAAAATAGCATATGTGTGACTATTTCTTTAGCATGCTGATGGCTTCTTTTGGTAAGATGGTCCCTTTTAAAACAGTAGACTGGCTTTTAGTCATCATCAGGAGAAGTATGACTTAGGTAAGCTGGATTTAGTCTAGGATTGGATAAACTTCAGGCAATTTAGCTGTTTTTGTCCACATTAGGGCTGTGAAACACTGGAAGTTGACCCTTTTATCCCATGTGAATTCAAACTCCACCATAGTAAACTATAGAGCAGAGCAGTTGCTGGACTTGCCCTCCTTGCCTTCAGTTATATTTTCATGTTCTGTCATAATCTGTCCAACTCTTACAACTCTTAAAAACTACTCAGAATGACCTTCTAATCTTTTTTTCAACTCTTTTAAAGTTAGAGTGGGGGATATACATTAGTTAAAAATGTTTTTTCCATTTTGATTAAAAAAAGTTAATGCCTCTTTTCAATTCACTTTAATTCTTTGAAAAATTACTCTGTGGAATTTTATCAAAATATGTTATACAAGCATTACTTTAAAAAAAGACTTCAAGAATAGATAGTGAAATTCTATAATTATCAGTATATATATTTTAACATAAAAACATGCGTGGTTTAATTTCAAAATAAAAATTAATAAAATATTAATTAAACCTTTTTAAATGTTTAATTTATAATAAAAAAAATTTACATTCAAAATTATTTAATATTTACTGTTACCCTGTGAAATTTAGAAAATATCCGTAAAAATTTTTTAATTGCGTTTATTTCTTTTCCTTTCGACTTTATATATATGCACATATAATACTATGTTGTTGTATGCCATGAAACCCATAATGGTTTCAATATATATATATAACACTACCCACAAACACTATAAAATCCAATATCATTATTTATATCTCTAGAATAATCTTCACATGACTACAGCATTTGATGTTAACATATCTCCTTTTTTATCTCACTAGTGTCAGGAAGCTACAAAAGACTATTACACTATGAATATAAATACATTAAATGTGGTAAATAACACAAATGCTGAGATAATGAATAATTAGATTTATTAAAGTAATAACAATAATATTAAAAAAATTTTTTAATGAGAAACAAATTTTAGCTGCCAATATAAAAAAAACTACAAGTAACATTGTATAGGGTTTGAACTCAAAATAGTTGTTTAAATTATTATACATTACATGCAGTTTAAACTCACTTACATTGAACGAAAGAGTTAAAGTAAGCATTGATATAAACTTTTAGCATGAATTATTGCCGAATGTTGATACAAAATCTTTTACTAGTTGATAAATTTATCCTGATTAGAAATTAAGTATGAAAGTATATCATTATTTCATTTTATTGGGTATTACTAATTTTATATATATATATATATTGTGATGATCGCACATACTGCAGTCACACATATAAATATTAAACATTCACAGAATATTAAATATCATGTTTGATAAAATAAAGAAAAAAGAAAAAAGAGCGAGCTTAGAAAATTTACAGAACAAAGAAATGTTTCAATTAATTAAAAAAGAGAGGGAAGTAGAATCAAAAAGATTCTTATCTTTTACCCTCCAAAGTTCGGATTTTGGTGAAATTAAAATGTAAAATTAGAATTATTGGAGGTGCACGTTAAAAAATAAAGTGATAAAGAAATATAAATCAAATGCAAGTTAAAATCTGATTTTGAAAGAAAGTAAAGTTTAAAAAAAAACCTTAAATAGTGCGCAAAACATAGAAAGTTAAACATAATCAAAAGATAAGGATCTGGGTTTTAAAGTACACATTTGACGATAAATGAAATGCGTGTATGGAGTGTATTTGAAGCAGAATATAGACAGCAATAATAAATGCTTATCTAAACTTAAATAAAAAAAGAGAGAAAAACATGTATTAAAATCTGTATAATTAAATTAAAAAATATTGAAATAAATAAATGTACATTGTGCTACAAGATTGGGTAAAACGAATTTACATATGGCCGAAGGCATAGTAAGAAAGGTGTGAATGAAAGTGAAAACAAAGGATCGGAAAGACAAAGGCTGGTGGAATTTTTTAATTAATTAAAAAAAAAAAGTTTTCTGTAGAGATTAGAGCTAGAGACTTCATGTCGAGAGGGTGGTAAAAGACAGCTCCGATAATCAACCGCTATAGTTAACAAATATGACTTTCAACATCGATGCCTCATCTAGAATGGCTGGCTAAGGCCATCGTGATTGCTGGTTGATCTGGACTTACTGTACTAATGGTTCTGGCCAAGATATAACAACTGCTGTCATAGCACCTGCCGGTGGATTCATTTAGTTGCCTTGTCCTTGATGCCTTAAACACTGAGAAGCTACACACAACCAAATCTAACCTGCGACCATCCCTCCTAAAGAAGTGGGGAAAATCCACGTGGCAGTCGGCAAGACGTCGGATAAATTCAGAGACTAAAACCTAGGTAAAGATACATACTATTTTGTTATATATTTCAATGTGCACATAGTTTAATTAGACAATGGCCACATGCCTTTTGTGAATGATAAAGACATTCTTGAATTTTTTTGATAAATACCCAGACTGACGATTTATAAATATACCATCATTTATAATAGTTTTATATGTATTTTTTTCTTGTAGCACTATAGATTATAATCTGTTATTCATTTCATGTTAATGTGTTTTTTTTTATATCTCTTTTACGATTAATTTATTCTATTAAATCTATTATTTTATTTAAACCTGCCTTGTCTCGTTCTTCGCCACTCCAAAAAGGGTAGTCTAGTCTAAGGGTGGGAAAACTATTATTCATTTTTTTTGATTATTGAATTAACACGTGGAAGTTGGTGGTGCAGTATTTGATCCCATTAAATTTATAAATCATCCAAGCGCTGTAACTATGTCAGATCTTACAGCAGTCGAGAGATGGTTGGTCGGGAAAAATAATCTGGTGCTATATCCGTATAGCATACAGATTCGGTCAAATACAGATATAGATTTTTTTTTTTTCTCTTTTTGGGGGGGGAGGGAAAAAATTTTTTCTCTCTTTACACCCAAAAAAGGAGAGAGTAGCCCCCCACCCCCCCTCCCCCCCAAATATAAAAAAAAAATATATTTTTTTTTTTTCAAAATTGTGAAAAAGTAAAAATGACACAAACCAAAAAACCTCTAAAAAGACCCCAAGATATATAAAAAAAAATAAAAAAAAAATTAAAAATATAAAATAAATGTGAGAGATTTATATAATAAATTCAAATGTGTTTACATATGAACACAATAATTTTCAGATCATGGCATTTTCATGATCACAACATTACAGATCTAGTACATCAGACAAAAGAGGAGATTTCAAATATATTAATAAAATAATTCATTGAGATATTAGGATGTAAGAAGGGGTTACTCAGCACACAAATACTAAATATAAGAGAAAGTATGCCAGCTTTAACATGATTATACAAGAGAACACTTCAAATAAATTATGATAAAGAATGAAATATTTGATTGCTTAAATAATTAATATATAAAAATTAAGCTATAAATATAAAAAGATATCCCTAATTAATCATTAAGTAAATGGCCTGAAGTCTAGAGCTTTGCATATTTTAAGAGTAGAATAACATTTTCTTATGACACAGGTGAATGCATGCCACATTCAAATGTGAATTTAGCACACAATCTGCAGAATTATTTCCTTAATTTTAATATGAGATCAACAATAATTAATATTGAAATGGTAATTCTTTTTAATCTCTTGCTGTTTCATCTTCAACCCGATTTCCAACCCATCTGTGCTTGGTTTGAACCCTATCAAAATAATATACTTAAAATAAATGTAGAAGTGTATTATCATGGCTCCACATACAGCATTATATATGTACATATGAATGAAGGTTGTATACATACACTATATTAATTGATACAGCATATATAATTGTTTAAATTTTATTCCCTATGAAGACAGAAATTTATATTGCATATTTAATATTAAAAATCCATTTATTAATTTTATTTAAAGTATAAATTCATATGTAGACATATAATCTATCCTATAGAGTATTACATATATGGGATTGCATGAATTTGTTTCGTTAAAAGCTTTTAGTCATTATAAATTAAAAAGATTAATACATGTAAATAACTTTGCATAAAACCATCACACCTGTGATCTAATTGATCTAAATGTCTTGTAATTGCTGTACTCTAAGATGTTTGGATCAAACAGGTATTCAATAAAATCATTGGACTGGCACTATTCGACTTCTCAAGGGTAATTTTGACATCTTGAAAATTTAAACAAAAGTTTCAAAATCAAATTGTGCAATCATTGAATTTTAATATAATATTTTAGAGTTAATGGGTTTTCAGATAAAATAAATTCCTCATGAGTAAGTGCTTGTGCTGTATATGTATAAATAGGCTATATTTTGAGCTGGAAGGACACGTGCACCAATTTTAAAGAGTTAGTCGACAGTATTCCACATAGTTAGAATTTTAAATGTCCAGCTAAGGAAGGGGCCACTTGCTACTTGTCCATGGGAGGGATGATGGAGATAATGCCATTAACCACATAAATGCTGCAGAGAGAAAAACCTCTTGCAACAGCCTACTGCTTAGAAAAGATGCCATGAACCTGCTCAATAAATATCACCACCATGCCCAAAATTTAAGTGCCTGCATCTCCAGCTACAAGTATAATCAGTAATATCAATCCAACCTCTGAATAAATTCTTATTTAAATCTTTAAACTCTCATCAGAGTCATATTTACTACTGATATTTGCCTGTGCTATACCATGTTGGATGATCTGGAGAAGCCAATTCTTTTCCTCCATAAATTAATATTCAGCATTAGTCTGATATATATCTTGATTTCTTAATTCAATCTACTTTAGTGAGCTGATTTATACACTCATTATCTTGTATTTACACATATATCTGTAATATAACCATATTGTGAATAGTTTCCAAGGACTGGTACAATTATTATATATAGAAACTGCAGTTATAGAATAGTAATTGGCATTCTTATTATAGGCATAGCCAAGGGATCTTTTACATGAACACATGTGTTATTTGATCTGTAATATTTCATATATTGTCACACCTGTGTTCATTCACCATAGTTGAAATTATGTTTTGATTTATTTTATTTCACTATCTTATTTTATTTCACTATCTTATTAACAAATAATTTTATATTTGTATTACTTTGGTTTTATATTATTTCTCATTAACAAACTCCAATCCAATTCAATCCCAGTGATTTATCAAATATTTATGAATAATCTATGCATTAGTAATAAATTTGAAACATTAACTTGCACCTCCCTCCATTAATTTGTTATAATTTAGTTAATTTCTATGTATTTACCATGGAGTCTTATGTTTCTCCCCAACCTATGTTGGCTATGAATAAAAGGCAAAGAATGTATTTTCAAGGGTTTCATCCATAGGTTATTGAATCTTGGAGTATGGTTGAATGAGTTGATATGTGGTCAGTCTAGAAATCTCTCCATCCTGCACTGGTCAGCTTTAGTCTCTTTGCCTGGATTCTGGATTCTGTTGCACAAATGTACAAACTTGACTGTTATATATAGTATACTTTTTCCCTGGGTTCGGTGCATGAACATGCGACTTTGAAGTATAACCTACATATCTGAGCAATGAAATAATTTTTTTCATGGGTTTGGCACTATCAACAGAGGGCTTGAACTGTATTCACACAGCCCTGAGCAGAGTGTTTTCCCCAAATGTAATGCATTTCAGCACAATGATAACTTATGTAAAAAAAAAAAATTTGAGTTGGTAAAAAAAAAGATTGTTTCATGTTAATGCATAGTGAAATTTGAAGAAATATGACTGTTATGGGTATTTTATGTAAACTTTTCTACTCATTGGTGATTGGCATCTGGGGATGATTTGAATAGGCTATGAGCCATCCTCAAATAAATTTATCATCAAAGGGTAGAGAAAGAAAATTTTAAATGATAAACTAAAAGAAAGAGGGGGTCTGTTATTTCAAAATCTACCATAAAAGGAATTGTATTGGAAATAAGAAGGAAACAAACAAAGCAAGTCACAATTGTTAAGTCTAACAGATTCAAACACAGCACAGATTTAAACAAAGTATAAAAATGATATAGTCATGAATTCTTAAATAAGTTTATTTTAAGTTAAAAGAAGCTGGAATAAAGAAGGAACAAGGGCACTGCGAGTTGGTAATTTGTTAATATATTACTTTTATTTATCAAATTTTGTTATTTTAAATATCTAGCAGATCTATATCAAATAAATGTAGCATGTATAGTTATATATGTAGCAAATGAAAGAATTTCTAGGCACAAGAGAAGTAGGTTGAGTAGGACAATGGTGGGGAAGGCAATGGATGAGTCATTCTCAGTATGGGGAGCAGAAAATATCCATAACATGAGATTACTAAAAAAACAATATCTTACAAGAAGAAAGCAGAGTGAACTATCAAGTTTTAAATGGACAGTAGTATAGAGGAGGAAACAGTACAAGTAGTGAATGAAGAGGAAGTGAAGAAGAAGAGAAGTGAAGTGTAGGGGTATCACACTATGATCTGGAACAGAAAATTTTGAAGATAGCAGTAGTACAAAGGGAAATATAAAAAGGGGAAGTGAGACAAGTCAGGATGGAGAAGAAGCCCACATGGAAAGGGCTACCATCATGGAGGACCTTATTCAAGGAATATCAAAGCAGGAACCAATAGGGAACAAGATGACAGACTCAGATGGGAAGATTGATGCTTGGATGGAGAAAATGGTGCAAATCCTAGCAATTAGAGACCAGGTAAACAAGTTAGATGCAGTCAAAAGAGACCAAGAAAATAAAAATGAAGATTTGAAGACTTGGGCAAAAAGGTTAGAGAGTGAGCTGACAGTGCAAGTTGGGGATGGCATGATTAAACAGGAGATGGGAGAATGGAAGCGAGAGATGGAAGGCAGGGATAAATGGTTGGAAGAGAGGCTATACAGGGAATTGCAGAAATTAAAGATTAGTTGTAAACAGAACTGCAAAGAATTTTGTGTGGTATTCTCAGAGATCTTGAACAAAAATCAGGAAAAGAATAATAATGATATAATAGTGATCAAAGGGGAGATTAAAGCTGTTGGACAACAGGTTGAGCAGCAGAAAGTGTTGATGAGAGAGGTGGTATCTAAGATTGAAGTGGATCTGGGAGAACATGAATGCACAGTTAAGTGCTTACAAGAACTGCAGAAAGAGCTAATGGAAAACTTGGCCTATAACAATCAAGCTGCAGCCCTAGGAGAAAACAGGATATCAAGTGAACTGTAAAAGACTATGATCATTCAGGAGAAAAATAGGCCTGGCCCAACATTTTTCCAGATTGATACCAAATTCATAGAGGAAGACTAGAGTTCTAATAAAAGTGCAGAAGAGGAAGCCCAAGAGTCAAATAGAATTATTGAATGAATGAATCCAAGTGATATATGATAGTCTGGGAAAGGTGGGGGCAGAATATGAGACTGAGCAGAAGTCGGTGGGTGAGAAAGACAAAGAGGGAGGACTAGTGTTAGATCATGGAGAAGAGATAAAACAATACAGCATAGAAGTAGAGAGCAGGGGGGATAAGTTAAAGATGTCAGAGGCAGAAGAGCTAAGGGTGATGAAGCCAGAAAAAATAAATAAGCCAGGAAACTTAGAAACAGTTGACAAATAGGGTGATACTATCTCCAAAATTATCAAGATGGAGGAGAATAAGGCCTTGACAAGGAAGAATAGGTATGAATTGAATAATGAAATTCTTTATGAGGATAGTGATTATGTACATAACTTGAAAAGGTACCAAGAACAGTCTCCTTTAATATTGCCAGGAGAATATGAGGGATATGGGTGGCTATCAGATGATGATAATATTTTGGGCAGAAGATGAGACTGAGTAGAAGTCAGTGAATGAGAAAGATGGAAGACTAGTGTTAGATCATGGAGAAGAGATAAAACAATACAGCATAGAAGTAGAGGGTCAGGAGAATAAGTTTAAAGATGTCAGGGGCAGAAGAGCTAAGGATGATGAAGCGAGAGGAAATTAATGAGCCAGGAAACTTAGAAGCAGATGACAAAGAGGGTGATACTATCTCCAAAATTATCAAGATGGAGAATTAAGATCTTGACAAGGAAGAATGGGTATGAATTGAATATAACGAAATTGCTTATGAGGGAAGTGAATATGCACATAATTTAAAAAGGTACCAAGAACAACCTGCTTTAATATTGACAGAAGAATATGAGGGATACAGGTGCTATCAGATGATGATGATATTTTGGGATGTTGTTTCAATCCCAGAAATAAAGAATTGATTCTCAAACAATCTCCAGGTCCTACCCAAATGTTAAAATGATGCTAGTAAAGGATCTGTCCCCTCCTATATATATTTATATTCTATTGTTAAACTAACATCCCCATGCCATTTTAATTTTTGACAGATATTCGTCAGGATATTTTATTCATATATTATATATATTTAGCCATATATTTAACCATGTAAATATTTCTTTCAACTATATGTAAAAGAAATCATAGTATAGTCATAATTAGTATGGAAACAATACCATAGACTTAAGTTTTCTTTTATTAATGTAAGTGAACAATTGGATTAGGTAACTCATTGATAATTTAATCCCTTGTTCATGATTGAATTTATTTAGTCAAGTATAAGTAAAACCATTTTTTATTGTTTTTTTATTGTATGTTCAGGGATATGAAATGGTAATCATTTTTGATCACTTCCTGTTTCATCTTCAACCTGATTTCCAACCCATCTGTGCTTTGTTTGAATCCTATCAAAATAACATACTTAAAATAAGTGTAGAAATGTATTATCATGGCTGCTTATTGTAATGGTAATAATTGTCCCTCCACGTAACAAAATCTAGAACATAGGCAAAATACACTAAAGCTGATCGAATCCAGATGCTGTGATCCAGAATCCGACCAACATTCAACCCTTTCACCTCTGCTCAATGATTTACTACCCTATGTATGACATTCCTCAATGTACACAGACAATCAATTCACTCTCGGTCCAGCAGTCCCGGTAAAAAAGAGACTCATAATTTGACTAATTTATCACTGATTTGATAAGACATATACACATATGGCTAAGTAATTAATTATAGAACTTAACAGGTTGATCTACATATATATGAAATAGTGTACGTGCAATTAAATATAGAGTCAGATAAAATGAATTCACGGACAATAAAATATGCAAAGGAGTTATAATTTTAAATATGATTACTTTAATAAAACAATAGCAAACATATTAAAACATACCAAATTATATGGTGGGAACATGAGGTATAACGCTCGCAGGCATTAGATAACTGCTGAGATTCATGTTATATATTTCATTATAAGCATTTAATAACGTGTAGTGCGGTATTGGAATTTCATGCCTATATTAATTAATATGCCAAATCTCTAGCTCTTTTGTAGTCTGCTAGATCATGTGGAACTTTATAGCCAAAGCTATATAACTAACTATCATAACACTCCTATAGCGTCTATTTAATACAAAGTTAATTTGAGCATGTAATTAGGCTCAGAGATATGCAGGTTAGCATGTTAACATAGATTAGGATGTATACTAATGCTAGATAAGCATTTAATATCAAAGGGAGAGAAAACTGATTTATGATAGGTTTACCTATATTCTCTATGGCACATATTAAATATTAATTAAGCAAAAGGGTGCGAATGAGTCATTATTCATGGGCTTCAGTCTCCAAAGACTCGGTTTGCCTTAAGACCGCTCAACCTGCCGCGAATAAGAACATTAGTAGTTCAGGTAGTCAGATAAGCATTATGAATCATCTAGGTCCTTGTGCCCTAGTTCTAAAAGTATGCTTGAACCTGAACTAAAGTGGATGAGAGTGACCTCCGCCAGCCCGTCATCAAAAATTATGCAGCAAGCTGATAAGAGTACATTGCGTATTTTATAAAGACACATCCGCAACTTATACATATATATAACGCAATCATGTAACATTACATTATCATGCCTTAATATTAGATAGCGTATATTTGCATATCTATATAATCCAGTTCTCAAATTTAGCATTTTAAATATACTATTAAGGGACTAAATTAATTAGTAACCTAGTTTAATATTATCACCTGCATCTCAACATAAATAAATCTAAGGAGGATAAAGCATATTTGCGGGGTAAATACGAATAAAATATTAAAATATGCTTTGAAAATATTTCTGTGGCTAGTTCCGGTGATATATGAATTATATATATAAATAGTTAAAATTCATAACTAAAATTAAGCAAACTGCATAAAATAGCTAGATAACTGATTATTATAATATTGATACCCAAAACTTAATCAGTAACATAATATGATCTCGAAACAGCGAGTGAGAATGAAGAATAATAATTCAATTGATTAATATTAAATTATAGTGAAGATTTGAAATTATCTTCGCAAATCGATAAGTTAAAATGATATTTAGAAATACTTGCAGTTTCGAGTCATTTGGCATATTAAATACACATATTATATTAAAATGATAAAATCATAAAACAAAATTGAATAGATTTAGAAATAGGCATAAAAGATCACAGAAAATTATACATTTAAAATAGATTATCTTAGGAGTTTTACAATTTAAAAGAGAATTTGATTTTATATTATAAAAGAGAATTTAAATTTTATAATCAAGCAAGACTTAGCATTTAACAATCTTCTTTGTAGATTTAAAGGTGTTTGATGAAAGCAGAATGAATAGCTAGCTTTTAAAAATAGAGAAACGAAAGTCACAGTTTGTAGACAAGAGCTCTGAGAAAATTTTACCGTTTAGTTGTTTTGCAGCTGGTTTTGAAGCACTTGGGACGATAATTAATAAGTTGACACTTGATGATGATGCACAGTTAACAGAGATTTTCCATGGGCTACTTTTGGCTGGTGATGGCATTAGGTTTCATTGGACCGAAGCTCTCCATTCTCCGCGAGGAGAGGCGGTGAATTACGGCCTCTACTTGAACATTTTAAGGTGAAACCGGCATAGATTCAGCCTACAGTTCACTTAATATATATATGATTGATCCCTTGTTAATAAAACTTCAAGTATTTATACCTTTTGAAATCTGCACACCTGTTATTTTTTTGCGTAGCGGAACAATCCATTTTATTTTAGCCAAACATTTAATTATTCCCACTGGCAGAAAGACTCATTTCTCTATTTAGACAAATAATTTTAGTGATAATAAAGTAATTTAGATTCTGTTTTCTTGCTTATCTTGTCGTTAACATTATATATTTCAAACTATATCCACGCTATTTTAGGACTGTTTTAGGACTAGATGCGTGACCTACATTAAATCTGTTTTACAAAATTGAATGTTATTTTTCACAAAATTACCCTGTAATTAGCAGAAAACACTTTATAACCAGAGGTGGTAGAATATATGCAGAATAACAGGAGATATGTATATTCGATTTCACTAATACAATAATAAAGTTGCTAAATAATTTAACTAAAATATTTCTTAAAATAGAAATGTCTATAAAATGAATTTACCTATCTGTAAAATATATACCATTAACATAAATAATTTAGACTAAAATATTTCCTAAATGAGAAATATTTATAAAATTGATACATATCTGTAATCTATACATATTCAATTAAATTACAGACATACTGCTCGCATATATATACGTGATTCTGCATCTATGATAATTTAATGTTATTCAGATGGGTACTCTGGGAGGGTTTAAACCTGGCATATAGATAGATGTGTGGATAACATAAGTGAAACGGGCAGATGGATGAAACTGACCATTTCATTATATAGCATTATAAGTGTACATACAAATGAATGTCATATATATACGCTACGTTAAATTATACAGTGTATATAATTGTTTACATTTTATTCCCTATGAAGAAAGAATTTTATATTGCATATTTAATATTAAAAGTCCATTTATTAATTTTATTTAAAATGTAAATTCGTATGTAAATGTATAATCCACTCTGTAGAGTATTATATATATAGGAGCATGAATTAGTTTCATTAAAAGCTTTTAGTCATTATAAATTAAAAAGATTAATACATGAAAACAACTTTGCATAAAAGCACATCTATGGTCTAATTGATCTAAAAGTTTTGTAATTGCTGTACTCTAAGATGTTTAAAAGAAACAGGTCTTCAATAAAATCTTGAACCAGCTCTATTTGACTTCTTGAGGGTAATTTTGACATCTTGAAAATTTAAACAAAAGTTTCAAAATCAAATTGTGCAATCAGAATTTTAATATAATATTTAGAGTTAATGGGATGAAGTAAATTCCTCGCGAGTAAGTTCTTGTGCCATATATGTATAAATAGGCTATATTTTGAGCTGGAATGACATACACATCAATTTTAAAGAGTGTTAGTCAACATACTTCATGCAGTTAGAATTTTAAATGTCCAGTTAAGGAAGGCACCACTTGCTGCTTGACCATGAGAGGGATGATGGAGTTTACTGCAAGATGATGCTGTTGACAACTTAAATGCTGCAGAGATGAAAACCTCTTGCAATAACCTACTGCTTAGAAAAGATGCCATGAACCTGCTCAATAAATGTCATCATCCCAAACTGGTCAACTTTGGTTTCTTTGCCTGGATTCTGGATCCTGTTGTGCGAATATACAAACTTGATAATATTTTAATCTACCCAAAGAGTATTGATACAAGCACATGCCTGATTCTGATATTATATGTGTCATTTAAAATACATAGCCCTAAAATAATTAATTAAATGTAACTGTGGTATTTGCTACTTAGAATTAATGAATTTTATAGGTTAAACCTCTAGGGATTAACAGAACATTTTTAATAAATCCTTTATATAACTAATCTTTTATCCTTAACTTACTTAACATTAGAAATGAATAATATAAAAGTATAAAACTATTCTTAAAAAAAAAGAAACCACTTAAGCAGAGCTGAGAGATGGTGACAATTAAGCAATTTATTCACTTTAAATAAATTTTAAATAGGTTAAAAAAGAATACATATTTGCACATACTTTGCTCCACTACTCCATATATATAGATAACATATATATTCATAAATATTGGAATTGAATACGAGCATATTTTAGCATCAAACATAAAATTGTAGGTAGACATTACTTACCTTCAATGGGTCAAAACATATGTGCTCTGGCAGAATAATTTCAAATTTCTTTTATTGATTTTGTTACTTTTTTTTTTTTTTTGTAATTGTAAAGATGGTACTTTGACAATATCTATAATTAATATTTACTAAGGCCATATAACCTCAAGCATATGCGCATGAAAATGCAAAGGTAGGGACCTCTACAGGTCTTAACCACAAGCTTACACTTTGGAAAAAAAGAAGGAAACCCTTCTTTACTTCAACCTACTTTTTATATGAATAGGTGAAGCTGAAGCGGTTAGATCTGAGAGCGTGAAACTATTCAATACTTCACTGATTAAGTCCACAATATCTGTTACACATTAGTACTCATGAAATCTTTCAATTTATGAGTCAATGGAAAGATCTTATAGTTAGAAATCTATTATGATAATTTAAAGTTGTAATTATAAATTTATTTAAATGCACATTGATTACGTAAGTTATTTACTAAGGCCATAAAACCTCAAGAGTGTGCATGTGGTCCTTTGACAACCTGTAGTTGTAAAGTTGATACTTTGATAATATCTGTAGTTATAATGTTGCTACTTTGACAATAGTAGTTCTATGTACTGCTATCTGGTGCTTGAAATCCATTCAGAGAATTTGAGTGAAAATCACATTTTTTCACAACCAACTATAATAAGGCTATGGCAGGCATAAATCATGTAACACTTATCATGCTAGAAAATAAAATGTTAGATCTACTAGCTACTCATGCAGAATCTTACCATTCATGGCAGTTGATGGAGTAACAACTTTGAACTATGGCATAAATCATGTAACACTTATCATGGTAGAAAATAAAATGTTAGATCTACTAGCTACTCATGCAGAATCTTACTATTCATGGCAGTTGATGGAGGAACAACTTTGAACTCTGGAATTGGTAATGAGGTGGTTAGTGAGAAGGCCACAGCTAAAGAACATCTTTGGTCAGTATTATGATGAACAGTGTTCATTGGTGAGATATGCTGAAGGCACAGATGGTGTTAGATGGCAATGCAGATTGTTGCCATCATATGTCCATCAGTTGTGGCTCTTTTTTAGTCATCTGTCCCTGAAAATCCTTGTGCTTATACTCTTTTACTGGGCAAATAATTTCCTACAAGATTACCTTGTTTGCAAGACTGGTAGAAGTGCCCAGGTTATCATTGACTGGGCAAATTTTTGCAGAGATAAATGTGCTAGATACTTTGAAATAAATAGAGTACCAGTAATTATAGAAGTTGATGAGACTAAATATTTTTATAAAAATATCATTGAGAAGAATGGCAAAAAGGTCATTGGGTGTTCAGGAGCATAGAGAGTGATTTGAGAAAGCGTTTCATAATGGAAGTTCTGGACAGGATAGCTGCTACTCTTGAATCTTTTATGCAACAATACATTTTTCCAGGGACCCACATCATTATGGATAAGTGGGATGCATACAATAACATAGGCAGAATTTATAATAGCACATATATGCATTCTGTTGTTGTGCACCGGGAGAACTTCGTGAATCCAGACAACACAGATATCTGTACAAAAAATGTAGAAAACCTATGGATGCATAAGAAACATAAGCTAAAATAACAATTGGGTATCAGCAATGCCTTATTTCCATCCTATCTGTAGGAATTTTCATTCAGAACTCTATGCAATAGTGAACCATTTTTGTGGAATTTGTTATTGCTGAGAACTATACATTGTAGTTTGAAATTATTCTGCCAGAGTGCTAGGTTTTGGCCCATTAAATAATGTTTACTAAATTTGTGTGTGTATATATATATATATGAAAAGTTATAGAGATTAAATAAACTTATATGAAAATTAAGATTAGATATATATAAAGTTATAGAGATTAAATAAACTATATGAAAATTAAGATTAGATAAATAGAAATAAATACATGCATGAGTTACTGATACCCATTACTTTTCTTGCTAAGTCCAAACATAACCATGTTCACAGTCTTTTGCATAGTATCCTTGGAGATGAAGTGCACTTGACTTAGATATTGTTTGGAATTTTTCTACTCTGGTTTTATCATGCACATTTGGATTTATGGAACATTCATTTTATTCTTTTATTTGTTTAAAATTTTGTTTATTGGAATTTACAAAAGACTGCCCCACTTATAATTTAATTGGGCAAAAAGGTAACTATGACAATGTTGATTAACATCAGGTTCTTTTTAAGTCCTAATTAAGTTGTGGCAAGGATAGGATGACATTTCTGCTTCTCTCACATTGCTATAGTGGACATTTTGACATGTGAATATTGCTCTTATTACTATTAATAACAATGGTTTTGTACTGGGTCTCTGGCTGGCACTTCCCCTGATGGTCAAGTGGAGCAAACATTGGGTTTTTATTCTCCTAATTTTCTATAGCATTCTGGTGACAATAGGTTTCAAGATGCAGTGTATTTTTCTAGATTTATATATAATTTTAAACAAAAGATTTCCAGATTTATTTATTTTTTAATTTGTTTTTACCAATGATGACTTAATCTAGTCATTTAAATTTACTAGAATTTCCATTTTGCTAATTAATTCTATTCATTAGTTATTGTACACCTGCCATTTACTTATCACTTCCCTGTTAATTAAGTAGTTTTATTTAATAACCATATTTTGTCCTTAGAATACAAAATGTTTCATAAAATTTTAAAAGTTTTTAGTGAAAGTAAAATAAAAGATTAAAACAGATATAGATCTTTTAACACTGGTCTAACCAATTTAGTACCTTGAAGCTAATTATGCTTTTACCAGAAAATGTTTTGTTTTGAAATAAATATAGTTTTTTGTACAGCTATGATATTTTATATCTATACATTATGCTTAGCAATGCTGATTCTTATCTGGTTAAACTAAAGGTTAAAATGATTTGTCTTGCGTTGTTAGCCGAGAGGTATCGCAGCCGCCATGCAAGCAAGTAGTTGGTTGCAGACGGGTGTGGGTTCGCGTCCCGGCAGATGCCATGACATATGAAAAAAAAAAAAAAATGAATTAACATTTGAGTGTGCTTTTATATGATACACTAATACATCCACACATGTATACAACAATTTAAAAAAAAGTTTTAACATTTATTTTATTTTAAAATGAAGCATATATAAGTAGATAATCATATATATATATAGCTTCAATATAATCTTTGTCAAAGCATAATAAATGTCATCTAACAATAAAAATAATATATAATTTAAAACAATACTAAAAACACATGTCTATAAAATAATTAATTTTCTTCTCTCTTTTTTTTTTTTTTGAGTAGAGAATAAAATTATTAATATTACAAAGATCTCCTTTTTAATACATTATCATGTAAAATATTATATAAAATAATTGATACAAAATAATAGTTAATTATTCTAAAAAAATCTGTTGCAATTATTTTCTAACTTGTTAAAATTTTACCATAATTAAATCACATTTATAAAGACCATATAATTAAAACTAAAAATATGAAATCCCAATACAGAATAATTCCAAACTAAATACAATTTCTATTAAGAAAATATGTTCATATGATAGGATACTGCAAAATGAAATTGAAATAATTAACCAAGAAACGTATGTTAATGAATAAGTAAAAAATAAAATTGCTAACAGGAAGAGATTAATAAAAATGATTTATACTAGTTTTATGGTTAATTGAAATAATTATAATAAAATTAGAAAGCAATAAGATAAAGTAATAAAAAAAACATATGCTTGATGTTAAAATAATTTCACTCTATAAAAAGAAAAAGAATATGAGTGATTAATTTAATTAAAATAATAAAATAAAAATTGATTCGTTAAATATTATGTATATAAAATTATGTATGATGACTGTAAAAATGATAGTTAGAAAACTAGTTAAAATTAACTAAACATAATGTAATAGAAATTCTGTTGTACATTTTAGAAATTATGTCATACATTTTAAAAGTAATTATAGAATTAAAAAGATTGAGCATTAGATTGATAAATTTAAATCTATTCTTACTAGAAATTGTATTCAGTTTTTTTTTTTTTAATTATATGATTCTTATTAAATAGAATTTAATTATAGTAAATTTGAAAGAAGATAAATAATTACAAAAGGTTTCTTTAGAATAATTATAGTTTTTTTTTTTTTTTTGTAGTAACGTTTTACTGTAAATAGATAAAACTTTCTAATATTAATAATTTCATTCACTATTTAAAAGAAAATTAACTTTTTGTAAAATAATGTTTACATATGTTGGTTTATTTTATAAAAATGAGTTTAAACATAACATTTTTGAATTTGTATATTTTTATTTTGTTTTTCAGATTAATTCAGCGTTGATAAAGATTATATAAAACAATCAAAATGTTTTATGAAGTTTAATTCTGTAAAAAAAAAAAACAAAAAACAATTTTTTTTAAAGAAAAGATATGTTAAAATTTTATATATTTATAACAGAGCTAAGTTTAAAAAGAAAAAGAATAATTTTGGAATGTATTAATTCAATATTATGATTCTAAAAAAAATACTTTGGTAAGAAAACAATAACAAAAAACATATTGATTCAAATTTTAGAATCCAACCAATAATTATATTGCATGACTTGTATTTTCCAAGAACTAAATCATAAATAAAATTCTATATTATCAAATTTTATTAATCCCCAATGCCGTGATAACTTTAGGTGCATGATTCTAACTGATAGAGACAATATGATAGTGAAAATTATTTTGAGGATATATATAGAAAAGCATTGAATATGGATTTAATAAGCATTATCATCTAGAGCTATCTTAATATAGATTGAGCACTGATTATATATATATAAGTCTGGGAGATGGTGATGGACCAACTGATAAGTGCTGATTCAGCACAAAATATGTATATTGAAAATCATTAATTTTTCACATATATGTGGTCATGTGTATCAGTTTTATAAGATAGAGTCCATATCAGTATGGATCTTAAAAGTCTGAGTTCAAGTCCTTTATAATTACATTGTTTAGTATAGACAATATACTTATAATGAATATATATATATATGCTTTTTAGATATTGGAATACTATTAACAAACAACAACACTACCATTAATGATGATAAAATAAATATACCATTGTCTTGAACATAATTCTACTTTATTAAATATGTAGACTCCAGATTTTTTGAACTCATTTACTTCTACAGTTTTCATATGTTGTCAGATCTTTTAGTAACAAAACTAGACAATTTTTTATTTTACCCTTTTAATTCATCAATATTTTCTCACCTATATATTTTGCTTTCAAAGTTTTTTAATCCAACATCTTTTTTTGGCTTTTACTAGAATATTGTCAATTTTCAGATTGATAATGAAACCTTTAATATTGTAGCCCTTTAGGATAAGGCTAATTTCATCGATTGTCTCATTTATGCAAAAAACAAAAGCCTTGATTATAGAGACTTTATCCTTCCCTCTTTTTATCATAATTTTAAATACAATGGATAGTTTTGGTTATAGAAGTAACTTCTTTGTTTAGAATTCTATTAACTTCATGAAAAGTAATAAAAATATTTTAATGGATATTCTTATACAGATTTAAAATTATAAATGTGCCTCAAGAAATTAGAATTTATCTTTTCTTTTAAAGTCATATGCATTTAAGTGGATCAGTTTAGAGTCCATCAGCAACTTGACTCATATACCACAAATAAAGCCAAATCTAAAAAATTTTAAAATCATAAATTAATGCCAAATTTTGACGATCTACGGTATAATTCACTGCCCTTTCTTCATTTTCTGTTATACAGATTAAAATAATGGGATGGAAATGAGATTCCAATTATTCTACTATTTGAGTAAAAGTCAGTGTGCCTTATGCTAGAATATTAAGAAAAAAATTTTAATCTGACCAAATATGTATACATTTTAGGAAATTTGAGCAGATTTTTCAAGTGATACTATTTTTGCTATTGTATAATTTTTATTTTTCAAGAAACAATATTGTGTGTATAAATAATAAATATATAAGACACATGGAGCATCTGCAGTGTATTTTGTCTGACATTTTCATAACCTGAGTTCAAATTCAGAATTTCAGGTTCAAATCCAGTTTATAACTTTTTTCCACAGATAGTCAATCCATAAAAAATTAAACTAAATATTTAATATTAACTGGTAAATAGATTTAATCAAAGGATAAAATAAGAAAATGAACAAATTCTTACATTCAACAATTAACAAATCCAGTGATTACACCTTCTCTTCACTAATCCTCTTTGAGAAATAGTGAGGATTTTTACTCTTCAGTGGTCTATTTAAATGCTGATTTACCTTTTACCTATTTCTGAACATGAAAGCTCCATGCTTTTACTTTTGGTCACATAGTATCAAGAATACTGTAAGAGCTGAAGAAATTTATTTTTTTACTTTTTTATGCATTTATGTGAATAAAAGCATTGCTTTAAACTTTTTTAAATATGTTTTAGTTCTATTTTTTTATATGATTGCTGGGAAATACCAGTTTGCTGATTTATGTTAGCTTGGATTTTCATATGCTCACACTGGGAAAATTAAGCTCATATCAAAATCAAATGTAATGATGAGGTGACTTTATTTAAATTATATTTTTAAAATGTTGAATGAAATTGTATATGTTTTCAATGAAACATTCAATTTTAAATTACAGGGAGTGTTGTTAGACATTGTTAACATCAATGTTATATATATAATTAACAATCTAATTTTTTGCTAAAATTGTCTGCAAACTTTAAAAAAATATATTGTCATTAGAAAAGCATATATATGCAAAGTTTCAACTAGATCAAAAACTGGGAAATGAATAAAAATTGAGTTATAAGATTTTATTTAGACAGACTAATAAGTTAAATAAAAGTGTGTAATTATAGAACCATTTTAATGGTATTACACTAAAATAAGCCTATTATTGCCTTTTGTCTTACTTAATAATGTATGTTGTTTAAAAACAAAATAAATTGCAATGTTGTGAAATAACAACTTTCACATTTTGAAAATAAAATGCAGCACTATAAGTTAGTTATATAATGAATTTTCTACCATTGTAATAATGTAAAGAACAAATATTTTAAACTTTAACATAGCTAATGAAGTTGGCAGTTTGCATTTTAGTGCTTAATTTAATGTACAATTGTGATAATGTTCTAAATATTTTATACTTTCAATTTAATACTTCAGAGAATAATAAATGTACTTTATTATTTGTTACAAATATTCTTAATGCATTTATAACATTATATGTATATATTATTAAAAACTATCAATACTTAGACAATCCCAATATCAATAATAATCAACAATTTCAACTGTTGTCAAGGCAACCTCCTTTTAACAATATATATATATATACACACTCTCTTGATTTCTTTTAAGACTTTAATCCTTTACCCTCTCCCACTTACTATTATTAATTTTTTTTAAATTGCTTTTTTCTCTTTATATTTGAGTACTAAAGGAAATAAAAATATTTTAGTTTTTTTTTAATTTCTATAAGCTGAATCTTGTAATAAACTCAAGCAATTTAACTCTTATAGTTTTATCAAATAGCAAATGTTATATGTTTAATATCTAACTAACTACAAGTTGGAATTTGAAATTTAGTGAACATTAGGCAATTTCATGTTATGCAAAAAATATTGCTTACTAGGATGTAATCCACATGCTAGCAATAATTTAGAAGATGGCAAGAGTTACCTATGATGTGATGATTTTGAGAAAAGAAATCCATCAAATAATTTGTTTATTAGAAGTTCGTACTAAATTCAGCTACAGAAGTGACACAATTGAGTCATGATCTATAAATTTTGAGTTCTACAGTTTGCCACTCTGTTATTATATTAAATCATGAAAAGCATAGATAACACGTATTGATAACCACAATAAAGCAAAATAAGATAATGCTATAAGTTAGTATTTATCATTTATAGTAGAGGCACAGTATATATTATAGTAGAGTAGTTCTTATTTGAAACATGACTGGTTTCAAATGTTTTGAAGATGTGTGATCCAATAAATGATTGGTTTGTTACACTGAATCCATTTTTTTATTATTATTGCTTTTCCACTTTTATGAATACAATGATGTATTTAAATAATTATAAGATGTTTGCTTTAAAGTACATACTATTCATTGAAATGGAAAACTTAAACAAACAAAAACTATTAAATACAGGATTTATAAAATCAAAAGAAAACTTCGACCATAAATGGGATTGATAAAAAAAAATGCTAATGGCAGATTAAAATTGATGTAATAAAGATCAAATGGAAATGCGAAGATTATTCAGAATAATTGTAGCACAAAAAAATCAACAAAACTGTCTTGAAAGAGTTATCTAAACAGAATCTTCAATAATGCATGCATGTGATTTATTTTTTAATCTTCTATAATCAAATAGAAATAGATACAAATTAATCATTCCAATTAATAAATCATTAAAATTGAGATGGCATCAGAAATTTTGCAAAAAATAAAAAATTTATAAAAAAAAAAACACAATATAAATATCATTCTAAATTATGCTGATTAATCTGAAAAACTAATACTGGCTTACTGGTTGGAAATAAATTAATTTATACTGCTATGCCATCTTATTCTGAAAATCAATCAGCATAGATTAATAAAGTCTTACAATAAAAGAAAATTGAAGGATATACAAGCTGATTTCAGAGAAGAATAAAACGGCATTATAAATCATTGCTTGTAAATATTGGATAATTGAACAAATAAAGACATTTTACAAAGAAATTTATATGTGCTTTATTAATTACAAAAAAGTTTTTGATTCAATTCATTATTCAAAACTGTGGAATGTTCATAAAGAGTTAGTACACAAGATATTTTATTATTTTTATCAGAAATCTTTACATAAGAGTAAAAGCTCGTAAAAATGGGCTAATATGAGGTAAAGTTTTTATACTTGCAAAGTTAGATATATCTTTATATTTCCATCAAGGCTATCAACCAATATAATAAATAAATAATGGTGGATGTCAATGTGAAGATGAAAAAAAAGATGGATGCAAGATTGGTAGAAAAAACATCTTAGATATGCTGATGTCACTTAAAACTAAAAATAGAGGTGATCTCAAATCTCTTATCAGGAATGAATGAAAAGACTTCAAAATTGATCTTAAAGGCATAGAAATGTTTAAGTTTTTGTTTCAAAGAATTAATAGTCAACTGATTCACCACATTAAAAATGAACATCAAAATTGTTCAAGCCATTCTATTTCCTGGGATTATTAATAGAAGTAAAAATTGTGTACTAAAGATGAAGAATAGAAAAAATATTGATTCTTCTGAAATAAGAAGTTTTCGCAGATTTTTGAGAATACTACAGTTAACAAAATATAATGAACAAGTGACAACTTAAGCAAGTTATATCTGAATTTTCAAACATAAACAAACACCAATATGAAATTGTCTTATCATTGTTCTTGTTTATGAAACAAACTAATTTATTAAAAAATGTCTAAATTATATTATGATGGTAAAAAAAGACAACCAGTTATGCAATATATGCATTCCCATCATCATAATAATTATTGTATCTTTAAATAGTCTAAGAGAGAAATAGATTATAGAATATTTCTGGGGGAAAGTGCTGTTTATATAATTGCCAAGAGTTAGTACTGCTTGAACAGCAACTAATGGTATAAAATATATAATTTAAAAATACCAATAGACTGACTACTTAAAACTTCCTAATTTCATTTTTGTTATTTTTCAGCATCATAAATTAGTCCTATCAATTAAAACTACTCAACAAACAGAGAAATCATTCTGAAAAACCACATGCAATAATTTGCCTCATTTTCTCCTTGAAAAGACATTTTGAAGAATTCATTGCTCATCACCCCATTTTTTTGCTATTTTCATTGACCACAATTAGACAACTTAAACAAGTCACTATAATTTTAGGTCCCTGTTTTGGCATATTTTTTTTTTTTCGCTGATATCTTCTTAATTTTTGAAAGTGTTGCCAACATTAGCACTATTTTTAACATGGAAGAAAACTATCAATTAGTACAGATCTATGGTATTGCAAATCTTCACTCTTAATATATGATTTATTTATTTTTTAGTATTAGGATTACCTTTTTAAATTAAGTTAGCAATAAAATAAACTAATAAACTCCAAAAAACATAAAGATTTTGCTTTACTGATTGATCTTAAGGAAGTTTCTTTTGATTCAATTTTTAAATAAGGAGAATAGAAAAAACTGCAATAATTATTATGAAATCATTGTTATGGCTTCAAGAAAAAATGTTTGCTATTGAAACCTTAAAGAAACTGAGTAGGCAAATTCGTAATGTTCATTTTATATATTCTTGTCATTTCAACTGTTATTACTATGTTATTATTCAGATGATGAAACAACATGAATGGAGTACTTAACAATATGCATTTGCTAGTATAGTGAGTTTATTGGCTCTTTACTTCTGACTTTAAGACCATAGAATAGCAGTTTTTTTCTTAGTTGCTTAATAGTTCTTAACTGAAACGTCTATTGGATTTTCTTGAAGATAAGATAAGTATGTAAATGAGTCTTTTTTTTTCATTACAGATATTTACAATCATGACAGACACAACTAAATTATGGCCTTTATTTCCAGGAGATGTAAGTTGTAAGCCATAGTAGAAATTGGCAAAAGAAGAGAAAGGTTGTTAATATTCTTTTGATTGCTATTTGATATTTTACTTAGCTATCTACAAATGTAAATACTTTTGAATAAAGAAAAATTGCATGAATTAGAATATCTGTTTTATATTAAGTGGGGTAGTATCAGATTTTGTGAAGTTAGAAATAAAGATAAAGAAACAATTGATTTCAAAGTGAATATATTCTTTTTTATTACAAAGTGACAAATATTGGAAGCACTAGAGGAATGGGATTCATTATAAATAAAAAAAAGGAAAGACTAACACTGTGGAGATTGATGGTAGATAAGATTAGTTATTCAATTTAATGGAATATACCAACTGCAAATAATTTATATTTACACCTAAACAAATTCTCATAGTAATAAAAAAGTAGAGAACTTTTAAATAGATGTTTGATCACTTCAAAAAATATTTTAAAATTGTTGTGGGAGACTTTAATGCTAAAATTGGAAAATGATAGAAAGAGGAAAGTGCTGTGAGTAAATTTGGTTCTGGAGAGAGAAATAAAAATGATCACAGACTTGTAGAATTTTCAAAAAAACTATATTATGATTCTTTCTTTGAAGAGAATTCTAAATTAAAATGGACATGGAAGTAAAACAGAAAATATCTATTTAAATATTGTAATGTTAATGGATTCAACACAAACAATGATCAGAAATTAGTAAAATATTAGTAGGATGTAAGATAAGTATTAATGCAAAGTTGAAGAAAAAAAATTATTAAGAAACACAGTGTTAATGGTTAATATTCCTAGTTTTCAAAAATACTTAAATGAATTTAAATTAGAATGTACAAATTGTTTTAAAATATTAATAGATTTTGAAGATGATAAGAAGATAACTGATACTCCACTATGAATTGCTGTGCATATTGCTGGTTCAAAAGCAGCAATTATCTAGTAAATTTTCAAATGAGATAAAACAATGTATGAAAAAAGGAGTAATATAAAAATGATCTATTAAAAAAGTTGAATATTTGAAGTTCCATAAATGGTAAGAAGCACAATTAATGCTGGCAGAAGGAAATGTAACTGTATATTTGTAAAGAAATCAATAGAAGAGAATAAAAATCTCAAAAGTATAAATCATAATATTGATTTGGAAAAGAAAGTTATTTCAACAATAATAATCTTGCTTTAATACTAAAACAAGAGATAAAGTCATGAAATAAAAACCATTTATCAGTTCTATGCAAGATTAGTGAACTTTGAACTCAAACTAATCAAAAGAACAAACTGAATTTAAAAGAGGTTTCAGCACAAGACAGCACATTTAAATATTAAAAAATTATACAAAAAATCAATGAATACAAGCTGCTATTATGCTTTGAATTTGTAGATTATGAAAAAGCATTATTGTCTTTTTCTAAAATGATTAAATTATATGATGACACTGAAAAGATTAACATTGAAAAAGGATATATAATAAGATGATTCATATCTCCAAATTTTTTATAATATTTTTACAGAAAACATTTTGTGGATTAAAATGAGATGCTAAGGAAATAAAAGTAAATGGAGATTATTTATGCCATTTAAATTTTTCAGATATTAAAAGTGTTATCAGATAAAAGTAACAAAAAAATTTTTTTAAAGATAAATGCTAAAAAGTCTAATATGATGTTTACTGGCTTTTAAACAATGAGAAAATTAAGAATGATAATGAATATGGAAACTTACTGGATGAATTTGTCCATATAATTTGATCTGGATAGAAAACTTTTGGGAAAGATTTTAATAGATGTCTTTTACTACTTCTTACATATGGATCTGAGATTTGGATGTTAAAATCTTATATTGGATTTCAAAAGATTGTAAAAGACTTAGAAATAATCCACATGTGAGATGGATAGATAAAGAAGTTTGTTAATGTGAAAAGGCTATAAATTAGAAAAGCAGAATTAAATTTGAAGAGATTTTCATCTTGAAGTGGATTAATAATGGTTGAAAATGATTATTGTTATCTATTATAGCAAGTTTACTCAGAGATTTTATTTTACTTGGTAGTTTACAAACAGAGATGAGTAGTCTGTGGTTTTAGAATATTGAGAATCATTGTAGTTAAGAAGGAGCAAAATATAATTTATAATTTTTCTCAATTTGGTCAAGGTAGCTGACTCAATTAGTCAAAATAATGTTATGATGATTATAAGAAAAAGCTCACTATATCTGAAATTTATTCATAATTCATCTAATTTATAGTGACATGAGAGTGATTGTTTACTAATGGTGGAAAATCTATCACTAAAGTAAAAATTACTGTTAAACAGAAATGGGTAGAAGTTCTAACTTTGTTTTCCATTTTTATGATAGCAGTCCTATTAAACAGTTTATATATGACTTTATAAATCAAGAATCAAGATGCAATATTGATTTGGCCATATTATAAAAACTAAAATGAGAATTCCATTTTCATGATGAGATTTACAATATGATAGTGATTGTGCTACTCTTTCCAATTCAATAAATACTATACAGAATATTGTATCATTTAAATAATTTATTTTTGTAATTAATACTGGAAAAACACAGCTGCTTTATAAACCAATGATGGAACAAAATCTTTAGCAACTTTTTACTTGGATGTTTTTCAGCTTGAAAATGTAGACTATTTTATATCTTAATAGCTTTTTTTTTTAATGGTGGATCATCAGATATGGTGCCACTGAAAAAATTTTATTTGATAATATGTAATATTTTTAAAATATAGTGAGATCCAAAACCAATTGGTATATCAGTTTTTCAGTTGTGAGATATAGTAATGAATCTGCAATTGTAAGACACATCTTGACTGGATCGAAGCAAACGAAATATAACACATTTCCAAGAAAAAAAGTATTTCATAGTGAACTTGAGCAAGTAAAGACATTAAGTTATTCTAAAATTATTATTTCAAAGACATTTTTTTTCTAAAAAAACAAACAATTTTAATTACTTTTGTTGGAAGAACGTGATTGTGGATAGAATACTATGAAGAGGTTAAAGAATTACTAACAAGATTTCAATTAAACAAATTAAAATAACGGCTTGGGATATAGATGGAGATATAGTTGTGATTTCATGGATTGATTAGTATAGTTATGGTGCAAGTTATATTTTTTGTTCATCTTTGTCTCTCCTTTTTTAATTGTCTTTTATTGAAATTAGGATACTCATATTCGTTTATGAGTGACTGCTAATGAATGATAAATAGCGTTTTTCTCTTATATACATATATAAATAAAATATCAAAAACTAAACTGGTCAATACAAAACTAAATTATATCTATCCAAAATATGAGCCATATATAAATCAAAATTTACCACCAATTGTTCCTTGATATTGGTAGTGAATTTTTTATTTGGATTGTGTGTAATTTGTTCGAAATACATTTATTAATTTTAAATTAAATCTACAACTGCCCTGCAAGATTTAATTCAGTGACTGAACGGCAGATTCTGGAACTCAAGGTCCATTGATCACGGCTCCAACTCGGTATACTCCTTTCCCCCCTGCATATATAAGAAAATACCGTGTGTCAATTATGTTAATATCTAAAATGTATATTTATAATTTAATGAATATATTAGCAGAAATATAGAATATAATTTATATGTAGTTAAACAAAAAATAGGAATCATAACTAAAAGCAGGTAGAAAAATAAATTATCGCAAAATAATATTAAAAAACAAAGTTTTTTCAAATTTAGCTTCAGAACACCTCCCAATACTAACCGACTAATAAATAATTCCAAAGATACAATAGAAAGAGATCAAACCCCTCACGTGGTCTATAAAATGGCATGGCTTCAATTAGGTTGCCAGGCATCCTACTACGGTGAGACTCGGGCTAACCGTAATACAAGAATTTACCAACACAGGTATGTATATAACAGGGTTAAAAATAAAAATGACGGAACATGTGTATTCTGGGACCACCAAGCAGCTACAGGCCATGTATTTGAACCTAGTTCTGCCCAAATAGTTTGTACAGAGAAGGGTGATGCCAAAAGAAAAGTTAAGGAGGCTTTTTACATTGCAAATGATCCCAGTGTCATTAATAGAAGAGAGGCATGCTTTGCTCTCTCTAAACAATGGACTAATTAAATATTCAAACTCATTTGCTTATGTGTACAATAAATAACGACAGTATTCATTCACAAAGCTATGAGTATGAGATTCCAACATTAAATCTCCAAAGCGCTAAGCAGACCGCTTACACATTATTTTAAGTATAATTAATAGCTTCACTAACGAATGCTAAAAAAGTCGCATATTTATAATTAAAAAACAAAGCAATATATACATTTATTTATTTTTAAAAATATTGAAATCATTTTTTTTTATTATTGAAATCATTTAATGTAATAAATCCGAAAATTAAGGCTTTTATTTTTGTCCCCGAATATTTAGAAATAAAAATATTAAATGGTGAATTGTATGGAAATAGCTGCTTTAAATTCCTAATGAAGAAGTCTTTCTTTTCTTTTTTAAACAAATTGTTATTGCAAAATAATTTACTAATATTCAATATTTAATATAATTAAAAAAAAATAAAATTATCGCTCGTAGCTATAAAATTGTTGCTGATGGGGGAGGGGATCTAAAAATCCTATTTTGGTTATCAGCAATGATTCTAAGGATCCTAAATGTGATTGTGGATAGAATATTTTTAAATTTAATAAAAGTCACTCCAGCCTTCTGTGGAGATATATTTAAAACAATGTAAATGTTAAAATAAAACAAAATAAAATGGATGAAAGTTAGTTTATAAAAATTAATGCTTAATTTTAAGTCAGGATTTTTTTTCTTCGGGTATATAAAAAAAACCTCTGAACTTTGTAAATTATTATATTTCAAATGAAATGATATCAACTAATTCATTGTTGTTGTTTTTTTAATTAAAAAAAAATGTCTTGAGCAATTTAGTTTTATATATTATAAAGCTGGAAGATTAAAGTTCTAAAAAGTTTCTGGTTAGATTACCAATTAAAGAAAGTAAAACAAGAAAATCTTAATAAACCCAAAACTGTTATTACACTTTTAGTATACCAGAACTTCAACCAATAGGCAATTGTGTTAAAATACTGGTAAATATATAAAGGATGCATGCACATATGTATAAAAATATAAATTGTATGAAGTCACATTTTAATTAAATAATTTGAATAATTTTGGTACATAATTGATCCGTGTGAAAATATGTATTGTGTATATATATATGTAATAAGTTAAGTTTGATGTCTGTATTCATTCCACAATATATGTAATATTTAAATCAATATATATATATCAAAATACAGTAAAATTCACATAAATTACATAATTTTAGAAGTACTTTCGACTATACATCTTCTAGTCTTTCTCAACTATGTAACAGTGAATAATCAAAACGAGATCACCTTTCACAATACCCATAATTCAATTCAAATTTCCCACAATTCTGTTATTTTAACGTTTGATGATTCATTAACATTTGACGATTTTTTTTAAATCAACATAGCTTCTTTTATTTGCATTTAATTCAATTTGCACAATTTTTATATTTTGATAATCAAATTTAAATCCATATTGACAAGATTTATTATGATTAAATATAACAGATGATGAAGGTTTATTTACATCTATTCCTGATTGTTTCTCTTTTTGAATTCTATTATATAAAGGCATATGCTCTTTTACTCTTTTCTCCAATATACACTTAGATTCACCGATATACTGTAAACCACAATTACATATCAATTTATATATAATACAATTTTGATTAAAGTTTGAATTTCGAATTTTAGAATTGTTAAGTAATCTATTTATATTTGTTGAGAAAAAAGCAATATGACACAAACCATCATAAATTCTTCTAACAAACTTGACCTGTTCATCTGATGTAAATGGCATTGAAATCCATTTCATTTTGATATTATTTTTATTTTTAATTATATTCTACTGTTGATTCTTTTTAAATTTTTTAATAATATTAGTAATAGCATTTTTATTATAACCAATTTTCAACAAATCATTAACAAATAAATGTACATTTTTTATTTTATCACTAGAATATTTGCATAATTTTTCATTTCGAAATAAAAAAGATAATAGATAGATAATTGGAGTTTTTAACTGAATTTCAAGAAATTGTCAAAGAGCTAAAAAGAAAAGGACATGAAACAAAATGAAATGAGAATCTGCTTTGATATTTAAAAGAGAGATTGGAGAAATTGAATTAAACTTGGAGAGATAATCAATTTACATAATTATTTCATTAAGTTTTATTTTTACTTACTTTTGACAATAATTATATCTTTGTCCCAGATAGCAATGGACTTTTATGTGAGAATTTTCATAGCGATTCATCATCAATTTGCACCCACTATTTTGATTTAAATCAATTATTCACTATAATCTGTTAAAAATAAATTGAAAATATTTTTCTTAAAAAATATTTTTCCAAATGATGACCATTTTATAAGATTGATGGCTTCATTAAAGCTATATCCTCAAAAATAAAATGGCAGTGTTGATGTAGAAATGTGCAATACAGTATAAATTTATTCATTAAGCATGTACAATACTGTTTTCATTATAGAATTAAAATACAATAAATGTATTGCATATGATTTTCATCATATCCTTAAAAGATAATCAATGCTTTCATTTATGACATATTCAAAGTAAAGAAGATTTTCATTACTAATGATATAAAAGAAAAAAAATGACAGTTTCATTTAGTACAATAAGTAATCAAAAATGATCACATATAATAACAAAGTGTAATAATATTAAATTTTAAAATTTGTATATAAGGTAGAATATATTTGTTTAATCAATTTTATGGATTAAAATTCGTATAAAAGTTATTTTGCTTATGATAAAAAATATGTTGATCACAATTACAAAATTCAGTCTTTGTAATTCTAAATTATTTTGAGGAAAAACAGTGAAAATATGATTTTGTGCATTATGTAGTTGATAATTAACTTTATATGATTAAAGATTATTAAATATAAGTTTAAAATATCATTTGTTTGATCAATTTAAATGAATAATCTTAGACATTTTTTTCCTGAACTGCTGAGTTTTATTGCAAATACAGCATAAATATATATATATATCTTTACAATATTGGCAAAAAAAAGATTTAAACATTTACATTATTCTTTATTAAATTTTTATTTATTTTCACTGCATTTATGTAAAATAAATAAAGTTGCAAAGTTTTAAAAAAAGTCATAGCAGTGCAAAAAAGTTGTTTTATTGATTAGATATTAAAAAATAAAAATTTTCATAAAAAAACAAAGTGAATCAAAAAAAAAATTTAAAATGTACATTGAGATAAGTTTATTTTGTACTTTATGTATGGATCCATTTAGCAGCAAATCCCACCTTTCTATTCTAAATAAGATCTAACGAAAAATTTGTAGCTTTCCATATATGAATATTTTATTTTTACAATTAAACTTTTTATCTGTGTTATATATTGATAATATTAATATTATTTATTGCAAATGTAAGCTTTCAAGCAATAGACATTTTAAAAGTTAATATTTGGTGTTCTAAAAATATAAAAATAAATTTCTAAATGGAGTTCATATCTATAACAATGGTACTAAGAATCATTGGCCACATTTATCTATCCAAAAAATTAGTAAAATGAAATATTAGATATTTGAATTCTATATTATTAAATGGAGATAAATTTATAGTTAGTTATCATCAAAGAAAAATAAATAAATAAAACTAAAGATAGTACTTATTGTTATTAATTTTTTTTTTTTAAATTGATTTTACTATTTGACAAAAGCCATTCTAGTTTGACAAATAGAAACTGCTTTTGCTTTGCTATAATAAACTTTTTAAGAATTGTCTTTTAAAAATAAATGTTTTCAAAGAAAATATTTTTGTGGTAATGTAATTTTTTACTTTAAAATAAGTCTTTTACAAAAATATTACATAAATAACCTTTATTTTGTAATCAAATTATTAAAAATTATCATTTTAGCAATCAGAAATTATTTCTATTGACATAGATTCTCTCCCTCATGGCATTATCATGCAAGAGGCTATTGTCATTGCTTAAAAGATATGAAGCTGACATTTGAATATTTTTTTTCAACTGATAGTTTAAAATTGCAACTGCAGGAAAAAAAACTGCTCACATTACTATAAGGTTATAAATAGGCTTGAAACATGAAGAAGATATAGCAATCATAGTGCTATCTTAATTTCCCAAATCACAAAATCTGCATGTGGTTGTTGCTGTTCTGGAAACTCTGGTTAAAAACCATTAATCAGGAAATATCTTTTTTCTACATAAAAAGCAAAAATGACATTTCATTAAAAAAAAAAATTTTTTTAATTATAGCTAGTAAAATGTTTTTAAATAGTATATTAATTCACAGGTTAATAATTCTTTTAAAAATAATATGTTTAGTAAAATGTATATTCACTAATTAACATTTTTTCCAATTTAAGCTTTACTTTTTTAATTAAATTTTTATACATTTAGAGTTTAAAATAACATTTTTTTCACTATAGAAACTCATTATAATCACTTACTTTTTATGTGTGTTATGACACATTTTGAGGCACCTATTGTCTTTGCAAACTGGGATAAAGGTATCCTTAATTAAATTAAATCATTTTAAACATAGCAAATATATTTTTACTTCAAAACATTTAAATTATTTTCCTTTTAAAATTTATTTTACTTGCATACTTCCACATACTTACTAATATTACATTCAAAGATCAGCCTTTCAAGCTAATTGCACATGCGTCTTTTGCGAGTGTTAAATAATAAATGAATACTTCACTCCACAATACAAGATATAGTATTTATGCAGGAATAAAAGGAATCCTCTTATTCCTATGACTCAAATTCTTTTATATGAGCAAATCTGAAGTACTGTTGAGTAAAGCGTGAGAGTGAAGTATTCATTTATTATTTAACACTCGCAAAAGACGCATGTGCAATTAGTTTGAAAGGCTGATCTTTGAATGTATTACAATTGTACACAGAGCATCATATAAGAATAAATGCTTATTTACTTATAATTAAGTTTCAGTTAGGGTGACATTTAGTAAATTCTAGACAATTTCACCGACGTCATTCATTCAAAACATCGTAGATAGTAATTTAAAGTGAGAATTCTACTCTCACGCTTTACTCAACAGTACTTCAGATTTGCTCATATAAAAGAATTTGAGTCATAGGAATAAGAGGATTCCTTTTATTCCTGCATAAATACTATATCTTGTATTGTGGAGTGAAGTATTCATTTATTAATTAACACTCGCAAAAGACGCATGTGCAATTAGCTTGAAAAGCTGATCTTTGAATGTAATACAATTGTACACAGAGCGTCATATAAGAATAAATGCTTATTTACTTATAATTAAGTTTCAGTTAGAGTGACATTTAGTAAATTCTAGCCAATTTCACCGACGTCATTCATTCAAAACATCGTAGATAGTAATTTAAAGTGAGAATTCTACTCTCACGCTTTACTCAACAGTACTTCAGATTTGCTCATATAAAAGAATTTGAGTCATAGGAATAAGAGGATTTCTTTTATTCCTGCATAAATACTATATCTTGTATTGTGGAGTGAAGTATTCATTTATTATTTAACACTCGCAAAAGACGCATGTGCAATTAGCTTGAAAGGCTGATCTTTGAATGTAATACAATTGTACACAAAGCATCATATAAGAATAAATACTTATATACTTACTAATAAGAAATTTCAGAAATATAAGCAGTAAGAATAAACTTTTTTCAAAAAAATGTCAATTTACATACTTACAAACTTTGCAGCATAAAAATATGTCATTAAGGAATCCCCTAGTTTGCTTTCATTTTCTGTTTTTTAAAAATAAAATAAAATCATTTTTATTGCATTATTATTTCAGCCTCAGCTAATTTTCTCTTTTTTTGTTGTTGTTGTTGTTTACATCTCTGTTAACATGTAATTGTTCTATTTGTTCACAAAGTATTAAGAAAATTTAAGAGAGTAAAAAAGTTATATAATTAAAATATGGAATAATTTTTGATTCAAATAGATTTTTTGTCTCAAAATTTTTTGAAAAAAAAAAAAAAATTAGGTATTTTTCTGTAACTAATTGAATAAAAATTATTTTTAAAAATATTCTAATTTTTGTGTCCTATTCCATTCAGCACTTTGTGACAACTATCTATGGTGTCCAAACATGAAGAAATTTTATTGGAAAAAATAGATTTTTACAAAGCCAAAATTTATTCGGTGAAATGGCATAAATTACATTATGGAAGATAAAAAAAATTTAGAGTTATGTTTTGAAGGGAAATAGGGGTTATTTCAAAAAACACTTTTACTGACTAATGATAACATAAAATTCTTGTTGTTGATTTGCTTTCTTTCTTACTAATAAGACTATTTTCCAAAAAAATAATGACAGGCTTCACATAATAAACATTTTCTTAAGCTATTTTTAACAAAATTAAACATATCTAATGGTTAATCATAGTTGATTTTTTAAAATTAAATATATCTGATCAAAATCTCCATTAGTGATATTGAATATCCATCTCTAAATTTGGTTGCCATTTGACATCTGTGATTAAAATGTTAAATCATATAAAAGAATCAATCGAAAAGAGCCATATTCTTCATTAAATTTTTATTTGCTCAATAAAAGCTTTATCCATAATAAAAAGGCAAACTAGAAATTCAGTGTTTATACTTGTATGAGATACTATATTAATAATAAATCACATATCATCTTATAGCTGTTTTTTTCATTAGAATCAGCACTCATCTCCAGCATAAATTATCAAAAAATCAGTGACTTCCTGATAATAATAGTTAGATATATATTTATCCATTGGCAAAAATGTTCATATTTAACAATCAAATAGACATTTATCAAAAGATGATTGTTATGAATAAGTGCTTGGGTAAATGCACTCCTTATAAAACTAGTTTGTGTAATGCATACCAGTAAATACATGCCAATGGTGTTGTTTAGAAAACTTTTGTGATTTAGCCTAACTAAAAAATCTGTTTGGGTGAAAGTGCTTTTTCCAGTGTCTTCAAGATGAGTGTGCTTTACTTGTAACACATGATCAAAAGGTAAATATTATGCACTTGTGTAAAGAATAATATAATGTAATGATATGAACTTGGCTAACTCTGACATTGTCATATATTACAAGCAACCTCGATTAATTAACTTTAAGTTGAACGATAGGCCAATCATTTTTAAAATATGCATTAAAAGTAAAGAAAAATTTTGATTCTCTAGATTCATGACTTATAGTTAAATGGCTATATAATTTAAATAAAAAAATAAAAATTGACATATTTTATTCATAAAAATAATTTTAAAATTTAAACATTTTAAAAATAGTATGTGCAAGTTAGAAAGAAATAGAAGCATTCTTCTTTTCTCTTTATTAAATATTGCTAGGAGATAGTTATGAACAAATAATTTATAGATCCCTATAGAATAAATAAAATAAAATATGGTTGTATAAATAAACAATATATAAGGTGAAAAGTAAATAATTTAAACAAAAGTTTTCAAAAATTAGAAATGAATTTTGTATTTAAAAAATATTTAATCAAAGTTAAATTCTATCAAAAAACCCAACAAAACAAAAATTAATTAAAGACAACTATAAGGTTTAATTAAGTTAAATTAAAAAAAAAAAAAAAATTATGAGTAATCGCAAGGCGGAGAAAGAAAAAACAAGATTAATTATAAATCATTAGAAAAATAAAAAGATTAAAAACAAGAAAGGAAAACATCCTAATCATCATGGGAAGAGTTGACCTTTGGGCAAACTACATAAGGAGACACGGAAACATCATCATCTGAAGAATCAAAGCATACATCATTGGCATCATGCCACATGGAAATATTCCAGTTCTAGTATCATTAGTATTACTTAACTTTTAGAAATATTGTTGGTACTTTTTAGTACTGATTTAAACTTAGCTAGAATAGAAATTTTTTGTTAGTGAAAATAATATGCTATGCTAACAAGGGAGTCTAAACAATATAGCTTTACTAAACCTAAAAAAACATCCATAAAGAGTCCAGAAATGGTGATGAAATGAAATATAGCTTATTTGCTCCTCATCACCTGCATTTGTATAACCTACATATTCGAGCAAAAGATACCAACATTAAGATTCCAACCTGAATCAATCAACTGATATGGACTAATTTTATATGACACTGAAGACACAAATGGATCAGTCTGTTTAGAAAATGTACTAAATTAATTTAAAAAATAGTCAATGTAAGATTATTTAAATTTATCCATATAAAAATAAGAGCCTTAACTATCTATAAAATTTTACTAAGACATTTTAATGTCAATTTTTGGTTTATAAGTCATAATTTTTTTTATTTAGGAATGCCAATAGATTATTTAACTTGATATTTTAGCTAACCATTTATTTATATTTAATCTTTAGTATTATTTTAATTTCAATTGGATATGTTATCTAGAATGTATTTATATTTAATCTTTAGTATTATTTATTTTTTATGTTTATTAGTTTGAAAGCAATAATGTTTATGTGGAATTTCAGACATCAATCGAGATGAAATTAATTTTAATGTTTAAATGATTTAGTTGTCTGGGATAATCTCTTATTATCCTGAGAATTCATGTTCTATATTGAAGTGGGATCCTTACCAAAAATTGTGATGGTGACCAGAGGATAGTATATCCTTAGGTATTCTTTCTTAGAAGGAAATGATCACTCAACCTAGATTTAGTACAGTTCAAACCTCTATATATTTCATATAAATGTATATGAATGAAACCCACTGAGAAATGATTTGATGTATGATGGTCTGGAAATATAAACTGGAGATCTTATATAAAGCCATGATATTGCAGTGTTTTCAGGGAGTTAAAACTCAGCTGAAATTGCATAAATAAAAATAGGTTCATAGAGGTTTGTAGTTTTATGTATTTTATTATTATCATTAAATAAAAAACATATATAACATTGAATTAAGATCCAAAAACCAAGGATTATTAACATTACAATTTTGTTATCAGTTATCCGATGATACATTAGTTTGATTATTTACGGCATAACTAAAATACTATTATAGTCCCTTTCATTACCTCATATCTATTCAGTTCATTAAACTTTAGCAGTCCTTAGATTATAACTATTATGCAGGTTGTTAATTCCTTTATTTTGTCTAGTTTTAGCCTTAGAGCGGGGAGTAAGTTAATCAAAAGAAACCCGGAAAAACGCCTTTTTCTATTTTCACTCTTACATCAACGCTCTCTGCTCACTACCCCTCTAGTCATTATTTCTAGAGTTAATCCGTCTTACCATTCAGTGCACTTCCTCTCACTCTCAAACATAATTTTTTAGTCTGATCGATAATCTGTGTTCTTGTGAGTTTCTGAGAACAGGAGGTCCCTCACTTTCCTGGTCTGTTTGATTGTGTGCAGAGCTAGTGGAGTCTGTTCTTCCTTGTATCATACTTAATGTCTCTGGTTCAATGAGAAGATTCTTTTCCTGTGGACTTCAGGATGGCATTTCCCTTTCCTCCTTTGTTAAAGACTCCCACTGGTGAGCAGTTTCAATAAGAGTCTTGTTATCATCTAATGGTGTAACTACTGCCTTTCTTCTTATGTAGTTTACATGTCTCCGTAAAGAAGGACCATTTTCCAAACTTATGTTATAAATAACTCTAGACATCAGATTTATAACAATTCCAGGTGTTCACTAGGTCTTGTACCCATACTACATCTTCCCTTCTAAACTTTGGGAAATGTTTATGAATGTCCAGGTAGACCTCTGGACCCTTTTCCAGTCCTTTCCTCCTGAGGCATGTGTATGGCAAGTCCTGCTGAATAGTAGGTCGGCAGGTGATTTCTCATGATTTGATTAAGGTAGCAAACTGGGAAAAATATGATCTCTGTTAATGCTTTATCCATTTTTGTGTAGCTTATTTTCTTCAAGCCCTTTTTTAAGCTTTGGACTGCCCTTTTGGCCAATCCATTTGAGGCAAAATGATAGGCAGGTGTCAGGATGTGTTGAGTCCCTCTTTCAGACAGATAATTTTTAAAAATTTATCCAATACCAGCATATCCAGATATCCATGTGTTGCAAAATTTTATTGGAGAGCCTTTATGTACACTTTGCATCAACTGATTTGACTAAATGATATTCAGTACAAGGTCTGTAAAAGTCCACAATTGTTAAGACCAAGTGTCCATTTATAGGGCCCACATGATCAATGTCAACACATTCCCAGAGTTTATTAGGCTCAGACCAAGAACTAAATGTTTTACTTGGCAAGTTGGCTGCACCTTGGCAATTATGACATTGCTTCGCCAGCCTCTCAATGTCTTGGTGAATGTGTGGCCACTAATACATATGCTTGAGATAAGGCCTTCATCCTCACTATCCCAGGGTATCCAGCATAGAGTGATCCTAATATCTATGAGCTTCCTTCCATAGTATGAACACTCAATCTGCTCTAGTGATGCAATCATTACAGATTAACAGATATTGATGAGCTTTCCAGATAGCTGTATGTAGAAATTTTGGGTGGCAGTTAGGCCATTTTATTTTAATCCATATTTTCAGCTGGTGACAGTCAGGGTATCTAAGTGTACATTCCACACTCTTGGCACTATTCAAGATATTATTCAATTTGACCACTTCTAGTAGATTCGCCTCCACAAATTCGTGTGACCTATCAGCTTTTAATGGTAGGCATGATAGAGCATCAGTATGTGGTATTTGTTTTCCTGGTTTATACATTAAGTTGTAGTCATAGGCTGCAAGAATGTTTATTCATCTTAACATTCTTTGGCTGCTATAGTCAGGAGTTTTTCCCCAATGTGCCTAATAATGGATGATGGTCCATACATATGGTGAACTTCTGGCCATAGATATATTGGTGGAACTTTTTTACTGCAAAAATAATAGTGAGGGCTTTAGTCCAATTGATGACAAAGTGCAGGAGCAGATGTTCATGGCCATTTATTTGGTGAGAGATTACAACTCTAATGCCATTCTCAGAAGCATCTGAGACAATAATTTCTTGATCACTCTGATAATGCATTAGTAGGCTTTCTGAAGATAATAGAGCTTTTGCTGTCTGTAGTGTGATCCATTGTTCGACTTGCCACTTCCAGCATTGTCCCTTGCATAGTAGTATATACAATGATTTTAAATTGTGAGATTTTCCCTTCAAGAAATCTTCATAGAAATAAAGTAGTCCCAAGAAAGCCTGCATTTTTTATGGCTATGACCTTTTCCGGATTTGAGCATTTGCCATTTTGGTTAATGATATGTCCCAAAAACTTTATTTCTCTCATAGACCAAGTACTTTTGGTAACATTAATTTTAATTCCCACTCATTCCAGTCTAGCACATATGGTAAGTACACATTCTTCCAATTCTGTCTCTGACTGAGCATGGGGATTATGCCCTTCACATAATGCATCAATTGATCGATCTTGGATTGAAAAATATTGGGGGCTGTCATAATTCCAAATGGCAATTTGTTGCATTGGAAAAGTCTGACAAGTGTACTCTAGGTCAATATTTTGGTTGTCTTATCAGTGACTGGGATCTGGTGAAAAGCAGACTTCATGTCAATTTTTTGCAAAAACAGCAGCTTTCTGAAATGATACCAATATTTCTATGACATTTGGAACAGGGTACACACTTTTGTTTAGATAACAGTTTACAGTAACCCTATAATCTCTGCCGATCCATAAGCTTCATCAGGTTTTGCTACTATCACAATTGGAATGGCCCAATCTGAATCTTCTATGGGTGATAACATCTCTTCCCTTATGAGACTTGCTAAACTCTCTTCAACCTGGGTTCTGAGTGCAAAAGGAACCTTCCAGGGTTTACACATCACTGGTTGTGCATCTTCTGTTAATTCGATATTTACCAGATTTATCCCTAAAATGGTCAAGTTTTTCTTGGAAGATTTTCAGGAACTGCTTATGCACTAACATTTTGATAATCTGGATTAATATACCTAATGAGCAAAACCAATTTCAGCCTAGTAAGGGTTGACTACATACAAAGGTAGTGTTTTGTTTTTATTATTTACCTTTACTGGAACAGAAACCTTCCCACAGATTGTTATGTCATTACCATTCATGTCCATGGAGATTACATTTGTTTTATCTAGATTTAATTTTGACTTGTGGGTAGAATTGTTCTATTCCATTAGACATGATGGATAGTCATGCTCCACTGTCTATCTCCATTGTAACTTTAATTTCCATGATTATTAAATCTAGTACAATCTGTTCACTTAGTTTTTACCCTTTTAATTTCTGACCTTTTGTCTGTGGTTTCTGTTAATTTTACAGGTAACTGCTATTGATTGTTATTCCTTCTGTAAATGCTTGCCATGTAGTCTTTTATGCCACAAATATGGAACTTTTGGTTTTTGAATTTGCAAACTCTTTTTATGTGTCTCTTTATTCTGCAACAAAAACAAGTCAAACCCTCTCTCCGTGTTCATGATGATGTTTCCACTGTTTCCTTAGTTTCAGCTTGGAATTCCATTGCTTTTGTTACCATCATCTCATGAGCAATACATCTAGTAATTGCAGTGTTGTAATTGATGTCTACTTCACTGAACAATAATTTCCTCTAATTATGGTCGATCATGTCATAGAGAAATTGATCTAAGAGCATGTCATCAAGATTAGGAAATAAACAGTCTCATGACAAGGTTTGCAATGCAATATTATATTGGAGTAGGTTTCACGTGGATGTTGTTTTCACATTCTAAACCATAGGCATACAACTATTTTGGTAATTGCAGGTTGAAAATATGCAGTAAGTTTTTCCACTAATACTGTGTATGATAATTGTTCTGGGGTTTTATTGTCAACTAATTGTTTGGCAATTTACAATATATCTGTTCCAGTGAAGAATAATAATGTAGAGACTTTAGTCATCTTTGATTTTATTTAGCCTCATGTATTGTTTCAATTGTTCCACATATAGTGTCCATTTAGCTGGATTTTCGATCTCAAATTCTCGGATATTTTGCGAAGGAAAAGCTATGTTCATATGAGGTTTTGAAATTGCTTTTTATCTTCTCTTGTTTACAAAATGATGACCTCCATTATCCTGTCAACTGTGTAATCTGCAGTATTTTCAGGGAGTTAAAAATCAGCTGAAATTGCGTAAATGAAAATAAGCTCGTTGAGGTTTGTAGTTTTATATATTTTATTATCGTAAAACAAAAAGCATATCTAACATTGAATTAAGATACAAAAAACCAAGGATTATTACAATTTCATTATCACTTTTCTGATGATACATTCGTTGGATTAGTTATGGCATAACTAAAATACTAATGTAGTCCCTTTTATTATCTTGTATCTATTCAGTTTATTACACTTTAGCAGCCCTTAGGTTATAACTATTATGCAGGTTGTTAACTCCTTTATTTTGTCTATTTTTAGGCTTACAGTGGAGAGTAAGTTAATCGAAGAAAATCCGAAAAACACCTTTTTCTATTTTTTACTCAACGTTCTCTGCTCACCACCCCCTCTAGTCATTATTTCTAGAGTTAATCTGTCTTACCATTCTGCGCAATATGTAACATAAGAATTGATCATAATCATCAATATCAATTCTAATTAAATTTAATTAATCTAATTCAAATTTCAATTAACCTTTGTTAAACTGACAAATTGCATAATGATTTTAAAATAATTTGGTTACACCTGTTTGTTAATGTATATATGAGTTCTCAATAGAGGCACCATTACTGTTATCATTAGATTAAGTTCCCAGTGCATAAATGGCCCAAGCAATGACTGCTCTAGATTAATAGGATATGAGACTTATACCCTAAAAAATGCAATTTAAATAAGTAGTTTGCAGTGTTGCTTGAGAATGTGCTAAATATATAAATAAAAAAACAAATTAAAAAAAAAAGTTAATAAGGGCAGTAAAATGGAAGTTTGTGGGCAGATAGAAATGACAAATAATAAGCAAAGATAGTAAGAAAAAATTAGACATAGGTGTAATTTTTGTTCTTGAAAAGATATAGTCAGGGTAAGGATGGTGTACTATCCAATAAAAATTATATGTATATATATTGTAAGGTGTGGCCTTACATCACTCCAGTACCATTAAAAACACACTGCCTCATTCGAATCCAAGACCCAATAAATAAAAATGAGTTAAAATTCATTTCAATAAAAAAAAATGAAATTAATCACAAGCACTATAACTGACAAACCATTAATTGTTTATCCAATTAAACACCTGATTTAATTGTATCTTAATTAAACCATAAAACATATATACAAACACTAACCTTTTTTAAAAACATCTTGTCAATTGTAACTCCTATACATTAAAACAATATGAGAGAAATACGATCAGATAGATTACATGCATAGTAAGAAATGAAAAATTATTTAAAGGAAAGAAATAACAAATAAAATTTTTGTTATTAACAGGGCCGGATCCAATAAGTGCGGGGCCCCTTCAAGTGCGGGGGCCCGATTGGGCCCAATCGCCTTAAATCAATCCCTAATAATGACATAAAAAGTGCTCAGCTCTTTAATTTAATAGCTTTATATTTTAATAAAATAAAAAAAATTCGCTTTATTCTAGCTTCATTATCTGTGCAAACAGTGCATATGTATATATTACTTTATAACGTTTAGTGAAGTAATAATTTAAGTATTTCAAGTAAATAATTAATCTAAATGATAAGTTTAGGTCATCAAAAATCATATTAAATAAAATATATTCATTTTAATAATTAGAGAAATATATAAACCAATGACTTTCTTCTAAAAGAAGAGAGAAAAAAATTTCATCAGCTGAACAACTTGCATAAAGTTTAAGCTGAGAAATTGAACTTTCAGTTCAAGTAGAAAATTCAGCCACCATTAAAGTGAAATATTAATGGAAACAACCATTTGGATATTCAATAAAAAAATAAAAAGCATATAGATTCAAGTCTAGCGAAATGAAATGAAAAGAGTATATGAAAATTTTGAATGTAAAGTTCATCAAAATCAGAAAGAATACTGAACGGATATTAGTGAATGAATAGAGAATATAGAAATAGATCATCATAAAAAGGAACAAGACACCAAAATAGATACTCATGAAAAGAAATTTCAATCTATGGAAAATAACTATTGGTGCCTCAACATGAAACAAAACTTGATGGAAACAGAAATGAGGTAAAACAAAAACAGTATTGAAATTTTACTTGAGAATCATACTAGCATATTAAATCAAATAGAAAACAACATTTCTGTAAATCAAATGATTAAAAATCTAGAAGGCGAATATGATAGGAAATTAGATAAAGTGAAAGAAAAACAAAATCAAAACTCTCAAAATGTTAAACTTTCTGAGTATGAACCCGAAGCAACAACAGAAAAGTTGAATTGTATCTTGGAAACTGTCAGTAGAAATTGAAAAAAAAAAAATTTAAGACCAGAGAACAATATGAAATGGGTGATGAAAGGGAGTATATGCATGCATCAAACATACAATAATAATGAAGATATCTTTGACCCAAGGAAAGAAGATACGAATACTCACACTATCCAATCACCTATAATTGTTCAAAATGAAAACAGTAACACTCAGAACCATAAATTCGAAGAACCAAAAGAAAAACCCAATTAAATTAGCTCCAATTCTTCTTCAGAAATCCATAATTATGCTATGGAAACATCTAGTGATTGAGGAAAAGATCAAATGGACACTTACAAAATAATAATAAAAAAGAGCACAAAACAGAACAAAAATAAAAAGAAACAAAAGAATAAAATCAAGATTGAAGGCAAAACATACATTAAAACACCGCCCAGTAGGGAAGCAAAAAGTTTTATGTTCCATAAACTGTATAATGTCTATGAGGGCCCATTCACCTTCATCAAATTTTCCAATACAAGTGCTTAATACGCAAATAATGAAAATGGACCCATAAGATTATGACATCAGGATACGAAACCAGACAAGAAAACAGAATAACCCTTTTTTTTTAGCATTGTAAATTTTTTAAAAAAATATGTATATATACAATTAAACCAGTTTAATTCAAAATAAAAATCTTCAGGGTATGAATTTAAACTCATGTAACAAGTAATTAGGATTATGACTGATAAAAACGTAAAGGGGAGGGTGCTTATGTCTGAAGATATATTTGGAAAATTAACTTTTAGAAATAAATTATAATCATATTTCTAAGAATAAGTATTGAACCATACCATTATTGTCATGAATGAAGACTGATTACTCCAATGAGTTGCTTTAGTTGAAAATTAATGATAACTTTCTCGTATAACATATACCAAAGAAAATCCATCAAGTCTCAAAGCAAGAGTAGGAAAGGTATTCTTAAACAGATCTATATTTAAACTAATGCACAAGTTATCCAAAGTGAAACTTAGCTGCATCTCTAATCAGATCTTCTGCTATAAAAGTTTTGGTATATCATTACATTAGGAATAAGTACAACCATAAACAACATATCTTATACTACCAAATATATGAATTAAAGACAAATTGTGTAAAATTATTCCTGAGGATAGAATAACTCAAGCAATCAAAAATCCTAGTACTACATTATGAGTTAGCTACTATACATAACCTTAGGCCAATATACCCTAGCAAAAGTAAAATATAACTTTTCAGGGAAGAGTATTTAAAGATAAATCAAAATAACCAAAAAAAAATCAGAAAATCACCAAAAAAAAAACACTCATTAAATGAGGAATAGTAAAAAGGTAAGTAATTAAAGATATTCATCTTTCACACCTTTTTACTGGGGGGATGATGTAAGGTGTGGCCTTACATCACTCCAGTACCATTAAAAACACCCTTTGCCTAATTCGAATCCAAGACCCAATAAATAAAAATGAATTAAAAGTAATTTCAATAAAAAGAAAATGAAATTAATCACAAGCACTATAACTGAGAAACTATTGTTTTCTCCAATTAAACACCTAATTTAATCTTACGATAAATACATATCTTAATTAAACCATAAAACATATACATGAACACTAAACCTTTGTTAAAAACATATCAATTATGATGTAACTCCTATATATTATAACAATGGGAGGGAAATATGATCAGATAAATTAGATGCAAGTAAGAAACGAAAAATTATTTATACAAATAAAATTTTTGTTATTAATGTATTATATATACAATAATCACTAATAATGACAAATAATTAATCTAAATCATAACCATGAATCTGCTAGTTTAAGTCATCAAAAATTACTTTATATAGAATATCTTTATTTTGGTAATTAGAGAAATATAAAATCCAATGATTTTTTTGTAAAAGAAAAGACAAAATAATCTTATTGGATGGACAACCTGCATAAAGTTTAAGCTGAGAAATTGAACTTGCAGTTCGGATAGAGAATTCAGCCACTATTAAAGTGAAATGTTAATGGAAACAACCCTTTGAATATTCAGTAAAGAAATATAAAGATACAAATCTAGCTGAGAGATTCTAAAGTGAATTCTTCCAAATTAAATTCAAATTCTTCGACATTTCCAAAGTGTTTCTAACTTTAAGACAGAGATCGAATTAACTTCAATTCAGAATATCTAATAGTAAAAACATTGCTTTTACTTCACTCAAGATATTCCAAATATATATATATAAATTAGCAATATAGACAACCGTGCATTGCTAATCGCAAAGAGACATTAGGGGAAGAAAGTAGTCATCCATGGAGCTGTAATTGCCAAAATTGAAATGAAATTGATCTAGCATTTACATCTATGCTATGAAACATCAAATTTACTATTGAGGAATGAATTGACCAACTCAACATCTCAAAGCAGGCCCTCAAAGGGGAGAAAGACATAATGGATGTTTTAGAACATTCGAATCTTACCACCTATAATCTGGAATGGATTAAGGAAGTTGATTATAATCTGTAACTAGGGCATTTTCCTTATGAACTCTCTCAAATTACATTTAGGTTGACATCATAAATTTTAATGATTTTATGTAAATTACTTTATCTCTTTCCTTTAATATGGATGAAAGGGTGGTATGAGTTGATACATAATAAAATTAAATATTATTAGCCTTATTGTAAATAAAAATAAAATATAGATTCTGATGAAAACTTGCATGCTTATAGATCTGATCATCATCAAGGGAGAGGTAAGATTTTACATTAATTGTCAATGCTTGTACATTGATACCATTATTTATGCTTTTTGTTTGTTAGTATTAATCATTGTTTTCGGTGTACCTGACCATTTCTAGTATAAATGCTCTTTCCTGTCTTTACCCTAATCAAACACTATACTAGGAGGATCCCATATCATCAATATGATTGATGTGATTTAATCCATCTAGTGGAAGTAATATCAAATTATAATTTTAATAAAATAATTTAACAAGCAAGGAGGATTTAAATAATCATAAGTTCCTAAAATAATTTTCTACTGCATTAATTTGGACATCAATTAATAATAATCAAAGAATATCCATCGATGTTAAATTAAATCATTTATATTTTGTTATCAATATCATTACTAAGTTTATATTTATTGTAAATAAACTTGTTAAATATATATATTTTTAAATTAAAGACTATCGTTTGTATTTATCCATATTCATTTTTCAATTTGTCATATATTCTTACACATTTACATGTTGTCACACTCTCACATACCTTCATATATTCTTACACATACTCGCACATTAGTTAATATTGATATACCCTAAACTAGACGACTATGCAGATTCTTCCTGAGTTTGAAATCTGGGAATAATGGAAATTAAAAGAATGAGATGAGTATATGGGTATAGTTTGATACATATTTGAGTATTAATACTCCATCTACCAAAATGAGGTCAGTGTGCATGGGTATATACATGTAGAGATACTACATAGACTCTTTTACCCACTATGATGACCTAGTTAAACTATTATCACATCATGTTAAAAAAAACCCATTCCATTACAATATATATATTGTAATCATAAAAATAATAAATATAACGGTAATAAACTATTATAAATCTTTGAATCCCAGAAGTACTGCCATGGCAGTTGAGGCAGGTTTAAGAAATTAACTGAAAGTACTTCTGATGATTGAAAGACTGTTTATAATAGTTTATTATCTTTATATTTATTATTTTTATGATTACAATTTTGTTCTAATTAACGGACATTTTATTTATATTATATATAATAATCTTACTTAAAGTAACAAAAAGTCAATATTAATGAGATTTAGAGTTAGTGAAATGATGCAAGCAGAAAATATTGGAAAGAGAAGAAATAAAAAATGAAACCTAATATTTCAGAGACAGTGCAAAACTCTAGCCATCAAAGGTAGGAAGAACAAGGGATAGAAGAGTCAAAATCATGTCAAACAAATATTGGCATGGAAGTAATTATAAAAGTGATACAACAAACTATAGTAAGAATACTCAAAGAACATAATGAAGAAATCCAGAAAATGTGAGAATAAATATTATAATTATGTTTGCAAGATTGAAAGGAAAAAAAGTCAGATGGCAGTACAGTAAGGAAACAGACAAAAAATGGAAATGCTTCATATCATAAAATCTACAAACAAAAAAGTTCCTCCAATCCAATAAAATCAAAAATTATAAGATGAATGAATAACAAGCTAAGGAATATTACACAAATACCAGTGTGAGGTTAGCAAAAGAACTGGACACAGAAAATAGGAAATCCATTTCAGTTGGAAGTGACTAGTAGAGATCAAATTTTCAAGTCACCTCAAATAAAAACACCCACACCATTAAAGAAATATCTGGAGATAAAGTTTGATTATTGTATAGATAAGAAAAATCTACTTTCTTGATGAACCTGGATCAGTTTCAAGGATAAACAATTTTTCAGGAAATGCCACATATACAATGTAAAATGAATTATAGAAATAAAAAAGTCTGAAAAATATAATATGACAAACACTGAAAGGGACAAGAAACAAGTACAGTACAATTGCTGAAAGGCTGAGACAATACTAGCTTGCTACCAAGACAAAATAAATTAAGGAAAATTAAAAAATGGTCCAAAGAAGACCATGATAACAACCAAGAGCTCAATAAAAAAAAATATAAAAAGTATAAATTTGTTTTGTAAAATAATTAAGTGTCCAAGAAGCATCAAACTAAGACAGCAGTTTGGACTCTTATTAGCATCTGAAAAAACCTCATAAATAACATAAATGGTGAGGTGTGAGAAATAATCTTACTTTATTCCATATGAATAATAAATAAATATGGTAAGCAAAAAACTTCTCTAACAAAATATAAATGAAATAAAGTAGCTGATTGCTATGCCAATTTCTATGATTTAACAAAGATATATTAGATGGTGTCTTGATGCATTTCTCGGGTGCATCTAGGATCGAGTCATGTGTGCATGCTTTCTATACAATTTTACTCATATATTTGTTGTTTTAAATATGCAGAGATGGCCATCCTTTTATTGGATAGTACTTTAGTTGAGATTTCCTGAAGCTATCTGTATACCAGTAGAGCATTTTTATTATTCTTTTAATTGGAGATACAGCTGTAAATGGTAGGCCTGATGTACAGTATTAGTTCAGTTGTCCAATTTGATTTTTTGTTAAATAAATTGTACATAGCATGGATCCTTAACTCTAGTACATGAGGGATTACTTGTGGAGATGTATATTGGCAAAGTTGTGCATTAGATGAAGGACAAAAAAAAAATATGTAATGAAATATGCAAAAAAAAAATATAGAATGATACTCGGTCTCAGAGCAATTTATAATGTTGCTAATGACCAAGCAATGTAACATATGATAAAATTTCAATAAGAAAATGTATATCTCCATTTCATCATTTTAGAAGAGGGGAATTCTAATGAAAAGAACTTGGCAAACTCTGGCCTATATATTAAAAGTAATTTTTAACTAATTAATCTTAAATCGAGATAGACCAAGCATTTTAAAATATAACAGGATGGTTTATCATTAAATGTTTATATAATTTAAATAAAATAATATAAATAATAATTTTATATTCTCCGAAATGAGTTTGTTTGTAAAGTCTTTTTTGTTGAATTTTAGCTTAGTAGAGGGTTATAAACAATATACAAGGTAAAAATTAAATAAAAATGTCCAAAAATCAGAAATTTTGTACTTCAAATATATTTTGTAACTTTGTTTAATAATTTATTCAAAATTAAATTTTATCAAAAAAAAAAAAACTAATTACAAGGTTTAAATAGATAAAAAAAAAAAAAAGAAAAAAAAAGGGAAACAAGATTAAAAATTAGAAAAACATACCAAGGGCTGTCCTTCAGACAGAGACTATAAATTATATACATATCTGTAGAGTCAAAGCACACATCACCAGTATCATGTAGTTTGGTAAACATTATTTATGAAGTACTTTTTAGTACAGATTCAAACTCAGCGAGAATGACAATTTTCTGTGTAGTGAAAATCATGAAAGTGATGGGATAGGCTAACCAACATGCACTAGAGCCTCAACAATGTAGTTCTATCAAGCCTTTCTAATACATCCAGAGATAGTGAAATATACTTATTTTCCCATAGGAGACTAGCACTATAAAGATATGAACCCAAAATAAACAAATTGATATGGACTAATTTTGTACCAGAGACCAGCTAATTGATGTTTGGTAAGCTTATTAAATTTGGTAAAAAATTATTGCAATAAGATCTTTTATATTTACTTACATAAAAATAAAAGGTCTCAGTTATCTGTAAAATTTTACTAAAATATTTTTATTTCTACAATTTTTAATGTATAAGGGATTGTTTGTTTACAAAACTCAGTATTTTAGCTAAACATATAATTTTTAGTATTATTTTGTTTCAAATCAATATTTTATGTTGTATGCTTTAATCTTTAGTAGTATTTCTTTTCTGTTTATTAGTTTATTCTATTCATAAAATAATATTTATGTGAAATTTCAATATATCAATCAAGGTTATCTGAAATAAATGTTTTGTTGCTTAAATTTAGTTGTCTGTGCTGTTGTCCTACTAGTTTCATCTCCAATGCTACCTAACAATTCTCTTATTGTGAGAATTCATTTTCTAAACTGAAGTAAAAGATGGTTACCAAGAAAACTGATATATTGCTACCAATAGGTAAATATCCATAGGTATCAATCCAAGTTAGAGTTAGTGGAATTCAAACTCTGTGTATCCAAATACACATTTATGGTTGAATATGAAATAAGGTTTTCAGAGATGATTTGGTAATTAGAAAATATTACTGGGGCAAACTACTATATAAGTAATATAAGGTTTGATCATCAATATTATTATTAAATTTAGTCAATCAAATTCAAATTTCATTTAATCTTTGTTAAACTGATGATTTGCATATTGATTTTAAAATAATTTGATGATGAAATTAAATGTATAAGTGCGTGTGACTTGTCATTAGACACCCCATCATTAGATTAAGTTCCTGGAAAAATTAGATATATTTGAATTTTATTAAGTTTTAAAATTCACAACTAAGATTAAAATATACATATATTTATTTTTGCCCTTTTCAGTATGATAGATTATTTTAAAGCTTCAATTTACATTGCTCACAGAATCTTCAAAATAGTTCCATTATATTGAAAAGGGCAAAAATTATTTGCTGAAAAAAATAACTTTTCTGTATTATATATATACAATTATTGCTGTTAAATATATTTTATGATTTAAATATATGAAAAAGCAGTATAGTGATTAAATTTTTTCCCATTTTTGATATATAATTCAGAATGATTTATTGAAAAATGATTGATCTGAATAAATGCTTTCTTTAAAATATATCTCTTGTTCAGCAACCAATTTTTTTTTACATTTCTGCCACCTAGTGTAAGCTTTAGTAAATACGATGCTAAGTGGTAATTCTTAATAAATCCCCACACAGTACTTGCCCTATCCAACATCTCCAAACTGCTTATGGGTTTCATGAGTGAGATGCTTTGAATCTGGAAGCAATATATCTAGATCTTTTGGATCTAGTGCACATTTTTGCTAGCAGCCATCTTTTATTTCTTTGTTTTACTATCAATCTACTAACCCAAATTTTAAAAAAACATATTGTTTTCAATTTAAACCAATTTCCTTGCATAGTTATATCAATCTCAAACCAGTTCAGAATTTATATATCATGATGACTTTTAGTAGGATGGTATAAAACTATTGACATGACACCTGCTTATATCATATTTAGTAGGATGGTATAAAACTATTGACATGACACCTGCTTATATCATGATATTCAGCAACAATTTTTTTTTTCTCATGACATTTTTGTTATCTAGTATAAGTTTTATTAATTAAAATGCCAGATGGTAGGGATTAATAAATATCTAATAAATGGTTACTAGAGAAAGTATACATTAGATCCAAAAGATTTAGATCCACCATTTTCAGAATCAAAGGTCCCTCAATGATGAAAGTTATAAACTACAAATATGGTGATATTGGATAGGAAAGCATTGTATAGGGATTTATTAAGCACTACTATCTGGCATCTACTAATTACTTGAAACCTTACAGTGTAAGAATTTACTGCTAAAAATACTACAGAAATTTGTATGCTAATATTCTATTAATGTTTTGCTTCCAGAAAAATTCTTTTTCATCAACTATCTGAAAAAAAAATAGACCATCCCAAAGATCATGGCAGCCAACATAACCAGTAAACTCTAATAGCTTTTATGAAAATATAATTTATATTTTTCATCTCAAAACTTTTATATAAAAATATTAATTAGCTAACATCTACACTTTTTCTACAAGTTTACTATGTAAAGATTTATATATAATAATGTCAACTGCTTGATAAAAGTATTTTTGAAGAGAATTCTTTTATTTTTTTTCACAAAGGAATGATGACGAAACATTAATCATTAGGTTTGCCAATTATTGGGTTGGAGAGCTTGGATAATTTTCTAGTCGTTTTATAAACTAATTAAACCAAAATCCTAAGTGTTATTACAAAGTGAAAACATTTAAGCTTTATCCATCCCAATCCGAATATGGTGATAGACATTGCAGTTAGATATCATATAATTGACATCAATTATCTTTGCAATAATCCATTGTCTAAGTTACCAAACTCTGGCTTCAAATCGTAATGATATATATACTATGCACTGACAAGGGAAAAAATTAAACATTTAATTTATGTATGCATTTTCGATGTGGTGGAAGTGATCATGAATTTTATACCGCTAAAACATCTATAATTATATGCTTATTGCCTATTTTTTTCTTCGTAAACGCTCACGCATAATTTTGCACGATTTATGATGCGTGTATCTAACGATTATTTTTAAATCAGTATTTTTGGTATTCATTGGAACTCGATATTTTTTTTAGATATGTATATTTGCCAGCTTATAAAATATTTTGTCTAAAATCCATTATATCTTAAAATAAAAAAACTCAGAATTAAAACATCTTTAAACAGTTGCAAAATTTTAACCTCAAACCTTTATTTATTCAACCAAGCAATTCTTTAAAGTTTAATGTGTCAAATAATGTTCACAGTGAACAATTTAAGATGGCGTCAATCATAGGAACTCAACGCTGACAAAAATGTTTTTGTTGTACAAAATTATATAAACAAGTTATTTCCAGTAATTACTTTATTCCTTAATGTTTTCCGTAATCAGGCCATAACACTATATGTATACAATACTTCTAATCACAAATACAATACTGCACACAAATATAATTAATTGTATACGTATGTTGTATACATAGTATGAAATTATTTTACAACATTGTAAATTATTTCTGCAGAAGTATTATACCCATTTTATAATGAAAAAAAAAATCCATAAGCTTATTACAATCTTAACGTGGAATCGTGGCCACACATACATCTTTAACATAGCCTTCAAACACTAAACTTAAATATGTATTGAACAAACACGAAATGTTTTATTTAAAAAAAATGTCACTCTGAATATTGGCAAAAAATTTTAACGCCTATAACTCTAGATGTCAATGTGTGTTTATAAAATATTAAGTACTATAGATATAACGCAATTTTTAATGCGCAGTGCAAAACGTGAGCATTTTTTTTTTACAATTTCAGTGAAATCGCTAGTGTATATTAGTACTGTACTTGTAAAAAAATATTTGTTCCTAAGTGAACAATGCCCTGCGTGATTAATATAGTGTCCTAGGATCGATTCTAATTCTGGTACTTAATGTCGCTCAAACTTCTTAAGAACCATTAGATTATTTATTTAAGTGAGCAATATTGTAATCCTCTGTCACATCATTTGGAGTATTATTTATTAAGAGTTCTTCAAATATAAGCCTATATTTTGACCGTTGTTGAGCTAATTAACATAGTTGTAACAATGTCCAATTTGGTCAACATATCTACCTGTCCTGCTACTCAAGAATTCCTCTGAATTTCGGAACTTTCTAAGATCAACTTTGACTTAAGAAATAAGCAGGAGATGAATCCTCCCCGCCCTCTAATAAAATAAAATAAAATGTTTATCTCAATATTACTACAAACGGATCAATCTTCACTAATTTTTGTCGTTTTCTATAGCTATCGATTTGCAAATACAGTTTCTTTTTTTATACAAAACCAACTAGATCTATACATATAAAAATGAGAATATCTGAACAAATATTCTGTATATGCAGTAGTACATATATAGCAAAACTCGATATATTAATTTAAATATTTTTAAAAAGTCATAATATTAATACAAATAAAAATCTGTAAAAAAAAAAAAAAAATTACCTTTTTATCAACTTTCGTCACCTTGAAAACTTTTAATGAAAACATTGCTAATAATTCAAATTTGCCTCAATCGTTAACAGGTTTGTACACCCCCCAACTTGAATAGGCCAATATTTTAACTTTTAAGATACAGTTTCTTACATATCTTGATTTTTTATCCAATTCCAAATACTAGTAAGGATTTTATGTAGTTAAAAATCAGAAGCAGAATTCGTTACTGGCAAACTAAGTAATAAAAATCCCGGCTACCTGGAACTTTCTCAAGGTCTGGGAAAAGATAAGGGGGATTTAGATATAAAGGCCATAGAGTTGACAAAGATTATGTTGTGGAAATGAGATGGAGCAGATTATAGGAAAACTTAGGGTGGTTAATGGAAAAGGAAGGTAAAGTGGTCAATAGATTTCTCTGGGCATAGTTGCTGAGAGATTCCTGATTCCGTTTAAAAAGTCACAGTGCATCACGTCATATCCATCATATTTGAACTTCAGATTGTAGCAGATTAAGGCATTAACTATTATTAAATATATTTAGTAATTAATTTGAATATATAAAAGATCAAAAACTGCGAGATAAATAATAAACATATTTTAAAAAAATAGTCATTACGATTTATTAACTACTGAATGTTGCTAATAAAAGGGCAGGCGGACGCTAATTAATAACGATCATATATTTTATGGAATGTAGTTACGATTTTTTAAATCTTTTAAATCGTCATTTTTGAGGCATATTTTACATTTTTAATATAGTTTTAAAATGTCTATCCCACTCACCCCCACCTTAATCAATAGTAAAAGGATTAAGTTTTTTTTTTTATTATTAAAATAATATTTAAAATTGGTTCTAGCCTTTTATTGACGAGGGTGTGAAATACTCGTTATCTACAACAGCTTTCCAAGGAAAAAAACAACAACATAGTACCTAGTCAGGTAGGCTGAAATATTATTATCCCACAAAAAAAAAAAAAGTTTAAGCACACATACTCTGTGTTTACATAGCTTTAATTGAACAATCGTTTACATAGTTTTGATTGAACAATAAGGACTATTATTCATCTATAACCATTGTATATAATTAAAAATAAATTATAATAGACGGTTTGAAACAACAAAGATCACACTATTATCGCTTTACATTTTCCATTGGGCATTGAACGTATATAAAAATATATCAATTTTTCTTATCAATTTGTTTTATTTAATCACTTTATTCATAATTATAATGATCAGTTACAGTAGTATTGCGTGGACAGAATACACGTATGCGCTTGAATAATTTTATCCTAGTGAAATAAATGTGCGTTTTCACAAAAAAACTTTTAATTTTTTTAAATCAAAATTTTAAATTAGTTTCCTAATTTATTTTTTTGGCTTACCCCCCCCCCCCAATCCGGTTATCCTCGATTAGGAATTTAACTATCATTCTTTCTTAAATCCACTGCTGAACTGGCCCTGGAAGATTATCACAGTGATAGCGTGTTGGGGGCGAACGCTAAAGATTCCTGAATCGAAGTTTCTCTACCATTTTGATACTCTTAAATGTTATACGAGCTCCCGAATAATATTAATTGTCAATCGTGAAAGCCACTAATAGCTATGTTGATGCAATAAAATCTGAACAGATGAAATATCTTATGGATGGTCAATACCTAAAAAAAAAAAGCTAAATAAAATCACGATGTACATATATAAAATCTGAAAAATAAAGAATTGTCTACATATTTTAGCCAGATAAAACAGGAAAAAAATCCAATTTATAAATTACTCAAGAAACGAAATCTTCCGTTTCTATAATCCTTTTAACTTTTTTCCCCATCATTTCTGGAAAAGAATTTTTTAGAAAATAGAAATCACTTATAAATCATTTCTTTTTCTCGGCATAGCCCCCTACTAACTTCATTTACATTTTTTAGACTTTGCTATATCATCGATTATGTATGTAAAGTAATAAATTATTATACAACCATTTATTGCTATCTAATGCTGATAATGTATTGATGCACACAAATGCAATATACCCATGATCATATTACAGCAATATTTATAAAATAAAAAAAAGTACAATTGTATTAAGTTATTTCAAATGGAACAATCATTACATAATACATACATATATAGAACAAAGGTATCTATATATAAGTTATTCTCCCACTAGACTAAACCCCTGCAGCTTGTAAGATTTTACCACTCATCCATTCTTGCTTTACACCATTTAGCTTAGCTAAGAGTAGCTATATATTTGCAGATCAATATGATAGCTAGCTAGATTGGCTAAGAACTATCTACTTAAAGAAAAAAAAAAGCTAGAATTTTTTTTATTACTTGAAACAGATTTTAGAACTGAAGGTTTGTAGATCCAAGGTTTCCTTTTTAGGACTCTAGTATCATAATCATTCAAGATTATTTTACTTATTATAATGTGAGTTCCCCCCCCCCCCAACAATACTCAGCAAAAGAGTACCTACCTTCCCTATATGAAATATTTTATTACTTTATATATCAAACATTTTTATACATAAATGTATTGTACAGTACTTTTTTTTGTCTAGCTAAATTAATTTGGATTGGATATATACTTAGAAGCAGAGGAATTACAGAACAATACATGGACATGAAAAAAAGGTTGGGAGAGAAATAACATCAAGGCAGTACTGTAATTGTTTGATATGTGGAATCTATCACTAATGGATGACACTGACATTTTCCATAATTTAACTACTACCTTTAATGATTCTAGGTGCTTATATTTCTATTAAGAATATGATAGTTGCTTTGGCTAAAATGTATTAGCATCACTGAAATACATTTGAATTGGATATATTAGTAGGAGCAGAGGAATTGCAGAAAATTACGCCAAATTGGAACAATACATGGACATAAAAAAAAAAGTTGGGAGAAATAACATCAAGGCAGTACTATAATTGTTTGGCATGTGGAATCTATGTGAATGGATGACAATGACATTTCTCATTTATTTATTTCCAGATTTAACTACCACCTTTATGGCTTTCTATTGAGAATATGATAGTTGCTTTGGCTAAAATGTATTAACATCACTGGAATATATTGGTATTGTAAGACACCCTCTACCAAGAAATTGCCAAATTTTAAAAAGTATTGAATTATTATATTGATGGAATAAAAGAAAAAACTATTAATACACAAATTATTGCAATATTATATTTTAAACTTTTTTATGAAATATTTTAAGCAAACAAAATAAGTAAAACCAAATAAACAAAATTTTGATTTAAACAAACTTATTGTATTTTGATTGAGGTAATGCAAATGTAAAAAAAAAATTTAAAATATTCAGTGAAAATACTATATAGCAAAATAATTTTTAAATAAAGTAAAACAGAAGAGACATCTTGTGACAAATTACTGAAATCAACTATTTTGCAAAATTATAAGCAAATTACTTATAGTACAATATCTAAATAAATAAAAAAAGATGTTTTTAATGATTTCACTTAAAATAATTTTTACTATGATTTATATAATCAAATGTCAAATATTTCTACAAAACAAACAATAATAAATAAAAGAAACGTAATTTTATTTTTAATTAACTAGTTCCCTCTATCCATGAAAACCTTGTGATAAATTTGTTTCCGGCAAATGACCTGGACTTCAATACACATATTTATAGGCTAATAACATCACGATTATGATTTTTAGCAAGTAACATATTCTGCTAGCCATGTTCATTATCTACTGGTAAATGGCCGTTTAGAAAATCAAAGAATAGTAATGGGGGAAAACTATACAACCACTAGCCTGGTAACTACAGGCCTCGCACTTGCAGATTGTGTCAGATTGCTTCATCAAAACAGGGAGGAAAAAAGCCAAATATTCCCAGAAAGTCTTCTATAGCATTCAACAAGCTAATTGCAGAGATTGTATTGTTTGTTTTAAATTACAATCAGTTAAAAAAAAAAAAAGATTTCATTATGAAGCTACTTTTTTGTTACGAACTTACTTTTATAGAGTAGGTGCAATTTTCATAAATATTTATAGTCTAAATTATAAAAATAAGAAATGGTCCATGCAGTAAAATGAATGTCTATAAATTATAAATATGCTAATAGATGTTACAAAAATAATTCTTCATAAAAAATAATTTCGTCTAATCTAAGGATAAAAAAAGTTAAATTATCTTTTCCGAAATAGTTAATTCCCATTTCAATCTGCACGTGCGGATAAAGCACACTCGTCCATTTAAAACAGTGGTAATTTGCTAAAATCGGCCTAGTTTTCAAATCAATTTTACAGTTGTAGATCTGTTTGCTCAGGTGTCTTTAAAATTTTAAATACGCATGTGCAACATGAAAATCTGCTTCTCCTGTATATATATTACTAACATGTGTTTATTGAATATAGCTAAAATAATAATAATAATAACTCGGATTCCTGGGCAATGAACAATAAAAAATGTGTATATATACACACACGAATTTTTTTATATATAAATACAGTAAAATATACATATATTTATTTTAAAAAAAGATAAATCACATTAGATGTATAAACGACTAGTGTCAAGGCTTATGACTCGATGTTGTCAAATATTTAAATGTAAACTAGCTAGTATAAAGTAAAATAAAACGTAACATTGATTGCCATATATATAACTTTTTTAATCTTTTTTTTTTAAAAAAAATTCACAATATACATCTTTTGATGGTTGAAAAATATTCACAGAATATAATAATTCTACAATAACTCTGTATAAGAGCTGTTATATATATATTATACAAGGAACTGTTCACAATTTGTTGGAACTAGTGCTTGGGAAAGAAAGCGTTTGAAACAGCAGCATACAAACTACATTACAATATTATACATATATTACAATACACAATGCATGCGTGTTTAAGTTGACAGAGACAAGATTCTACAAAAATATCATCGAGAAACAGACGAATATCCCCAGGACAAAAATATTAAAAACCGAACATGAAAGAATTGTGTTTGCAAGATCAAACACGCGTCCATCATGGTAACATCTGGGGAAAACAAATCATGCAAACTTTACTTTCTTTTAAGAAAGGTCCATCAGTCTGCGGATGATAGGATGGTAAGTAGAATCCGCAAAAATTGTCAATAATGTCCGCCGTATCATTTCCTTGCAGTCACCGCCAGCAGTGATACGCAATTCGGGCTTTTCTCCTGAATTCGCTATTAATCCGAACAGGACGGCAGGAAGGGGGCGTGATCACAATCCCCCCTTTGGTTTTTTTTTTTTAAAACTGTGACTCCGAGAACACAACTGTCAATTAAGGGAGAAAAGGAGTGACTTTCAGGACTGGCGCGATAGCACCTGCAAAGTTGCAAGAAAAAAGCAAATAAATAAACAACAACTAAAACCAAACGTAAAATAAATTAAAAAATATAAACTGATAAAAACATCTAACGTAGACTAGACTGTCTATATATAATTGATATACACATATACCTATTTAAGAAAAAAAAAGCACTGGTTTGTCTTTATAATACTTCATTATAAATGAAATAACTTAATGTACAAATTTGACAGATGATGGGTTTGTAATTTATATACTCCTTTATCTAGTGCATAAACTTTCCCTATAAAATTAATCGATAGTATATATTTAAAATATGCAATAAAAGCATAAATCTTTTTATAATATGAATGAATACTGCATTTCAAATTTAATGCTAAAAATGTTGTGATTGGAAGCAATTGTATTCTACAATTCGATTATATATATATATTCATTTCCAATTAAATAATTGTGCACTGTTCTTATACAACAATGATCTTAATTATAAATTTTCATCAATTATTGTGCTAAAGAATTTTAACTAATTTAATGAAATTTAAGCTATTTTATATTTTTACCCAGGAGTATTTGCGTACTCAAGAATTGAATCTCCAAAATTGAGAATTAAAAATTATTTTACGTTACGTATATTTATAAAATTAAATTAAATATTGCAGCACTGTATTATACAGCTATGGAAATTAATAACAACCGATAAAATGTCGTTTTGGCGACTTACCTAAAAAAAAAAAACCGACTTCCTTTGCAAATAGGCTTCCGCAAGACTAACAAGAAACTGGCCTTGATGTCAACTCCACTAATTCAGCAGGTAGTTTCTCTAAATGGCTAGCCTAAAACAAAACAAAAAATATGACGAAATTAAAGCAATATAATATCTCAACAGAGAATTGTTAAATTTTTAATAGCTAAGCACCATGGTAACAAACGTTATCATTCAAGTCTCGAAAGATGCCGACATTTATCTACAATTTCTATATACCGGCAAGATTCCATATGGGAACTGCCGCAGCAACAGCAAAAAAAAAAAAAAAATTAAATTTTTCAAACGTTTAGCATTGCAACGAAAGCTAATTATCATTACTGCTTCTATAATGTAAGGAAATCAATTAATTGCGAGAATACTACGGATATGGTGCAATTACGATAGAAACATAGTTGGGTTCTACGCGGAAGTCATCTATCTACCTAAAACTGCCATTTTTTTTACTCTTTATAAAATCTTTTTTTTTTTTTTTGCTGTCTTTATATACATAATGAATGAAATTTCTATATATATATACGATTAAAAAATATATACTTACTTCGTGAAAAACTGGTACCATAGAAGTATTTTCCATTGATAGATCTCCCAAGGGTACCCGAGTTGTGCTGGTTAACTGTGGTGGCGGTGATCTTACGGAAGGATGCATTTCGAGAGCCAGTTGTAAATCCAATATATAATCAATGACATGTTGTAACAGTTGTACTTTTGAGATCTTTTTATTTGGTGGAATCGTAGGGACCAGTTGCTTCAACTTTAAAAAACAGGCTTGCATTTCATCGGCTTCCAAATCTTTAAATTTTTTGCTAATTTTACCAGACTCTGTTTTCATTCCAAAAATATTATCGATAGACATTTCAGTTTTAACTTTCATGTTGTCACGAAGAAATACTGTTGTTTGGCAGAGGGAAAAAAAAGCGCTCCTTCGAAATGTACAAATTTAAATGGCGAAGTATATTAACGTTATCTTCACCTACAAAAGCCACAAAGCTCTAGTTTTCATATGACGACGAGATCTTTCGGTCGTGTATTTATATCCTTTAGCTTATTCAAATTATGAAATCCAAAAAGCCACGCCTTTTGATTAATTACTAACAAAGAAACTGATAGATTGTTTTATAATCACTGACAGCGACTACTTAAATCCGACCAATCACCATAAAGCAGTAAATGTTCTTACGTCAATCAAATGTCTGGGGCGGAGAAACTATTTTTTCTGTTTTAATTCTTTCGTCACGAATCTGGCGAGAACTTACAAAAACTAGCGTACTAAAAGAATGATAAATCAATTTTTCGTAGAAACTGGGCGGATTTTATTGGACTTTTTTAAATGGAAAAGCGAAATTATAGTTTTAGTATTATAAGGTGGTCAACAGCTGCGAGTCCAGTCGGTTCCCACACTTGCCGATCAATCCAAATACTGTGTGTTTTTCACATGACAGGGCCAATCTGGTTTGACAAGTGATTAATTGGGGAGAACAAGCCATGATTAACAACAGCTGCCACCGTCTGAGTGGCGCCAGTTTTGTGACGTCATCCATTCATTCAGAAATAGGAAGCCAACCCAGTGGCGCCAGACTGGCGGTTGCCAGCGTAACGAGGCTGCCAATCAGTACTAACTTCAAATATACCGCAGCTTCATGACTACTGACTTGTATTAGAATTCGTCACCTTCGGCCTACTGATACCTCACACCCAGCACACCTGCAAATTTACATATTTCCGAGAGTTAAGCTATGTTTTTCTGGTTTGTTTTGGCTGACGGAGACAAAATAGTTATTTTATGGCGTGTTTTAATCATTTCTTTTCCTCCCTAGTTAACGCATAATTTAAGAAAAACGTTTGTTTTAAAAATGCTATTCTAGTATCCATCAGTCAGCGTGAAGAGAGTATGCAGTTGTTTGTAGTGAATCCTAGGGACGTCTACTAATTTTACGTCGAGTGATTGTTCCCTCCAAGCAAGTTCCAGCTGTCGTCTCTCACCCGATTACCAAACATGTTTCTGTAAAACTTTCTCACGATCTAAAAAAAGAGAAATAAAAAAAAATTATTTACAGGCATTTGCTTTTTTTAGAATATTTTTTTAACAATTACAATTCACTTTAACTCTAAAATAAACTCTGGTTCTTAGGCAGGTTTATTCTTCCCATTGTTCTATAATGACATGGCATTTAAAACTACACTTTTACGATAAAATGAAGTAGTAAAAAATGAAAATGTTTTAAAGCAGTTAGAAAATGACAAGTTTTGGTAACATTTTCTTTTTAGATAAAAAAAAATATTAGAAGAAATATTTTATCCAATTATCTCTTACACTTTCTTTAATCATAAATTTCTGGACTAAATTATAAGTAATGGTTAAAAAAGAAAATCGAAAAAGATAATTAATTTAGCACTATTATTCGTGAACGTTAACTGACTACGTTTCCCATGGTTAGCTTGGGCTTAAAACAGGTGAGCGTTAACTAAGCAGCACATCTGCTTCAAACTAAACAAAGAGCCTACCTTCTCTGAGAACGCATCTGTTCGTAGTTTCCCACACAGCAGACTGTGAGCCAGTTCTTTACTGCAACACCTGGAACTAACATATGCTCCTTTAAGGGCTTTCATTTTTTTCCAGTAATCCACAATCCTGCTCAAGGTAGTCAAAATTTTAGACAAAATCCTTCTATTTCTTTTTCTAAACAAGCAGTCCTTGGAAGAGACTGTAACCCGCCAAGTCGCGTGCGGAAGTGTGCCGGTAACTTATGTCGCGTGGCAATTAGTATAGAAAGATCCTAGGAGGTGGGACTTACTGACAAGTAGCCATTGTTAAAGGTGATAACTTGATTAACTGAATAAACAGTTTCGCGTGCGGCAGCCGTAGGTTTCTCCATTTTAGCCAACCATCGTTTGACACGTCACAAAAATGGCAGTTGGAAAAAAATCTCAACAATAAAATTATTGTTTAATGTTATATATTCAGTATTCCTCAATAGACTAACAAATGAGTAATTAAGAATTACGATATTATTTGAATTCTTTTAAAAACTGTAAAACAGAAAAAAAAACTTATAATTTTATTTAATGATTGATATAAAAAAAAGTTTATAAACACAGAGTGTTTGAGAAGGCTTTCCAAATAGTTAAGACAAAAAAAATCTATATAAAAGATAATGCCCATAGTGAAATAAAATATTTATTAATACTTGACAAACCACTTAACTTTTTTCTTATTAATGTGTTTAAATTTCATTTTAGTTTTAATAAGATTCAAAACCAATGAATTCAACCTTTTATTTATTATCTTAATGGTTTAATTAAATCCTTTAAGTTGGATAAAGAAAAAATTGTGGGCCAACAGAGAAAATTTAAGAATTTATTAGTATATAATATATTCAGTAATAATAATAAAAAAACACATAAAAAACAATATTTAATTTTATTAATATTTAATATTTAAAATTGCATAATTTATAATTAGCAAAAGTATAAAATTGTATTTAATGTATGAGGAGATGCTAAAACATCGACATGAATTTTACTTATAATGATAGGTGATGAAAATTTATTTATATATTACATAAAGAAAAATATTTTAGTTTTAAAGTTACTAAATTGCATTTAATACATAAGATTATTATAGATTTTGCTTTCTTAAAATAAGAAAAAGTAATAGAGAAATTATATGCATGTTTTTTGTTTGTTTGTTTGTTTTTTTATGTTTTGTTGTGAAATTTAATCTTATAACGATTATCCATACACGGAAGCAAATCATTAATTTAATGAAAAACTATTAATTATACTGAAAATTGAATTTTTGTTTATTAATACTGAAGACTGAACCTTTTCAATTTTTCCATTAATTAATTATTTTCCTGTTGTTTTTTAATTTATTTAATAAAATTCATATTATAATTTTTAATAATTTTTTTAATTTGAAATAGTTTTGAAAAATAATCCAATTTTTAAGAGTACTAATGTATATATTATATTTCAATCAACTTTAGTCGAAGATTATTTTATTTATGAAAATACATTTAGTTGTATATCATTAATATTTTTAATTATTATTAATCCAGTGCAGGATGATAACTTCCCTCAATTTAATTGTTGTTGTTTTTTTTTTAAATCCATAGTTTTTTCTTCTTATTTAATACATTTCTTTATTATATTCATCATTTCACTTCTATGGGTGTGTGTATATGTACCTATGTGTTAGATTAATTTTATTAATCTTAATATTCAAAATAATGAAGTTGCAGAAAAATTAGGCAGTATTTCAGTTGACATTATATAATCAAAATTTGAGAAATAATCTTATCATTATATGACAGTAATGTTTAGCTTCAACACATCAGATGGCACACAATTGTGCTATTCATTGTGCACCAGAAGTGTAATGTATTGGATATGTTGATGGCATGTTGGACAGCAGTAGAGCTAAATATTTAAAAAACTACCTTTTCTGGGAGTATATTTATTAATTATCAGATATTATATTGACTCAAAAAAGAAGAAAATTAGCAGTAGATGAATTAGATTAAAATTATATTTAATTGCAATATTTGTTTCTTGTAAAAAAATCCATAGTTACAATATTATAATATAAATACATGAATTTATTATTATTATCATACCATAAAATTTGCTATTTAATTAATCCAGTGATTTAATGAAACAATCATAAAATCTGGGTGATTTGTATCATGCAATAGGTTGCCTTTATTGCATTTAGGAATTAGTAATTCTGGAAAAGCTACTTATTATTATTTTTATTTTTTTGGGATGGATTCTTCTTTTATTGTTTTCTTCTTGATCTTTTTAAACCATGGATTCATGCTGAGATTGAATTCAAATTTTTATTTTTAGTTTATCATTATTAGTTAATTAATTTTAAACAATTATCTGTGACTAAACTCTGAAATGTAAAGAATTTGTCTCTAAGAATCTAATGCTATTCCATATATTATTTATAAAACAACCTGAATTCAAAATTTAGAATCACTAATGTTATTTTAAAAACTCTATTGTTTTCATATGTCCATTATATACAAAACACCATTTTCATATATGTTTGCATGAGTTTTGTTTTCTAGAATTGAATCCATCAATCCAGTTATCCTTTTTGGTTTTATATTAAACAACTAATATTGTAATTGGTCCTTTAAATGTTAAAACTCTGGATAGAAAAAATATTAATTTGTTATTAAAATGAATCAATAACTATTAAATATTTTGGATAAATTATGGAATAAAAATGAAGAGAGAGTTATAAATCATTATTCTGGTTTCCAAAAACAAATGTTACATTTAGCAATGGTTTTAGAATCAAAAATAAAAAACAATAATATAATTAGCAAGTATATAAAGATTGAGTACATTTAGCAATGGTTTTAGAATCAAAAATAAAAAACAATAATATAATTAGCAAGTATATAAAGATTGAGTATATATTAAACAATTGAGATATGCCTTGGAGATTTAAAGTGGAAAAGATACAAGAGAAAGGCAAAAGTAATAAAAAAATATTAATATTATATTGGAAAAATGATGTCATACAATAATATTACACAATCAATAATAACTGTTGACTATCAAAGAGATTCATAACAAGAACAATATTAATGTTAATATAAAAAATAAATATATACATCTTTTGCACTTGTTTCATGCAACTTATGTAAATAATTTATTTAATTTTTTAACTGCAAAAATACCACTCCTTAGAAAATGTATATTGTGGGTTTTAATGTTGTTAAAAAAATGCCTGCCTCTTTTAATAAATTCAGGGTGAATGATATTTAAAATATATGTAAAACTGAAATTAGTTAAATATATAATTACTGTCCAAGTGTCAATGTCATATAACTATATGAGCACATTGGTTTTAGTTCTAAACCAAATCTTAGGATGTTTTTGAATTTCAAGCTGTTTTAGTCTAAAATAATTACAAATGATGACTAAATTGTAAATGTAATTCTGTTCTTCACTGAAAATGACCAATAACTGAAACTACATTAGAAATGTGACTATATTACTACTATTTAGTGTCTATTGATTATTCAATCTTACATTAGATAGCATTGGATTTAGATAGCATGAATTCCTGTTCCTAAGGGAACAATTTACAATATGATCTTTGATCAGATATATATAAATCTCACAATTAAAAGAGGAATATATATATATATTAATAATAGAGATTTTTTTTTGTTTGTTTGTTTAAAAATGAGTAAATTTTGTTTTCTTAATTTAGATTTTGGAAGAAGTGCCAGCATTAATTTTTATTTGTTTGTATTCTCTTTAGTTATAAATGATTGTTCAGTTAATTAACTTAAGCAAATTTCTTAGTTTTATTATATAGAATGAAGATATTTTGATATAATTAGTTTAAAATGTTTCCAGATTAATTAGTTTTTTAATTTAAAAATTTATTATTTATAAATAGAAAGTTAGTAAATGATTAGTATTAGTCATGGATGGGTAATAACAATAACTTGAAGTACTATTAAAATTTATGTACAGCAAAAAGGAGCAAAAATAAATCTAGCTTTGGAAAAGTTAGGTTTTAGTCTTAATAGATGGAAAATTATTCTATAAGATTTCTATTAAATATATTGCCAGACAAAAAAAAAAAACTTTATCTTATACATCTTAGATACAGATTCAGATGAGAAATTGGGCAATAGCAAAAGTAATCTGAATTTTAAGGCCACTAAACTTCACATGATCACTGCTTCTTATCCCTAGATAGGGATTTTATGCACAAGCCTTCTGGCATCCATTCATTACTCTGGCTTGCACTGAGTGGCACTACTGTATTGAGAGTTTTGCCTGTTTAATTTTAGAGCCAGAAAATTTTCTTAGATGTTTTTATACTCTTAAAATTTATGGGGTAGGAATGGGTTTTTATGAATTAAAAGTATATATCTATATATCAGTAAAAAGCTAATTTTTTAATTCATTTACAAGTTTACAAAATTGATTAATAGACTTATAAAAGTTTTAATATAAAAACTTGAATTTGAAAAAATATTTTATAATTATCAGATTAACTGATTACATTGATAGTAATTGTAACTTTTGCAGTTTTGAATTAATAGAATTTATCATAATGAAAAGAAAAAAAAGAAAACAGTAATTTATTAAAATGAGTAATTAAATACTTAATTTGATTTTTAGAGTGATCTTTGCCACCATTATTTATGTAATTCTTAATTTTAGAATAGACCCAATATCTAGTTATACTTACTTAGGCTAACCCAGTTATTCATCTAATAATGATCTGCAAATGATAAGTAAATCAAGGATAAAAACATTCAAACCATTACTGCCTGGTAATTGATAAACCTGGTGAATAATTGTCTTCTCTTTCACTACTTTTCTATGAAGAGCTCCTGATAAAGTCTCTGTCCCATGGAAACAATTTAAAATCTATGTAACTTACATACTTGTGGTGTGGGCCAACTTCTGCTCACAATGGACAATGATTTTGTGTATTTTGATGTCATATTTCTTAAAATACCATTAGATTAGCTTTATGCTGTTATATGGAAAGATTGATACCTTATTATCCATTCATCTTATGAACACTTTATTTTTGTTTCTATAAATAAACTACAATATGTATAGACGGCAGTGTTTCAAAATGTGGATGCAGATCATTGCATGATACTAATTGTGTTTGATTTTCATAGACAATCCAGGCTTCGGCTTATAGAGATAAATACTGAAATAGTGTTTTCTGATAATTTAAGGTATTTTAAAATAAATATTTATCTTCTCTATTATACAACTTATACTTAATATCAAAATTAAATTTAAAGGATAAAATTTGATCGATTTTTGTAGTTATTGCTTGGTGCAGAGATGAAATGAAAATTTCAAATAATATTCAAGTGTGATAATTTAATGAAATAAATCCAGAGCCTTATGTAATTGCTTTCTTGTTATTGAATTTTTTAATGTGACTGAAGAAGTGACATTTAATTCATCGCTGAGGTAACTATAGGCAATTATAAACTAACTGAGAAGTGGCAATTTGATATGGGAAGCTTGATTTTTAAAATGTAAATTAGAAGAGAGAGAAAAAAAAATTATAAAAAGATGAGAAACATAAGACAATAAAATTAAATCTATCAATGTTTTTTAAAATATGTAAATAACTAAAAAAGAAAGAGCAGATTAGAAAAATCTGAAGAGTTTCTTTTAGCTATTAAATAATTTTATCATCTATAGAATTGAAAATACTAATCTGGTCTACAATAAATAAATTAGTAAACCAATGAGAATGTTAATTTTGACTTTAGTGATCAAATGCAATTGGAAACTACAATTTTATTTTATATTTATGCATAATTGATATTAGATTCTATAAAGTCATCACCAACTTTTAGTGATCAAATAAATAACACTTCTTTCGAATGATTTACCATTTATATGTTTGTTTTTTTATATATTGTTCATAGACATATGTATGAGGTTTAGCCACATCATGTTCCATTATTCTTTTTTCTTTCATCACAAAGCTTTATAAATTTTCAAACTACTTCTGCATCACTACAGTTTAAAAGTATTGATACTTTTCTACCTTATTTAGTAGTCAACTTTTATATCCATAGAAAGTCACAGGAAACATCATAAAATAATTCTAATTTCTTTTTTAAATATATGTTACTAAATTTTAAAAATGCAAGCTTTTTATTATAACTCAATCCAGAATTACCTTGTTGTGAATCTTTTGATTGCTTGTTGATGAATGATTCCAGATAACAAAATTTGTTAACCATTTCTATTTTTTTTTTTTTTTTTTATCAATCTTGAAAAACAGTAACTCTATTGCCTAATTATTGTCTTCATATTTATAATTCTATCTTTTCTCTAACATTTATAAGTGTCTTAATATTTTTTGCATCTTCATCCAATTTAGTTTTTTTCCATTATATATTTAGTTTACAGCTTGAATAAGTAGGGTGATAATATGTATACCTTTCTGTAACTTTTTTGACAATATGAAACCAGTCTCTTTTATCATAGTTTGTTTTGATTGCAGCTTTTAGTCCACATGCAAATATATTTTTGATGATGCTTGAAAAAAAGTGGACTTGAAAATTTGTTAAAAAAGGAATTCCTAGCTATTGAATCACAAAACTAGAAATAATACCATAAAAAATAAGTAATTGAATAGTATTATTTACATATAGAATATGTAGAAGATTTTGAGAATGCAAATTCAAATAGGCCAAGTTTAATGACTTTTGTTAATTTAGAAAAAATACAGGAAATATGTATAATTTTTAAATATTATTTTTATTGTTTAGAAAGTAAATTCTGATAATACCAAACAGAAATGTTTTTTATCAGGCTTTGTAAGGAATCAAAGTGGTAGATCCAATTTAATAAATCAAAGCCTGAATTGAAGATTATTTATGCTGTTATTTAATAATTATCAAGTATTTATTTTTTTCACTAGCAATATCACATAGGCTGACTTTTTACCTTTTTGAGCATAATCTTCAGAAAAAAATATTGAAAGAAGTAATTTATTTGATCTGATTAGAGATGATTCTCGTGACAATTATAGAATATTATTCTGATTGGTATAAATAAATACATTAACACATCTTGAAGTAAGTGTAAATAAATTTAAATAAAAGTCAACTCCAATCATTATGTATAATACATTTTCCATTATAATGATCCTGTTACAAAAAGTGACAAATTGTTTTATGCATATATAACAGAATATGCAGGTTACATTAGTCATGTAATTATGGTTAGCAGTGTTCCAATGTAGCTGATGAAGGAAGCTTTTCCTAAAATATATGAATATCACAGAGCAATTTTTCATGTAGTATGTCAAAGATAGTAAAAATGTATTATGCAAGATAATTGGACCCAATATCTGTTCAAATTCATTTATATGTAATTCAAATTGCATTAATCTACTTTTTACTTATTTTAATGTTGGATTTCTTAATGAAGGTTTTAATAATATGAATCTCTGATTCTGCATTCAGTAGCATATAACAATTTATAGTAAATGATCACTTGGTTGGCCATTGCAATATTAAAATAAATCATTCAGCTTTATATTTGCCTGAATTTTAGATTGTACTCCAAGATAAATGGTGAAAGAAGTTATTCCTTAAAATTATATATGTAAAGAGTGGTTTGTCATTATTTCATGCAGTATAACAATCATGATAAAAAAAAAAATGTAATAATCATGGTGATTGGAACTGAAATCTCTTTTAATTTATTTATTATGAGTGATAATGGATTTTAGTTTTTCAAATATGGAAACTAAATTGGATGATTTTCTGTATATACATATATTATTCTCTTCACTGTACAGCTACTTAAAAAAGACAGAAATAATAGAGCCTATTGTAAATGTTTTTATTTGATGGATATTATCAAGAAGCCCAACAATAAATTTAAGCTTATTTATGAAGTGTTGATAAACAGTCTGATTATCATTAGATGCCAATTATGCTTGTTTATAAGAATTTTCTGTTAAGAGATATAATAAACAAAAATTCTTATAATTCATCTCTGTCATCTTTTATAGTTGTAAAAAATCGATTAATGTCTGAAAAAAATTGTCATAGTTTAGCTTCAATTATATATGTTGTGAGTATAGAGAGAACAATATTATTTTTTTTTAAAAGTTTATGATAAAATTATTTGTAATGACTATAATTTATACTTTCTTACTTCTATTGTTAGTATTACATTAACCAACAAAACTAAGCACCTAAATTATAAATAAATAAATAAAAACTTTACTAAATATAATATATTGTTCAGGTCTGGTTACATTTCCTATACTTATTTTCAACGTATTTGTTCAAGTGTCCATATTGTCCTGTTATCCTAAGGATTGTAGTAAAATATAAAACTCTTTATATTTAAATCTTTTCCATCATATTTGAGTTAGAGATATAAAAATGCTTTAAAATTATGTTTCACGCCTTATTTACATATTTATTTTTGCTTCTGTAAAATTATTGGTTAAATGAAGTAAATGATCCCTAGAAAAACAATTACATTTTTTGACGTGTTTCTCTTTGTTTTGCAGATCATATGATTTTGCTAAAATAATAAATTTGGTAGAGGATCACTCATAGGTGTACTAAATAATAAAATAACTTGTAAAAACAGTTAGAATGTGCAATGCCTGACTAAATATGTGTATATATGTAAATATAAAATGATGTTAAATAAAAATAATAATATATGTAACAAATAATTAGATGGAATACTGATTAACGTCCTCATTGTTGAACAATCTAGAAAATTAATGTATGTAAATATGCAGGTTTGCTAATTATGCAAATATCTACTCATTATGTGGGCATATGTAGATTATGCTGATGTAAATATATTACTTCTGAAAATGGTAGAAAGTGATGATAAACAGCAATTTGAGCATGCATCTAATATTGAGAAGAGAAGATGAGAATAGAATTAATCCATAAATATGATGATGAGTATATATGGTGAGAAAATGTATAATTGTACTCATAATACTGTTTAATGCAAAAACAACTTTCAAGCAAGGAAGTTGTATAGATGACTTATATTTATCCCTTAATAAAGTTATAAATATATTACATAACTTCCATACAGCCACATATTCTTTTGAAATCATGGATCATTTGTCTTTTAATGTATCTTTATTCTATAGTTTCAAAAGAGTGTGTGGTAGCATGGCGTTTATATAATATATTTATAAAAGATATTGCACATGGAAAAGAAAAATGTGAATAGCTCTGTGTCTGTATTTCATTTAAAAAATCAAATACACTAATTTTTAACTAATGTTTATATTTGTATCTGAGCTAGAGACAATCTTTTAATTTTAATAAATGATCAATGATAATCATTACTGTTTTTATCTAGAGTAGATACTACCAAAGTTGTTGGTGGAGTAAGATTGACACTTTTAAATCAAATGTAACAATTTATTTAGAGTTTAATAAAATGATTTATTTTTTTTCTTCTGTGTTGAGAGTGCATTTTAGTTTAAATATTGATGCATATTCGGCTGGTAATAATAAAATTAATTCTGAACATATCAGCTTGGCACAATCGGACATTTTGAAAGAAGCCTGTAAAGAAGAGAGAATAGCAAGAAGTTAATAAAGAAAAACAAAATGGCATTGCAAAATAGTTATATGATTGACTTTGATATGAACAACACAGCAATATGGTTAAATCTTCATTGCTAATAACATAATTGATAATAAACTAAAGGTAGCAACATTGATGTGGATGGCAGGTAAAAAGTATTACAAATAATTAACTGATTGTGTGATCAAAACGTTCTAGAAAATATTCCATATAAAGAATTAAAAGAGAAGTTAATTTGCATTTAAAGCCTACTACATCTAAACATATAGCACATCTGCAATTTATAAAGAAATGACAGAGACCATGTGAAAAGATACAGGAAGATGATGTGGGATTGTGTATGCTTGCCAAAGACTAATTTCAGTGCTCAGTTGTACAATATGCTTCTTGATCAGTTATCATAGGTAATGAATGGCAGCAAGCTCAGACAATCATTGCTGAGTCAAACTGAAATAAATTACACATGTTATTGAAAAATGTATAGTTTATTAAGCTGTGTTGGATAACACAATAGAATTTCAAAATAGTACAGATATAAAGAAACTGATAATGATCGTAAACAGAGCATGAGCAGAAACTATAAACTGGAAGAGTATTGATGGCACTTGTATATGTTATTCTTGTATTAGTAAAGGTAATATATAAAAAAATTTAATTTAAAAATGACTGAATACCTGCGGGGTGATAAAACTCTTGGCACAAATTTCTAATAATAAGCAGAGAAAGAGTAAAGGCAAATTATATAGGACTGTTAATCAAGATAGGGATCTGAAAAAATAAGACTAATATCAAAAAGATAATTGATATCAACACTAATCACATTGAATTGGACACTTTAGTTAGAATAAAAATTTGCAATAGTGCAGGTGTGACTCTTGTGTTGCAAAGAGATTGGTCAAATATCACAAAAAATGTAAGAAGATTATAACTATAGTTAAAACAATTAGTAGCAACTGATGTAAATACAAATCTGATAGATATACAAAGGATAGTAACAGTGCTAGTGAGAATAAATACAAGATTGAAAGATCTACTATTGTATATTGTGAAGAGAGATTTAAGTCTGATTCTAAGCAATAATTGGTTTAAACCATTAGTAATTAGAATATAATGATATAAAAAGTACAGCTGGAAATAGTGAAAATAGAAGTCCACAAAAAGTATCCACAGTTGTTTAAGTCAGATTCTGCAGCATTAAATGCACAAACAGTTGACATAAAATTAATGGTGACTGCTTAACCTGTTGTTTGAAAACCATGGAAAGCCCCTTTCATTTTGAAAAACAAAATGGAAGAAAAGCTTAAAGAATTGATAAAGATGGGTGTTATAACACCTATTGAGAAATTAACATGAGCTACACCCATTCCTGTAATATTAAAGCTGGATGGAACTGTTTGTTTATGTGGAAATTATCAAGTAACCTTGAAAAATATAAATAAAGGAGCATATCTGTATCTAGTATTCAACACTGTATTTTTTAAAGAATAATCTGCAGTACACATATCATCAGATTCCAGTAACAACAAGAACAACCTAAATTTTAACAATTAATACTCCTGTGTGTTTATTTATGAATAACAGATTTCCATATACAATATCTATCACCCTGAGCATGTTTCAAATTAAAATGAATGGTTTGTTGCAGGGAGTGGAAAGAGTCATTTCTTACATTAGATGACATTTTGATAACCATTGAAACAGAGAGTGAATAAAGAGTACACACAAATGAAGTATATGAAAGACTAGAAAGATTGGATCCAATTAAGTGCATGACATATATTTGGTCCATTATGGAAATTAAGTTTTTGGAATATGTTGCAACTAACAAAGGTAAATACTTAAATTGAGAAAAATGGGAGCTTGTTAAAAATGCACTTATATCAAAAAATGTAAAGAACTTGCAACTGTTCTTATGATATTTACTCTTTTTTTTTTTGAGAGTTTCTTGAAAGTAAAACTGTATATGATAACTCTGCTATGTGATCTGTTAAAGAAAAAAACAGTGATGGAAGTGGGGAGCCAAATAAGATATAGAATTTAAAAGGGCAAAATATCTATTAACATCAAGTCAATTACTAACACATTATAGAACTGACTAAGAGGTAATCATGATTGAATTTTTAGCTTTAAAATACAGTCTGTACAGTTATTATTTTACATCAAGTATATGGAGGAGAATGTCCAGTTGTGCATGCATACAGAACCTTAATAGCATGTAAAAAAAACTATAGCCAACTGCATAGGGAAGCTCTAGTGATTGTATTTGCAGTGAAAATTTTCACCAATATGTATATGGATATACATTCAGATTTGTAAAGACTATAGATCTCTGCTCATAGTATTGGAATATTTAAAGGAGACTGTGGATCATGCCAATTAGTGGATGATCAGATGAATAAATATATTAACTTCTATGACTTTGAACTTATATACAAGCTGGGAAAGGAAATTAATCATGCTGATATTTTGTCTGGTATGCCAAATATATATAAGTATGAGCCATGGATATTAAATAGCGGAGTTGTAATGAAATATACAAAAGAAGGTTCTGGTTATCAATTAGTTAAAAAATAATTGTTGGCTTTGAAGTCAACCAAGCTATGTGATTGAACTAATCTGGAACATTCATGAGAGTCTGTCTATATATAATGGATGGATTCTGATGACAGACTACATATCAATTGCAAACAAAGGTAAGAAGCAAGTATTGGAAGGACTGCATGAAGGACATTCTGGCATCATCAAAACAAAAGAATTAACTACATCATATGTGTGATAATGTGGAATGAACCATGATATTAAACAAGTGGTCAAGAAATGTTGAGTGTGTCAATCAATTGCTAGGCTACTCTTTAAAGAATTGAAATTGTGGCCCCAGGCCACCAAATCCTGGCAGAAAATGCATATGGACCATGCTGGATCATTCAATCACTATATTTTCTTGGTACTTTTGACTCTTAGTAGTTAAAAAGTATGAGTGCAGAGAACACATTTAGAGTGTTAAGTAAACTATTTATATGTCATGCATATTCAAAAATGATTGTTTCAACAATAGAACCTGATTTGTATCACTTCTATTAAAAGACATTTTAGCTAGTAAGGAGATTCATCATATTTTAATATTTCCATCTCATCACTAGTTTAATAGATAAGCTGAGAAAGCAATGCAACAATTGAAACTAATGTTAAATGAAACCCAAATTAAGTATATTTATAAAGCTTTAATAGCAATCATCTTTTGGCAGCTTTTATGTCAAGCACAGATATTAGAAAGATGCTGACCAAATGCTTAATAAAATAGAAATTCTGAATTCTTACATCATTATCTATCTTTAATAAGATTGAGAAAAAAGGAAACAATTTAGAAAATGTTTGTTGCATTAAAAATATACACTACACAGCACTTATCTCACTCGTATCATTAGCAGAACTGAGAACTGCTGAGGGCTTGAATCATTTTATTAGAAAATGATCACTTGTAATATTAGTAGGAATGGACCAAAAGTTCATTAAGCATTGATAAGTAATTTTCTTTAAACCCTGATTTGAATTGGTATGTTCGATAAAAGTTACATGCCCTAATTGCAATAGTCTTGTGTCCCTTTAGGGAATCATACCCCACAGCTTGGAAAAAATTGAATTAAGGTATATGTTTCCACTAAAATTATGAGCAACTTTATATGAAATTTTTTTAATGGATTACAATATATAATAGACTGGAAGCAGTTTGTAGGGAAAAGATAAAATGATTAAAGCATGAAAAATGATTTTTATATGAAAATAAATCTGACTGCAGGAAATCCATGGTGGGATGTTTCCGCTAATAGGGAATTAAATATTTTAATTAATGTTAAAACTAAGTTTCATAAAATATAAAATTAGTTGTGAAAAAATATTGCTTAACTCAAAAATAATTACTTTTAAACTAAGCTAAATCCTATCTGGACTTTGACCTAAAAAATTATCAAAATGTTTCTCCGTGTTATCTATCAAATTTTGTCTTAAGATAAAATAATTGGATTATATTTATCATGTCTGGCAAATAAGAATAGTTAATAAAATACTGAAGCATTTCATAATATTGACTTCCACTTAACAGCTTTTCATTATAATAGTTAAGTTTTTATATCTGCTTATTATCTTGTGATAAAAAAGAAAAGTCCTAAATAGGGCCACATTGTTTAGTACCCATCCACAGCTGTCCTTATATATATAAAGATATTAAAAAGATATATTGTACATAAAACATCAGAACAAATAAATGTAAAATTTTATTTAAAATATATTTGTTTTTATTTTATATTTTAAAAATTAGAAATAACTTTTAATTACAACTATACTAGCACAAACATCATTTTCAATTGCTATTAAAGCAAACTTTATAAGCCTCGTTTACATTTTAATTATGTCAAATGGATTATTGACAATGATACAATTTCATTCGCAGTCTCCACATATGCTATTGTTCCTAAAACAGTAAATTTATGTGCTCTTAAATGCACATGGAATAAGCTATAGTATATTGTACAACTAATGGATATAATTTAATATATTTTATTAATATACCCAAATGTTCACCCATTGCTTGGCATAAAACTCTTATTTTAAATAACAAATTAGAAATTATTAAACTAAGGTGTATGTATGACTGGTATAAGTTGCAAACTACCATCAACAACGATAAAAATAAGATTTTTTAAAAAAATTAAAAGTATTCAATTATTCATATGACTACTAAAACAATCGTAAAACTAGATAGTTTATTATGAAAATTAAAAAACTTTTAATAATATAGATTGGAAATTAATCCAATATAATTGGGGGGGGGGGTGTTAAGTCAGATTTTAAGTGTTTTTTTTTTAATTTCATGAAACGTAATAAATGAGATGAAGCTAACCAATTTTAACCTTTTTAGATTTAAAGAATGAAGTCGACTTCATTTTATTTTAAAATAATAATAATAATAATAATACAATATTGCAAAGAGAGAAAAAAAACAATATTACCATGATATTATTATTATTCTTAATTTCTTTTTAATTTTGTTCATGAATACTTAAATGATATTAAGTAATTTGTACCCACCCTGTATCTCAGTAATTATGTGTGAATTTGTCACTATATGAATTTATGTAAAGGGATGGTATTCTAATTTATGTAAACATCAATTCCACATAATGGCAGTGACTGAGTCCCATTCCATTGTTATTATAAAGTATTGCTGCAATTACTATTAGCTTTTAAATTTATAAACAAACTTTTTTTTTATGACTATGTTATCCAAATTTTTAATACTAAAATGGGAATGAATAAAATTAAAGTTTTTTTAATATCAAATCTCCAAATTTATCTAACTTAAGCTTGAGTAATCAGAATCTTGATGTTTAAATTCCCTTCCCAGCCCGATTTTTGATTTTCAGCCTGTCCTTGATAGTTAAAATAGAGTTAAAGATGGACACTGTATGCATGTCCACATTTCTTTCAAATTTGAATCTGAAGTCTCACTGATAAAGACAAAAGCTAGAAACCAATAGGATTTTATACACACCAATTAATCAACTGATTATTCGAGCCTAAGTGAGAGGTGATACTAGAATAAAGAGATGTTTTTGTCTTATTAAAAGTGATGAAGATGATGATGATGATTATTATTATTATTATTATTATTATTATTATTATTATTATTATTATTTTGAATTGATAGTTTATCTTTGCTAGAAATAGGTTATAAGTATTTTTTGTACAATAAGTTTACAATTGAATTTTTCATTCTTTAAATATAAGTAGAAAAAACTATTGTAATTGAAAGATTTTGTTTAAAATTATTTGGGAATTATGTAGCCCAATGAATGTTTTATGCTATGATATATTTGTTTTTATTTTCTAGAATTTAAATATAGAGAATATTGATTTCACCATAAAGAGAGAACTTAATATTAATCTACTGACATTTCAACAATTGTCTATATAACTTTTGTGTTAGCTAATTATATATGTAAGGATAAAATAAAATTTGGCATTTATTTTCATCACAAGTTCTTTGGATTTATTTGTTGCTAGTTTGAAGAGTATCTCAAAGAATCTTCATACCAAAATGTAAAATATAATAAATAAAAACAAAAAGACATGGATTAAATATGATAATGAATCTCAGTCTTCAAAAACTAATGGCAATTCATATTCATGGTGAATATAAAAAGAATTTCATCTGTGACAGCAATAGATCTGATGGACATGAGAATTAACTGGATAAGTTTTTAGGCCAAAGTCTTAAACCCAATCCACATCAAATAAGTTGGAGTAAGAGAGGTATAAATATTAATCATCTTTAAAAAAACATAGAGCTTAAAATTTTAGTTTGTGTAGAGACATTTAGAGAATCTATTTGTATTAGAAACAAAATTGACAAAAAATATGATGAGACTTTGTTGAAAACATAAAAGTTTTGGAAAGTTATGGGTTATGAATTTTTCTGAAGATAAAGTATGCAGAAAATTTTGAATCGATATCTTCAAGTACTGTATGCCTCAGAATATCAATTATGTACTTTTTGAAAACTTTATTTTTTTCTTATGGCTTTTCTTTCCAGTTCATACTTATATTTCTTTGTATCATCATTAACTCTTTCTAGCACCATTTTATAAAATTCAGGATAATCAGTTACTTTAAATACACCTGTTTTAAATATTTTCATATTCTTTTTTTTTTTTCCATATACTGTTTTGTCTCATTTAAAGGTTTTTTGGTGAATTACTACTTTTTTTTGTATCAGTTATCTAATAATATTTTTAAAAGATTTGCAATTTTTAATATATAATATTTTTATAGTGTAATTTTCATTACACCATTCTCATGCAAAGTAGAGACTAGTTTCTATCCACTTTCAACACCTTGTGAAGAAGTATAGTCATAAATATATGACCAAAGATATGTGAAAAATATATATGAACCCCAAAATGCACATTTCATGCTGAACAAGTACTCATCAGTTGGCCCAGATCACACTCTCTTATCCATATCTTTATCATTGTTCAATATATATAGATGGCCAATTACTACAGTATAATTGATAAAAGTCAAGCTTACTGCCCTCGCAACTTTGAAACTTGTGTGAGAGTGGTGTAGTGAAAATTACACTACAGAAATATTATTCATTAAATGGATAATCTTTTGTCTAATGAAAGATAATCTCTAGTCTAATAAAAGACTAAAAAAATTTTTTTAATTTAAATATATTTAACTATTTTTGAAAATTAAAAATATCAAATGTTAATGCTTTCTTCCTTATCAGTGTTGTCTTTTTTTCAATGATTATTTCCTGTACTTAATCTATTACATGCATTCTACTTTTTTTGAGATATATTTTTTCTTTAAAGCAAAATATAATTCAATTCTGTCATAACTTCATTTGGATACTTCCCACTCTTTATAATATATCATTAATGTTTTATTAATCCCATTTTACTTGGGCTTCCAATATTTGTAATTTTTTTTATATAGTAAAATTTGTGTCCACTTTTCAAATCAATTATCTCTTCACTATTTCTTCTAATTTTTATATAGTCCAATAATGTGCCATTTAATATTAGACAGTTTTTTTTTTCTAATATATACAATTTTGAAAATAAAAGGTTGGCATTAAATAGTGGACTAAATTAGTGATTAGAGAAATTTTAACTCCCTCTATATTCAGCTACCAACTACTGCCTTGCCTGTACTTTACAGCCTTATGGAATCTCATGATTGTAAATATAAAAACAACCCTTATTCACACACATATGCATCAATTTGTCCTTCTTTTAAGAAAACTAAATTAATATTTTCATTAAGAATTATCCAATTGTAAAAAAATATTGTGGTGTTTTTTTTTGGCCTTAAATTGAGAGATAAAGACTAACAAACTTACTATGTCACATGATACATGCTGGTGAGCAACTCATCATTATTCATTTACTATCTGAATAATTATATAATGATAACAATTGCAATAATAAATGCATATAAAGTAGACATTCAAAATTTAAATTGATAGTTAGTTTCTTTAAGACCTCAAGGAAGATTCAAAAGGTCTCCATTCACTTAATGGCAAACTCCTTTCTATGAATATTACAATTTTTATGATATTTTTGTTTGGTTGAATATAATTGCTATAAATTTTCAGTAAATGAGTAGATCCCAAGAGAGTAATCTTTATTGCTTAATTCTCTTTTTTGCAATTGGGAAAAGTTCACTGATTAAGATACAAACATTACTAGGTGTATGTTCTTAAGAAAAAATGACAGATAGATTTTATCCTGTGAAAATGGGCTCTCATTAATTATTTCAGAAGCCATTGATTGACTTGATATTTTATTAAATGAGTTTAATAGATTTATGTCAGTAGATTTTTATATGAATCAAGAGTTTTAAAATGAAATCATCTGTTGCAGATTCATTCTCTTTTAAAATAAAGTAATGTTAAATTATACTGATTGAAAGTGAGAAGAAATTGAAATAATTTTGGCCAAACTATAGATAATAACAATGACTCAAGTGATCCTATTTAGTGCACTTTAGTCACTCAAATAATAATTAGAAATAATGGGTCCAAATATGGATCTTATAACAGACAGTGGATTGCTTCCTTAGAAAATGATGGTGGTTACATTTGTTGATGTATGATTCTATATATAATGAACAAATTTTTTAAGAAATGAGAGAAATATTAACTCACGCTACATTTTAATTACATAAACTATTTTCTGTTGGAAGAAAACTTTATTAAAAATACATGGTGTAATAATTATCCTATCATATAAAGTGAAAGATGAATAGACTAAAAAAATTTTGAGTTCAAATCATTTTGATTAAATAGTAAAAACTCTTTGGGAAATGATATATTTTATTGTTATAGATTTCAAAATTGAAATGTGCTGAATTGAACAAACAAAAATCATAGACAGAATTTATACAATGCCTAGTCATTTAATTATAATTTAAATAATCTAAACAAACTAAGCACAAGATAACATCTCATTTTAGCCTTAAAAATTAATTGTAATTGAAATCATTAAATGTAAAGAAATTTGTAGACAAAGTTCAAAGATTTTTTTTCTTTATGTAGGAGTGATACTTCACTTGGTAAATTTAATTAAGAAAAATAGATTTAGTTGATGATGATGAGATGAGATGCACTGTGACTTCTCATTTATTGGAGTCAGGAATCTCTCAGCTACCATGTCCAGAGAAACCTGTTAGCCATTTTGTCTTCCTTTTCCATTCTCCACCCTAAGTTTTTCCCATATTCTTCTCTATCATGCTCCATCCCATTTCCATAACATAATCTTTGTCAATTCCATGGCCTTTATATCTAAATACTTTTTACTTGTTCCAAATCCAGCATAAAAAACAAGAACCTATCTTCTATACAATCCCTTTGTTTATATTTATTTTTCCACTACTTCATTATTTGTGCCTTTCTACTTGCAAGCATTTACATTCAATTAACAGATGCCTAATATTTTCTATGCAGATTAAATCACCCATATTTTTCCATTTATATGTATATTCACTTGTTGCAAAAGTTCCTGTTTCAGTCTTAAACAGTAAACTACTTTCCTTGCTATTATTATAAATTATCTCGCACCCAATATTGATATAGGATAAATTTATTTTCTGCTGAAATGAAATAAACGATTTCAGATATAAAAAAAAAAAAAATCACTAGGGAAGATGATATTATAATTGCATTGTTTAAAGACTGTAATAGTTAATTGATAAAATTTTTATTTTATTTAGGAAATACAGTACTTGAAAAGTAAATATTTCCAATTAATTAGAATCATGATTTTTATAAAAAAAAAAACAACAAACATATAAATGTATTAGTATATCTATTCTGAATAAACTTTTTACTAAAATTTTAAATGCATTGAAAATTATATATGCAGAATCAAATCTATAATAAAACAAATGCATTGAAAATTTATTTTAATTATACTTTTAATTACTTTTTTATTACTCAGAGTGTTTAATGACTTGAAATCTTATAAATTTTGGCAGATTAAAATTAAATGTTCAAAAAAAAAATTTTGTGTTATTATAGATTTGATTCTGCATATATATATATATATAGGCTGCAGAAAGGAGTTTGCTATTAACTGAAAGGAGACCCTTTGATTCCTCTTGGAGGCCTTAAAGGAACCGAGCAGGGCAAATTCCTAATGTCCACTCCATACGTTCTTGTCGTTGCAGCTGTTATTACTATATGTTTATTCATATAGTATATGAACATGGATGGGCTGCTCACCAACACGCATTAGCCAGTGTGGTGAGTTTATTGGCTTTTTACCTCTGAGTTTAAGATCAAGAAACACCATGGTCTTTCTTCTCAGTGCCTGATAAGGCAGAATGAATGTTTGTGTAAATGATAAAGATTTTTCCCAATTATACAATTATGACAGACAAAAATAAAGCATGGCCCTTAATCCCAGGAGGCTGTAAAGTCACCAACCAAGGCAGCGGTTGGTGGCCGAAGGCGGAGGGTGCTAAGAATATCCTGGAGGCGGACACAGGCTGCCATTTGATGACGACTTTTTATTTAGGTACTTACAACTGCAGATCACTTTCAAGTGAAGGAAGATTGCAAGAATTAGAAGAAGAACTCTCTTATATTAAATGGGATATTATTGGACTTTGTGAAGTTAGAAGAAAAGGTGAAGAGACAATTGATTTAAAAAGTGGACATATGCTCTATTATAAAGGCACAAATATTGGAAATACAAGTGGAGTAGGATTCATTATAAATAAAAAGTGGAAGAACAATATTGTGGAGATTGATGGTGTATCAGACAGAGTGGCAAGATTAGTTATACAACTTAATAGCAGATATCAAATGCAGATAATTCAGGTTTATGCCCCAACAAGTTCTCACAGTGATGAAGTAGTAGAAGATTTTTATATGGATGTACAAAAGGCTTTTGATCAGAGTAAACAACATTTTAAAATTGTTATGGGAGATTTTAATGCTAGAATTGGTAAACAAATGAAAGATGAAAGTGTTGTAGGTAATTTTGGTTATGGTAATAGAAATGAGAGAGGACATAGACTTGTGGAGTTTGCAGAGAAGGAAAAACTTTATATTATGAATTTTTTTTTTGAGAAAAATGTTAGAAGGAAATGGACATGGAAGCATCCAAATGAAGGTACAGCAGAATTGGATTATATTTTGACTAACAGGAAATACATATTTCAAGATTGTAATGTTCTTAATAAATTTAACACAGGAAGTGATCATCGATTAGTAAGGGGTAAGATACATGTTAATGTAAAACTAGAGAGACAAAAATTATTAAGAAAAACTATATTTACAGTTGATATTCCTAATCTTCAGAAACATTCTAATGAATTTAAATTAGAACTCACAAATCGGTTTCAAGTATTAGTAGATTTTGAACATGATTCAGATTTGAATGAAATTAATATGAAAATAACTGATACACTTTTAAAAACTGCAACAAAGATAGCTGGTAGAAAAAAGCAGCAATTGACTAATAAAATTTCTACTGAGACTAGAGAACTTATGAAGAAAAGAAGGAATATGAAGATATGCAAGAATGATGCATTAAAAAGAATTGAATATCTCGAATTTTGTAAAATGGTGCGGAAAAGAGTTGAAAATGATATAAGAAAGTATAACTGTGAACTAGCAAGAAAAGCTGTAGAAGAAAATAAAAGTCTTAAAAATGTAAAACAACATTTTGGTATTGGTAGGAAATTTATATCTGCAATAAGGAAAAAAGATGGAATTATTACTAAAAAAAGGGATGACATTATGAAATTGGTAGAAGATTTTTATCAAGAATTATATAGTAATAAAGAACAAGTACCTCCTATATCTATTACATCTTCTGAATTGCCCAGAATTTTAAATGAAGAAGTGAGAAATGCAATTAAATGTATGAAAAAAGGAAAGGCTCCAGGTAATGATGGAATTATAATTGATATATTAAAAGAAGCAGGTGAAGAAACAGAAAAAATATTAGCAAAGTTATATACCAAATGTCTAAATGATAAAGATGTACCGGATGATTGGAAGAATGCAGTAATAATATTAATATTTAAAAAAGGTGATAAAGAAGATATTAGAAATTACAGACCTATCAGCCTTTTATCAGTTTTATATAAAAATTTTACCAAGATAATTACAACTCGTCTACAGAGAACCCTGGATTTTCACCAACCAAGAGAACAAGCTGGATTTAAAAGTGGTTTTAGTACAGTAGATCATATTCAAGTATTGAGAGAAGTTATAGAAAGGACAAATGAATATGAGTTGTCATTACGTTTTGGATTTGTAGATTATGAAAAGGCATTTGATTCTATAAACATTTCTTCAGTGATTAAAGCATTGGATCATCAAGGTATAGATCCAGGATATTGTCATATTTTAAAGAATATTTATAAAAATGCAACAGCAACAATTAGATTACATAATGATACTGGGAAAGTCAACATTGAGAAAGGTGTAAGACAAGGTGACTCCATATCTCCAAAACTTTTACAGCAGTGCTGCAAGAAGTATTTTGTGGATTAAAATGGGAAACTAAAGGAGTGAAAGTAAATGGAGATTATTTAAGTCATTTAGATTTCGCAGATGATGTAGTTGTTTTTGCAAATAATGCTTCCGAGCTGCAGGAAATGTTGCAGGAGTTATCAGATGAAAGTAGGAAAGTAGGACTAAAGATAAATGTTAAAAAGACTAAAGTAATGTTTAATCGATTTGCTCAAAATATGAAAATAAAGATTGATTATGATGAATTAGAAGAAGTTAAGAGTTACAAATACCTTGGTCAGATTATTAATACAGATGGAAACATAATAGAGGAAATTAATCATAGAATTAAACTTGGTTGGAGTGCTTTTGGTAGAAATAACTTGATATTAAAAGGAAATATGCCTATGTGTTTGAAAAGATAGGTTTTTAACAAATGTGTTTTACCAGTTCTTACTTATGGATCTGAGACTTGGACACTTAATAGAAGATCAATACAGAGACTTCAGACCACTCAAAGAAGTATGGAGAGATGTATGTTGGGAGTAACAAGAAGAGATCGAAAACGCAATGTACGGGTAAGAGAACAAACAGGTGTTACTGACCTCATTAAAAAAATTAAAAGATTGAAGTGGAGTTGGGCTGGACATATTGCTAGAAGAGATGATAATAGATGGACAATTGAAATTTTAAACTGGATTCCAAGAGATTGTAAAAGACCCAGAAGGAGACCACATGTAAGATGGATGGATGAAATAAGAAAATGTGTAGGGGTGATGTGGAGAAGAGAAGCTAAAGATCGGAGAAGATGGATTAAACTTGGAGAGACCTTCATCCTGCAGTGGATTGATAATGGTTGATAATGATGATATAACAATAAAAATAATAAATATAACGGCAATTAACAATTACATACAGACTTTCAATCCGGAGAAGTATTTTCGGCTACCCGAACATATTTCTGCGAATTGAAAGGTAGTACATAATAGTTTATTACCTTTATTTATTATTTTTATTGTTATTACAATAGTTTTTAATTTATGGACATTTTATTTGTATTATATATATATAATGAAATAGGACAAAAATTATGATCACTGCACATATATTGATATTCTATGCAACAGAATTGTTATGCTATTCATCACTAATCTTGTCATGCACCATCCATATTGCATTGGGATTTGCCCAATAACAAAATAATAATGAACAAGATTAAATTAGGTATTATTTCATTTGCAAGTATGCAATTAGATCATTTAATTGACTGTGTAATCTGGTTCTATTTTGCTCAGCTTAAAGAGTTATCTGATAGAAATAGCTCATTATTTTTATTTAAATAGAATAAATATTATTTCATAAAAAGCCACCTTCATTGCTGAGGGTTATCATTACGGATTTACTATTTCTTTCCTATCAGCATTTCTAGTTTTTAGCTGAGCATTACAGATACTTAGGACAATAATAGGCCACTCATAATCAATTTGATCAAATAAATATATAACACAGAGATAACGTTTATGCATCCAAAGACTGGGAATTAATTGTTAATAAGTTTTAGTAAAAACAATAAAATTTGAATACTCACATTATATATATATTCATATTTCTTTCAACAAAAACTATATCCTACTAACAGTATTTATTAATATATCTTGAATTATTATTCTATTATTTAAAATATATATTAAATACATACTACTTCATAATATGGTATAGCATAACTAATTATATATCAAAAAATATGTTAAGTAAAAGAGGAAGAAAAGCAATTTGGAATGAAAGGAATATCTCCCTTACTCTTGTAGCAGTGATAGAGATACAATTTAACTTCCCAATAAAACTCATTTATTAGTTACAGTAAGGGGGAAAAAACTTTAAAATGTGTGCTCTAAACCTAAAATAGTGTGAGGTGCAAAAAAACATATATTTGTGTATGTAATGCAACGGTCAGGTTCAAGCCCTGTTCGTTGCACCTTTCAGTTTACCTACCAAACCTATCTGTGCTGGGTTCAAACCCTATTAAAATGGATATTTTAATAAATAAACGTGTAATCCTTTCTATCACGGCTGGGTGCGCAGCATTATATATGCACATATGAATAAACGCTGTACATATATAGGCTAGTAGTTATTACAGCGAATATAATGTTGAATCATTTATTTATAAAATATAAAATTTAATGTTATAATTTTTAAATAGTAGAAATGTCAATTTATTAAATTTAATAAATATAAATTCGTATGTGGATGTATGATTCAACTTATATAATAATATATATATATAGAGTGGCGTGATTTTGTTTTTGTAAAAGAGCAAAAAGTTTTTAGTTAAAAATACAAAGTTGGTGATAAACAGATTTGCATTTAAGTCCACCGCACCTGGGATTAAATCAAACTTAAAAAGTTGATAATTGCTATACTACATTTATTTATAGCAAAAATAGTTATTAAATTCGCTTTAGCAAAAAACTACTTTGACACCTAGGAGAGGATCCGCGGCGTCATGGAAACCTAGTAAAAGTATTTTTTTTTATCAAAGTGAGAAATCTTACATTTTAGTGTAATATTTTAGATAGAGCTAATGGGTTTCCAGGCGGAACAGGTTCTTTCTCTAGTAATAAATAGAGTAAATTTTAAGCTTGTTGAAAAGAGATCATTAATTTTAGAAGGGTATCGCCATGCTGAATCTACGTCATATCGATCTTTGAAAGATCTGACGGGAAAAAGGCGACGGCTGCTTCTAAACCCTATGAAAGAATGATGCGATCACTGCTAGCCGATGCTTCAACCACCGGAGCTGCCACAAGAAACCGTCCAGCTATGCCCGCTCAAGAAGACCACAATAACTGAAAGTCAACATCTTATCCAGTCCAGCAACTAATCGGTAACGCCCGTCTATAACTCAGAGCTCTGTGTTAACGAACTATTTCTAAATTAAAATTTTCCACTTCAAAGTTTAAAGCTAGCCAACTATAAAATAATGTAATTGTTTTTTTTTTTAAACTCCTATAAATGTTTTTATTATCAATTCTCGTTTAAGTAAATATTATTTCATTGGTATAACTTGTCTATATCTTAATTAAACAAAATGTAACCTACGCTGATTTCTTAGTCAATCATTGTGGCTGTGCCTATAATATTTCTTTATTGTGATTTTTATTTATATGCCAATGCTTCGAAGCAGCGAGCATTTAAAAGAAATATATATATATGCGGAGGTATAATTACAAATATCGTCCCCATAGCTATTTTCTTAATAATATTATCGATGCTCGCTGGTTCGAATTCCTATAATTTTATTTAATTTTAAATGTAGTGTAGCCTGCTATTAAATTTTATCTTATTGAGATTAAAGCAATGTACTAGTCTTAGCAGTAATACGAAAGTATATTTAGAAATTATTTGACCATTCGATCAATATACTTCCCCCTCCCCTGTGATAAATTATATATATATAGATTGAAACCTATAAACCAGAGTTTTATTATATTTTATTTGTTCCCTTAATGTCGCTTGATTTTATATAGCGTCGTTTAGAATTGGTTTATGATAGCAATACTGACCGGGCTATTGCCCCATATTTTTATAATAATTGTCATACTTTCGCTTGGCGGATTAGATACCTTAAATGCACGTTCTATGTTTAACGTTTTGCTGCGTCTTCTCCTTAAGATGGGACTTCGGGAAAGGCCATCCCATCTTACTTTCTTTCGGGGCGCACACTAATAAGACCGGACGTAAAAATTCCAGGCAGTTGTATTAGCCACCCCGACCTTTTTAGCAGCAGGACGCTCGGTTACAGGGTATCTACCCGTGTTTGTCACGAAAACCCTTGATTCTAATCTATCCGCCGGGCGCTCTGTTATTGTAATTTGCCAGTGCTGTAGCATGTCGGTGGCCAATTCTGAGCCCCATAATTTAATTAATGATTCAGTATTAAACTGAAATTTATATCTGGTTTCTGGGTTCAATCTCTACTTTGAGCTGAATTATACGCTCGTACTGTATTAAAAGTAATAATGTCGAAATGAATGTTTTGCTTAATTAAAATATTTATTTAAATGTTTAAATAAAATATATTTAAAAGGAAAAGATAGTAAATATTTTGCCTCTAGGACTCGTACAGCAGCAAATTTATAATAGTAGCTACCACTTTCAATAATAATTGGCAGAATCGTATTTAGGCACAACTTAGTGATTCTTTAAATGTATTTCCATATTAATAATTAAAAATTTAATGAGAAGAAATGTCAAATCCTGATACTATAAAGCCTGCGTGCTTTTTCCACATTAAATTATGTTTTATTTAATAAATATATGTTAAATTTATTCTGGTTTCGTATTATTTCTCGTTCCTATTTCAATCCAATTCAATCTTAGTTAATTATATATGTGATATAACTATATATGCATTAATTATCATTTATGAAAGTTATCTTTAATTTCGTGCTGGTAGCAATTTAATTAGTTTATATTTAAGTCCCGAGTTTCATGTTTCTCCCTGCCCTATGCCGGCCGTGAAAGAGAGATATACTACGTGTAACTTCAAGTGTGGTCGTTCGTAGGGTCTTGAGTCGTGGAGTACTGGCAAACGAGTTGAAGTTTGGTCGGATTCGGGACGTCACAATCCTGGTCTGTTCAGCTTTGGTCTCTTTGTCTGGATTCTAGATTCTGTTACGCGAATGTACAAAACTTGACCCATACAATAAGAAATATAAACATCTAATAAAATCTAAAGATAATTGTTATATTGTTAGAATATTAAATATATAAAAAATGTAAATTGGTCTCTTTTAGTTTACTAAAGTTCTTAGTAGTAAATGTACTTTGGATTGTGTGTACTCACATGTATTATTGATATTTTATATAGTTATATTATTGAAACTATCCTGTAGCATATTTGAAGGTTTTCTTCTTATGAGTTTCCAAATATCCATAATTAATTTAAAACATGATTAAAAGTTTTGGCAAGATTATTCATAAGTTTTTATGCAGAATTCACTGAATTATAGGCAGATTATTCACTAAATCAATTAGTTGTTTTCTAGATTTTTGATGGCATTTCTCAAGTAATTTGGCAAGTCAAGATCATGGGCAAAGTTAGCATATCAAGTAATAATATAGGCAGAATATTGTCATTTTAGAACTTCTATTTCTAAATCTTTCACCAGAGTATTCTTCAATTTTTGAAGAATTATATGATATTAGCACAATGAGTAACACTTCAAGTGGCCCTCAATTGGATATATTTATGGTTGTAGTAATGAAAGTGTCAGTTATAATCATTTAGGTTAATGTACTTAAAATTATTTTTCTCACTGTTAACTTAGTTTTAAGAATTTCTGTTGCTGTGATTAGAGAACTAATGATAGTTGTCAACCTTATGGTCAGTCTGGCCCAGAATCATTCTTTTCTAGAGATTGTTCTAAGTATTAAACTGCAATATTTGATAGTTAACATTAAATAACGAATTGATTTTAAAAAATTCATTTCTTCTTTATAAATTAAGTAATATGTATTCTCAAAAGCCAGCCTACTCTTTTAATCATGATAGTTTTAATAAGCATTTTTGATCATTTAATCCTGTTTGTTAAATAAGTAAATAGTCTTATATTCCTATTTATATATCTTACAAAGATTTTAAGTTTTTGATACTAATTTTTTAAATATAATTTTTCAAAATTATTTGAATAGCATGTCTTTAATAATAATATTTGTTTATTTTTTGAACAAATAACTTGAAGCATACTTTACCATTTTCAAAATTACTCTATACCATTTAATTTATGGCTTTGGTAAATATATCATTAAGTAAATACATTATACTATATAGTGAGACTTATTTATTCAAGAAGACTGAACTTTCTTTATTCTTCAAAATTAAAAGATATTAAATAAATGTCTTAATTACTTAAGAGAGATCATATATTACAGAATTATTTATATGCTTTAGATTCAACCATGAGTATTACTAAAAGTAATTAATATGCTCCCTCACTTCAGAATAATGATTTAATAAATATTCTGAATAAATTTAAGAACTACTAAAATTATTTTTACCTCTACTTTTGTCCCTTGAAATACAGGACACTGTAATGAATTTTTATCTAATTATTTATTTTATTATTTAACTTTTTTTTAAACATGATACAATAGCTCAATCCTATCTGTTTTTAATCTTGCTAATCTGCATTTAATATTTAGTCATAATTTTTTTTACTTGTTGTTCACAATAATATGACTCTATTCTGAACTGTGACAATATATATATTATAACCCAAAACAAATCTTGTAGGCACACTTTTGAAAAGTTAATTTCTAACTATAAAGCAGTAATGAGAAGTTCTCATGATTTTGTGATCAACAAGAGCAAAAAACAACTGGTTGAGATAAATGTTCTATGTGGAAGTGTGATTACCAAAGTAACTTGCAATGCATATATGTTATATTTCTTCATAAAAATAAATATTAATACATTTCATATTTTAATAATACATAAAATTTAAAATAAATAAATTTCTCCAGGTATTTCTGTATATGTGTGCTATTATTTTTAATATATTTTAAGAAAATATTTTCTAATATAATATTTCTTACTCAAAGAAATAATTAAGCATAAATTAATCTGTGTTTAATCTAAGACTAGAAATTTTAAAAATAATGTTCACTAATGGTTTATCTCAGGATTATGAATTAATTGTAATCATTTACATAAGATAAGAAATGAATATTATATTTCTTATTGCATTGCCAAATCCATATAATATTAAATCATCTATATTCTTGTCATAGTTGGTTGTAAAAAAAGTATTGTAAAACCATAATAAAGAATATAGATGATTTAATATTATAAGATAAGAAATGTATGGATGTAAAGTTTATTCATTAACTTAGGGTACGATAAATGTAAAAATGAATTTTATGTACATCAGCTTATCTTATACATTTGTATTTCAAATAGCAACAGTAACAATAATAATATATCCAATTTATGTATAATCTAATATTTTTAAAATTTGAAGTTTATTTTGTAAATATGCAGTGACCATGTTTAATAATGACAAAATAGAAGTATTGAAATTAATAATTGTTTTATTATAATATATATATAATTATAAATAATAAATGTAATTAATTATAAAAATTTTGTAAAATAAGTAGTAAATATTAATATTAATCTAAGCTTAGAATATGAAAGTGCATAATCATTCAACATTGCAAAATCATTACCACCTTATTGGAGTAGGTTGCATATTATTTAAATAAATCCTCAATTTAAATACTAGAGAGTATTAATAAACATAATAAATGTTTTATGCTGTCCTTAATTAGTTTGTTCCCAATAACTAATCAAGTTCACTAAAAGTTAGTTACACTAATACCAATGTAAATCAAATACTTAATCACCTTTAATATCATATATAATAAAAATTTATAAAATTGTTAGCTGTACATCCATATAATAATAATAATATCTGAAGAACTTTAATATTTCTTTATTATACTACTACTAATAAATTTAACTAAATAAGAAGAAACTATAATAAAGTTCACTAATTAATCCATCGGTTTATAATCCAAAAGTTATAAATGATTATAAATTTATCTCAAGGAAATATTTATACTTGTAAAATATGCAATGTTTTGTGAATTTATGGAAACATTTTAATAAAAGTATAAATGATGACATTAAGCACAATTAAATTTCTTTAGTAAATGTAATCCTTATTGGAACTTAATATGAAGATTAATAAAATTCCATTAAGCCCATTCGTTAATGCAATGTTGATTATATTTAACATATTAATTCATTTTAGGACTTCCTGATAAATTTGACTTTTATAATCCATAAACCATTACTTTAAGCACTGGAGGTGAATCATAGTTTATTATATGAAGAAGCAATTTAATGTGTTTGAAAAACATAATAACTTTATATCCAAATGATTGGCATTTATCATTTTTTTTATTAGAAATATTTTATTAATTCATTAGTTTATAGACCTTTAACCAATGTTTCTATACAGTTCAAGTCATTTTACATTATATATGACCAAGAAACAGACTATAATCCATAAATGTATCAATTCCATCGATTTTAATTAAAATTCTACATTTCACTAAGCTACAGTGTTTATACTGTATAATTGAGTTGAAATTTATTACTTAAAATTGTTTTGTTTTTTTCAATAATTTATGAGAACATAATCCATAATGTTGAGACAAGATATTCACACTTTTTGAAGTGAAAAGGAAAGTTATTTCAGCATTATTTTAATTGAAGATATAAGTGATTTGATTGCAGTTATTATTAGACATATTTCATAAAAATCTCAGCTATTTCATTATTACTCTAAAATAAAAGATCAGTGATTTGCTTGAAGTTAGCCATTAGTAAATTTATCAAGATTTCATTAACAGTTGATTGCAATAAATGAAGCTTTCTTGGAAGTAATAACCAGTACTAGTTCCTTGTTTATTTGTTGCTGTTTATCATTTTTCTTAGTCTGAGGAGAAAATATATTTTTGCCAAGCTCAACCATGATGACAAAGGCAGACAAAATAGTTATTTTAAAGTTTTAACTTGCCTAGATTTTGAATGCACTAAAATTTTGTGAAGACTAAGCAGCAGTATTTATACTGTTCTGTTAGTTGATGTCTGGATTAGCTCATATTTCTCATTATGCTTTAGTGTTTCCTTATTTTTATGGGAAAATTAGAAGAATTATCAAAATTATGAAGAAAGCAGATGATAGACACTGTCTGATTTTGAATTAACATGGCAATTTTTCCAGCCACCGTTTAAAATAAAGAAAAAATAATAATTTCAAACTTTTCAATCACTTTATTTGGTCCAAAATAATTTTATAATCATTTATTTAAAACAAATGTATAAAACCTAAAAGTTCTGATACCTATCTTAATTAATTTTAAATTGACCTTTTAATTAGATTACATTATCAAATAAATCTTGTGTTAAGATTTGTAGAGGTCCCTACTGTCATATCTAGGGGCATAATCTTAAGGTTATAGCCTTAATATATATTACTTACATAATAAATATGCACTTAACAAAGTATTAATTATAACTTTACATTTATAAACTAAATCTAAACACATAAACTTTCACACATGCATGCACATACAATATAAGTCCTGTTCTATATCTTTGGTAAATGTAATTACTTCATTTTAAATATTCTGGGTTGTAATGTTGGATTTATTATTCTACTCTGCATTTTTTTATAAAATATTTATTTTATACACATAAGTAACTCTATTTGTCTATACAATTTAATAGTGATTTTTACTAATAGTAATACTGTAATGACAAAATGCAAACATGTATTTTTATATAAGCATTGATTAGAAAATCTGCTTGAAAAAACTTCTTTAAATCTTTTCTAAAATTATATTTTTTTTTAAGCATTTATATGAGAGACTTTTGGACTTTATTTTGAATATATTATATGTTATCTAACCAATGATAGTGATGAATATATTTGCTTAATCATAAAAATAAAGCCAATAAAATTTTTATAATTTGTTGAATTATATTAGACAATATAAGCAAAAGAATTCTGAAGATGATTGTTGTAAAATAAAGGCATCTCCAGCAATCCCTTTTTAGGAAAACAATAAATGAAAAGAAATTTCATCCCAAAGTTGCCTATTGCTGCATGGTAAAAAATTTTAGTTTTTTTTTTGCTTGTTCTATTCTCTAGCGAAAGTCAATGCCCATTTATTGACTAATATAAAATGCTTAACTGGGTTTGCTGTGGACCTTTTATTTGAAAAATAAACTCTGTCTGTTTTGAACCTAATAAAATCAAGTTTTTACCTAATCAAGTTCAAACCCAGGTCTGGACATGGCAAGCAGATGTGCTAATCATCTCATAAGGTTCCAGTTATTTGATAATTATTTGTAACAAAAAAAAAATCAGAGGATGGAAAGGATTTATATCAAACTTATTACATTTTTTTTACAAAAATGCCTTTTTAAGTTTACTATATTAAAATATTCATTTTTCAAAGGGAAGTATACTAATGGTGATTCGATTTCACCAAAATCTTTTTAAATAATTTTAATAGTCCTTAGATTGGAAAATAGTTTTTCAAGATTAGTAGTGATAATGATATAAATGTTATTAGACATTAAAAACATTTTTATATTCACTAATATGTGAATACAAGTATAATGTATATACTGAATTTTACATATAATTAGAGGGGATTTGAACACAGACTTTTAAGTTCCCTTTATCTATTCATGACATCTTGGTACAGATCATCATCTCCTACACATATATAATCAGTGCTCAATTTATGTTAAGATATCAAATCTTCAAACTTTAATGGACAGGCTTCAATCTTCTCCACTTTCCAACTCTTCAGCCATTTATATTATTGAAAATCTGACAATGGAATGCTCAAAGCTTTTATTGATGCCAATGTTTGCTGTTATAATCATGTTGACTTTAAGTCATTCTGACCCCTCATATGTAGAACCTTAACATGTACATTTAAATACAGAGAATATGGTTGGGTAGATCCACAACATCTTATACAACCAATACACATGACCACATTCATATGAAAAAAAAAAATTTTCAATATACATATTTCATGTAGAACCAGCACTCATCAGTTGGCCCAGATCATTATCTCCCATACATACATACATACATATATATATATATATACCTTATACTTGTATTCAAATATTACAGATTCAGCCTGAATTCTGCCTATTCTTCTTCTGTATATTTAAATAGACATATTAAGATCCTACATATAAGGGTCAGAATAACAAAGTCAACATGGTTATGACAACATTATTGGCATCAATAAAGGCTTTGAACATTCCATCTTCAGATTTTTTATACTGATGGTCGAAGAGCTGGAAAGTGGAAAAGATTGAAGCCTGCCCATTAATATTTGAAGATATGATGTCTTAATATAGACTGAATGCTGATTATATATATTGTGAAAGACAATGATCTGTACCAACTGATGAGTGCTGGTCAACATAAAATATGTATATTGGAAATCATTTATCTTTTTCACATGTATGTGGTCATGTATATTGGTTACATAAGATGGAGTTGATAGCTGAAGGGAGATTGAAAGTCTGTGTTCAAGTCCCCTCTAATTAGCTAATAAATTACAATTAAAAATTTGTAAACAGGACAAAAAGCTTTAAATAAGTTTTAGTAAAGTTATTATTATCATTATCAATCACAAAAAGAAAAACTTGAAATCAAAATTACAGCAAATACATTTGGTAAATATGCATTTTCTGATAACATTAAAATTAGTAAAAAAGAAAATTGCAGATATAGATAACGATGCACATAGTAATGAAATTTAAAATAAATAAATAAATTAAATAACTGAAATTGTTTAAAGTGTGTTCAATAACTTTGCATTGTTAAAACAAATAGGATCACCATCTTGGTTTCTACCGATGAAGTGCTTCTAAATTATAGGAATCAGTATTTGTTTTTTAACTTGTACTTCAGTGCCAAACATGATTTTTTATATAAGTAATGTCTGCTTGTAAAACATAATACATGATTTCTCAATATATTAAGCAATCCAAAAAGTAATAATAACCTCATTAAAAATTGAAGCTTTATTTTCAAACTTTATTCACCAGTTAAGAATATTTAAAACTTCTGGATAAATTTTTTCACTAGTAGTCTTAAAGAATATTATTTGCAAGCTATTCTTCTAAAAGTACATTTTATTTTCATACTGTGAAAAAAAAAGTTAATACTGAAAAATTTGCATTTGTAACATTCATTTATAAATATAAATTCTCAATAAATAATGCTAGCAAATCCATAAAAAAAATAATTATATAAGTATCATTTAAGATCATAACAGAGTCAAACCTGCAATAATATTTATCTTATCTCAGCAACAATTTGTGTTTTCTTTGATGACAAATTATTATAATTTATTGTGAAGGCGCCATACTTATTGCACATATACAATTATGACATAATTAAACATGAATATGTCTATCATTATCAAACACAACTTCATAAAATAATTAATTCACCTCTGTTCTGCTTTTTCCAATGTAATAATATAATTATAACTTTTACTTTACCACATACACTTTAACTACATGAATAAAACACCTGAAAAAGACAAATGGTCACCAAGCTTTATTTCACACTGAACATGGGAAAGATTATGACCTAGGTTAATTATCTTTTTCAGGTGACTTTATTTGGGTGATTAAAATATTTGTAATAAAATAAAGATGTGAGGACAAAGAAAATATATATTTTATACTAATAAATAACTTTAAAGTTAATTTATCATTGACCTTGTGAGAACTTATAATTATTATATTTTCATGTACTATTTTTAATTTTAATTTGTATACATATATAAATTTGTTCTAACTAAACTAAAAAAAAAAAAGCCCAGGGTCTTATTCTTTAAAAGACAAGTTTGAAGTCAGTCATATAGTTAAAATATGTGGACTTGAATTTTAAAATGAAACAAAAATCATTGGTTATACAAAGAAGCATAAAATAAATAGGATGACAAAATATGAAGAAATCCAGATTGAAATCCACATTAGACATTAATATTATTATAAAATTTAAATGGCTAACAATTCTTAACTTGATACCAAGAGATAAAAAATGATCTCTGAAAAACTTTATTTGAAATGGGAGAAAAAAATAAGAAAGTTTGCTAACTCTTCCTAGACAAGAAAACCTTGAAACAGATTATTCTTCTGCATTGGGATATTAGTGATTGATGATGATTATTATAATATATATATATATATGGAAAGATATTCAATAGAGTAATGGCTAATACTAATACTGTCTTGTATTTTTTACTTTTTTAATTATGTAATGATCTAAAAAAAAAATCTTTTGTTTTTAGTTTTAAAATCAGAGATCATTGAAGGTTTTTCTACAATGGTAAATATTAAGTTGCTAGAATAAAATTTATTATTAATAATAATCGATTGCTCGGGAGTTCATAAGAAATTTGATCTCGAAATGTGATCCATGGACTTTTAAGTTTTCAGGATCAGTCACATTACCATTGCACCAACACACAGGGCAAAATTTTTTATTAATTTAAGTGTTTGGCAAGTGATTGCAAATCACTACTGATGATGATAAAGCCTTATCTCTTGATTATCTCTTGATAATAGATAGCTTTGCCTAATTAACTCAAATTGCTGAGAACTTAACATACTACAACATAAATGTGTAGGTTGATGTATTGATCAATGGATTGTTCTGTATCTATATACAAATAAATAGTTTTCAGCTATTATAAATAGGATATAAATTTATTTAATTCCTCCTACAGTGTTTTTTTATATATAGGATCTACCTATAAAGCATTTTATATACGCAGTAATAATATACGTCTATAAATAATAACAACTGCTATAAATCAATTGAACACGCTATTATTTTTAGTTTACAGTATTTAAATTACTCTCATCAAGTTTGCGTCATTAAACTTTTGTGAATTAAATTCAGAAGTATATGTTTTATTTAAAACTACTCTTCTTTGTTAATAGACACCTGTTTCGCAAAAAGAGGTCACATTTAACCGCCTTTCAAACAGGTGTCATGCCTTCTCATCAAAATACATCTGAGGTAACTCGAACTTTCTAGGAAGCTCTATAGTCCAATTTTGTAAAGCATTCTACACGTGTGTGTTGACATTTTATTAAAGGAAAAGAATAATGATATTTTAACCAAATCTTTTCAAGCAAAGAGAAAAAGAAAAAAATCATAAAAATTGATAGACTGTCTGCAGCTGCGTTTGTTATTACAATCATACGCTAAACAATATATATATAGAAGACATTTAAATATCCTAACAAATTATTTTATAATCAGAATTCTATTTTATTAAAAGGTAGGCAAGATAATAGATTTTATTTATGATTACTATTTATTCCTTTATGGCAATAAGGTTAAGATTTGGGCATTTGCTTGTTATAAATTCAATTAATCAAATAAAATAATTGCACTCATATTTGCTTATAAACATATGCAAAATATTATTTAAATAGGCCAACTATTGGCAAAAGTCGTTTTAATCGCCCTTCAAAAAAAGAATAATGAAAGAAAAGGCATTTCTCCTCAGGTTTGTCAATCGCAGAGCAGTCTAAGAATTTGAGCGTTTTTCTATCCTTGCTTTAGCTTCTAGCTATTAATAGGTACCCATTTTCGAAATATTAAATTGTTTTCTGATTTATCTATGGATTGGTTATATGAATGAAAAGTCCTAATTTTGATTAGTTTATAAAAAATTAAAATCAAATTTTATCTGGCCTGACTCAAACACAGGTTGTAGACATTATTAAAGGGGGCCTACATCTTTTGTTTACATATATACATGACTATTTTAAAAACTAAAGTAACATTTATACTGTATGTAATACAGTTTACATATGAATATGCAAAAGAAAAAAACCAACTAGAGGAATGGCAACTTCCAATCAACAATATCACTTACTTGATATAAAACACTTATTTTGATAGGTTGTTTAAAGTCTATGTTACACACAACACTAAATATTTGTTTGTTGATTGTTTTGTTTTATATTTAAGGTAAAATTTTATCTTTTATAAATTTTACAGATACATAACCACAAATTATTCGAGTTTAAAGAAAATTTTTAAAAAATGGGATTTATTTATAAAACTTCAATCTCTAATAGTTTTTAAAAAAAATTTCTAGAAATTGCAAGTTAATCTGCTTGTGCTTATTATCAGTTTATTGTCAAACTATAATTGTAGACATAATAATCAATAAATCAAGCCATATATAGCATGTCATTGCTTTTATGAGTGTGTATTTACAAATTGGTACCATCCCTCTATTACCTGTTTGTAGACATTGGCAAAAATTGGTCCAAATATGTGTGATCATGCTTCTTCAACTATGCTAAGCCATGTGTGTTCTATATTTACTGAAGCACATTTCACAGGTTTACATTATAAGTGCCTTATGTTTCTTATTTGCAATAATCATTCTTCAATAAGTACATGAGGTTTAGAATATTGTATTTATTCCAATACTACTAAAACTAGATTATCTAAAATATATATATATGAGTAAATGCTAGGAAACAAAAAAGAAAGAAATTTTATCACTGAGTAGCTGTGTACCACATATTTTACAATTTGGTCATCTTTTAAATTACTATATTTTAAGATATGCAAATAATGGTAAGAATTTTATATTATTGATAATACTTTGTACCAATCTACTTTAATATAAGGATATTATATTTTTTACTATTGAATAGGAAGTCACATCTTCTAGTCTACCTCAAGTTATATATATATGGGTGAACCATAACATTGTAGGTGTAAAATGTTTGCACAATATTTAAATAGAAAGTTTTCAGGTTAATTATAAAATGATCAAAAGCATACTGACTTAAATTATATAAAATATTTATGTTACTCACATATGTTTATTATTATTCTTATGTAATACACAAATAAAAAAATATTAACAGAAATATACAATTCTATGGGTTTAATACAAACTTATGAGTATTATGATGATACACTGATTTTTTGAGAGAATTGAGTGATTTTGCAGCAGGTAATACTACTTATAGTTTGATTAAATTGAGATCACTTTCTCTGTACATTTAGTGCAGTGGTAGAATCATGGATTCAAAAGTTAAACATCTCCTAAGTTCAATTTGTCCTTTTTAGTGGTCAGATATCATATGATTTCCCAAATGAACCATTCACTTATTATTATTCTTTATTATTATTATTATTATTATTATTATTATTATTATTATTATTATTATTATTATTATTATTATTATTATGATGATGATTATTATTATTATTATTATTATTATTATTATTATTATTATTATTATTATTATTATTATTATTATTATTATTATTATTATTATTATTATTATTATTATTATTATTATTATTATTATTATTATTATTATTATTATTATTATTATTATTGTTGTTGTTGTTTCAAAGAAAAGAACTTTATTGATGACCATAGGATTACATTTGCTATAAGACACTTCATATGCATATGTTTACATTGCTAGTGAGTAAACCAAGTTTAAGTTTGTATCTGTGATGTACAAAAACAATTAAATTAGGAGGGAAAGATATTTAAACATTGTTAAGGGGGGTGAAAATACATATGTATACATTACATTTATAAGTGTTGCTTGCTGTAATCAGAGTTCTCAAAAGTCTTGGGTTATCATTGTTCAATTTGCAAAACTTCAATTTGTATGTATATTGCAGTGCTGGGTTTAGTTTGCTTTCTAGTATTTGAGTTCTGATTTTGTTGTTACTGTTCTCTATATTAATAGTATGCAATCAAAGACAACATTCTGTTTTTTTATTTGTAGATAATTGCCACATTTCTTTCTTATTTTTTTAAATATTGTTTGATGGCATAGATTGTTGATTATTTAGCCATCTTAGAGGTTTGATTGTTGTGTTATCAGTGACCAGGTTGCTGCATAGATGTCTGGATGTGCAATTTTATAGTCTCTGGCTCATAGTTTTGCCAGTTTGATATTGAAAGTTGATGGATGTCGCCTTGTGTTGTTACCTAAAGTGAATGTGCATCTACTGCACCAGTATGCATAAAGCACAAAAGTGGCTGCACGGACTGATGGAATAGAGCCTTTGCAATATGAATTAAAGATTGTTTGAAGGGTTGTGTTAGATTGTCTATATGGTCCTATCATAATAAATCGAATTCTGTCTAGTGCCGGACAAAGATAGAATAGATGTTCCTGTGTTTCTTCAGCCCTGTGACACAGGGGATAAAAAGGATCAATGTTCATGTATAGTCTCCGATATCTCAGAAAATATGTCATGGGCAGTGCATGTAGGTTTAGTCTCAGCAAAAAATCAAAATACTTTGGCTCCAGGGACCATTTTTTAAACTTACATAGTAATTGTAGATTATTGATTTTCAGCATTGTCAGATTGGTGTCATGGCTTGGATGGATTAATGAATAAATTTGCCAGTATGAATGCTTGTATATTGTCTGAAGAGATATCTGTGGAGCTGTGGTTTTTATATGAATGATCATTGATGCTAGTTGGTCATAGGCAGGGAGTGGTCTATCTGTTGGTGTTATTTGAAGTAGGCATTCAAGCATTGGAAAGTGTTTGACTGTGGATGCTATTAAGTTTGTGGCCTACTGTAGATGGAAAATATAAATACTATGAAGTCCTAGTCCATTGTGAATAGGTGGTCTGGTAAGTTGTTTTGCAGATATTGTTACAGTCTTCCTCTGCCACAAGAGCTTATTACATAGAGAAGAGATTTTTTTAATAAAACCTTTAGAAAACGTGATAATGGGTGAGTAATAGGTGATTTTTGTTATGGCTAGTTGATTAAATAGCTGGATCTTAGAGTATATTGAAAGATATGCCTTTGAGAGAGAAGTAGTAATTCGCTCTGTTTCTTCTTTGAGTTTGTTCTGGATCTTGACCCTCATTGCACTTCCACTCATATAAAAGGGAAATCCCAAGAAAGCAGATGGCTTTCCCCCATACATGCCCATGCACTGCTTTGCATTATAAAGAGGCCAAACTGCACTCTTATATAGATTGACCCTGAGTTTGTGTGTAGCTGCAAATTCTTGTAGTATTGTATATAAGGCTGGTAGGTGTTTTTTTTTGATGGGAGAAAGACAGTTATATCATCCATATAAGCGATACGTGTTACCTGCTGAGATGTGTTTGGTATTTGGATGCCAATGAATGTTTGCTGGATTTTTACTAATAGAGGGTTGATGTAAAAAGTGAAAAGTAAAGCACTCAGGGGGGATCCTTGTGAGATTGATTGTGTTGGAGTAAAGGATTCAGAATTTTTGTCACTGAGTGTAATATGTATATCCCAATTTAACAAGTTGGTTATAACATATAAAAGAGTGTGAGGTATTGCAGTGGCAGCCAACATTTGAGTTAATATCTCGATTGCCACAGAATTATTATTATTATTATTATTATTATTATTATGATGATGATGATGATGATGATGATGATGTGTTTCAACGATAAGCTTTCTTTGTCTTACAGGTTACAAGAGTTTACATAGCTTGGATTGCTGTGTTTACATGGGCAATCCGTAATTGTAGGTTTACATATATAAAAGTAGATTTATTGTTTTACACAGGATTACAGGAATTTTTACATGCTGTGAATTAGTTACATAGTTTTACATAACTTGCATTGTTGTGGTTACATGGGGAATCCATAGATATAGGTTTACATATATAAAAGTTGATTTATTGATTTACATGAGATTACAAAAAAATTGTCATGCTGTGGATTAGTTACAAGGGTTTTTACTTGGCTTGGATTGCCATGGTTTCATCGGCAATCCATAGGTGTAGGTTAGTTTATTTATGCTGTGGATTAGTTAGAAGGGTTTTACATAGCTTAGATTGCTATGGTTACATGGGTAGTCTGTAGTTGTAGTTTTACATATGTAAAAGTTGTTTTATTGGTTTACACAAGATCTACATAGATTGTCCATTATTTATAACTTTGCTGTTTGTCTGAGCAGGGACCAAGTAGCTGCATAAATATCTGGGCTGGTGATCTGTTTGTCTCTAACTTGAATTTTAATTAGCTTATTCTCAAATGTGGCTGGATGCCTTCTGGGGTTATTACCCAATACAAATGCACACCTAGTGCACCAAAGTGCATATAAGACAAACATTGAGGCCCTTATGGCTGGTACAGACCTACCTTTGTAAGTTGACATAATTTGTATCATTGTAGTGTTTTGTTTTCTATATTTCCCCTGCAGAATGCATCTAGTCTGATCCATGGCCTTGCAATTGAAAATTATATGCTGTAAAGTCTCCTCAGCCATATGGCAAAGGCCACAGAAAGGATCAACTGACCTGTACATTCTTCTGTGATGTAAAAAATATTTAGTAGGTAAAGCATTCAAATTCATTTTGATTATAAAATCTAGGAACTTAGGTTCTAGTTGCCATCTTTTGTATTGCTTGATCAGATATTTGTTTCCTATTTCTAGTATTGATGGGATCTCCTCATTGAGATTATTTTGATGTATAAACTTATATATTTCCCAATATTTATACTTTTGTTCAAATTGATCTGGGATTGTTCTTTCTCTCCTGCATTGGTAGATGGTGACTGCCAAAAAACAATCTTTTGGAGGAGGCCTATCTGTAGGTGTTATCTGCTCTAAGTGTCTTAATTTAGGAAATTGAGTGAGTATAGCAATTATAGCATTCCTTGTTTTGAATGTTTGAAATGTTTGTAAGCTATGCAACCCCAATCCATTTGCTATAAGAGGGCAATTGAGTTTTGCCATTGAAATTGCCACTGTCTTTTTCCCCCAGATGAGCTTGCAACATATGGAATTAATGGATGCCATAAATTTTTTTGAAAATTCAACTACAGGCATATAATATGTTATCTTGGTTATTATAAGCTTGTTAATCAGTTGCACCTTTGCATATATGGACAAATATGCCTTTGAGAGTGATTCAGCTATGCTTTTGACTTCTTCTTTGAGCTTGGCTTGGATCTGACATCTCATTCCAGTGGCTCCTAGAAAAAAAGGAAAGCCTAAAAATGGAGTAGGTTTTGCTTGATACACTGGCCCACATGGCCTTCCAGTGAGTAGTGTCCAGGCTGCAGTCTTTTCCAGGTTTATTCTCATTCCATATTGTTTTGAGAATTGTTCAAGCACTGCCTGAAGCTGTGGTATTTGCTTCTTGGATGTCAAGAAGACTGTGATATCGTCCATGTATGCGAGACATGCAATCTTCTGTGTTGTACCAGGTATTTGAAGTCCAATGAAGGTGCTATTGATTTTTTCAATAAGTGGATTGATATAATAAATAAACATTAAGGCACTCAGAGGAGACCCCTGGGATAGTGATTGTGTTGGGATGAATGAGGGTGAATTTCTGCCATTCATAGTAACATAAAGTTCTCTGCTCGGTATCAAGTTTGCAATCAATTATTATTCTTATTATTATTATTATTATTATTATTATTATTATTATTATTATTATTATTATTATTATTATTATTATTATTATTATTATTATTATTATTATTATTATTATTATTATTATTATTATTATTATTATTATTATTATTATTATTATTATTATTATTATTATTATTATTATTATTATTGTTGTTGTTGTTATTATTATTATTATTATTATTATTATTATTATTATTATTATTTAACTGAAAATAGGGAATCATTTTTAAGAGCATATACACTGATTAAAAAAAAAAAGCTATCCATTTGTTTGGATCAAAGTTAGCAAGTGGTTGGATGAGAAAATTACAGGAAAAAAGATTGTCAAGATAAATCCTGAATTTGATTGGTCAAATTTGTGACAGTTGAACTCTCAAGATTTTTTTTGAAAATATCAAAATTAATAAAACTGTTAGTGGAATTTTAAATTTTAGATTTTTTTTATATATTAATATACCGAATATGAGAAAAAAGATTTTGATAAATTAATGATTCATTAATTGTTCATTTGTTATAATAATTTTATCTGGGATCTGGGTTAAAGATTATAAAAAAAGATTTTATGAATTTTACAAATATACATGTATTATTAATAATAGGTCAGGTGGAGTTTTAGTTTATTTTAAATCAGATTTCTATGCATTTTTATTGATGTATAACATGATATTGCTGAATGTGTTGTTTAAATTTTGTTTTAGGATGTGACATTACTGAATCAATATTTAGTTAGCATTTTTAATGTGAATTTGAAAATATACTTTATAGTTCAAATGACAAATTAATCATTCTTATTAATGAGTTAAATGTAGACATTTATGAAAAATTGCTTCTGCTTCTCAATATTATTTAAGTACGCTTTTATTTTTTTTGGATTTATTCAATATTTATTTCAACTAAGACATGTTATATTTTCATCATTTTTGCTTACTGATTAAATCTTTGCTAAATATCTTGAAAATATTATTTTAAAAGATTACATGAAAATTGTAGGTGGAATATTTTTTATAGAAATAAATATTTTAGAGTGTTATCTCAAGAGATTGTATTGCTTAATAAATCTATACCATTGTAATTAAATTTTATAAACAGGTAATGAAATGCAATCCTTTTATTATTTGTAGATAGGATAAAAGAATTTATTGAAGTTTACTTCTTTATAAAATATATGAAAGGATATGATATAAAAAGAAATTATTGTATTATCAATAAAGTAATACATAAAATAAACAAACAATCAAACAAAAAAAAGTTTTACAAGATTTTTAAAGTATTACTTCTAATAAAGGAATAAATTATAACTGAAAGTCCTAAATAAGGAAATAAAAAGCAAAAAATAAAATAATATATATTTAAAATTTTTTTTTTTTTAAAATAATGCTTTTATGTAAACAGCCATCTAAAAAAGTAAAAAAATAATAAAATAATCTGATGTAAAAACATGTTATGTCATTTCATAAAAGCATTTGAGTACTTTTTGATTTTTATGGCTTCAGATGCTTTTATAAAATGATGTGTTTTTTAATCAGATTACTTTGTTAGTTGGATTACTTTATTTTCTACTTTTTAATATGCTGTTTGCATAAAAGCATTATTTTTAAAAAAATTAATATTGTTTTAATTTTTACTTTTTAGTTATAATATACGAGATTTGAACACAAACTTTCAACCTTCCTTCAGCCATTTAATCTCATACAACCAATGCACATGACCACACACATGTGAAAAAATAAATGATCTCCAATATACATATTTTGTAACATATAATTTCAATTTAAATAAAATAATTGTCTTCATCAGTCTCTTTTTTTATTATGATTCTTGTTCTCTCCATAAGAACATCTGCTGCCAACAATTTTGACAGTTCTATTTCTTTCTTTTGATTTTGGAGATGAAAACATATAATTCTCTAAAACTTTTTTTATACATTTATTATTTTTTCCACAAAAGTATTTATAAAATACTAATTATTTCAGAAGAATATTTCAGATATTAGTAATTAACATTTATTAAGTACAAGTTAAATCAATATGAACAAAATTTTATTCCACAAATGTAATATTTCCATTGGCTCAGTTGCCAAGGATTTTTCATAGAAAGCATAAGAATGTGAGTTTCAATTCTAAATGGGAATGAATTTTTTCCATTGTTAATAATTCAAAAATATGAACATCCTGCCAGAAACACAGGCAAAAATATGAATTTACTGACAGAAACACAGACAATACAAGTTAATATAAAAACATTTACAAAGGATATATTTAAATCTAAAATAATTTTTTTAAATTTTGATTAAATTAATTTTTTAAAATCAAGTAAATTAGGCAACTTTTAGTTTGTTGTTGATAAATACATTTTTTAAAAAAGTTTTCGGTGATAAAGATTAAGAAAATATCCACTGATGTTTTGAAAATTTCTATATTTATTTCATATCACTTTAATCACTATTTTATATATAATATGGAAATGTCAATAAAGAATTTTTCTGACAACTGCAAAACATTGCATCTTTGATTATATATTTTTAAGGAGAAGAAATTGATATATTAAAATCTCTATATAAAATCAGATATAAGACATGTGTAGATTTGAGTGATGTTTCTGTCTATATATTGATTGATAACATTACTACTCTATTTCTAATACTTCATTATGTGCTTGTTTATTTATTTATTTTTATGCATTGAAAAATTTCTAAGTTGTTTAAAATCTTCAATAGTTACTCCTATTTATAAAAAGAGATTGGTAATGTTTGGGAAACTATAGGGTAATTTTATTTAACCATATTATCTCAAATTTTTAAAATGTGTTTTAAAAATAAAACTTTTTCCTTTTTCTTTATTAAATATAAAAAGAAATTATTAAACTCAGATGCTTACTATACATGTACATAATTTTAATGCGCAAATACGCGCACAACAACCGAGCTTCATCAGGATTAAATAACAATATATTATAAACTCAAAATAATTATAATATCTAAAGAATAATGCCCGAGCGCTTTCAAGAGAACTTAGCTCTCATAATCATGGGCAACAAAGAATAAGCATAGCATGTTGGTATACGCTAAAATATGCTGATATATGTAAATTAGTTGAAAATAAATGCGTCAGCTCTAAATGATCCATTTCTTAGAGATTTTGTAACACGCATCTTTCCTATTCATAGCCTTATCATCAATAGCAATAAAACATGCTTCTTTAACTTTTCTCTTAATGTCATTTCTCTCCCTGCAAACTATTCTTGCATTTTTAGGTTCACATGCATGACCAGCTGATTTCTGATGTATTGCAAATATTGAGTTGCAATTTGGGTCTACTTGGGCCTTATTGTAAGAATATCTGTGCTGGGATAGTCTTGTAGAAAGAGTTGCTTTCGTTTCCCCATAGTATGATGCCATGCAGTTATTTTCTGGACCTGAAATATTATATACGGCCTGAGAGGTGTTGTTGGGTGTTATAATGTCTTTGGTGTTATTAATAATTCTATTTGTATTAAGCAGCAGAAAAATAGAATTTTGTTACCATATATTGCAACTACCCATAGAAAGTTTTACTCAGTGTTTAATAAAGAATTTCAACTAAGCTTTCATACACCCCCTAATACAAATAGAATTATTAATAATGCCAAAGACATTATAACACCCAACAACACCTCTCAGGCCATATATAATATTTCATGTCCAGAAAATAACTGCATGGCATCATACTATGGGGAAACGAAAGCAACTCTTTCTACAAGACTATCCCAGCACAGATATTCTTACAATAAGGCCCAAGTAGACCCAAATTGCAACTCAATATTTGCAATATATCAGAAATCAGCTGGTCATGCATGTGAACCTAAAAATGCAAGAATAGTTTGCAGGGAGAGAAATGACATTAAGAGAAAAGTTAAAGAAGCATGTTTTATTGCTATTGATGATAAGGCTATGAATAGGAAAGATGCGTGTTACAAAATCTCTAAGAAATGGATCATTTAGAGCTGATGCATTTATTTTCAACTAATTTACATATATCAGCATATTTTAGCATATACCAACATGCTATGCTTATTCTTTGTTGCCCATGATTATGAGAGCTAAGTTCTCTTGAAAGCGCTCGGGCATTATTCTTTAGATATTATAATTATTTTGAGTTTATAATATATTGTTATTTAATCCTGATGAAGCTCGGTTGTTGTGCGCGTATTTGCGCATTAAAATTTTATTAAATATAATTTATTTTCAAATAAACAGTTTGGTTTTTTACCAAATAAATATGGAGATGGCATTATTTAATCATGTTTAAATTATCACTATTTTTTTAGAAACAGGCCAGAATATTATTGGTGTATATTTGGATTTAAGAAAAGTATTTGACTTGGTTCCTTATGATATTTTATTAATTAAATAAAATAAGATGCTTTAGTCCAAATCTTATTTTAAGAAAATAAAAGTTTTTAAAATTGGTAATAATCTGAGTGATTTTGAAAAAGAGTTCCTCGGGATTCAGTCCTTGCATCTTATTATTTAGTATCTATATTATTATTTATTGAATCCTTCTTTTCACTCAATATCTTTTGTTTTGCAGATGACACATCTTTGATAACTTCAGCAGTTTCTTATAAACTACTTGAAAAAGTTATAAATGCAGATCTAATAAAAATATCCCAATGATAAATAATAATAGGTTATTCTATAAATGTAAATATATATTATATTATTATAAAAGTATTCAGTAAATGTTATATTAATTGAACTACTATTTCTATATCATTCTACATGTGAAAAAATCAATAGAACTATAATAGCATCTTATCTTGGTTTGGATGAACATTTTCAATACAATAAACATATTTCTTTTTTCAAATAAAACTAAGAATAATAAATTTTTTGTTTTATATGATTAGAAATTCTTTTCATACATCTTTACTAGATGGAGCTCTACCAATAGCCCACTAACAAACTTTGTTTACATAAATGCTGAGAGAGATAGAATTCAATATTTCTTTCATTGTCTCCAACCTTTAGACCATGGTTTCGAGCTAGTTGGCCCACGTCAGTAAAGGAAGATTAGAAACTATCTTTTACTAACGTGGGCCAACTAGCTCGAAACCATGGTCTAAAGGTTGGAGACAACGAAAGAGATATTGAATTCTATCTCTCTCTCAGCGTTTATGTAAACAAAGCTTGTTAGTGGGCTATTGGTAAAGCTCCATGTAGTGATCATAAAATGCAAGCTAAGAGCAAACTACAAAATTTATAACTTGTTTTGTTTATCATATATATATATATATATATAAGCAGATTAAATGTGACAATCTCTGTATGGCATAGTGGCACTGTAGCATATTATATGGAATCTTTAAAAACTCTTCAGAACTTTAAGGATTCTTTTATTTAAACTACCATTTTAAATTGTGGATTATATCAATATGCTGCAATTTTAATCATTAGACAAATATTTACTTTAAATTATTTACTATAAAAAAGACTTATAATTGATATGAGATATCGACTCTATATTTTTTAAAAACTCAATGTTGATATCAGAAATGCTAATTGAACCGAAATATTATAATGAGAAACATCGTATATAAATTATCAAAAGGAAAATTTAAAAAATACATAAAGTAAATAATGGGATTGTCATGCAAAAATTGTTTATTTAAACTGTTTGTTTGGGGGTTTTTTTTTTTTTTGGGGGGGGGGGGGTCTTGAGATTTTAGCTTCTCTTTTTTTTTTTTTATTAATATATAAATTTTTGTTAGGCTCCATGTAAAATCTTCATCACATATAGATTATTTGAGTGATGAATTGCCAAACAAAAACATATAATTTAGCAAATGATGAGACACAGAAGATAATTGTTTTTCTACAAATATATTAAAAACAATAACAACAACAAAATACAAATAATGAACAATATATAAGTCCACAAAAAAATCTATACAAAAAAAAATAACAATCCTAATATTAAAAAAAAAAAAATTTAGACAATATTAATCTATTAGACTATATACTTTTTCCATAAATTTAAAGTTACAAATTTAATTTTATTTGTTTATTTGCACTTATAGCAGTGAAAATGTACTCTACTTAATATTATTTTTTAATTATTCTGTTCTATTTGTATAATAATTTTGGTTATAAGTATAAAAATCTGAGATAGAAAACTACTAATGTCATGAAAAAAAAAATCAAATAAAAAAGCTATAGAATTGTCAAAAGACAAAAATGCTGACTGGCAAAAAAAGTATAGAGTCACATGTAGTTTCAGAGTATAATTTGAAAAATAGCCTTTTACAGACAATAAAAGATATCTGTGTTTTGAATCAAAAGATTTAATAATAATAGTCTTTTATTGTATCTTTGTTTATATATATATAAAAGAGGAAATATGGAGATTATTAAAGTAATCGATAATAATAAAATTAGAGATGTTGAAATCAATCTGAGCTACAACATAATTATTAAATTTGTTCTGCTTTGACCAAAATGCATTGCTTCATGATTTTTAACATCATTGGTGTAAATATGTTATTTTGAAAAGTATAATTTTGTTGAAGTTTGATAAAAAGTGAGAAAATGTCATTTGATACACATCCTTAATTTATATGAGCATGATGTCACTAGAGAAGAATGTAGTTTGACACAAAAGATTAAGTTAGTAGAGAGCAGAGACGATCGTATCATGAGAGTATATCTAGTTAAAAATACAGTAACATATTCAGATAATTTATATACAACTCTAAAAACTTTGAAGGTATATCATTTGCCATTACAATATTTGGCTTCAGTTTTTAACTTACAATGCATTTCTTTAAGGTTATAATTACTATTCTCAAATAATAATGTATTTAAGAAGTCATTTGATTTATCAGATTTGTCAGCAAATTTATCTCTGAGGCATTGAAGCAGTATATTGCCAATAGGTAAACATAAAATAATTTTATTATCATATGGAAAAAATATATTTTTACAATAAAATATCTGGCAATAAGATCGTCCTGATTAATAAGTTTCAAAAAAGATTTTATTTTTAGTGATCTAGTAAATTCAAAAAAGTAATCATGTTGAGTGACTGTTTATGAGTTCACTGATATCAATCAATAAACTTGTTGACGTGCAAGTTTTTAGAATGACTTTAAATTGTATCTATTAGAAATAAGAAGAGAGGGAGAGAATAAAATATAAAGTAAGTTAGTTAATGATATGAGAAGTAGTTATAAATTAGCTTCTGATTCAATATTTATATATAAAAAAAGTTTTAGGAATTCTTAAATGATGAAATTTGAACATGTGTAACCTGAGATAATCATCCAAGAGCAAGACTTGTTTGTTTTTATGTGTTTGATTTATCTTTCAAAAACCCAATGGTGTAGGGAAAAAGGAAATAGAAAAAAGGAAGTGCAGCAATGCAAACTGAGAATTTTTGGAAAGCTATTGCTGTTACATTTAAAGCCTTTGGCTTTGTATTAGATAGTATAAAGAGAAAGCAGTAGATTTTGGCTTCAAGCACAACTATTATGTAGTAAATTACTAAATAAAATATTATAAAGTTTACAGACAAATAAATTATTTAAGTATATTTTTTTAGAAATAGCCATACCCCACTTCCTTTGTGCAACTATTGTTTTCATAAAAAATAAAATGCGTTCTTTACTAAGACTATTAAGAGTAATTCGTACATTATTATTTGAAGCAATTCACCGACTTCAGAAATAAACACACACACACACACACATAAGCATGCACTTTATTAGCTTTGCTATGTCTATTGATAGTATATATTTAGAAGGAGATAAAATACAAGATAAATAAACTACAACGATCAATAACACTAAAGCAAATATTTCAAATGAAACTATTAATCTGGAAATCCAATCCCAAGAGTCACTCATAGAAATTCATTTTAACAATGCAATGGATCGATCTGAGTTCAACATTCAGGATTTAGATCTCATCTCCCAAGAAATGGATCAAACTGAGAGACCTAATTAATTCTCATCTCCAAACATCAGACCACACATAAAGCAAATTTTCCATTAATAAGACAAAAAAACCACATTTGATGCAATTGATCAAATCACACCTTAGCTTCTGAAAACAACAACAACAACAAAAAAACCTGATTCAGGTTTTAACATGCCAACAAAAAAATGATGATCCAACAACCCAAATACATAATATTACCAATCTAAACATTGCTATGATCAATGTGCATAGCCTAAATTCTCACAAAAAAATTATACAGTAAACATCAATTTCTAAGAAATCACTATTGTGACAATTTTCCTCCTAACAAAAACAAAACTTTCAACTCAACTCACTATCATTAATATTCTTAAAAATATAATATTTTTATACACATATCTAATAATGCAATAATTCTTTCTTTTAGTCAGCAATTTCAGCAATTTTATCTCATATCAATATATTCATAACAAAGAGCCAAAGATGTAACTAAGATACCTCTCCTGCCAAAACAAAACTCTTATACAATGAAATAACTATCCTTTGTGGTGGCTTCAACTGTTCTTATAATGAATTATCATCTACATTGAACTCTAAACTTCATCAATTTTCCTTACTATCATTTTCAACCTTGTACCCTCCAATCCAATTTTAAAACTTCAATACATATATCCAACATTTCATTTTCAGACCATGCTTGTGTAACATTCAAATTATATAGATATAAAAATAACACACCATTCTATAGTTCACATTTAAATGACAGATGCCTATAGAATTTAAGTTAACTATAGATGACTTTTGTAATACAATCATTGCAAGTTTTACTATTATCAGTTGCAGTAGTTTTCTTCAATTGAAACTTGGCTAGCCTACAAAAAAAATTTAAACAATTGCTGCTCCAACTGATTAGAAAGTTGTCACTCAAATAACCTAATAAAACAGTGTATTTTAGACTTATCTATAACCCTGCAAGCCATCTCACAAATGAATGATGCTAAAACTCATACATGGACTGCAAAATAAAGCAAACAAGTTGATCATGCTATACAATCAGAATGGTTTAACATGTAGATTAAAAAATAATACTGAAGCTCTCTAAGCTTGTAAGAACTACTGTAAATTATACAAAATGAACTCCATCCCAAGTCTTTGGCTTTCCTATTTTGTCAAAATATGATATTCTTCTATCTGGGACCAATATCAACATGGAAATTCTTGAACATCTAAAAATAGTCTAAAAATAGTTGATCAATATCTGTCTACTATTCAGTACAGTATTCAAACCTTCTCAAGAAAACTTTATTACAGAGCTACAAATATACCAAGAAATTGTGCATCACTAGCTGCATATCTTATCCCAGATAATGTCTACAAGCAACTTGATTATTTGATAATTCTGATTCTACATAAATGCTAAAATCAATTATTCTCAAGCAATTCTAATATCCCCAACCTTTCTACATGATATTTTGTCTCAGAAAAAAAAAATCAAATACAATATACCCCTCTATAAACAACTTTCATCTAATTACACTTGAAGATATTGGTAAAAAATGTTTTCAATAATAATTTTAAAAAACTAAGTGAATGTATTCAACCAAACCTATTAACATCACATTATGCAATAAATGGTCACTGTGTCTCTCAATCTATTCTTTTAGTACAAGAATCAATCTTGTTTTCCAAAAACAACAAACAGTTTATGTTGCATACCAAGTTGACTTTAAAGCTGTTTTTGACTTAGTCAATTGGAATTGTCTTTTTACTACAAATATCTGTTTGAAAAGAGTAAATATTATAATTGTTATTCAGAACTACTTCTCTAATAAATCAATTAAACTGAAAAAATTTATATGACTGCTAAAATCTTTCAAACCTAATCATGGCATTTCACAGGGTTCACCACTTGCCTCATTTCTATTTGCAAATATAGATTAAATCAATATTTAAATAGTCTCATTATGAAACACATTTAGTACAAAAATAAAAATATTTTGTCCAAACATATTTTATTCCCATTGTGAAAGTTTGTATAATGAATGCTATTCTTGATGGAATACTTGCCTATTTTAGCCCATGAATCCAGATTTTTAACAAGACCTATAATAAACATATGTTAGTAATAAAATAATACACCTGGAGCTCATCTTTACAGTCTCTATCTATCAGAACACCATGTTTTCCCTATGCAAAAGGGCTCTCATTTTTATATGTTCCAAATGAGCAAAAATGTATATTGCAACAATTACTAATCCAATACTTAGTGCCATCCTTCTTCCTATATTATTGCTTATCTTAATTTCATAAGTTAAACAGTTATTTTTCACAGATCATGCCATTGAGCATGCTGATCTATTAGATTAGCATAGCATCAAATCTCTCTTTGGCATATTATTTAAAGATTTAAATAAAATAGTTTATCCATCCAGATATTTATGAAAAAGCCTATCAGTTGCTAAAATTCTAATCAAGTTCCAAAACCTTTATGTTCCTCAATCATGATTGAAAGTTCTTTTTAAATTTACTACAGTGTACAATCCCAACCCAAATATTTCTTAATGACTGATTACAGTTAAATCTTAAATCTACATGCATTTTGTGTAATAAATATTCAGAGGAAATACTACACTTTTTTCAAACCTGCTCATACTTTTCATCTTTACGCCCAGTCATATTTTATACTCAAGCATTTACTATATATATATATATATATATATATATATATATATATATATATATATATATATATATATATATATATATATATATATATAATACTTTCAGCCTTTAAATGCATTTGTAATTATCCTTACACTAAAAACTATGTGGCTTGCATGCTGTTCCATAATATTTGACAATAAAAAATATAATGTACTAAAAAAAAATAACAAAGAATGGTTTAACTCGTACCTTTACTCGCTCAAATATTTACCCAGAAACATCATAGCCAAAACCTGGCAATCACCAATTGCTTAAACATTTATTTCAATTAATATTGCTCACCAGACTTAACTCCTGAAAATAAATTTCTAGACTCTCTTTCCATTTAGTAGAACATGTCACTCTTCAATTTTGGAAAACACTTAATTAGAAATAAATAACCTATTGTATTACCCATACTAGTATGTTTGCATTTTTGTCATACTTTACCTATGTAACACACATTTTATTTGTGCTTAGTTTGTTAGAAATAAAGCTTTTTAACATACATAAAAAAGGGTGCTCAGTACAGAAAATGCATTAAGGTTGTATTTAATATTTTAAAAGTTTTTTCCGAGTATATAGTATTAGTATTGCCTTTAATTTATTCATAAATTATTTAACTTGTTTGATTAATTTTTCTTATTTCTCTATCATTAATTGTGATGACTTATTTGGAACACAAAACAATTATTAATGTTTTGAAATGCTTTTTTTAATAATATCACTCTTAAAGATGTGTAATTGTTATTAATTATTATATTCAATAGTTATTAAGGATCAGGAAATGGATAATTCGAGTTATATTGTTTTATAAAAATGATTATGTGATCATTATCAAATGCAAACTATGCCACTATACAATCTGAATAAGAAATGTAAAGCTTTCTAAATTATTACTAAAGTGGTAAAATATATTGCAAATAATAAGTTGTAAGTAAGAATACTGAGGGATCCTCAAGTAAGTATAAAATAACAAAATTGCAAAGCATGAAGGCAATACTGCTTTTTCTATTGCAAATGATAAGAATCTGAGCAGTTTTACTTTTGTCTTAAAAATTGGATGATTAATATAATATAATATGATTAAGCAGGTTGGCTAAGAACTGGCTTCTTAGAAAAAAGTTGAAGCCTGTTAAAAAAAGTCAAGTTTTTATGAACCATATTTGAAACTTTAGGCATGACAAGCAGATGCTTTACTATTGTACTACAAAGCCCTTTAAAGCCATTTAATTTGATTAAAAAAATGTTTACTTTTGATTAACTGTCTATTGCATTTATCTGATAGTTACATTCTGGCAGTGCTTCCTTTAAATTTTAGTAAAAAATTATGTTTTCTAAATTTAAAGCAGATTTAAAATCTGCCGGTAGAAGACAATATTAAAGAGATGTGATCTTTAATGCCATAGTAGCTTCAGAATTGGCTAACATAGCACAGTGTGTTTTCTTTTTTAAAAAAAAAATATATGACATCTTTTATTCTTCTTTTTACTTTATTTTATTAATACTATTAACACAATATAATTATTATTATTTTAATATGCAAATTTTTATAATGAAGCTTCTTATTTTTCTTATTTTTTAAAATCTTCAAAATAGGTTTTAATAATTGGTTTTACTTCATCAGTTATGTGAATTAACTCCCAATGTAACTTTTATTGTCTATTACTAATATTTGTGAGGCAGAAACATTTTAGAAATTTGAAAATGAATATTAAACAACAGTAAAGAACTATGAGACAGCTTTTTTTTGCACTTGGACTAGATATGCTTATTCTGAACCACAATTTCTTACTAATTTTTACAATAAAACATGCCCTAGAGATAGATGACATTTTTAAAATTGTCTTTTACACTAATTGATCTTATATTATTCAACGAAGAATAAATAATAATAAAAATGAAAAGTTTTTTTGTTATTTTTAAAAATTATGCAAGTGATTGATTCAGATAACAGCAAAAATCAGTGTAAATATGAAACTTATCAGCAAGGAACAGGTCCAGAATAGTATCCTGTTGATAGGTGATCACACTTGCATGTCCTATACAGTTCAACGACAAATCTGATCCTTTGTCCATGCTCTACATGATCACATCAACCCTTCATATTGGAGGTTACTTCCATAAAACTCAGGGTCGGGGTAATAACCACGCAGAGCAAGGCAAGTCATCACAGTCCTTTTAGCTGGTGTCAAGCAAGATATCAATATTGAACTTTTATCCCCCTGATTATCATGTAATATATTCTATGTTCAACTGTTATCATATGTTGTAACCAAATTTCTAAATAAAATCCTATATTTTATAAAAAAAAAAAAAAAAAATCAGTGTAAATATAATAAAAAAGGCATTTCAGGAATAAGAGCTATTTATATATATAATCGGCTATTAATGTAATAATTGGCGATTTTGACAGATATCACATATACTCTTAAAGTAAAATGTTACGAATCAACATTGTGGATTATTTGGTTTTACTTATTAATCATTCTTGGAAAAATCTTTTTTAAAGTAGGATATATGCCTCTTTGTTTAATTACAAATAATCTTTTTATAGATATTTCCATATTTCTCCATTCTTTTTTATTTCATAAATAATTTTATATAAATAAAGATAAAAGACAAATAACCCCCAAGATACATTTTGTGCTGAACCAGCACTTGTCAGTTGGACCAGTTCATCATCTCTCATATATATCTTTATTACATGAAGAGTACTTATGTATAGCAAATTGTCCCATTTTTATTTTCAAACGTCAATTTACTCCACTCCCAACTTTTACGTTATCAACTTTTTGAAAAACACGTAATGATTGTTACTAATCATTTATTAAACTAGAGATTAATCCCTTTTCAATCATTATCAATCAAATGCATAATGAATTTATTCAAGCACTTCTCATCTGTAACTTCTTTTCAACATATCACTCTAATAATTTATTATATCTATCCATTTGCCTCACATGTGGCAACTTTTTATGCCTACAAGTATCATGGTGTCTGTCAAAATTTTTGCATGTGACAGACATATTATGATACAATGAGAATATTTTTACTTTATTTTTAATAAAATAGTAAAATAATTTTTTTAAAATATTATTTTGTATTTTATTATATTTCTTAAGTGTTCTAAATCATTTTAAACATTTCAATAATTTTCTAAAGTAAACCTTACAAAATGATAAAATATATTTTGTGTTAGAAAATTATTTAAATATGTAAAAATATTCATAATATTCATATAAATATTTTAAATTCAAAGTATAGATCATGGTTGACTTATGAATATCTCATTATTTAGAAATAGTCATGTCATGCTAAACTACCAAATTACAGGATTAGGTTCAATAACATGTAGGTAAAAATATCTTATGACTGTTAATTTTTAATATTGTCAAAGGATTTGAGAATAATATATTTGTTTGTATATTTTATCTATTATTATAACTGTTTCCATCAATTTTTTTTTCTTGAAAAATTAAATAATACCCATCATATATATAACATGTACTCGTGAGTGTGCTCTATAGGAAAAACATGTTGGATTTTAATGATATAAACAATTAATAATCTACAATAATAATAAAAACTAATTAAACATTAAAATAATTAGAAAAGGTATTATGGTATTCTGTGATTTGATTTAAAAGAAGAAATTGCTTAAAAAATAAAATTAAATGCACTTATTCCTTGGGCTATTGAATGTACAAAACTTATATCTAACACAACTTGTGGAAATTGCTGGCAAATTATTAAAATAGAATGTAATGTTTCTATCAAGCATAACTATAACTAGATTTTGTAGCAGTGTTTGCTGTGTTTATTGGAAAGAATCTGCCAAGTATGGGGTAAAACATATTTCAAATAAGTAGTTTATATATATATATATATATATATATATATATATATATATATATATATATATATATATATATATATATAACATATTACCAACAAGTGGTATGTATTTTGTATATTTATAACATTCTCCCCATAACTATGATTTTTATATCACATTTTCAGTTATCTATGTTTTCATAATTTTCGTTCTGTATATTTTTATAATTATTCATGTTTTTGTTTTTTTTTATTAAATAAAAGATAAATGAAATAGAATAAAAAAGTTAGTATAAAATTAATTTTCTATGTTTGAATACTTTCTCTTGTAGCATTTATCACAAAAAAAAGCTTGTTTAGAACTATTGGCATGCTCTTTATATATCATGCGTGTGTGTGTAAATTCTACAAGAGTATGTAGATAATTATCAACTATTATGGTAATGACTTTTGATCTAAAACAATAGTTATTACTTTGCTAATCCATACCTATATTCTTGTAGAATTTATTTTATTACATATTAGCTATGGTATATACATATAATTTATTCTTATATTTATACAAACCTATGTTTAGATATTTTTTCCAACTTTTTTGTTTCATCTTATGTCACAACCACACAGAAAGACAGACAATTATCTCTCACTAATTATGTATTTCCGAACAACTTTTACTTTTCACATAAACTTAACATAAACATATGGAATAATTTAGCTTTATTGCTCTTTTCTCATGGGTAATGTTTTTTTTTAGTAATACTTAAAATTTTCACTCCACACATTTCTGAAACATAAGAATAAAGCATCTGAAAAACACAAAAAAATAAAGACCCTAATATATATTTAATGCTGAAATAGCACTCACCAATGAGACCATATCACAATCTCTTATATATATATATATAAACAAGACATTTATTTTCTTATATAGCGCGATATTTTTGTTCTATAATCTATAATATTAATAAGCCAATAAGCTGATATACACATGTGCTTTGCAGATGTCACTATATAAATGAATACTCCCAGTTTTTCAAACCCAAGATAAAGTCTTTAAGAAAATATAGAATGAATCCACCTTAAATATATGGTTGGGTCAAAAATATAGGTAGATTCATTCTATATTTTCTTAAAGACTTTATCTTGGGTTTGAAAAACTGGGAGTATTCATTTATATAGTGACATCTGCAAAGCGCATGTGTATATCAGCTTATTGCCTTATTAATATTATATATATATATATATATATAGCAAGTTACGTGAATAACTTGTTTTTGTTTTTCATATATATATATTCACTAAAATAAAAACTACAAAATTTTAAATATATATATCTTTATCATATGTTTAGAATTTATCAATACCAAATTATTTCATTTTGATAAACAACTGTCAAACTTTCTGCACTCTCAACTTTGTTCCCAACCACATCAGATAATTACATTAGTGATAATTATTATCATTTATTAAACTAGAGATTATTCCTCTGCCAAATATAGACTTTAAACATTAGTTAAACAATAATATATCTTATTTTATAGAGATATTGGCTTCTGAATTTCAATGACCAATAGTAACAATTTAACAACCTTAACTATATCATGCTCAAGCAAAATAAGGAGTATTTTCTATTCAATTTTAACACATTGTGGAAAAATGAACAATTATGGCACTGTGGATATTTATTTTTAAGTATACATTTCATGAATATTTTCATCATGTATATGTAATGTATAACATGATCTGCCACTATTCTCAAATTTTGATGTTTATGATATAGGTTAAAATTCAGTTAATGATGGTTACAGATGAGGCACTGTTTATCACCCTATAATTCAAAGAGAATAAGGATATATTGATTTCTGGGAGCAATATTTATATATTTTTTAATTGTGAAATTAAAATTAAATAATACTAACTTCTTGACTCAGTATAAAGTTAGATTTAAAAATTATTTGTAGAGTTATTTCCCAAATGATTAGGCATAACAAAAGATATATAGGAATAATACTATAATGGGCTTTTAAAAAGTCAAATATCTTAATCAATTTTACTCTTGATCAGGTATCTTTCTAATTCTGATATTTGTATATTAAAGTAGAATATATAAATATGTAGTTAAAATTAGATATTAATTATAAGGAACAGATATATTCAGATTCTTTTTGTTTTTTGCTGAAAAAATAACCCCTTTATATTAAAAAAAAAAAAAAATTGAGTTTCTTAATTTGAAATATCTATTATCAAATAGCTGTGCATAAGTAGATCATGAAGTAATGATATTTTTATGCATTATGCAACCAGCAGTATGACTTTATATGGATATATTAAGAAAGAACATGGTATTTTTATAGAGAATAGTTAGATTTAATAGCATAAGCTATTAAAATTCTTTATTTTTGATAAGCTCTGGCTAAAATAATATTCCCACTTTTACTGAATTAAGATTGGTCATTTGTTTCCTCAAATATGTGAGTTGATATTTTATGAATTTTGTGGAAGAAATAGAAATAATCATCTTTGTCAAAATAAAATAGCATTTATGTTTAATTTTGAAGATGACAGTACTGTTATTTTGCTTTATTTTAATGAATCACCATTTTAATAAAAAATCTTAAAATTATTCCATTATTTGATTGTTGACATATCTATGAATAATATACAATATGCACTTTCATCTTATAGAGAAAATTTAATTCCTACATAGTTATAACAAAATAGCACTAATACAAAATTTCAGTATTATATATTTTTCCTAAAAATTTTAATAACTGTAAATATCATCTACTAATTCAATAATGCTGACAATATATAATATTTATAAAATAACAAACTCTGAATGCATATAAACTTGCCACAAATTTAAATGTTAAGCAGTTAAGAATAGTTATGAAAGTAACTAAAAGTACTTCAGAATTTTTACAATTGTTGTTGTTGTTGTTGTTGTTATTATTATTATTATTATTATTATTATTATTATTATTATTATTATTATTATTATTATTATTATTATTATTATTATTATTATTATTTACAGATAATATTTGACATCTTATATATATATGTGTGTGTGGTTTTATATCCCATCAAGAACCATTAAAACCCTTATCTATTCCAACACCAATACCCACAATAACAACATTCTCTACATATAATATAAAGTAAATTATAGGTGTAAAGAGAATGTAACCCAGATAATATGTATTCTTGAAAAATGAAAGTGTTCACAAGCATTGTAACTGAAAAACATTAAATTGTTTCCATAATTGAATATTTAACAAACATGATAAAATACATAATCCAAACTAAACTGTAAAACTTAAATATTGATACTTACCCTTATTATAAAAACATTTCGTTAATTATTGTTTAATATAGACATATTATAACAATATAAGAAAAAAGATGATCAAATTTAGAAACAAGTGAGAAAATCATAAAAATGTAAACTCGAACTTGCTTTTTAAAAGAGCCAAATCAACATATAAAAAGAACAACCTCCTGTTGGTGATTGACAATATCTTCTTTTCAAAAAAAGATCAAAAATTCTTATTGCCTAATCAACATGTATACTTTGTGAACTTGTCATTTAAATAGAAAGATCTGCAGCCATCAAAGTAAAAACCTTAAATGAGAATATCTCATTGAATATGGATAAAAGCTAGAATAAAAGCATACAGATTTAAACCCAACAAACTAAGGGATTTTTAAATTACAAATCCCAGAAATAGCTTTAAATTTATTTGATACTTCAAGAATATTTTCGATATTTAGCCAGAGAGTTATACCAACTCCAACTTGAGATCTCCAATAGCCAATATCTAGCTATTCAACAAACTCAAGGACTTCAATCAACTATGTATATAGAGACATACATAATCATGTGCTACTAAGTGTAAAGTTACTTCATGGGAAGAAATGTGACACTCAGGGAGCTGTAATGACCAAAACTGAATTTGACTCAAAATAGCATCTATCCATCTATACTGAAGACGCTATCAACTTTACTACTTGGATCTAAAAATATAGACTTCACCATTCAAAGCATACTATATGAAAAAGGGAAAATTGAGATCACCATTATGCACATTTTAGAACATTCAAACCCCACTAATTGGATCATGAACTATAGTAATAAGGACACACATAATCATTTAGGACATTTTCCTTTATAGACTCTTAATTGATCTTAGGTTGACATCATATTTTTTTTCTTTTCCTTTACCATAGGTTGTTGGTGTTATAAATGATTGATATATTAGAAGAAGAGAAAATATTAACTTAATTTTAAATTGAAATAAAACATAAGGTCAGGTTTGAACTTGCTTGCAAATGAATTTGATCATCACCAGGAAGAGTCAAGATTTTATAATTTCCCACATTAAATACCGATACTTGTACAGTTACCCTGTTATTATTATAATAATAAAATAGCTTATATCATGGCACATTGCACTTTAAAGATGGAACATTTTTTATAATGAATACTCTTCTTTCTAAACACAAGATAAAGTATTTTTAAAAGATAGAATGGATCCACTTTATCTTTTTTACCCAAGCTACATGTATGGGCCAATCTGAAGCATTTGGAATTGAGAGCATGAAGATTGCTTGTTTTATTGATACTAATCATTTCATCATTCATTTTTTACTATACATGATTAAAAATTTCTAGCACGAATAGTCTTTTCTATTATTATAGAAACAAATCATTATAGAAAGGGGAGATCCAAAACCATCACCATGTTATTAATATAAATTAATAAATATGTAGGAGACAATGAATTATGATTTTACTAAAGCCTAAATTAGCAAGAAAGTGTATATTTAAATAATAACAAGTTTTAAAACTTTTTTGTTAGTATCAATATTGAATGATTACTCTTTGAGGGGGAAAGAGGGATTGGATATTAATCATACTGATCAAAGAATAGTCAGTCATAGATATCAAATAAATTAATTGCTTTTGTTATAATCTCTCATTGAATAAATTTATTAAACACCTGTTTTCAAATTAAAGTCAGCTGTTTACATTTTTCTTTATTCATTTATCAATTTATCACATGCTCACACAATAAAGATAGTAATATAAAGATTACCTGACTTAGAATATTATGTGTATTCTCCCTAAGCTTGAATTCTGGGATAAATGGAAATTAAGGATGGAGAAAAGAGATGAACATACATGGAGATTTTTGATGTATGTTCATATGCTAATACATCATTTTCTAGAAGTGAGATTGGGGTGGATATAGGTCTAGAAGTTTACAAATTCTAGATACACTTTCTCATCTACTCTGATAGCCTATCAAGTCTACTGTTGTGCAAGGTCAGGACCCGTTCTGTTACAATATATAACCTTTAATTATATTTTTTGCCTGTTTTGATTCATTATATTGAAATATGTTCTTTAAATTTTAAAATTAAAACAATGATTAATTATAAAACAAGAGATGCATCTTGGGATCATTTGTCTTTTATTGTATCTAATTGGGAAGTATGGAGATTGTTTAATGTATCTATAAATATATTACACATGGGGGGAAAAAAGGTGAATAACTCCATGTGTGTGCATGTTTAAAATTAAAAAATCAGATATATTAATCTTTTTTTGAGGTTTAATGTTTATATCTGTGCTAGAAATAATCTCTAATTTAGAAAATGATTAGTAATAATCGTTATTGTATTTATCTGAGGTAGGTGGTGTCAAAGTTGTGAGCGGAGTGAGTTTGACAGTTGTAAATAAAAATGTAACAAAACAGGAAGTATAAAAATAAATTTATTTAAAAATAATAGAAGAGAATAAAAATGCGTAGATTTGAATCTAGATATTATTTACATTATTGTATAGAGCTTAAAAAGATGTGAATTGGACACATCGGGAGGGGGGGATTAATAGTTTGGGGAAATTTTTGATTGAATATCAAAAAATTAGAAATATTATTTGAAAAAGCCTAATTTCAGATGAATTAATGAGGTAACTTTTTCTCGATCATTATGTAAAAAAAAAATGCTTATTAAAATAATAGTGAAGTTTTTGCTATGCAATGCGATAGTGGTGGATGATTTATAAATGCAACAATCTATTCTGAATAGAAATCATTGCAGAGCATAGTCTTTTTAGATCCATTGGCAAAGAAATAGTGGAGATGCTAATGTTCATCAGACTAATCAACTTCATTGTGATGGAATCCCTTGCTTCACTTTCTATTTAAGCCAATGATAGCTTGATATCCATTTATCAACTATTATCTTGGAATGTTAGTATATGAATTTTTTCTATACTACAGGTTTTTTCATACCTGCACTCCAATATGTAATAAATAGGGGGTTTGAACTCAGACTTTTACGTGACCCTCAACCATCCACGCTATCTCATACTGCTGACATACTTGATCACACACATGTCAAAAATATAAATAATCACCAATATACATATTTTGTGTTATACTAGCACTCACCAGTTGGTCTAGATTATTATCTCCACATATATATACAATCAATGCTCAGCTTAGAATGTTAGATAGATTTCTAAAAAAAAAAAAAATCCCCCCAAAAGTTTGCATTTGCAAATAAAAATGTACATAATATTTGTCTCTATCATCTCTGTCAGAATCAATCTTTGAACAGAAAAAAAAAGTTCAATAATATTTTTTAAATAAAAAAAAACAAACTTCATTTTCTTGATTATTCTAAAATTAGGCATTTACTCTAAGCAGTTCAGTGTAATAATAGAGTTACAGATTCAAATGATAAAAGACCCTGTATCAAAAGTAAATTCTATCAATATCACTATGGGGTGTTCAATGTGATCTCCAAAGAACGAATGAACAATTTAATTATTTTAAAACTAATCATCTATTTTATACACCTAAAAAAAGAAATCTAGAAGATAGTTTAGACACTTTAAAGCAAGATTAGGCAAAGTAACTTAACAAAAAAACTTTTTGAAAAGAATGCTGATTTATCACTCAGTTTCAATTGAACAGTATAAATGTATGAAATAATTATACATTTGCATAACATTCTTCATTAGATGCTAAATATTTCTGCCATCTTTTATTATTTTTTGTTTTATTTATGCCAACACATTCACACAAAATAAAATTTACGTTTGCTACTTTATTTGCTTTTTTTAAGTAGATGTTTGTAAACTGACTATTGTTAACATATATATTTAATCTATTTCTATAGAATTTTATGTCTTCATTAATATATTAATAACGCTGTATTGTAAATTTATTTCTTTAAAAATATTTGTAACAACAAATGGTCAAATACATTCACAGCATTCCAAGTATTCTTAGGATCTGTTTTTCTCCTAGTCCAATATCCAAATCATTTGTCATATTAGTCGAAAACAATAGCACCTATTTTTCCACCAGCTGCTAAATTTAAGTATCAATATACAACAAAAGATATAGCACTATAAAATATCCATCTCCAGACTAATTTCAAGATTTTGCCAACATGATTGAAGATGAAGATTCAAAGCTGGAACTATGTATTTATCTATCTAGCATCCACCTTTTATCTCTTTATGCTATTCAAGTCAATATTTAAAAACTAAAAAAAAAAAAAAAATCTAAAGTTTTAAATTCAATCTAACTTGCTTGCCTAGTTATATCGGTCTAACATCAGTCACTTTCTATATATTCAAATTAGTTTGGGTTTAAAATCTTAAAGTTTTTTTTTTTAATTTCAGAATATTAAATTGAGTAGTATAAAGAATTAAAAAGGATATACAAGATAGATGATTGATTATATTCATCCAAAACTTTAAATCCTAATATTATCTAATATTTATAAAAGCTGGAAACCAAACTGTAAATGGAGTTATTATGGCTCTACACCAGTGGTCTTCAACCTTTTCACACCTGCGGACCGGTAAAAATAAGGATAAGATTTTGCGGACCGGCAAAAATAAGGATAAGGTTTCATGACCAGCAGAAGTCTATAGATAAATTTTCTTAAAGATGTAAACAGCTTAGCCTTAGATGAAGTTATATATATATGTGGTGTTTGAATAATAAAAAACTTTTTTTTTTTTTAATTTTGAATTTTTTTACAAAAGTAATAAAAAATTTAATTCTACCCCCCCCCCCCATAAACCTCTGTGATAACTAGAAAAACAAATTAATTTATGTATGACTGATTAGATTTTGTTCTGTTTCTTTTTTTTTAATCAGGTAAAAGTGCGATGAAAAAAATAAATAAAAATTGTTTATATTAATTAAAAGTTTAAAATCTTATTATTTTGTTATTAAAACTTTCTTGCCAGTCTATCGCGGACCAGCAAAAAACTTCTACGACCCGGCACCGGGCCACGGACCGGTGGTTGAAGACCACTGCTCTACACCATCTGATATAAATTGATTACTCAAGCTTATAATAGATGGCTCTGGTATGTTTATAAGAGAAAGTTATGTGATAATGTTGTCAGTAGAATCTAAAACAATCATTCCATGCAGTGTCATAGTAGTAATAACTTTTCTTATAATTAACTTAAGGGCAAAAATGATAAATTCATGCTATTGTTTTACTGCTGCATTATAGCTATCGGTAATGTTCAATATTTATTTAAAATGTAACATTGTAGATAGAATTAATTTCACTTTTACTATTTACTACAAATATTTTTATGGGTGTTACAATTGTCCTTTTACATTAGGTTCATTATAAGAAAAGTTGCTATGGCTGTAATATTGTATAAATTCTGTCCTAAAATATTTCATGGTCTGATAGTTTGATTCAATTGAAACACATGTTCTATGAGCAACTAGATTATTTTTTTGTAATATCAAATTTAGTAATATTTAATATGTTATTAAAAACATTTTAAAATTGTCATGGGAGACATTAATGCTAGAATCAGTAAACAATTGAAAGATGAAAATATTGTAGATAAATTTGGTTATGGTAATAGAAATGAGAGAGGACATAGATTTTTGGAGTTTATAAAACGAAGCATCCAAATGAAAGTATAGCTGAATCGAATTACATTTTGACTAATAGAAAATAAGTATTTCAAGATTGTAAGTTTTTAATAAATTCTTCACATGAAGTGAATATTAATTGGTGAGATGTAAGATACATGTTAATGCAAAAGTAGAAAAACAAAAGTTATTAAGAAAAACAATTTAGTTGATATTCCTAATCTTCAGAAACATTCTAATGAATTTAAATTAGAATTTACTAATCATTTTCAAATTTTAATAGATTTAACATGACTCAGATTTTAATGAAATCAATAGAAATATAATTGATAGACTTTTAAAAATTGCAACAAAGATTACTAGTACAAAAAAGCAACAATTGGCCAGTAAAATTTCTGCTGAGATTAGACAAGTTATGAAGAAAAAAAAGAATATAAAATTATATAAAATGATGTATTAAGAAGGATTGAATATCTTGAATTTTGTAAAATGGTGCAAAAATAATAATAATAGTAATAATAATATAAGAAAGTATAATTGTGAATTAGTAAGGGAAGTTATAAAAGATAATAAAAGTCTCAAAAGTATAAAAGAACATTTTAGTAATGGTAGGAAACTTATTTCTGCAATAAGAAAAAAGGTGAAATTATTACTAAAAAAGCAGATGACATCATGAAATGTGTAGAAGATTTTTATCAAAAATTATATAGCAATAAAGAACAAAGGAAAGTACCTCCTAAAATGAACTATATTTTCTGAATTACCCAGGATTTTAAATGAAGAAGTGAGATATGCAATTAAATTTATGAAGAAGGAAAAGGTTTCAGTTAATGATGGAATTATAATCAATATCTTAAAAGAAGCAGGTGAAGAAATATAAATTTTTTTTTGGCAAAGTTATATACCAAATATCTAAATGATAAGGATGTATAAGATGATTGGGAAAATGTAGTATTAATATTAATAATTAAAAAAGTGATAAAAAAGATATCAGAAATTACAGACCTATCAGTCCTTTATCAATTTTATATAAATTTTTTATCAAAATAACAAGCATTGGATTTTAACCAATCAAATGAACAAGCTGGATTTAAAAGTGATTTTAGTAAAATATATCATATACAAGTATTGAGAGAAGTTATAAGAAGAACCAATGAATATGAGTTGTCGTAATGCTTTGAGTTTGTAGACTATAAAAAAGCATTTGATTCTATAAGCATTTCTTCAGTGATTAAATGATTGAATCATCAAAGTGTAGACTCAGGATACTGTCATATTCTGAAGAATATTTATAAAAATGCAACAGCAATAATTAGATTACATAAGGATACTTAAAAAAATAACACTGAGAAGATTGTAATACAAGGTGACTCCACATCTTCAAAACTTTTTACAGCAGTTTTGCATGAAGTAAAATGGGAAGCTAAGGGAATAAAAGTAAATGGAGATTATTTAAGTCAAATAGATTTTTCAAATGATGTGGTTGTTTTTGCAAATAATGCTTTAGAGCTTCAGGAAATGTTGCAAGAATAAGCCGATGAAAGTAAGAAAGTAGGATTGAAGATAAATGTTAAAAAAGTCTAAAGTAATGTTCAATAGATTTTCTCAAAATAAGAAAATAAAAATTGACAATGATGAATTAGAAGAAGTTAACAACTACAAATAAATTGATCACATTATTACTACAGATAGAGACATAATGGATTAAATTAATCATAGAATTAAACTTAGAGTGTTTTTGATAGAAATAATTTAATATTAAAAGAAAATATGCATATGTGCTTGAAAATAAAAGTTTTTTTAATAAATGTGTGTTACCAATTTTTACTTATGAATCTGAGTCTTGGACACTTAACAAAAGAGTAATACAGAGACTTCAGACCACTATAAGAAGTATGAAGAGATGCATATTATAAATAACAAGAAAAGATTGAAAATGAAATATATTGAGAGTAAAATAGGTGTTATGACATCAGACTAATGTGGAGTTGGGCTGGACATATAGCTAGAAGAGATTATAGTAAATGAACAGTTAAAATCTTAAACTGGATGACAAGAGATTATAAAAGACTTAGAAAAAGATCACATGTGAGATCGATTGATGAACTAAGAATGTATGCTGGTGTAATGTGGAAAAGAGAGACTAGAGATCAGAGAAGATGGATTGAACTTGGAGAGACCGGCATTCTTCAGTGGATCGATAATGATCGAAAATCATGATAATGTCTTAGTATGATTGGAAATTTACCCTGATTAATATCATTTATCTATTCTTAAAAAAAGTAAAAAGCAAATGCAATTTGTTTTATATTTGCAAAATTAAATGTGACAATAGAGAGTACTGCACTATTATGAAGAGTGCAGAAAAAGATCATCATTCCCATGGTTACATACACACACACATATATATATACACACACAGGTATTTATGGTGCAGAGATAATGTGTCAAGTTGAACATCTATGACCTTGAACAAAATCTCGATCAGATACAACTTGAAAATTTTTGCATTCTAATCAGACGTAAGATTTTTCTTTTAGATAGCAGACCAAAATTAATCCAGTTAATTATCCAATATTAGTCAGTAAAAAGATATTTAGTTATTCTTAGTCAGAGAATAGAATGAAAGTATAAAAAAAATACTATTTATAGAACTACCAGAAGTTATCAAAGGCATCTACTAATCATAAAATAAAAATGAATAGTGGAAAGCATAATTCCATTCAAAGATAAAAAAAAAAAAAAGAAATAAAGAGAAAAATCAGAATATATATATACATAAACAATAAACAAATATTACTAAAAAAAAAAAAATTAATTTATAAAAAATATTTCGCATGAATCTAATAGTACAATTGTTAGATTAGCAGCAATATATAATGAATGTGAAAAACTTATTCAAAGTTCAAAGCCAAAAAAAGATCGATATATAAATAATCTCTGATACTGAATTATCTCTTAAGAAAAGTATATACTGCTTCTATGTCTATTTGCATAGCTATAATTATTCAAACAAAAAGAATTGATAAGGAGGTTGGTCAATACTTAGGCCTACATTAAAAAAAAAATTGAATCTTGGCATCTATTAGTCACATTCTCTATATCATTAAATACTTCATGCAGAAAAAAATTAACCTCCAATCATGCATTGTTTCATAGCTATTACAAATCTCTATGCATTCACCTGTCAGTAAGAGTTTTGAAAGCTTAAGTAATTCACTTAAACTTAGAGCATATTCCTGCATACACCAACCCTTACAGACCATTTTTATATAAGGTCTTTATTGCATGCCTGATGTTGTAATGAACAATTGAATTGTACAAATTTAGTTAACCTATCAGGAGAGAAAGACAGAATCTTATTTTTAACTACCTGCAATTAAACATATATTAATTATAAATAAATGTAACTCTACTATTATTAAGCACTGAAACTGTGACTTTGGAGAAGGAAATTAATTTTCTGATTATGCATTGTTTCATAACTATTATAAATCTCCCTGCACTCACTCATCAGTAAGAGTTTTAAAAGTTCAAGTGAATCACTATAAGCTTAAAAACACTGTCTTTCTTCTGAGATAGTTTAAGTAAATTTGTACAATTCAATTGTTAATTACAAGATGAGGCATGCAATAAATTCAGGCCCTGATTTAAGCATGGTTAGTAAGGATTGGTGTACATATAAATACATTTTAAATTTAAATGATTCACTTAAGCTTTTAAAACCCTTACTGATGAGTGACTGAGATTTACAATAAATACTTTTATAAAATCATAGTGTGAGATAGTAGAAGAAAGAGAAGAACATATTATATTATGAAGAAACTTAATCTGTTGATTTATGGATACATTTTACAACACACAAAGTGTTTGATAATAATTATCTCACCAAACAGATTTCTAACCTTCTATACATAATTTTAAATAACTACTATAAAAAGAGGACTACTTTTTCCCATATAAATGTAATAAAAAGTAAGAAACTTCATTTTTTACAAATAAATATATGTGGCAATCATGTTTAAAAATAGAAACATTACTACAATCATTTAAAAGTCAAATTTCTAAAGAATCATTTAAATAAACTTGCAACTAATACCCACTTATTGTGATTGAAGAAAACAATTATTTTTGTCTTTTTAGTGGATATTTATATATATATATTATTTTTGACTTTTTACTATTGGAGTCTTTTTAATATATATATATTCCTTTTCAAATTTTAAAATAGTCAATAAAAACAATGTCTGTATTATATGTGAAAGGAAATTTGTGCACATTAAAAATAAATTACAATACTTGTGTTATATATATATATATATATATATATATATATATATATATATATATATATATATATATATATAACCTTTTACAATTAAAAGAAAGTAAAATTTCACTTGTTTAAAAAAGGCAACTTTGTTTATAATCAAGAGAAATTAAAAAAATTTATTTCTATTTTAAACAACTATAGATATTTTTTATCATAAGATTTATTAAAAATATATACTGATCTTTCTGGTGCTTCATTGATAACTTAATGAACCAATATTAATGGGTTTGAAATTTGGTCCACCAACACTGTTATACTAAACAAATATTTTTATGACCCTGAAATATTTCATTATTATATTACTATGAATTTTTAACATGTATACAAAAGTGAAAGACAGTTCATTTGATGGAAGTATTTTTATAAAAACTGATTACGGAATTTAACCTGAACAAACAAACAGAATTTCTAAGTAAAAGCAATTTAAAAAAAGGCATATCAAGTATTATATTGTATCATAATGAGTTAAGTTCCATTAATAATAATATTAAAGATCCAAAATCCTCTACAATTTAAATGTGATAAAATAGAGCATGACTAAAAAATATGTCTAATGTTCTTAGTTAGACAGTCAAAAACATAATTATTTTTGAGGAAATATGCAAAAAAGGTGGATGGAGACAGCAGCTCACAATAGCCAAAATATTCCAACTATTGAACAAAAAAATTTTGATGGAAAATATGTATATGAAAAATTGAAAATGTGTGTATCATTTCCAAAAATAGAAACTGCCCATCATTTTTATGGTCATGTTATCAAACAATAAAGTGATGTCATAGATCAGTTTATGACACAAATGGGTATAAAAAATAATAAGGATCAAATGAAACAAGCTAGTAATCTTTCAAACATAAATAAAGAATAGTACAAATATATTATAAAACTTAAAACATTCATGTTATTTCAAAAGAAAATAATCAAAGCTTTAAAATTTTATCATTCTAATAATGACATACACATCAAAACATAAATAAAATTGAATAAAGGTCATCATTTTTTATTTCAAACCATAACAATTATATACCAGTATCCAATCTGAATGCTAAATATATTCCCAGTAACATAATTAATCAATAAAATTCATCTACTATCAAAACAAAGATACTAATTCTGGAAATAAATCATTCTCTTTCTTGAGATTAATTATATACCACATTATTTTCGTATTATATATTATATTGCCAAAAAAAGAGTAGCCTATTTTATTCATAGAATATAAAGAGAATTTTACAAATGCCAAGGATTTTAATTGCCATAGAAATCTTTAATTTCTCATTTACCAAGCTTCCAATACATCTTTAGAAATATAAATTCATGAAATATAATTTCTCAATACAGAAAATACTTTATTCTTTTCTACACATTTTTTAACACTAACCAAAAGATCTACATTTGTAATTTAAAGTCAACACAATAAAGAGGCATGTAAATACAATTGAAAGAATACTTATAGATTGAAGGACTTTATGTTCATTCAAAAAAAACATATCACATAATGTGTAAAGGATGGACTTTGGAACTTTAGGTGATTCATGAATTGAACTCCAACTTTATCACTGCCAGGGCCTAACTTTTGTGAAATACCAAACTATAATTAAATGATTTATTGCAGAGGTGGGAAAATAGTGGCCCACCAAGACAATCAGAAAAATCTGCATTAAACTAAGATTTCCTTCCCGTGCGCGACTGAAAATTCATCTCTTATTTTCCACTAGGATGGTCATGTCAATACACATGCACAGTGTAGATATGATATGCAGTGTTTTTCCAGTTGATCTGGTTAATTTTAATTTTGTCTTTGCATTAGCAAATATATACATTTTCAACTTTAGAAAACCATGAACCCTCCAAAAAAATATAAACTCGGTGATGAATGTCATGTGTTTAATAAAAAATGGACAAACAAATATTTCTTTGGTAATACAGGGAATAAAGCAGTGTGTTTATTGTGTCATGAAAAAAAGGTGCAGCCCTCCGTTAATATTTGTTTCAACAAAGTGGCCCCCAAGCCAAAACAATTGCCCACCACTGGTTTATTGCATTTCAGTTTGGTCTCTTCCTAACTAAAACTTATGAAATCCCAAGCAATAAATCATTTGTTCCCCTTTTTTATGAAATAATATCTCACTATCCTATGACTAAAGTTCAAATTTCATAATTGCAATAAATCATGTTAATGCTATTAAGTCAGAACTATTTTTTATGGAAAGAATATTAAATAAAGAATAAAATAAATGCTTTAAATAGTTATTAATTCAAAATAAAATAAAACAAAGAATTCTGGAAATAAAAAATAAAAAACATGTATGATTTAACTCATCACCCATAAAAAAAGATAAGGCATAAAAATTTATAGAAGATGGATTCATAAGGTAATCATACTCTAGGCATATAAGGTTGTTGGTATTATTCTTAATATACAAAAAGTCTCATATTATTTAAAATCACATTAGACCTCTAAATAATTAAAATGCACATACAAAAGGTTTGTCTTTAATTATGGACAATAGCTTTTATATTTTATCTGTTGATGAATGCATTTTACAAAACATTTGTTGCAAAGAGATTATTTTTAGTAAAAATAAAATATAACAATGGCACAAAATAAACAAATTATAAAGAAGATGAAATAATAACTAAACACAAACTCTTGCTGATGATTTAATTCCACTTTCAATATATAAACAATTGTTTTAAATACAGAACAATCTATTAATTGGCATTCAAATCACTTGCATAAAAATCTCTAAGTGCTTTGTGCACAGACAATGAAGCTTAAAATTTAATTGTATATTAAGCTAAGCACTTTCGGGAGATATGTACTCCCATATTCATAGCTAGGTGTGTAATAAGAAAATATCTATAATGCATATGATATGCAAATATATGTAAATTTGAGTGCATCATTTACAACATCCATTTTTTTGATATGAAGAAGCAATATTCTTTTCTGTTAATTGTTGCAGGATTACTTGCTAAGTAGAAAGCTTTTTTAACCTTGCATTTTGCATGTTTCTCTCCATACAAATAGTACAAACAATACTCACTGCTGATGGTTGAAAAACATGGCTGGTGGTTTTCTCATGCTCAGCAAATACTGAATTACCCAGTGCCTTGGTTTGGGTTCTATTATATAAGTATTTATGCTGGGGTAATCTGGTTGCAATATTTGTCTTGGTTTCACCATAATAGGTAATGTGACAATTATTATGGGGGCAGATGATTTTGTATACAATGTGAGGAGTCAATTCAGGTGTTATTCTGACCTTAGTATTATTAATTAATCTACTGGTGGAGGGGGTGTGTGAATGAAAGAAATTTTGAATTCACTGGAAAGTTTATTGATTGTTTGTTTAGATAATGAGTAGATGTATGGCAAGGGTCCCCAACCTTTTTGCACTTAAGAGCACATTTTATAATACTGGCTAGGTGACGGGCACCATTTATTTTTTCCACCAGGTGGTGGGCACCATAGCTCGATATTGTTAATAATATACATAATGTACAAAGCAAATATTTATTTCAAAAATAAAATTTTAACATATAATTAACGTTTATATTTTTATGCTATAAAAGTATAGTATGCCCTACAATTTGATTACAAAATAATACAATAATTTATAAGAAATTTTAAAAATTAAAATTTATTTGTATCAGATAAATAATTTTTTATCATGTTTGGATAGTGGCTAACACATAAAATGGTCTGTGGGTGCCCGCGGGCATAAGGTTGGGGACCTCTGATGTATGGAATAAGGATGCATGTTTTATTTACTTTCTGTTGTTGATGATTTATTTTATAGAAAAATTGATTGACTTTTTTGTTGATGACTGCCCGTTTGTGTCCTATATTGACGAGATCATTTATATAGTTGGTTAGATTGTCTTTCATGTCAGCCTTGTATTTGCATAAGGTGGTTCCTGAAGAGAAACGATGAGAGGACTGCAAGTTTGTGAGTTTGGAGTGCTTAGAAGTCAGGATGAATTATGCCTCTAACTTCACAGATTTTATTACCATTCAGTAATCCAGTTTATGTATATCTACTAATGCAAATATCCAAGTATTTAACTTCCTGTTGTGGGTTTTCCCAAACTACGGCCACGTTAAGCTTGAAGTTTTGCAGATTATTTTGTATCTCATTACACGCCTAGCTATGAATATAGGAGTATGTAGCTCCCAAAAGTGCTTAGCTTAATATACAATTAAATTTAAAGCTTCATTGTCTGTGTGCAAAGCACTTATAGATTTATATACGTCATTGAAGTAAAACCTTATTTATTACATAAAAAGTAAATTAACTTCCCTCGTGGAAAAAGATTTCGTCAGAAGTGACTGAGCATATGAAGAGATTTATTTATAATGAATGATGTTCAATAGAAAAATGTCTAAATCTATCAATTAAAAAATAAATGAGATTTTTTTTATTAATCTAAAATATTTAATACCGTTTTAATCTTACATATTTATTACATTTTCCCTTAAAATCATGAAAATATGAAGTAATATGTATGTATATACGTTATTTCATTTAAACCAATCAAAGCAATAGCATTTAATTTATCGCATGAGACACATTTTGAATACTATACACTACTACTTACCTCTTTTTTTTTTTGTATATTTTTTAGAAAGTTATTTGTGACTATCTGTGAAGCTGAGTCTCTTCCAGTTATATAATTTAATGCAATAATCCCTATCATCACATTTAAAACAGAGAGATTCTTAACGTTTTAATTCAACTGTTAATGATGTTTTTACTCATTACAATTCAGCTAAATATTTGATCTTTTTTAACATAAGAATTTTATTTAGAGTTTGAATTTTACAGGTGATTCAATTATTAACAAAATATCATTAAAAAATTCTACAAAAATTCTAAATAGGCTATAGATTCATTAGTGATTTTATTAAATTCACCACTACTATGTTGTTCAAAGTTGGTATTTGGCCTCATCTCCATGTATGATATGAATGGGTTCTATAATAATGGTTTATCATAAAGGTGTTGATGAGTCTTCAATAATCTTAATGAAGATCAAATTCAGCTAAATTTATTGTTAGATTTGAAAAAAAAATTGTTCATAATCCAACCCATTTTATAACCATAATTCTAAAGTTGGTTGAAATGATTCTTGGTTGAATATCCAGAGAGGGATCCATAGAATTGATGGTCATTAACTAACATGTTTATAGACAGTAATTCTTAAATTCTATTTATAAAAAGACATAATGACTATGAGTTCTCCTGAATCCATTGATAATACTTCACTGTGTCTGGGAATATTAAATTTAGCTAAATCTTTTGCTGACTTTGAAAAAAGAAATGTATTTAGAACCTCAAAAAAAAAATCCATTTTTATATCACAGTTCTTTAGTCGTACATTATTGTTTGAAATCCAGAAAAAGGATCTTAATATAAGATGAGTCTTAAGTGATGAAATTACATCTTGAGTTATTTGCAATTCTGAAATACTTAACAGCTTCTTATACATGTTCTATGAGGCTTCTTTTTTACTTTAGGAGAATGATTTTCTAAAACAGGTAAAAGATATTACCTAAGAAGAATATTGCTTTTTTTATCATTTTTGTAGGTTCTTCATAAATAACGTGCAGGTGAAAAAATAAATAATTAAAAAAAAAAATATTCCTGGATATATTAAACTATATTAGATTAAAAAAAAATTAAAGAAATAAAAAAATTAATTGGATTTAATGCTCAAATATGTATATTTCCTTAATCAATAAGCTTCAAAATATTTTTGTATTAATTGCTAACTTTACCATGCAAATGACTAATCCAGATTGCTTGAGAATTATTTTATGCTCAAAAATTTAGACAGATGTTAATTTACTGATTATTATAGTTATCAATGTTTGGATTGATTATGGTTTACTAATAAAGTTGGACCATCAAAATTATCACTAAATTTATGTATTATTTATCAGGAGTGATTTTATTAGAATGTACTGATATAATTCTTTCTGAATCAGACTTTGTAAAATGCAATGAATAATAAAATTTAAAATTTTAGTAACAGACTAAAAAAATAGTTGTGTCTCTGATTCCTTATTTTCTCTTTCACTATTTATCAAGCATTTTTCTTCTCATACTAAATATGAGTCTTTTTAGTAAAAATGTTGTATTCAAAACACTAGTCATTAATTTAACTTCTAATTAATAAAGTATTATGTCATATTGCTGATTGATATATATATATATTGTTAAAAGGAGGTTGCCTTGACAATAGTTTGCGATTGTTGATTGTTATTTATATTAGGACTGTGTAAGTGTCGACTGATTTCTAATGGTTATATATATATATATATCACATTAATTTGAATGAAATATTTATAGACAAATAATTTCTCAGAACTTATATAAATAATAAAAAAATCAGTACAATCTGTTAAGGATTTCCTGAGTCTATTTCAACTTACTGTTCAACTGAAAATGGAATTATAGCTGACTTTTTGTTTTGTAAATGTTCATAGATGTTCACACAACTTACTCTCCAAGTTCAAACAGTTTGTTTTATACTATTTTTAATCTGTTTTTCTTAATAAATCAACTCTAGGTTTCTGGGTTATTAATTAATTATATTCCCTTCAATAATTTTATAAGTAAATGTGTTAATCTCCCAATCTTGTTTTTTGATCATCTTACTTCACTAAAGGTTAAATTTTATTTTTATTTATTATTAGGTACACGTTTTTTATTTCATTAAAATTAGTTATTTTTACATTTCTTATTATAGGATAACTTTTAGAAAACTTTATTTACCAATTTTCTTATATTTTGCTTTACATATATCTTACAAAAATTAAAACCACATGAGCAATTAATGCAGTATTAATACTCTAAACCCAAATACTGTCTGAAAAGTATCATGTTATTCAAATAGATTTTAAATCAGCATTAATTATATTAACTAGATACTTAATGGATAACCCAAAAAAGAAAATGTCAAATTGAACACCTACTATGCAAGCCATATCCAGTTATCCAATACATTTTAAATATTACCTAAAAACTTCATTAAAGTCTGTATTATATCCACTAGAAAAGTTTTTTATAATCTTCCATCAACAATTTTGCTTTTTGTAATCCATTCTCTCATTATTCATGTAGATAAAGCAAATACTACAAAAACTTTATCCTTTTCATTTAGAATGCAACATAACCATAATCACATATGTATGTTTAGGTATAATCTTTCAAAACCTAATAAATTAGAAAATATCAAGAATATATTGGATGACTTTAAAAAATGCCCACTGGCTTATCTAGTCAACCATTCAGCTTTGCAATATAGCAACTAGTAAATGGACACAATATACCCACAAGATTTCAAGTCACTCTAATATTTCCAAAATAAAAATTAATACTTCTAGGGGGGGGGGTGTTGAAATAAAGCTAAAAAATACTTTATTTATATAAGTTGCATTAAATTAATAATGTGGAAAAAAAATATTAATGGCATCATTAGATTATAGTTCCATTGTTTTTATGAATAGGTTCTCCAATATAATAACTCCCTTGATCAATATATATATATATTATAGTGGTCATCTATCATAAATTGTAAAAATAATAAGCGCATGTATTAGATAATAAAATTTATTTAAAGTTCTCTTAAATTTAAAATATTATTATTTTGAATATGCATATATGTGTGTACATGGGTAAAGTATATATAAAAGCATCTTACTTGGATTCAGTAAACAAATAAAGATAAATAAAACGTATTTATTAAAATAAATTTTATTAAAAGAATCCAGGTAAGATCGCTTAAATTTTTAAAGCAAAAGAGCTTGAAATAATTATACACCTTTATCCCATTTAGTGCTTGGCCTTTATGCCAGGACTTACAATAGCAATCATCATCAATTTGTACCCATTATTTTGATTTACAATTGATTATAGACTATAATGATTATAAAAACAATTCCATTTTGTAATAGTGATGATGTCATATGATAATTATTAAAGTCATCTCATCCCAAAGCAAAATAGTGATTTTCATGCTGAAATTGTAGGACACATATTTTATTCATAAAATACAATGTTAAAGTGCTGCATTATTTGCATTATGTACATTATTTTATTTAATTTTCATCCAGTGGTTTATGAGACAATTTACTTCATTAATAACATATCCAAAGTAAAGAATTTTATTGATAATAATTACAAAAGCAAATAAATAAAAAGGTTCATTCAGTATACGAATGTAAATCAACACAGTACTGTAAAAATAGCAAATTCATTCAGCATAAAATTAAAAATGTACATTATATATATTAACTAAAATATTCAGTCAATTAAAAATAAAAAAATAGTCATATATCACATGACCCCACTTCTTTGTTTATTCAGTCAATTAATTTTGAAGTAAAATTTTTCTGTCAAATTGAAACTGCTTATCATCACTAATCTAAAATAGTTTCACTAAAAGGGGGGGGGGGATAAAACGATTTCAGATTTGTACAATTAAAATCAAAAATTATTAAATGTAAATTTAAAATAACACTTACCCTGCTTCTTCTAGTTTAAATCATTTCATAATTCTTTTCAGATAGCCAAAGCAATGGAGACATTATAGCACCATGTAAAAAAAAAAAAAAAGCAGTAAAAATATATAAATTTCATTCGTCATAAAACTACAAATAGTTTTTGGTCATATGTATTATCAACATTAAATTTTAAAATGTGTACAGTATAAATACAGTATTAGCTAAAATTTTAGACAAAAAGTTTTGGATTAAAATCTTTACAAAGGCTAATTTTAATCAAATTGAAACTGCTATCTGTCATATTTGAATTTTGTTTTGGGGATAAAATGTGAGAATGATTTTATGTAATTAATAATAAATTGTGTATGATGAAAATGCAATACAAATAAAGTGAATAAGATTAATGCATTTAATTTTTACTTAAATAGCCTGGTACTCAGTCATTAAAACATATTGCACTATTCGACAAATTGCTAAGTCATTGCAAAAACATGGTAAAATAATGACATGCCATACCTCAAAATAACCCATTACTGCTATCATATTTATTCATTTAGATCAACACAAAACACATTGTAACAAATGTCTTAAATATTGATGATACAATATGCAAACTCAGAATGCATTAGATTTTTTTCCCTTTTTTTCAATATGCTGAATTTTTTTTTTTTTAATTGACTGTGATTAAGTTTTTGCAATGTATCATATATTTATTTGGCTCTTTTCACATTAACAAATTTTATAGTCAATCAAATGATTTATTAAGCATTGTTTTTATTTTTATTTTTAATAATTTAATGTAAATAATATAGTATAATACTGTAATACAAAATTTAAAAAAATGAAACTTCAGTGTGGATTTTTTTTTCAGTGTAGTGAAAAACAGTTGTGTGGAAGAACAAAAAAAAAATTGTTAAATGCTAGTTTAATTTCACTTTCTCAGTCTATTTTGCTACTTTTTGGATAGTAAAAATACACTTTTTTTTTTTTTTGCAATATTATTATTATTATTATTTTTTTTTAGTGATTCTGTTTAAAGTCATCATAGCAATAATATGACCATGAAAATAAATCAAAAAAATCTTTGCATTTGGAAATCAAACTGGATAACAATGATTGGTGAATCACAGGAAGTAACAACTTTAAGATATATTTTTTTACATAGATTTAAGTTGCATTGTCACACATACATAAATACATATTTTAAGTGAATACCTGCATAATACACAAAGCACAGTTTATAAAAGCATATAATATACATTAAAGGTGTTTTTAATGTTTATATATACTTGATAAGTTATTTTTTAACATAATATGCCCAACTTATAGTGCAATTTTTTAGCTGGAGTAACGGACCATTTTTTTCCCATCATTATAAACTCTTATTCTACACATAATATTCTTGCTTGATGATGAAATTTGGGAATGGTAAACAGGCAGTTGCTTGTTTAAAAAATAATAATAATTTGAGCATATACTGATAACAAAATGAATCTACAAATTTGATTAGAAATAGTAATATCCAATTTATTCTGTAGTTTTAATTACTGATTTATTGAATATTTTAATTTTTTTAAAAATGCAAAAGAATTGATAACAGAGAAGTCATATTTTTCATTAGATTGGCCTAGAGAGTGTGCAGCTATTATTATTAAAAAGAGCAGAACAAACTTTTTTATTTTTGTGAACTCTAAGGTGGCTGAAAATATATGCTGTTTGGAAAATTATGATGCTGTAATTCATGAAATAATAATTGTCCTTGCTAGAACTAGAACATTTGCTTTATCTGTTTAGTTCACAGCACCCCTAGGAGCCCCTGATTAGAAGTTTAGAGTTACAATTGAGTTTGTGTAGAATGGGTAAATTATACATATACAGGTCTTAGACCATTTGTTCCACCATTTTACTACAATTAAAAAGATGTATGTATTTTTTTCCTACGATGAAATTTGAATTTTTTATGATTTTTTTTTCTAAAATACAATTTTTAATTTTTTTTCTCATTTTTTTTAGAATTACTAACCATAAAGCTTTTTTATGGCTGAATTGTATTCTCTTACCACTTGATATGGATATGAAATTGGCATTGCCTGTGTTTGTAAGCCTCCTTTTTCCAGAAGCTCATTTTCATGGCAGTTCAGATTTGGAAGCTGCAATGTCAAGAAAAAAGGATTGGAGTCATTTTTTATTTGCAAGGGCAATCGTGGTAACCACATCTAATGCCTTAATGACCGGATTCAAATTCGAAATGGATGATCATGTTTAGCCAAGAATCAGTGAGTGATTCAATTAGTTTTATTACTTATTTTTTCATTACTTATTTTTTTTATATAATTAAATATATGTAGAAAACAATAAATATGCTATAGAATTTTAGGTAATTTACATTGCAATGATATAAAAACATACACATCCAGACTTAATCATATACCTATATTTAGTGCAATAGGCAAGTTATATTATGATTTTATTTATATGATTGTCTATATGCTCATTCGATTATTGCATGATTACAATAGTATTATATTCATTTGTTACAATTTTGTAATAATCTCTTGAACACAGACTTTCAAGCACCCTCAGTCATTTACTCTCATGCATCATAATCAGTGCTCATAATAAAAACTTTTATTTTGTTGTTTATCATATTTTTTCATAAATTACAATGTACTAAAGTTCTTTTTGCACAATAGCTTATGCACTGTTCTTACTGTTATTTATTTATTTTTTGTCCTCACTAAAAACCAAACATTTTAAACAGATCTCCTGCATGGAAGGACTAGCAAATACTCTGCATGGAATAACAAGATCTGAGTCTACTAGTAAAAATGAAAGTTACCAGTCACACAGTTTTTATAATTTTTAATATAAAAAATTATCTCAGGTAAGACAAACTATATATCAATTTTTTCAGCATTTTATGACAAATATGATAAAGCTATCTATGAAATTGTCATTTTAACATTTAACTTTCAAAATTTAGAATTTGTGAACTAATGTAAAAATAAACATGTTTAAAAGTATTAAAAATTTATTTTTCTTAATTTTTTTTTAGGTAATATTATTTCATATTTGCTGGTTCTAATAATGTATATACTTTTATAATTACTGTATTCAAACAGAAAATATGTTATAAATTATATTTGTTGTAATTTTTTTTTTAAATTAAAGATGGCATCTTGGACTTTAAGAGTTATGAAATACAAGGATTATTTGTTAATACAGTCAGAGAACATGAACTGCTACTTAATCTAAAATGTGCTAAACCATAATTTAGGTATGTAACTCTCTTTTGAAAATTGCTTTAATTCACTTTAATGCCCAAATCCAGGATAAGATGCTGATTGAAAATGTGTGTGCCCTTTTATAATTTTGAATTTAATTGGAAGAAATTGGAAGAAAGACATCATGAGTTTTCACTCATTCTGATCAGTAATGGAAGTTCTAGAAATAAAAATACCATGGTAAAACTGAAATTTTTGAAACTTTGAACACAAAAGAAAATATAAAAGACCTATCTTTAAAAATCAGTACAATCCGAGTACTTTATTAGGATGTATTTCATAGTTATTAATTGCTAAGTTACTTTTATCTATTTTTATATGCTTATTTAATTATGAATGGTTTCTAAAATAATTATTTATAACTTTGTGTGTGTATATATATATGATAATTAATTAATCATAACCTGTTAAATAAATTGTTAGTTTTCAAAATTCAAATTGTTAGTGTCATTTTCTCTATCAATTGGCATTTCAAATGTTCACAGTAGCACTTATTAGTTCCATGTTTATCAAAAAAAAATAAAAATTTTAATTAGAAACAATGAAGAAATGCCAGAATGATCTTGTGAATGGAGAGATTATAGTATTTAAAATTGGTTCATTCAGCAAGGAATCCTAGTAAAGGCTGAAAAATGCATACCCTTTTATTTAAATTAAATTATTTCTAAGTGGTAAAACTATTTCAAATCATTAGTGTTGATTTTGGGGCGATGATTGGGAAATATAACCTGTTTTAGGTTCAATCATCTTCATTACTATCAACTACTTTATATATATGACTCTATTAAATTTACATTGTTTAATCATATTTAAAGGTAGCCTCCCCCCCCCCCAAGTTACCAGTACAATGTATATATATATATGTTTTCATTTATATGAGATCAATAATCTCAATTTTTATTATTATATACAATTTATTTGCCATTCTAGATTTAAAAAACCTTCAATTTGATTTAAAAACCTTCATGTGAGCAATAATTTAAACTGCCATTATCCCTACTGGGGATTTAAGCCCAGACGAAATTTGAATTTCTTTCAGATTACAAATAATTTTTCTTTCATGTAAATTTTTCATAATCAAATCAATTAGCCATATAATAGTAATCAGTAAGTGAATATCTAGCAATTTTTATTCATAAAGTAAAAGTCACAAGTTAAACATTGTTGTTTTTTTTTTTTTTTCAGATTGTTAATATGTTGAATAATAGAGTCTTCACTGCTAGCTATAAAGACATTAGATTTTTTCAAATGCTGACCAATGATTTCCTTTATTTTCTTTTTAAAAAAAACTTTGTGTGGTACACATGCATTATTGTTTATTAATAATGATAAAGATTCTTAAATCAAAATTGTACTGTTTATTATCTTATTAATGCATATGTTTACTTTGCTTAAAAAACTTATACAATTATTGATTTTGAATGATTATAAACCTGTTTGACTTTGGAATTACTGACACTTTATCAATTTTACTTAATAAGAAAAGTAAGATAAGTAAATAGATCTGCTATTACCTAGATACTTGATTTTATTCTTGTTACTGGATGGATTTTTTTAAACAAGTCTTTTAACAATAGATCAAATTTATTTGCAATTATTTTGTTATTCAATATATGTTGGATCTGAACTCAGTTTATTGATGGAATCACAGGTGGCATATTGTGGAATTATTTTTAGTTATAAAGGTTTGAAAAGTGTCTGACCAATGGTATCTTTTGCTGTCATGCTAAACAAAATTTGGATTCATCAAGAACTACATACTATTTCTGATACAAGCAATCTTCTCTGTTATTAAACAGGCAAAACTCTCCATATAGCAGTACCACTCAGTGCAAGCCAGAGTAATCATGGATGCCAGAGGCTTGTGCATAAAATCCCTATCTAGTGCCTACATATCCAGTATCCCCAGACTAGTTTCTGACTTTTGGCCTTCATCAGTGAGGAGTCTTGGATCTGAGAGCACTGCACCCAGATCTTAGGATCTAATGCAACTCTCCAGCAGCCACCTTTTATCTCTACTTAACTACAAAACTATGAGAATCAAATTGAAAACACAATAATATTTTTAATCTAAGCTGCACTGAGTGACACTACTGTATGGAGAGTTTTGCCTGTTTAATAACAATTATGAGCAAGCATAAGAAATGGTGATCATATGAAGTTCAGTGGTTTAATAGCAATTTTCTCTGTCATAGTGTACCTTTTCTCCCATTCTGTTTTTTATTTTGCTGACTTCAGTCACTTAGGTTAGTATAGAGCTTGCCTATTATGAGCTTCTCATGCTATCAGCTATATTACTCTGCACTAATTATATAACATTTTCATTTTTTGATTATCTAGGAGATTGTGATTTGTCTTTTTTTTTTACTATTTTGTGGACTTATCTTTAATCTTATCTTTGTTTTTATGTTTATCTTTTTTCTTCTTTTGGATTTGCTATACTTATTTTTAGTTGTTAATGATAATGGTGATATATTTCAATGACAAATTGTAATATTTAATGATAATGATGCCCAGTGTTCAAATTCTACTGATCATATTAAGTTAGAAAGGGACACATAAATTAATTGCAATAGTAATATCCCATGCTGATTTAATAGATAAATTATATTTGATACACCAGTAAATATACCAAATATAGATATATAAAAATTAAAATCTACTTATATGTTCCTATTCTTGTTTTAAAAGTCTAAAATACTATGAAATACAATCACATCAATGATATGATTAGAATTTTTGGAGCCTTATACAAAATTTTAAAATATGCCCTTTTTAATATTTATATTAGCCTAATACTTTTTGAATATATATGTAAAACAAAAGGCTCTTAATACCTAAAAGCCACTGAATCACATGTAAAATTCATAATCAATATTCTCATTAATATAATATTTACAAATCATTTTTTTAATCAGTTTTATAAACTAAATCTCTATCCTATATATGTCTACACCACAGGGATGTATACACTTATTTGAAAAAATAGGGAATTTAGAAAATTACTTTGCTATTATTACATTAAAAATATTATTATGTTACTCAGATAATTTGATAAAGATTTAGTTGTTGGTATCTATTGCAATAACTTCCAAATCCACTGAGGTAAAGACCATAGCATATTACATTTATACTGCTTTTTTTTTTTGTTTTTTTACAAAATTATATAGATATCTACCTGATTATAATCCAATTTAACTTTGCTCTCTAACTGATAATAGTTAGATGCACAGGTCACTATTGAATGACTAACAACAATGATTATGGATTATCTGTTTGCAATAAAAATTCCAAGAATTGTTGTGACATAAAAATTGTCCAAGTTCAAATTCAAACTTATATCTCAAATCATGGGCTTATGATGCAATTGTGCTAATCATTATACCATGAGAGCACTGATGTTATTAAACATAAAGGAATTAATTCATAGTTTGAAAATGTATAGAATTTTTTTTAAAATGTACTTAAAAATTTATCCAGTATTATATATGTCCTTCTATCAAACTTGTACTGTTCAAGTTAATATGAAAAGGTAAAATAAATAAAACTAATAAGAAAGTCTTAAAAGCAATTGGTCACCTTTTGGCAGATTGCTGCTAGAATCATAGTGCTGAAAAACTGCACCATTAAAAATATACATATATAGTGACAAAAATCAATATGTAAATCAGGCACAGTATATAAATTAGATACTTTCCTTTTTAATAAAGAACACAGAAATCATTTCCCTTGCAAAAGTCAAAGTCTCTTTATATTTTCTTGATCTATCATTCCTCTCAGCTCATGTTGTTCTTACATTGGAGGAATAAAAGGTGTGTCCCAGTACCACAAAAAAGATTGATTTGTATTCACAATTTAATTTAGATTTATTATATAAATACATGCTCTGAGCAATTCTCGTTGATTTGTTAGTGAAAGATTCACCATAATGCATAGAACTATAGGATGAGACAGAGCATGAAATTTTATATATGACCTGGAAAGCATGTTCAAAAGGTATTCCATACTTTGTATTGTTTAAAAGATTGTTGAGCAAAGGGGGTGATCTGAAGCTAACTCTAAATATATCTATGCAAATGAATAGTGCTCTGGGCAACTCTTATTGATCGGTTAGTGCAAGATTCACCATAATGCATGGAACTATAGGATGGGACAGGGCATGAAATTTTATATATGACCTGGAAAGCATGTTCAAAAGGTATTCTGTGCTTTGTATTGTTTAAAAGATTGTTGAGTGAAAGGGGCAATCTAAAGCTAACTCTGAATGTTTCTGTGCAGATCTTTTGAAGGTTCATTGCAATATGAGAGATGTAAGGCATGCTTATCTATGCTTAAATTGGATTATTATTGTCAGAAACTTTGTTAATGTTATTATAAAAAAAATTAACTCTTTTTATTAATGTGTTATACTTATATCCAATATCCATTAAATCCTTAATATAAGACTCAATATTGATTTTTCTGTTAGTCTCACAGTTGCATAACTTTTTGTTTGTATACAAAAAATCTTTCAGGCCTGCAAGTTTGTATTCAAATGAAATTTTAGACTTGGGATAGATGGCTCCTTTCACTTGAATTGGTTTCACATTCATTTTAAAGTCCAGCTCACCCTTGCTTTTTTGGATGTATACATTCAGAAAATTTATCCTGATTCTTGTCATTGTTTTCAATAGTTCATTTTAGAGGTTGTGCTTTATCAAGTTCTAAATGTACATTGTTAATCTGATTCTCCAAAGCACATATGAATATATCATCTACATAGCTCATATAGATGTCATTTAGTGGCTGGGACCAAATATTTTGATAACATGTTGTTTTCAAATTTTGAAAGAAGAATGCTGCTGACAATACCACTTAGTGATAGTTCCATGGGTTACTTACTCATTATCTTGTAAAAATTCCCATAGCTACAATTTCATTTTTAATCTTTTTTATACTGATTATAATTATTTTGTTGCAACACATCTTGTATGATGCTGTTAGAGAGGTCTCAATATTACCAGCCCATATAGCTCCTTTATGTTTAATGAGGCTAGCTTGTGATATTTATTATCTTTAATGTTATAATAGAATAAGTGCCAAATCCAAACTCTACTATCAATAGGTCTGCTATTTTCTTTGTAGGCTTGAAATATATGCACCACTGAAATCTATTATTAATCTCAGAGGCAACTTTCTTTATGTAATTCAATATTAGTGAATATACGAGATGCTACAGTCACAGGGGGTACATTGCAAGATATACTTAACTCATGTGTATGCCTTGTTACATAATCTCGGAATAGTGGATACAAATTTGTCTTTGCAATATTTCAAATTGATTATGTATGTATGTATGTTTTTAAATTGCAACTTTGTTATTTGTGAGTTCATTTTTGGAATATAATGATCAAAATCTAACAAGACCAATCTATTGCTTTTATCTTCTTAGACACATTTGATATTACTGTTGTTAAAAAAATTGCTTTATTTATTTATTTTAGAAATCCAATCATTAGTCACTCTATTCAAGTTATATGAATGAAGCAATTTAGCCATTCTCTCTATATAAACAGGCTTGGGCTATTGCAAAGAATTCTCATTCCATCAAAAGAAAAAATTCCTGTCCTATTATCAAAAAAATGGAACGTACAATTTACATATTGTCTGATTTACATATTGGTCTTCACCACTATATATGCATATTTTTAATGGTGCAGTTCTATTCATCACTATGATTCTGGCAGCAATCCACTGAAAGCTGGTTCAGTGCTTTTAAAATTTTCTTATTGCTTTTATTTTACCATTTCATATTAACTTGAACAGTAAATGTTTGGAAGAATTATATAATTGTATGAAAAGTATATGTGCTGTTGAGAGTATCATGTATGTTGTAAAAATAAAATGTCAAATGTATTCAGTAATAGACAATATATATGATGATGAAGGACCCTGAATACAAATGTAATATATTTACCTGCTATGCTCACATTCTGGTTTGAATCAAATCTGAGTGAACTTTGTAATTTTTCCAATAACTGATTCATATTTTATTCAATTATCCATCCAATATGGGTAAAGAAATGATTATCTAATAATTATTAGTTAGGGAATAAAACAAAGATGGAGAAAATGCTCAAATTCTTATTGCTTGCCATTTAGAAAGCCTAGTGAGTACTTTTTCTTTATGATGAGTTGCTGGAGAGATTTTTTCTCTTCAGAGCAGTAATTAAAGACTGTTTTATCTTTTATTTTAATGATAGTTTTTTTAAAAAAAAAAAAAGACTAGATACTATGGCAAGTGTTTGAATATTTCCTTATTACTTGATCATATTATCTTATAGTACCATTATGTGTTGGTGATCAAGAACATTGGATTGTAACATAATTCAACTGAAAACTTTTCTATTTGAATATACTTGCTCTTTATAAGAAAAATGGAGCATTGCATAAAAGTTTGACGTCACAAAATAACACATCACTTTGGTATGATTGTGAGACTTGATCTATCATGACCGTTGATTGAAAAAAATCAATTAATTTTGATCATCTATATTTTACCAGGATGCAAGCAATTCTTATGCAGTATTCATAGAATGATTTTTTAAAACAGATATTCATTAATTTGCATCCTGACTAATTATAATATTTGTGTAAGATTTTCCAAAATGGATTATCTCCACCAACTATTATCTATATTTGTGATACTCATTTAATTGGGCTGCCATAATCACATATTCATCTCCATGAGTTAAGTAATACAATCACTATGAACATGATATCAAATTTTTGCTCAAATATTTACATTAAACACATCAAACTGGGCCATTGTTAATATATGCCACCCATAAAATCACCATCTTATATTAGTTTATGAATAAAATCATTCACTTGTTACCCAGGGAAATTTAATATTTATACAATACTGGTCAAATTAAACTGCAGTAAATAAATGTTTATCGGATTAAAATATTGAAAACCATTACTTTCTTAATTCCTTCCTTTTTCTGAAATCATCTCTTAAACATTAAATTTTGAATATTTTTGAATGATTTCATGGATAATAAATTTGGAGCTTTAAAGTTTTTGAATATTATTTTAATAAGAAAAATGAATCAACTTTATAAGAAAGTGTTGATATAATTGATTTTTCGATCTAAATTATTTAAAATAGTTTATCTATCAATTATCATGGCACACATAATATTTACTTAGAAGATATTTATCTCATTTGCCATCAATATAAATTCATCCAGTTATCATACTTATCATCACTAGTTATTTACCAAAAGATCTAATATAAACCAAAAGAGCTTTCCATAGACCTGTTATTTCCTACTCCACTCCATTAAATACTCATAACAATTTATTCTCTTTATTGTCATTTGTTAACTTTTCTCTTCTGCTACTTCATTTTTATTTTATTCTGCATAGTTCCAATATATGTTTCATATTTTTTTGCATTTGGTTCTTTCCCAACTCATATTGTTATCTTGTGAAAATGCCCCACAAAAATCATTCATTATAAATATATTTCGTAAACCAAATATACACTCATCATATAAGATGGACATTTGAAACTCTTAAACATCCACAGAGATACTACAATCAGAATTTTCTATTTATCTGTCTTAATTGTGTCCATTTTGATTTTTTCATATTTTTATATCATCCATAAATATATATTTAACTCACCATTTTTTTAATATTCATATTCTACAATAAATGAGATTAATTTATATTCACATTAAAACTTTCAGTGGATCACAATTATAATACTATAAGACATATATAAATTAATAAAGCATCACATGACTTATCACAATCTTCAAATTAATATTTTTCTACCTTCTTTTTGCCACTGAAAGCAATGACAGTTGTCAGACATCCATCCTTAATAAATCCCTTTCCTGTGCTTTCCTATCCAAAATATCCAGACTAGTTTCAAGATTATGGCTTTCACCAGTAAGGTGTTTTGGATTTTGGAATAGTGCAACTGGATCTTAGGATTTAATGCACATTTTGTTCAATTCCTATTATTTAATTCTATGTTATACTATCAAGATATATTCCCAAACAAAAACACATAAAAGTGTTCAATCTAAGCCAACTTATTTATATAATCATATAGATCAGAATCCAGTTCAGTTTCTTCATATTATGAATTTTATGTCTATATGACTACACAAACTAGTTGGCTTAAATTAAAAACAATTATATGGTTTTGAATTTGGGCAGATAGACTGATAGTATAACAGAGTAAAATGACAGGAGTTGGAAGTTATGGTGCATTAGGTCCTAAGGTCCAGTTGTACTGTTCCAAGCTTTAAGGCTCCCCACTTGTGAAAGCTATAAGCTTGAAACTACTCTGGGGATTTGGAATAGGAAAGCACAGGATAGTGCTTTATTAAGTACTGCCAACTGGCATTTATTATTATTTTTTAAAGCATACAGTGAATGGCAAAATCAGATGTAAAAGTATGCTACTATAAGAGATATACATATAAAAAAAATTAACTATCTATCATTCATTAAAATTCCAGATTTTTTGTATACTCTCTCACATTAAAGCACATTACAAATCTTGAGCTGACATCTTGTAAAAAGTGTCTCAGGTCAATATATCTCATTATATATATATATATGTTTCAGGTAACAAACATATCCAGACAAAAACAATACTCAGAATTTTATCTTTAAATATTCTATATAGCAATGCTGATGAAATTGAATCAAACTGGTCATAATTAAGACATATAAATAGAAAATTATGTTTCTGCCTGAATATTTTATGTAGACATTTAAATGTTTTTAATCTCCAGCTGACCTGATGAGCAAAAATTTATGTTAAATAAATATCAAAGAAAGAAAATAGTCTAAAACATTTTTTGAAGCCAATACAATAGCTCATGATTTATAATAAATTGTGAGTACTTGGTAAATCTGTAAAATTTAATTATATGTATATATAAATAATTAACTTATTTTAAGTATTTATTTTAAATATTATTGAATAGCTCTCCAACTTCAGCAAATGACAACAAAATGACAATGCATTTGAATGCATTATCATTTGCTGAAGCTGGAGGGCTATTCAATTATATATATACAATTAGAATGTTCCAAATTAAACCATCACAAACACATATTCATTTGCCTATTAAATATATATGTAAAATTTACTTTCAAATCAATCAAATGTTTTGCCATGAAAATATTTTCATCAGATTACTAGCTAAGTATATGAAATACTAGCTGTAGTAATCATGCTCAAGTGAACAATTTTATGCTGTGAATGAAGATCTGCTATAACATATTGTGAACAGGTAAGAAATACGGCATTTATGTTTATGGAATATAAAGTATTAAATCAGTTTCAGTATAATAATTTACATCCCATAAAGTAAAAATCCAATTACATTATTCGTGTAACCATATTTAGAGTGGTCCAAACACTATATATAACTGGCCATGAAAAAAACACTTTCTGTATACTAATGATTAACCATGTTCAATCAAACTTTTAAATTACCTATGCATTTCTTTCTCTTTTTTTTCATATGTCATAGCACCGGCCGGTACGCGAACCCACACCCGTCTGCAACCAACTACTTGCTTGCAAGGCGGGTGCGATGACCTCCCGGCTAACAACGCTTGCATATTTTATACCTAAGAGCACCCCTAATGGTTCTGCAAGAAAGTTAAATAGCCTAAATCTTTTCCTGAGAATTGTGCATTAGCTGCAAAAGTAAAAAAAAAATTTAGTAATTAATTGGATTTAAAAATCAATATTTTCGAAATTTTCTAATCTTTCAAAGTAATTAGTAAAGTTGCATAAATGCATCATCATAAGTCTTATTTTCTGTGTATTCAAATATGACTATTTATTCTTAAACTGACTTTAATTATATATTCTTGAGATAGATTGTATTATTCATTAGTACAAAATGTTGGAACAAAGCTGTGTTAATAAATGAGATTAGTTAACCTTTATATTTATTTTTTATTTTTTTGTTCACAATTGATTAAAAGTTTAATCAGAAAAAAAAAAATAATATAATTAATTTCATTGGAAAGAAATTCTAAATTTAAAATATGCATTTTTGGAAGCAGACATATTTTATAAAGCTTCTAAAGTGCATACTATAAAAATAAAGTTTTCTTTTAATTAAAAAGTCATTTATAATTTTAAAAAATTAAGAATTCAAAAATGAACCTTGTTGCATAGCAACAAGAGTAAAATTTGAAAACTGCCATATGTATAGGTATGAACAATTGTCTCTCACACAAAGTAGATCTAAAAATTAAAAAAAAAAAAAAATTAACTAATTAAATTAAAGAAATGATATTTATTGAAAAACAGTGAGGGACTAATTAAAGAGATGAAAGAGCAAATCAATTAACAACTGAATTAATGATCTGCATATCATTGATCCAGCTATATATAATAGTTTGCCATAAAGAAGTTGGCCTCAAGATTTTAAAGACTGGACTCAACAGCACTTTTAAAAACTGAGATTACCAGAATGGCTAATATCAAACTCTGAGATGGCCAATATTTTAGAAACTGAACACTATGAAAATCTTCAGAGGTAGTGGTAGAGCAGTTAAAGTATAATCCATACATTGTTGCTAAACCTATTCTTTGTTGCTGAAAATGGAGTTCTGAGAAACTAATATCAGCCTATTCCTAGGTTGTTGCTGTTGTATGACATAGACTGAAGATTCATTTACAAAATCATCTCCAGGCAATCTAACTGTATTGGATTAATAAAAAAATAAAGTCATCACCATCAAGCATCAGAAAATAAATAGACTCAAAAAAGTACCTATAACTTAAATCTGATATTTTTCCTAATAATAAGTAATTATTATTCTGCTGAAAGATTTTAGAGTTTGAACATTTGCTGAACTGTCTGAATATATTTTTCTGTCATATCAAAGACTTAATATTAGTTAATATATTTTTTTAATGCATTAACCTAACATTTTATTTTATTGTTAGCAAAAAATATTTTTGTTGTTGTTAGTTAACATTTTTATTCATATATGTGTTGTGAAGTGGAACAAAAATGAGATTGTCAAGCATTGGTGGTTGAGTGGTCAGCATAGCTGCCTTACAAGCAGTTGTCCTGGGTTCATGGGTTCCCTTCCAGGCTGATGCTTTGACACATGAAAAAAAAATGAGGTTGACAATATACATTGTTTTTATTATGGTATTATTAAATCTACTTTTTTTTAAAACAAAGAAAAATCTCAATAGTTTCTTTCCATAACTCTATACTAGTTAATAATTATAAGTGCCTTTAAATAAGCAACAAAATGTCAAATGGAAATATTAATTAAAATTATTAAATCTTTGTTGTTGTTGTTTTACTAAAACAGTGTGTTAATGAATCTCACATTGTCACTGGCATCCATAATATAAGCTGCTTTAGATAGGAATAATTGTTATTCCAGCCAAGTTTTTAATGAAATCTAGCCAAACCAGGAGTTTAAATAAAGATAATCAGGAAATATGTGTGGTTGTTACATTCCTTTTTCAATTGTTTGTTGGAGACCATAATTTGATTATCTCACAAAAATATGTCCTACAGAAAGTTAAATAACCCCAAGAAACTAGTAACACAATGTACAATGAGGAGCAGCAGTTCAATATATATATATATGTTGATTATTATCTATACTGGGATTGTTTAAGTGTTGACTGGTTTCTAATGATTATATACATGTATGTATAATAAATATATGTATGTATATATGTGTTAAACACTATCTATATATATATATATGTTTTCAAATGTAAATATATTGTCTATACTAAACTTAATATTCAAGTCCTTTCTAATACTTATATATATATATATATAAATAGAAGGCTTTTACAGGTTATGGGTTTAAATGATAAAAATTTAACAAGAATTTTAAATAATTTTCCAACTATGATTTGTTTGAAGCAAAGTCCAATCAAATAGGCACTACAAATTGAAATTACTGTATTTAAAAAATGCATTTCTCTAAAATACTTTAAATCAAAAGTGAATTAACTTTTAACTTATCATCCAAGTTTTATTAGAATCATAAATCAGACTCTAATTCATATATGAATAAGTATTGAAAAAAAATAGCAATTTTCTAAATACTCTCATAATTCAATAAGGATGTTCTGTAAGAAACGATATGTTTAAATAGAAGACCTTCATACATAGATTTATAGATTTAAATGATAAAAATTTAATAAGAACTTTAAATAATTAAATTTCACCTGAGTGTATGTAATATTTGGAAAAACTTTCAAGAGCTATCAGGAAATAATATACATCTATCATTGTACATATTTTAAAGTAAAGGATTTAAATAAATTCAATAGTGAAACTGTTTTACCAAGTGAAATAAATTTGGGCAAAGACATTATCAAAATATTTTAACAATCATTAAATTATAATTCTCTGATTAATACAAATATATATATGAATGTGAAAGCATTAGAGTATTTTATTTATTTTCAATTGTTTTCATATCTTCTTAACTAATTATACTATTGCATCACACCACATAAAATGATGATAAACAATAAACTTAGTTCCTATAAAAGTATGTAATAACATACTTTTTAGGCAGTGGTGATGGTTGAATCATATTACAATCATAATTTTTAATACATCCAATTCTCATTTGACTAATTAAAACAATCTGGCATTTTCACACTTTAACTATAAATATATAATTAGCTACATATAGACTGAGTTCTGGAAAAAGAAAAAAGAGATCTGAGAAAATTTCTAACGTTTAAATTCGGCATTTCATTTTCATGGGCATTGTAGCTAAATATGAGAGAATAATTCTTGAAAATGAACATCTCAGATAAAATCTATAGAAAAATCTGCAATGATTTATTTAAAGTTACTGTTGAATAAAATAAAATAGATGCTATCCATTTATCAACCAATATTGAATAATTAATTGGATTAATTATGGGCGTCAATGTAAAAGAGAAATCTAGGCTTGACTAAAATCTGAAAAAAAAATTTCTATACGATTTGAATTTGAACTCAGGTCATAGATCATGGAAGGCTGATAATTGTGTGCATATAGGCTTATATTGTTACAATATTATTAAAACTGTCATCGTATAAATTAATTATTCGATTAATATTACGTATAAAATTATTTAATTAGATTAATAAAAAATTGTATTTTTCTGCTGATTGTTTTAATATGCAGAAAAATTTCTATTTTCAGAATAACTTCACTTTTTTTTTTCCGAAAACAAATCAAATTAAAAAAAAAAAAAAGTTTTGTAAAACTAAAATTCTCTCTCTCTTTTTTTTTGTAAGTATACCATACAGCTGCAAGCAATGTTAACATTTCTTTTTAAAAAATTAGATGTCTAGTCAAAAAGGACTTTTATAAATTTATACTTATTTACTTTAAGTTCATTCTTGCAGCTGGAGCAGTAATTCAAGATGCACCAACACGCATATGTGTGCTTACATATTCATTCTAGATAACCTGCTCTAAAGATACTTTTAAATTATTACACCCCTACTAGAGATAACATTTTTTTTATATCACTTTTTTATAAATGCGATTAAATATATATAACATCACTTATGGTTTTATATTATGCGTATGAATACATATATCCTTCATCAACTACGAATTACAAACGCGATAAACACTCTTCCAGAAGTTCTTTACACTTGTGCGAAGATTTATTCTGCAGAGAGCTTTCTAAGACTATCATAAAAATAATTGAATGGCTAGTCGTTTAAGACGTTGTGATATTTGAGCACTTGAAATGAAGGCTAGCCTCGACCCAAAACTTTTAACTTTCGAATTCACCACTTTGCACTTCACTAAACCACACAGGGATCAAAAGCTATTACTTATCTTTATATAAATGTGTGTGAGAGCGCGCATAAACAAACTAACTTATTGATAGTCCATTACAGTAGTAAAATCGGCCAGAATAATGTTGTCAATAGACTTTTTTCCATGACCAAATGTGGGTAAAAATACACAATTTTAAAATTCCTTTATAGAGAAATCAAATTAAAATTATTTTTCAAATTAAATTATATTGTACATATATTGTAGAAAACACTCAGGTCATGAATCCCCCCCCCCCATCGTAAACGTATCTGAAAAGAACAGCATAGAATGTTTTTTATTTATTTGGCTTTAAAAAACTAATACAATACATACTTTGTTCCGTGTATTTGATTACTAGTAATTAAAATAAAAGGCGCCATAGTCTCCGTCTGGGATAAAATTTGGACTAAGTGAAACATTTATCAGATATCAAACAGGTTTAAATTATTTCCAGGTAGTTGTCCTGTCGACAACCCACATAGTTGGACAATTGTTAGTTTTGTTAAATGGTTATCTAGCTAATTGTATTAAGTAGAATGAAAAAAGTACACCTCTAAAACTTCACCGTTTTTTTTCGAAAAAGCCTTTTCCCTACTGTATTCTATTTAACAATTGTTAATATCCACTCTCTTATTTATTTTTTTTACTAAAATAATATATATGTTGATAGTTATACTATTTTTGGCAGTTCAAAAGATGATTTACATAATATGCTTAAAATGTTTTGAATGCAATATGTAAAAACTTTGATTTAATAATTAATATTAAAAAAAAAAAAACTCAAGTAGTTCTTTATCAATCAATAATGGAAGAAAAATCCTCACCAACTTTTAGCTTGAATGATTATGAACTTGAGTATACAAACCAGTTTAAATATTGTGTACTTTTATAAGTAAAAAGGTGACCTTAGATGTTGAGAAACAACTCAAATTCCAATGTGCTGCTATGGCTTTTTTTTTTCATGTGTCAAAGCATCGGCGGGAAGCGAACACGCAAACCCGGGACAATTGCTTGTAATGCAGCTTTACTGACCACTCGGTCACTAACGCTTGATTGCTATGGCTTTTAACATGTTAAAAGATAGAGTAATTCATCACAGGAAAATAATTTTTACAATTAAGTTTGCTGTATATAGAACTTAATTTATCTAATTTATTGTATGAAAGTGAAATTTGGAGACTTTATCAGAGCAATATAAAGATATTAGAAAAGTTTTATTTAAGGATACTTTATAAAAAATTTGAAATACAATAGCAAATTTGTAAAACCGATTAATATGTTCAAATTCCTGGATTTGATACTATAAAGTCCATTATTGTTAAATCACATACCTCATCTTTTATTATTATGATTACCTCAAAGACATTCTAAAGGAATGCAATGTCAATTGTTTTCCATTATGGCATAGAAAAGAATACATTTCAGAGCTACAATTAGACATAGTGTTGTAGTATTTCAGAAAAAAAAGTTTCTGTTGAAGAAATTAAGACAACATTGTAAAACATATTAAGTAAACAGAAAAATGGACTAACATGTTCTATATGTGGGCGTACTTGTGTTTGATAGATTGGTTTATATACTCATTGATAAATCATTCCTAGAATACTTTTTTTTTCTATTTTGAAGACAGAATGGTCATACTTGTTTACAAGTGAATGTTTATTGTCATTATTTATGGTTAGAAGAAAGATGGAAAAAAGTTTTCGGGTTTTTTCATTAAATATGGTCGCTTACTATAATAATATTGATATTTTAACTGAACCGACTTGCTATTATCTATGAAGTTGAAGTTGCTAAAATATTTTATTCATATTTGCAAAAATAAAACAGATTTTAAATAGCCCATTGTAAGAAGATGATTTAATAATTTCTCTTAGAGAAGTAGTGAAAGCTCACTAAACTTGCCAATTGTAGAATGATAAGATTTTGAGCTAGTTTTTAATATCTCAATTATATACTTATTTAATGGATAAAATGGACTAACTAAGAAATACATTCTAAGAATCTGAAAAAATATATAACTTGTCATTTTTAAAGATTGTACAATAGTAAAAAGTATTAGATCATTAATGAAAGAAAAAATAATTAAGTGAATATATATATATTCAAGTATCATAGCATCGGCTGGGACGCAAACCCGGGCAACCTCCTGCAAGGCAGTCGTGCCGACCTCTCGCCACCAATGCAATACAATTAAGTGAATATATAGTTGCTTAAAGTATAAAGTCTCATCTATTAACTAGAGATGATTACAAGCATTAATACAATCCTAAAACAAATGCACATTTACAAAAAAAAAGTGTAAAACAAAACAGACTTTCAAATTCCCTTCAGCTATTCACTCTATCTCATCCAACACTACACATGATCACACCCATGTAAAAAAGATAAATGATCTCCAATATACATATTTCACACTGAACCAGTACTCATTAGTTGGTCCAGATCATCATCTCCCACACACATATATAATCAGTGCTTGGTTTGAATTAGGATAGCAAATCTTCCAACTTTAATGGACAGGCTTGAACCTACTTTACCCCCCAACTCTTCAGCCATTCACACCATTAAAAATCTGATGATGGAATGCCCAAATTCTAGTCTTATACATGAAGGCTCAGAGTGACTTAAAGTCAACATGGACCTGATAGTAACATTGGCATCAATGAGGGATTTGGGCATTCCAGCATCAGATTTTCAATGGTATAGATGGCTAAAGAGTTGGAGGGTGAAGTATATTGAAACATTTTCATTAAAGTTTGAAGATTTTGTATCTTAATATAAACCAGGCACTGATTATATATATATATATATGTGTGTGTGTGTGTGTGTGTGAGAGAGAGAGAGAGAGATATGATTTGGACCAATTGATAAGTGCTGGTTCAGCACAAAATATTATATTAGAGATCATTTATCTTTTTCACATGTGTGTTGTCATGTGTATCAGTTGTATGAGATAGAGTGGATCACTGAAGGAAGCTTGAAAGTCTGTGTTCAAATCCCCTATGATTACATTTAAACTCCACATATATAACATTTGTATTCAAATATTAATAACTAAAATGATAATTAATCCTCAGTAACAGCAACTCGTAAATGACAATAACTGTTCTGATCTTGAGAATAAAAAAAAAGACATGTAGTATAAAAAACAAAAAGTTATTTAAAGGCAGTTTTTGATGCTTAATGCAGACTAATCTGTTAACCATAAATATGTCTACTGATATTCAATATTAATTTTTTAATCTGAGTATTTGCTGACTTTCTATGCTATCTTTTAACTTATATTTTAGTGAATTTTTTTTTCTGAAAGAGTTTAAATAACTTATTTTTGTATTATATTTTAACCATATCTATATCTTTCCAATAAAATCATTTAATATTACATTTTTTTTTGAGAGTCTTTAAGTTAATCTTTATAAACATAATAGGTGCATCTTCACACAAAAATAATGCTCAAGTTTATCAGAAAATATTTACCTGCTTCATATATTCAATCCAAAGAAAGTATGCCTTTAATATTCAACATCATCATATTCAGAATATTTTCTTTATTGAGTGCAAAAAAATTCAGTGCCTCTATATTCAATATGATAGGATTTCCAAGTATCATTTCCCCACTATGCATTTGATAGAATAACATCTATATAACATCACATGATCACCATTTCTTATGCTTGCTTATAACTTATTAAACAGGCAAAACTCACTATACATACGTATTGCCACTCACAGCAAGCTAGAGTAATGTATAGTGAGTTTTGCTTGTTTTAATAACAGCTATATAAATTAATTTAATTAAAATAATAATATTACTAACTATATTATATAAAATATTTGTGTATATAATTAAATATCAATAAGTTCTTAGTCAGATGCTGAACTCAGGCTATTGAAGGGATTCACTAATACTAGACCTTCAGATATAAAGATCAACTGCAAATAACCAATAAATTATGTCTGATTCATAATATCTCTTGCTGTCATGTAAGATGACATTTTGTTGAGTTATAAAAGGCTAATTATAGTTTAATACAGTGCTTTTATTTCTATTTTTTGTATATACTGTCACTTTTTTTAAATTTCATTTTACATTTCTGTATTTAGTTACTTTAATATAGAACTTGGTTATCCTCAATCTCTCATATTAATAATCCTATCACTGCAATATTTCTGATAATGCAATTATATATTCATAAAACTATAGTTATATACTTTAATTACATGCTCAGCAATTCTGACTCAAATCTGTTTCCTCACTATCATCTCACCCGTTTCTTTTTTTTATTATTATCTGTAACTGTTCATTATTCATCTTCCTATCTTTATCTTTTTTTTTTTTGATATTAAAATGTTATATTCAATTACAAGTGTCTGTTAGAAATGAATAAATATAATTATCTTAATGTTTAATTAATCATCAGATAAATGAGTTTTCTTGCAATAATCAGTAAAGTGTTGAACTAAAATAATTTTTTTTTGCTTTATAGAAAATGATGTTGGTTATTTCTATGAAGCAGTCTTTTTATTGTTTTTCTATGATTCTTCCCTAACTCTCCTTTTTGTTCTTTTTATAAATTACTATATCTAACAATTAGATTGATTTTTGGGCTAGCTTATCATAAGCTTATTACCTTATTGGTCATCTATGGTGACAATAAGGTGTACTACATTTTCACCATTTAATGAAATGCACAATAAGTCTGATTGCAATTTTTTTTTTTTACTTTTTTTTTGTGTGCAAGAAATATTTGACTATGTAAAATATAGACATTTTAAGATGATAAAAACTAGATATGGGGATGAAGAGTAAATTGGGAGTAGTTGTAATCTTGTTCAACACAAAACAATCTCAGATGAATCACTTTGTAGTTGAAATAGGAGTTGTTCTTGAAAAATTATAGCATGTTTGGAAAGCTATACTTAAAGAACTTCCTACCCACCACAAATCTAAAAGAACATAAAAAAGAGGTATCCAAAATGGGCTTGACTCTCAAAATCAAGTTAAATCATTATGTTGGACAGATTATTAATGAAGTAGCAAGGATGCAATAATTGTAAAATCAATAATGTTAATGTTAGAAAAGTAGGAAACATAAAAAGTAATACATTTTCTTCTAAATATAGATAAGTGAATTTTTGTATAAACCTGAACATTGGACAGTATTACTAGCTAAGAAGTTACAAGATTTCAAATTAATGTAGCTGTTTTTAATAGAATTTATGTTCCATAACAAATAATTTTAACTGACCAAGTAAATAGAAACTAGTTATTTTCTTTCATGAGATGGCTTAGTGCAAAAATATTAAGAAAGTCACACAGGTATGGAGAGTCTGATATTTGATCATTCTAACTCATCTGATAAAAAAGATTGTTTATCAAATGTCTGCACAATGAAAAATGGTGGCCTTAAGAAATGGATGATGGATAAAAAAACAAATGTGACCAGGGGCAGTCAATAAGACATTTAAGAATCTCATATATATGACTGCATATTTATAATTGGAAATACATGATTTCAATATAAAGTAAAATGAGATTTATGTATAAATATGAAGACAAAGATTATAATGATAGGATCAGTAGCTAGATTTAAAATTGATAATGAAGGCATACTTCTGAATTATTTGCCAGCAACAAAAAAATACTTTAAACAGGAGATTTATGAATCTTAAGTTAAAAAATCTACCACTGAACCATACAAGACAAGGACAAATGATTAGATTATTTGGTCATATTATAGGTTGATATTTAAAAAATCAACAATGATAAAAGAAAATGATTAACAATGAAGAGAATAGACTCTATTATCACAATGAAAACTATAACTTCGAGTAGCCTGCCCAGAAAATGATAGTTTATTTAAAGATAATATGAATTTAAAATTTATTTGTCACTTATAATAGTTAATATATAAATTGCAACAATATGAAAATAAGGGTTAATAAGAGAGAATCTGAGATTATTATGTCACAAAATTAGGTAGCATTTGTAACAATATACCACCTTAGGGCTGAATTATGAGGAGATGAGAAATCATTATCATCCCCAAATAAACAAAATATAAAATTAAATATAAAAGAAATGAGCATAAAAGATCAGCAAAGAACTAACTATAAATTCATCAGTATTACACCCAAGTAATAATAATTTCATTCATCATGAATTATTAATAAAAATAAATCAACAGTCAATCTTGTGACTGTATTTGAGTGCTATTCCATCAAAGTACAACCATAAGTCAAACAATACTGAGATACTAAAACATCCTGATCATCATCAATGTTCTACATTTAAAAAAATAAATAAAATAAAATATAGTATATGGACATTAAACAATACCTCTTTGTACCAACCAGGATTAGAAAAGTAATGAAATCATCAAACACTGGATGTCCATAACACTAAGCATAAACCCCCAATTTATATAATTAACTATTGTGCACAAATCTAGCTAAGGAAGCAAAAATTCTATAAACTATTACTGTGAACAAGAGATAAATAAGTAAATAAAGCAACTTATTATAAATCACTTTAAATTATTCCTAGATTTACCCTACTATAAGTAAACAGTTTTATTGTGATCATTTAAAAAAAATTCTAGAACATTAAGCTATCATGAAATAAAGTCACATCCACTGCAATTTTGAAACAGGAATTGCCTAGAATAAAGAAGACTAAAAAATATTTTTAAAACAATTATTTAATAACTAATTAACAATAATCAAAAAATGACATGATAGTATGAAATTTTAAATAATCATTGCATCAAAAAATATACTTTCATAAAAATTATAATTAATCAGTTGATTTCTATTCATAAATTAAATTTTAATTAAGTTATTTTTTAAAATATCTAAGAGTTGGAAAAACAACATTTTCAAATCAAAGATAACAATCTTTGATATAGCTTAATTAAGATTTTGCTAAGTTTTTAGGAGGGGAAATGTATGAAAAGAGAAAAAAACTTATTTTAAAAAAATTAATTTACAACAAATTAAAATTTCTAAAAATTATTTCATAATTTTGATAAAAAAAATTGATTGAATTTTTAAAAAAAAACTTTCACATTTTAAAATATTTAAAATTATCAATTCTTACAACAACAAAAAATATCTTTTTTTAGTACTTGAAAATGTAGTGTCACATAAAAATACATCTTCTATGGATTCCTTCTTTCCAATTATAATTCCCAGTTGAGTTTTTTTCTTGAAGGCTTCTACTTATAAATATGATTAATTTGTCCATTTTCCTTGTGCAATATTTCATTTCCAGGTTAACAACCTCTCATATGGGACTAACAGAGACAGAGACTCATGCTCTTGGTTGAAGACAAAATTGCAGATTACTTTAGGGAGAAACCTTTCCATATTTTTATTCCAGTGAAAGTAAGTTACATGGAGAAAGATAATGTCTAGCTTTTAGTTGAATGTAACACATGGTTTTCATTGTACAAACCATTTCTATGACTAAACTCATAGTATGTTAAAAGCTTAATTAAAATTTTTGCTATTCTATGTAATACCTTGATTAAGATTCCTGCTGTATTGTGCAACAGCTTGGTAAATACTCGTTTCTTTTTTTTTATCAGTTGGATTAAGACTTGGCTGATCTCTCGTCAACAACTAAGTTAGAAATATTTTTTCTATTGTCTTTTTCAGCAGCTGGATTAAGACTTAATTGCTCTCTTTTCAACAGCTAAGTTGGGAATAATTCTTTTTATTAGACAGGTCTTCTGATTTATTCACAGTCACATTTTTTTTTCTAGAACAGTTTTGATTACAAGCCAATCACAATCTGAATCTAACCTCATAATTTTTATAATCAATTAGATAAATTTTTATAAATACAATTTTTTAACGATTTTTTTCCTTAATCATAGATACTGAATAAGTCAAGAACTTAAATTAAAATCCTAAAATTCTTGACATTATTTTCTAATTTTAAAAAAAATTCTTGTAAAAAAGAAAAACAAGATAATCAGTTAATTACACTGATTTGATTTTTTTGTAGTAAAGAGAGATAATAAGAAAAACAATAACTCTAATTAAAAATAAAATTTACCAAAAATATTCCTAAACATAAACTTTCATCTCTTTTAAAATATTAAAATTAAATATTAAACAATTTACTAAAAAGTTAAAGTTTTTCTTTTTTTTTCTCTTGGTACAAGCAGCTGGTAATTAAATAAAATTATTGAAGAGAGAAAATATAAATTATTTATATGATTCTATACTTCTCTCTCTCTCTCTCTATTCTACTAACATTTACAATTTATAATACATATTAATATATGCATATTATAATTTAAAAAAAAAAAAAGGTTTGACAATTATTTTAAAAAAAATTGTCTAGAACGTTCCTACTATCATGAGGGAAGGAAAATAAAATAACTAATTTCTGACACATTATTATAAAAAATATAAGCATGGAAAAATTGAACACTATTTTCACCATTAATTAAATAATTCTATGAATAAAGACTTCAGAAACATGCTGCCAACTACCTAATCATTTTTAATGCAGCTATGTAGCAAACTGGTAATTGAAACAGAAGTAACTACCTCCCACTGAATTATGCAATGTTAAAAACCACAAAAAGTTAGAATGACACCACTCTGTCTTTAAGCTTTGATAATTCACTGAAAGGTGGTTACTTTCATTTCAATTAGAGCTATTTAAAAGTTATAATTATTTTTTATTATTACATAATTTATTTAGCAAAATGTTTTTTTAATATCTGTGACTAAAAAGGTTTTATTATTTTTAATTTTCAACTAAATGGTAAATGTAAAAATCTAATTTAAATAATCATGCATAAATTATTCTTCAATCTTAATAGGGCAGCACTCTTGGCCAATCGATGACAACTATGAATCTAGTAAACTACACAAAAAGTGTACTTAGCTCTATCTAAGAAGAAGTAATTATTTCATAAGTTGAAAATAATAAAACCATTTTGACTGCAAATATCAAAAAACATTTTTCTAAATAAAGTTTCAAATACAAACAAAAGGAAAAAGTAATATATATATATATATATAATGGTCAAATCCAAGTTATAAAGTGGGAAATAAGAAAAATTAGTATGCTTTGATTTCTCACACCGTTTGATTGCATCATAGCACTGAAAGTGAACTCTTTTTTCCAATTCCATGTGGCTAATCTTGATTGGCTGTTATTTTAATAAGATTATGGCAAATGACTTTTAATTAGAGTTAAAAAACAGAAAACTCTACTTATTATATATATATATATATAAATTGAAGATTTTCATGGGCTACAGATATAAATAAAATATTACTTGGGTACATTTGTGTATAATTTATTGAAAAAAATATATAAAAATCAATGTTTTGACTGGATCATACTGGTCATCAACTGGGTAACAAATATTATAAATTGTTACCCGGTTGATGACAGTGTGAACTGATAGATACATTGGTTTTTTATATACATTTTCAATAAATTATACACCGATATAACCATATAATATTATATATATATATAATTAACGTATTCATTCAATATTCCTTCAGTATACTGAATGTTTACTATAGTAAATAGAAAGATATGAATTTAGAATTATCAGTATATATTCATTCTTCACTTCATCTCAACAACCAATACACATGACCACACACATTTGAAAATGATGTATAAAGTATTAAAAACCATGACTAAAGAAATTATTATCAATAAATCTCCCACTGAATCTTATAAATGTAAGAATATGACCTTTTTAAAAAAAAATATGATAACTCCATCACTGATATATAATAATAAAAGTAATGCTAATATTATTTCATACACATAAGAAATATTAAAACATTAAATACAACTTTTAATGCCATTTTCAGTTTTACCTTATCAAAGGCAACTGTTATATTCAACCTAAAACTGAAAATATGAAATTAGACATTTAAATGTATATGTTCCAAAATGCAATTCAATTGAATACTATTCAATTTTCTGTTCATTACTGAATCTATATTATTAATGAACCATGCCTTTTTTATTTTATATTTCTTTCATTGTGGCTGTCTTTTGATAAGAATGTTCATCACTGAAAATGCATTAAAGGTTATTTTAATGTTTACAATATTTTTTTTATGTGTGGCAAAAAGGAGTTTTGATTTTAACTTGGAGAAAACCCTTTGTTTCCTCTTTGAGATCTTAAAGAAATTAAATAGGGCAAATTCCTAACATCCAGCATATATATTTTTATCATTGCAACTGTTATTATTATATGATTATTTATATGGTAAATGAATATATATGGACTTCTCATCAGCATTCATTAGTCAGTGTGGTGAGTTTACTAACTTCTTAGACTTTATATACTCAGGCCCATTCCATGCCAGGGTGCAGGGGAGGCAATAAACCTGGATGGCACAAATGATTTGTCTAAATAAAAAAAATTTAATTCAATAGATAATCAAAAGAATAATTAAAAAGAAACCTGTATGCTTCAATACTTAATTTTGCTGATGTTAACTGATTATTTTATTTTATTATAGTTGTTATTTGAGTGTGTCTTGTGTTATCAGTTAGATTAGATTTATGATTATGCATTTATGCTGTTTTCAAAATGGATAAATTTACCACATTTGGAGCAATTTTGTCAGCACTTTTATTATACATACATGTATAGTCAATATTATAGTTTAATTAACAAACATCAGAAATTTACGCTACAAAATTGCTGTAAACAGCTATCTAATGACTGATTCATTCATTAATCTTACTTTAGAATTAATTCAAATCAAATAAAAATAACATGATCTTACACCCAGATGGCAGATATCCATGGAATGGGCCTGTTTGTACTTTGGAGTTTAAGATCAAGAAATATCATGACTTTTTTTTATTTGCCTGAGTTCTTAACTGAACTATCAGCTGAGTTTTCTTGAAGATAGAATAAAGATATGAAAGAATGATTTATAAATATTTACAATAATGCAGTCATTATTAAATTAAGGCCTTTATTTCCAGAAAGCTGCAAAGTTTCCAGCAAAGGAATATTTGTTGATCAAAAACATAGGTTCAAAGAACCCCCTAAAAACCCACAGAATGAGCCTGTTTATATTTTGAAGTTTAAAATCAAAAAATATCATGGACTAATGAATATTTGTTGACCAAAAACATAGGATTCTAAGAACCCCCTAAAAACCCATGGCATGTTTGTACCTACCTTGGAATTTAAGATCAAGAAATATCATGAACTTTTTTTTATTTGCCTGATAGTTCTTAACTAAACTATCAGTTAGGGTTTCTTGAAGGCAGAATAAACATATGTAAGAATGATTATAAATATTTACAATAATGCAGTCATTATTAAATTAAGGCCTTTATTTCCAGAAGGCTGCAAAGTTCCAAGCAAAAACATAGGGTTCTAAGAAACTCCTCATTGTGAAACTAGGCAGCCATTCAATGATAACCTTTTATTTATGAACCAAAAACTTTATATATATATTTCAAGTAAAAAAAGATTGCACTAAATGTAAGAATAACTGTTTGATATTAAATAACATATTTTGGACTTTGAAGATAGAAGAAATGGTGAAGAAATGATTTTAAAAATGGACACATACTTTATTATAAAAACACAAATATTGGAAGCATAAATGAAATTTATTATAAATAATAAATGGAAAAATATTGTGGAGATTGATGGTATATAAGAGACAATGTTAAGATTGAATATTAAAATTCATGGAAAGTAACAAATGCAGATAATATAGTTTGATGTCTCAAAAGGTTCTGTTTGTTATGAAGAAGTAGAGGATTTTTATAAGAATGTACAAAATTCTTACGATCAGACCAAGCAATGCTTTAAAATTGTCACAGAAAACTTTGCTGCTAAAATTGGTAAATGATTGAAAGATAAAAACTGTGTATTTGATTATGATGACAATTGGAAGTTCACAGAAAAAGAACAACTGTGCATTATGAATTCTTTCTTTGAGAAAATACTTAATGTAAATGGACACATCCTTATATAGGTATAAAAGAATTAAATATATTTTGTATAACTGAAAATCCACATTTCAAGATTGTAATATTCTTGATAGTTTCAACACAGCATCTGTTCATCAATTAGTTATATATAAGATATATATTAATGGAAAACTAGAAAAATGAAAACTATTAAGAAATATTGTATTAACAGTTGATATTTCTAATTTTCAGACATATCCCATTGAATTTAAATTAACAGTTGCAAATCATTTTAAAGTATTAGCAAATTTTGAAAATGGTTTTAGACTTGACTGAAATTTCTATGAAGATAATTGATATTCTATTAAAAACTGTGAGTAAAAAAAAACCTTTTACTGAGATTATCTACCATATAAAGAAAAGAAGGAATTTGAATTTTTTTTTAATGATTCATTGAGAAAAATTGAATATCTAAGAGTTTGGTTAAATAATACAAAAAAGAGTTAATAAGGGTATAAGAAAATATCACAAGATCACCATTTCTTATGCTTGCTCATAACCATTATTAAAACATGGAAAACTCTCCATACAGTAGTGCCACTCAATGCAAGACAGAGTAATCAATGGATGCCAGAAGGCTTGTGCATAAAATCTGTATCTAGTGCCTACTCATCCAATATCTCCAGACTAGTTTCTAGCTTGTGCTTTCGTCAGTGAGGAGTACTGAATCTGAGAGCACTGCACTTAGATCTTGGAAGCTAAGGTAACTCTCCTCACTGACAAAAGCCACAAGCTAGAAACTAGTCTGGGGATATTGGATGAGTAGGCACTCAATAAGGATTTTATGCACAAGCCTTCTGGCATCCATTGATTACTTTAGCTTGCATTGAGTGGTACTACTGTATGGAGAGTTTTGCCTGTTTTAAGAAAATATTGTGAATTAATAAGAAAAGACATGCAAGAGAACTATTAAAAGTGTAAAAAAAAAATCCATCTTGTATTTAAATGAAAGTTGTTTTAATAATAAAAAGAAAAATTATTACTAAAAAGAGAGATGAAGTAAAATGTATGAAAGGATTCTACAAAGAATTATATAGTAATAAAGAGTCTATATGTATTATTTACATCTCCATTAATCACTTTACAATTCAATCTAATGAAATAAAATTCATTCCTATATATTTGCTTATGGTTTATTAGACTGCATTGTAAAGTGATATATATAGAAGTGTAAAGAAATTATAATACTTCTTAGTTATAAAGAATAAGAAAACAAAATATCCCCTATAATTGCTACATCTACTTAATTGTTAAATATTTTAAATGAAGAAGTTAGATAAGCAATTAAATCTATAAAAAAGGGAAAAGCTTTAGGAGGTGATGGAATTATTATTGATATCTTAAAAAAAGCAAATGAAGAAATAGAAAAATTGTTAATAGAATTATATACCAAATGTCTAAATGATAAAGATGTACTAAATGATTGGAAGAATGCAGTAGTATTATTGATATTTTTAAAAAATGATAAAGAATAAATTAAAAATTACAGATTTAGCAGTTTTCTATAAATTCTATTAAAATGTTTTCTAAGATAATTACATCTATCTAGATTAAACTTTGGATTCTAATTAACCAAAAGAACAAGATAAATTTAAAAGTAATTTTAGAATAGTGTATTATATCCAAGTAATAAGAAAAGTTATTAAAAGATCCTAAGAATGAGTTGGCATTGTGCTTTGGATTTGTAGATTATGGGGAGACATTTCATTCTATAAACATTTAGACAGTGATTTATCAGAATGCAATAGCATAAATTACATAGTGATACTAAGAGGTTTAACATTTGCCAAGAGTTATCCATGATAGGGTGATTTCATATCTCCAAAACTTGGTAGACTAAAATGAGAAGCTACAGAAGAAAAAGTAAATTGAGATTGTTTAAGTTATCTAGATTTTTCAAATGATGTAATTCTTTTTGCAAATAATGTTTTAGGGTTTCAGGAAATGTTGCAAAAGTTATAATTATGGAAGTAAGAACTAGGATTAAAAATCGGATTTTTTAAAAAGAAAATAAAGGATATCATGATTCAAAGAAGTTATCAATTACAATTATATTAATCAGATGAGATGGAATTATAAGAAATAAAATTATTCATAAAATTAAGCTTTGATGAAGTGCTTTTGATAGAAATAAAATAATATTAAAAGGAAATATGCAATATATGGGTAAGAAAACAAATAAGTGTTACTGACCTCATTGAAAAAAATTAAAAGATTGAAGTGGAGTTGGGCTGGACATATTGCTAAAAGAGATGATAATAGATGAACAATTGAAATCTTAAACTGGATTCCAAGAGATTGTAAAAGACCCAGAAAGAGACCACATGTGAGATGAATGGATGAAATAAAAAAGTATGTAAGAGTGATGTGGAGAAGAAATGCTAGAGATCAGAGATGGATTGAACTTGGAGAGACCTTCATCCTACAGTGGATTGATAATGGTTGTTGATAAGAATGATGATTTAAAAGGTAAGTTTTTTAATAGATATGTTTTACCAATGTTTATATATAGATCTGAGATAGGATACTTAACAGAAAAACAATAAAGAGATTTCAGAGCATTTATTGAAGCATGGAGAGTTGTATGTTAGGAAGAACTAAAAGAGATTGAAATCAAGACACAGGAATGAGAGAACAAATAGTGAAAAAAATTAATATATTCAAATAGAGCTACATTAGATATATTTCTAAAAAAAATACTAATTGATGGCAGTTGGGGTTTAAAATAGGATCCCTAGAGATGATAAAAAGTCTAAAAGAGATTATGGGTGCGATGGATGGATAAAATAAAAAGGCTCACTAAGATATTATAAAGAGGAGAGGCTAGGAATTGGAAAATCTGCATTAAACTTAGAGAGCATTTGTCCCGCAGTGGATCAATGATAATTGAAAATGAAGCAGAATTAATATTATCTTTAAATTATAATATTTAAATAATTAATAAATTTCTAATTTAAGTAAAATATGTTAAAATATTACAAATTCAGGTTATTATTACAGAAAACAGAATTAGTATTTAAACTTAACTAATATGCTTGTTCTTAACTAATATGTCTTCATTTTACTAAAAGAATGCAGGTAATGTATATGATATGACTATATCTTTTAATCCTAATGTTTAATCTAATTTTATGGTTAATCTATTTTCATTACTAATTTTTTTTAAAACTTAAACATCCAATTAATTCTGATTAAATAAATTACATTGTTAATTCTTGAAAAGAACTTTAAAAAAATAAAATTAAATACAAATTCTACCCTGGGTGTCTTAGATAGATTTAAGAGTTAAAACTACCTGTATCAAACTCAATTCTATTATTTCCTGGTGCATAAATATCAAATGATCTCCTCGGTGATAAACCAATTGATTACTTATGCTTTTTTTTTTTATCAAGTAATTGTAGTTAAAGATTATTATCCACCTCCCTCCCAGGTCACTAATAAAACTTTGTACTATTCATTATTAATAATTTATTTATAAATCTGTATTATAATTTAAATTAATCTAGATTTTTTTATATTTTCATAAAATAAATTTTCAAATTTTATCTGTATGTTAATACACTTATCTTTTTCAGATGTCATTGGTCATATGTTTCTGGAATGTATGACAGAGTAGAAGTTTGAAATGTATCTACTAATTTATTAATAAATTTGAATATATCTAAAACGTATGCATGACTTCTTGGCTGATGGATGTTTGCAATAGGATTGAGTTAAAAGTGAAAAATGTAATAACTGATAAAACAAAAATTTGGAAATATATATATAAATAAGAAGTTCTAATTTTTTTTTTTACAATTTTTATCAGACACATTCCTAATCTCAAACTCCACCATATATATTTTAATAATCCATCAATGCAAAATTTCAGAGCTCTTTCATTATGCATGCATATATGCAAATAATCTTTGCTTATCAGGTGAGATAGAGACATAAATACTTGGAATAACATACTCGTGTTGATAATTCAATATTTTTACATTAAATCACTCTCACCAAAATCATCACTGATTATCCATTTTTATATATTATTGTTTTAATTTTGTTTTGTTTTTTCCAAATCTTGTTTTTGTTTTTTGTTTCATTTTTTTAAATTAAGCATTCAAAAGACTTAAGAATAATATAAATAACATAGAAAAATATATGGGTAGTAAAATGTAATTTTTTGAGAATATGCTACATCTGTTAGCAGTAGACAGATATAAAGATTAAAGTGCCATACAGACAGATTTAACATATTCTCAAATGATTTTGCAGTTACAATCAAGTTTGTTAAGAAAAGGAGAATAAAAAAATATCCCAAAATAAGTTTTATTTTCCAGGGCATAGAATGCAACTCCCACTGTGTGTCCACAATCATTAAAAATTTAGAATAAATTGTAAAAATAAGTATTTGGAAAGTTAGAACTAAGAATAAATCAGAGAAAATAGAAATGTTATTGTAATAAATGAAAGTAGAATGGGATAGATGCTGTAAGATATCTTGCATAGTTTAGCACAATAGAAGAATGTCAAATTCTAAAAGCTAAAGGTTTCTAAAGTGAGGCTCAATCTGTTATTTCTGATACATGAATGCTTTTCAAACAACAAACCATTCAGTTATATTATATTTTAGGATTTATTTAATTAGATGTATGGGATGTAAGGAAAAAAATTAGGAAGTTATAAAATTTGGTGTTTTGAAATAATAGAACATAAGGAAATAAATATTGTTGTGGATAAAATGAAAGTTATTGATTTAGTAGTGGCTGAAAACAAAAATTGTAAAATGTTTTTTTTATATTGCATTAGAAAGCATAAAATTTAAAAAATTTAACAAAGAATTTAGAATGAGTAATAGCAAGTAAGGGTAACTTTATAGCAGTGATGAAGCATGACTTTTTTAGGAATAGAAGCACAGTTCTTTTTTTCATAATGTTTTTATTTTACTTGCAACAACAATTTTTACATAATAGTGCCTAATATATATACATACATATATATATAAAAACAAAACTTAAATATATTCCAAACAACGGTAAACAATTTATAATACAATATAAATAAAAACTCAATAAAAACTCATAAAGAAATATTTTTGATTATATTCATAATCATTTTCAACTCAACTTTCAAAATGGAATCATCTATTACCAACCGGAAACACATGTCAATTTAAATATCCCACAATTCATTAATCCTAACATTTGCTGACTGTCTGTTTATTATCGTATTTTTATACCTACTAATAAAAACTGCCTCTTTAATTTTTCTTTTTTCATTATCTCTCTCTTGTCTTAAAATTTTTATTTTATTTATATCAAAATTAAACTTAAAATTACAATTTCTATCATGATCATAAAAAACAGATTCAGTATATAACCTGACTTCATTACTATTATCATTGCATATCTGTACATTTTTCAAAACTCTTTTATATAACAATTTATGTTCTTTAATTCTTTTCTCTATATTACATCTAGATTCCCCTATATATGATAAGTTACACCCACAAAAAATTCTATAAATTATATTACTCACAATATTTTTTTCTAACTTATATTTTGAATTATTAATCATTCTATTTAAATTACCTGATCCATAAAAAGAAACATTATATATACCATTATGAACTTTTTTCATAAATTTTACTTGATTATTATTATAAAAAGGCAAAGAAATCCACTTCTTACTCTTAATTTCTTCATCACCAGTATTTCTATTAATTTTCTTACTAAATTGACAAACCACTTGATAAATTTCTTTTATATTATAACCTACACTTAATAATTCACTTACACAATTTTCAATATTTTTCTTTTTATCACATGCATATTTACACAAAATATTATTTCTATACAAAAAAGACCTAAAACCAGCCATATTATAATTATGTGGCACGTTAGATAAATAGGAATATACTCTCTAGTTTCAATATGTTTAATAAACAATTTATAGTCAATCATATTATTGTTCCTTGAAATTATCAAATCTAAATATTTAATACTGTTGTTATATTCTTTCTACATAGTCCAGAAAAGACCTTTTATATTATTATATTCATCAAAAATTTTATCAATCATTTCTGAAGAAGCACATATAAAAACATCACCCACATATCTCGTATATATCTTAATATTTCCCATAAATATAAATTTGTTTAAAATTTTCTCTTCATAATATGACAAAACAAAACTGCATAACTGTGCCACCATTGGTAATCCCATTGGCCAGCCTTTACTCATCTTATAAAATTTACCATTAAAGGATGCAACAATATTTTGTTCAATAAAATTTAAAGCCTTCATCAGAAAACATATTAATTGATTATCCAATTTCTTTTCCAATAAAGCTTGATGAATTATCTTAATTGAATCAAGTCTATCAATAGATCCATACATCTCAGAAACATCCAATGACACTAAAACATCATCACAGTCCAAACTTAAATCTTTAATTTTTTCAACAAAATCAAATGATGACGTTACAGAATATTTAAAACTCTCTTATCTGTAAATCAGAGAATATATTATCAATATATTTTTATTTTCCAAATCTTTTTAACATTCTTAAAAGTTTTAACAGTAAATTAGATCTTAGCATTGTTTGAACTTCTTATAATTAACTGAAAATGCATTACTCAAGTTCATTCTTTGCATATATAAAAATAATTCAACTGTTGGTAAAAAAAAAATTGAAAGTCAACAGTAATTCCATACAAAAAAATAATGAATTTGTCAAGCATTGTTAGCCGAGAGGTTATTGCAACTGCCTTGCAAGCAAGTAGTTGGTTGCAGACGGTTGTGGGTTCACGTCCCGGCCGATGCTATGACATATGAAAATAATAATAATAATAATAAATTTGAATTGCTCATTCTAATCAGACTGCGATTAGTTTAAATATAGATAATACATTATCAATATATTTTTACCTTCCAAATCTTTTTGACATTCTTAAAAGTTTTAACTGTAAATTAGATCTTAGCATTGTTTGAACTTCTTATAATTAACTGAGAATGTGTTAGTCAAGTTTATTCTTTGCATATATAAAAACAATTCAACTGCTAGTAAAAAAATTGAAAGTAAATTTTTTAAATTGAATTTTAATTAAAGCTTTTGAAAGTTTTAGTGAATTTTTCTATGGAAGCACTCATTCCATTCAATATATGGATGCTTCATCCCTGCTGTATAGATTCCAAAATCAATACAGTCTTAAAAACATCAAAATGATTAGAGACTGTAATCAGATGAGAACAAGACTGCTATTGTGTTTTTATAGAAAAGTTATCAAAAAAAAAGATAATGTTCAGAATGTGTTCAGTTGCTATAAAAATCACTGCTTCACTATTCATTTAAAAAAAAAACAACATATGATACAGTTGTTGTTGTTTTTTTACTCTTTTTATTTTTTGAGTGAATAAATGAATGAACACACAGAGTCAATATATATATAAATAAATGTGCTTCCTTAATTTATTATTATTATTTTAATTTATTCTATAATATTAATTTATGTATATATATCAAACAAATATAAAAGTAACTGTGTTATACATATATATGTTCATCTTGAAAAGTAGTATACATTTGCAGATTAGCAAAATAATATGCATTGTTACTGGAACCAAAACTTATCAATAAAATGTGAGCTTATTATAAACAATGTATAATCTCTGAGAGGGATTTTGAACATAATATAACAGGTATTGTGGATCCACTATATTACCTAAAACAAATGTATTAATAATTGTAAATAATCATTTTTATTAGCTATACATTATTTAATTTTTCATCCCACTATAAATTTAATTAAATATTAGTATATTATTTAATTAATAAACAAAAAAAATTGATTCATGCTAGATTTTATTAATTAAAATATTAACCTTTAATTGGAGAAATGTCATAATTGAAGATTATAGTAATTTACTTGAATACATATGAGACATAAAAGAACAAGGATCTAGGCTGATTGATAAAAGCTGCTTCTGCCAGAAATGCACTTTGAGCTCATTTGCTCTTCATATATATATATATATTTGCTCTCCATATATTTGTCTTTCTCCAAATATTTTTCTGTATGAAAAAGAATATTTGAATATTGTTGAAAATAATTCTAAGTGGTCTAATAGTTCTTCAAGTGTAAATGCTATTACTTATTATGATGAAGTATAAGAAATGCATGAAGAAATTTTAAAAATGGTTAAAAAAAAAAAAAGAAGAAGAATGGTATAAAGAATTGAAATAGGATAGTAGAAGAGAGAACAAATAATGAAACTAAAAGATTATGAGTTAAAAGTAAAAAATGATAAAAAGGGATAGAAAAAATTGTATGATAATAATGAAGACACAGTTTAGAATTACAAAAAAAAAAAAACGTGCAAAGCAACAGATTATAAAAAAATATTTTGTTTGGATTACATATTTATTAAAATATCTTTAGGAATGCTATTAAAGAATGTGGCCATAACCTGAAGCTATTATTAATCCATTAGCTTAGTAATGGTAGAATTAAAAGCAATTTTTAGGAGATTTAAAAAAAAAGATACCAAGAATAAAATGGTCTACTGAAATGTAAAAGAAAACTTTTTTTTCTTCAAATGTATTAAATATAAATATAAACAAACTCAAATATTATAACTAATTCAAATTAATGGTGAGAATCATTTAAAGAAAGTTTTTAAAAAGCTGTAATGGTCACAGTGGATAATAATACAGCAAAAAAACTTTAAAATCATCAATAAAATAATAATAACATAGAAAAATATAAATACTTTTGTGAAAATGGAAAGGGGACAGAATTTAACATTGAATTGACATATAAACCGATAAAGTTAGGCAAGTGAGGTTAAAAAGAAAATATAGAAAAATTATAAAAAAGATATGATTTAATATACTTTAGAATTAAATCAAGATGAAAAAAAAACGGAAATCATAAAAGAAAGATGAGATTCCACTTGGATTGATGGAAGCTGTGGGAAAAAGTTAATAATCAATTAGTTTTATCAAAATGCAAAAATATCTTCTTATTGACTGAGTTTCTATACTGGTAAATTATTGCAATGTGACGGAATTAAAATATAAATTAATAACAACAACAACAACAAAAACTTCAAAAATATCTGTTGTGCATTGATTATTCAACCTTCTACATATCATTAATAGTGGAAGAAATCAATCCTACCTCATATGAGAATGGTTTAGTGGGAAAATATTGAACGGTTAATTGGGAAAAGGAGATGCAGCAATTTGATATTCTAACTTATTTGAAGAACAAAAATGATTCATTAAATGCATACATAGTGAAAGACTGATCATAGTTTTTATGCTAGAATGTGATTGCAATGTGGTATAGTTGATGATGGGTGCATTAATAAAAGCCAAAAAAAAACAAAAACTTAATTATCAAATTTTCAGTGTAATGATAATGTATTTGATTTTGTGATCTCATGATACTTATGTAATTTTAATCACTTTACTTATAACATTTCTATGTATGAATGAAATAATAACTATCATTTATCACCAGTATATATATAATGTAACGTTTAATTCGGAGGAGTTGCCAGTAGATTTTCTATTTCCCATTTTGGGATTAACAAATAGTTGAATCAATTCATCTTATATATATGAACTGATTTATTTTTTTATTATTTAGCTCTTGTAAACTTTCATCGTTAGAAACATTAATGTAAATTTTTAATCAATTTTTTTTCATCAACTAATCGTACCGAACATTTTTTTCGGAAGTATTGAAAAAAGATTTGGAAATTCTAATACTTAAAAGAATTACATAAAAGTTTTGTTTCTTCCAAAAAAAAAGAAAAGAAAATCTCAATTGCTAATAGTATAAAAGCAGCAATACTGTACAATTATTTAAAAAGTTTAACATCTTCGTAATGGCTTTGGCTTCCGGTGTTTCCGTATAGATCATCCGCCTATATGTGGTAACCCATATTATTATTTTAAAAAAATGACATTTGTAATTAATTATTTTACTTTTATTTGTGCAAGTATAGGAACACATTTCAAACTTGTAAAGCAGGTTTAAATCATCAATTGTTTATTAAGTCTCTAACCAATTTTATTACCTCCTCCCGTCTTCATTTTTTATTTTTACGATAATTTCTTTATATTTTTATTATTATAAATTGTTGAGTTTCCAATTCCATTTTTTAAAAAAGTTAACTTTGAAATACAAACTAAAATTAACCAAATATATCTACAACTTTCCATCTCGTAACATATATCTCAATCACACATATAAGGACATCTGAAAAAAGCTATAAATAAATAATTAGTAATGTGGCATGATTGTGTGTGAAGGAAATTTGGCACTTTTAGATTCAAAAGCAAAATTTTCAAACTAACATACTTTTAAAAATAAAAATAAAACTGCACCTATTAAACAATAGATTTATATATACTTCATTTTATTCTCTCAGTTATTATCTAATTTTAATACGAAAGGATTTAAACATGTTATAACTGTATTTTAAAAATATATCATTTCTACAATTCGAGTTAAAGGTATTTTGAAAGCCAAAGGAAAAAATATAGAGGGGGGGGGGATCTGTTTATTAAATCATTATCTATCGCCAATTGCAATCTATCAAGAATGCATTTTTAAAATTGAGCTTAACAGGTGCATCGCTCAGGTGTTCAAAGCTAATTACCAAGAAAAAAAATCTTCGAGAAACACAAGTTTTCCCAGGTATCCAGGTGCGAAAACATACTTGCGTGCTGACTGTCACTACCTATAGTATTTCTGGAGGCCTTAGCTTCAGGGCAGATATTCGTGAACAGTTATGATATTAGCTGGGTGTATTTAATAAGTCTATCCGCAAGTCTTACAATTTCCCACGCTATAGCAAACAAATCAAATAAGCCTTTAAGATATTTATTATTTAAAATCTTAATGAATCTGGAATAGTTTACATTCAGTAATTATTAAAAAAAAAAAACACACCAAAAAGTTATCTATTTTTTCTTCTCCACTATCGCCTACTCTCTCCCCACCTCTCAACTAAACGTTAAGTTGTCTTACAATTTCTTTTTCTAGGTTAAGAATTGCTAAAGCTTTTGGAAATGTTATAGAATGAATGGGTTTTTAAGAAAATAAATACCAAATGGAAAGATAGCTAATGTAGTTGTATGTATGTCTGCTCTTCAAATGTTTGGAGAGGAATTCGTATGTCAACGGTACGCGCCAGACTGTCTACAACACACCTGTGTGCGGGCGAAAAAGAATGGATACACCACTCCTCCCATTACCCACGACAAGTAAAATCAGAATAAGTTCATAAATAAATGCGGTTACTGTAATATGGATTGTGAGATCAAGAAGGTGAAAGGGGATGCTGATACCTGCTGAGAGGCGAGAGGGTTAGGCCTATAGGAATAACACCAACTACGGATATGCAGCGGAACTTATATTTTGGCATGCGTGTAGGGCGGTCACGGTATTCAAGCTAATTAGGAGCCGGTCTGCGTCGCCAGTCAGTCTACAGCACACCTGCAAGCATAATTGTCGATTAGATTTTCCTAGTTATAAGGGAGTAGGTAGTACGTCAATCAAAAATCAAGCTTATGTTTACACACATGGCTTCGACGCCAGTCAGTCTGAAGCACACCTGCAAGTGCTGGAACTTCAGCTATGCAGTAGTTGCGCCTGGTATTGAGTATAGGAATGTTTACGTCACTATTTACACATGAGGCCTGTGCAAACCAATGTCGCCAGCTAGTCTGCCTCACACCTGGCCGTGGTTAGGCTTCCCAGAAAGGAGGGCCGTTCACACGCATCGAGGCAAATTAACATAGGCAAAAAAATCTTGTTCATAACTCCCAATTTATCCATGAAAACATGCAGAATTGAGCCAATACCTGGTATCTAAGAGAAGTGCAAACAGGTTAATGATAATAGCTTTTAATCTTATGATTGTGAAATGTTTAAAAAACTTTTTTTTAATAATAAGCATACGTAAAACTTTACAATTCTGGAGGCGGATTTCATCTAGTCAGGGAATTAGGCAAATAGTATAACAAGATTGAAAACTACTTTCCCACGATAAGTAACGCAGATGTTAAAAGTGGTGACATGTCTTTTTTATTTAATTTTTTTTCATACCATTAAACCTTCCCAGATTTTTAAAATGTCATTTAATCAGGACAATGTTGAACACCCTTTGCCATGTTGATACAACAAGTAAAAGTGTATATATACTATATTTTGCCCAAGGCTTAAGAAAATTATTACGTGAAACGTAAATAAAATTGCATGAACTTAACGTGGAAAGCTAAGCTCTTTTGAAACAAAAAAACATTTTAAGTTTTAAAACTTTCATTGATCTTTAATTATATATATAAAAAAAACATTTTAAAGCTTGTATTAATTGTTTTATGGTAATGTCAATTCTGTTTTTGAATTTGTATAGATTTTGATATTGAAATATTAAGCGTTGATAGTCTGTTACGTATTAATTAAATAAGGCAGTTGTCTTTTCCAAATCCCCGTATAAATGCAATTAAGCAGTCATTCCGCATTATTTAAATTAATATGGTAGAATGGATAAAGCAAAATGATACCGAAAGAATTCCTCGCCTCCAGTAATCCTTTAAAACGTAAAAAGATTGTACTTTAAATTAAAACTATGCCAATGTTACTATCAATTTTTAAAATGACTTGTAAAAACAATAATTTAAATTATTCTAAATCTTGGGTAAAAATTAAGTATAGTAATTAATATTTTTTTATCATAATCATAAAAAACTGAGGTAAAAGTAATAAATAATCTGAAGCATTTGAATATGATTATCTCTATAGCCATATCCTTAAAATAAATTTTTTTGAAATATATATTATTGAAATAAAACACTGAAAAAGTCGACATATATTTGTTTTTAACAATATTTCGTTCAAGTAATATCGAAATAAAAAGATAACTTTTTACATATATATAACCAATCAAATCAATCTTTCTGTAGCGCACTCCTTATTTGATTGTAAACGGTGCACAATGTATACATTACACTCCTACATATATGTAATCATACACATATACAGGGCCCATCCTGAATTAAAATCTTTTATCAGATTTTAGAGACAAAATTACAGTTTTTAATTTGTGAGCACATAATAGCAATATTTTTGTAGATATAATTTATTCGGTGAAAGCGGGCAATATATCGATATTTAATTAAAATTAGCTGCAGAAAAGAGTTTGCTATTAATTGAAAGGATACTTTGGGGAAAAATTCCTATTATCCATTTTATACATCATTAATAGTAGTTGCAGCTTCATTATTATATGATTATTCATCAGCCAAAGTAATGAGTTTATTGTCTTGTTATCTCTATGTTTTAAGATCAAGAAACATCTCTTTCTCAGTGGGCTGATAGTTCTTAACTGAAATATTAATTAAGGTTTTCTTAAAGGCAGGAATAAATGTGTGTGTGTAATTTTTTTTTTAAAAAAAAAAAGATATTTGCATTCATGACAGACAAAATTAAATGATGTCCTTATTTTCAGAAGCTGTAAATTCGCCAGCCAAGACTATGATTGGAGGAGGAAGACAAAGACTGGTAAGAATCGTCTGATTGTAGTCCCAGGCTTCCATTTGATAATGATATTTTATTAAGATACTTACAATTAATTACAGATTATTTTCAAGTGAAGAAAGATTGCATGAATTAGAAGAATTGTCTAATACTAAATGAGTCATTGTTGGACTTTATGAAGATGGGGAAAAAAGGTGAAGAAATAACTAATTTAAAAAGTGAACATGTACTTTACTATAAAGACAAAATATTAGAAGTACAAATAGGGGAGGATTTATTATAAATGAAAAGTGGAAGAACAACATTGTAGAATGGTATATCAGACAAAATAGCAAAATTATTTATTCAAGTTAATGAAGATACCAAATGCAGACAATTCAGGTTTATACCCCAAGTACTTAATTTTTATATGGATGTAGAGAATGGTTGGTTTTAATTAGACTAAACAACATTTCAAAATTATTATGAGAGAATTTAATGCTAGAATTGGTAAATGATTGAAAGATTGGTAAATTTAATTATGTTGATCAAAATGAGAGAAAAAGAATATATGAATTCTTTCCTTGAAAAAAAAAAAAGATAAATGGATATGGAAGCATCCAAGTGAAGATATAGCACAATTGGATTATATTTTGATTAACAGAAAATGTAACTAGAGAAAATAAACTTAAAAAAAAACAAACAGTATTAACAGTTGATATTTTTAATCTTCAGAAATTTTTCCAAAGTATTTAAATCATTGCTGGCAAATCATTTTGAAATATTAATAGATTTTAACACATATTTCATAGTTGAGTGCAATCAATAAGAAGATAAGTGATATACTATTAAGAACTATTAGAAAGAAATAGCTGGCTCAAAAAAGCAATGATTTACAAGTAAGTTTTTTTACTGAGACAAGATAATGTATGAGAAAAAAGAAAGAATATGAAAAAAATTTTAAATGATTTTTTAAGAAGAATTGAATATCTAGAGTTTGGTAAAAAAGAAAATATAATTGTGAATTGGTAATGAAAGTTATAGTAAAGGATAAAAGTCTCAAGTATAAAACAATATCTTGGTATTGTAAGGAAAATTATTTTGGCAATAAGAAGAAAAGTTGCAATGATTACAAAAAAGTGAGATGATATCATGAAATGTATAGGAGTTTTTTAATGAATTATTTAGTAATAAACAACAAGAGCAACAACAAAAAAAGTGCATCTTCTCCAGTTAGAAAGTTGGTAAAGAAGATATTAGAAATTACAAATCTTCCAGTCTTATTAGTTCTATACAAAATCTTTATCATGATAATTACAATTTATCTGCAATGAACATAGGATTTTGACAAACTAAAAAAACAAATTAAATTCAATAGTGGTTTTAGCACAGTGAATCATATCCAAGTACTAAAAAAAGATAAAATAAAAAAAAAGACTAATGAATATGAATTATCTTTGATTTTTGGATTTATGGAATATGAAAAGGCATTTGATTCTATAAGCATTTTTATTGTGATTAAAGCATTGGATCATCAAGATTTAGACTGGAATATTGTGATATTCTGAAAAATATTTATCAAAATGCAACAGCAATTATTAGAATAGTATACTAAGAAGATTAACATTAAGGATAGAGTGATGGTATTTCTCCAAAAAAATTTATAACAGTTTTATAAGAAGTATTTTGTGGATTAAAATGGGGAACTAAGGAAGTGAAAGTAAATGGCTCTTATTTTGATCATTTAGATTTTGTGGATCATGTGCTTGTTTTTGTAAATAATGCTTCAGAGCTTCAGAAAATGTTGCAAAAGTTATAAGATGAAAGTAAGAAAGTAGGTTTAAAGATAAATGCTAAAAAGATTAAATTAATGTTCAATAGAGATAATTTTTCAGAAGAAGAAAATAAAGATTGACAATCATGAATTAGAAGAAGTTAATGAGTACAAATATCTTGATCAGATTTTTAATAAAGATGTAAATATGAAATTAATCATAGAATTAAATTTGGATGGAGTATTTTTGGTATAAATAAGATTATATTAAAAATATGTCTATGTGTTTGAAAAGAATATTTTTTAACAGATGCATTTTATCAATTCTTACTTATGGATTGGAGACTTGGACACTTAACAGAAGACCAATATAGAGATTTCAGATTACTCAATTTGCAGAAATTACCACTAAACTTCACTTAAAATAGGCTATGAATATGGAGACTTAAGTTCTCTGAAAGCACTCAGCCGTATAATTCTTTTTTAATAATACTAAGCTTCACTTTTTTGTGTAAAGAGCAATTTAAAACGTATCACTCAAAGGTGAAGTAAAAAACAAGGATTTTATTTCACTAGAGTACGAAAAGATGTATGTTAGGAGTAACAAGAAGTGAATCAAAAACAAAATATATGAATGAGAGAACAGATGAGTATTGCTGATATCATTGGAAAAATTAAGGAATTGAAATAGGGCTGGGCTGGACATATTGCTAAAAAAATGTTTGATATATTACTAGAAGAGATTATATTAGTAAGTCAGCTGAATTCTTAAACTGAATCCCAAAAATTGCAAAATATTTAAAAAGAGACTGTGAGATGGATAGATGAAATGAGAATGTTTGCTGGTGTATTCTGGAAAAAAGAAATTAGAGATCAGGAGAAATCAGATTAAATTTGGAAAAACCTTCATCCCATAATTGATTAATAATAGTTGAAAAATAATGATGAATTAAAATAAATAGAACTATTTTATGAAAAGTCCAATATAAACAGAAATTTGAAAAATTAAAAAGGAAAAATGTTAACCAATACAAGAAGAAACATTAATTCACAAAAGTTGTGGTTAAATAAATGCAATTTTCTTCCTTGTTTTATTATAATTACTATATCCTATGCAATTGCCAAACAAAATTTATAAATTTTCCTATCTTTTTTAATTTTATAATTCACTATATGTACCATAAAGTTGTATTTATTTATTTCAAGGATATTAACAACTATATTGGCATAGTAAAATACCAGTTTTCATAATCAGATGCACTCCTAGAGACTATTGTAGAATTGCAGAATTCTGATCTGTTTCAATCTTATAAGAAATTTTGTGAAAAGTAATCCGAATATTGTTTTATTAATTGGTCCTGCATAATAGTATTCTTATTTCAAAAACAAATGAATACAAAGTGGCTGATCAATGTTCATTGATTGGATTTACCTAATTAGGTTCTAAAAAAAGATATTTACAAGTATTAAAAATTATAAATTTTTAAAAATTTGCAGTAAATACTGTTTCCCCCAAAATGAGACTGGGATGTTTTATTTTTTTATGCACAGAAAGTCTACATTTATTTAAGTATAAAAATGTACATTTATTCAAGTACTTTTTTTTACAGAAAGCTGGGAGCCCTCCACAATTCCCCTCTTTATTTTTATAATTTGGGAATCAAAATGTTCCATTTAAATTTATCATTAAATCAAGTGTTAATATAAGACAGGAATGGTAACAAAAATGATTACAGTTAAGAATGATTTGTCCACACAAAAGCAATGAAAAAATGCAGGTACAAAAATTCAGAAATTTTTTTTTATTTCACAAATGCATATTATATCCACCATACAACACATGGTGTATTGGCTTATGATGGTTCATATATGACACAACCATGTCCATCTGTTATCAAGTATACACATTGTAAGCACTTTCCAAATTACTCATATTAGCCCTGCTTGGATATTCATTTTAAAAACTTTTTCTTAAAGAAAGATTGATGATTTAACTTAAAATAAACATTGATTATTAAAAAATCACTTCCTTATTTAAAGTCTTTTAGAAAGAAAAATTGATTAAGAAATCAAACTGATATATCTTTTATCTTGAATATTTAAAAGCTACCATGATCAAATTTTACAACTAAATCAAGCCATTCTAAATTTAAGTATTAAATATAAATAAAATAAGTATCTAAAAATATATAAATAAAATTGTAAACTTTTGGATATACTGGCCTGTGTTAGAAAAAAATTTAAAAGTTTATTAAATTGTTCATAAAATCAATAAATTGATTATCTTAAATGCAATGGTCAACAGGAAAATACATAAGTACTATATAATTTATATTACCATTTATTTAAAGCACTAATGTCAATCATCATCATCATCAACCATTATCAATCCACTGCAGGATGAAGGTCTCTCCAAGTTTAATCCATCTTCTCCGATCTTTAGCTTCTCTTTTCCACAACACCCCTGCACATTTTTCTTATTTCATCCATCCATCTCACATGTGGTCTCTCTCTGGGTCTTTTACAATCTCTTAGAATCCAGTTTAAAATTTCAATTGTCCATCTATTATCATTTCTTCTAGAAATATGTCCAGCCCAACTCCATTTCAATCTTTTAATTTTTTCAATAAGGTCAGTAACACCTGTTTGTTGTCTTACCCATACATTGCGTTTTCGATCTCTTCTTGTTACTCCCAACATACATCTCTCCATACTCCTTTGAGTGGTCTGAAGTCTCTGTATTGCTCTTCTATTAAGTGTCCAAATCTCAGATCCATAAGTAAGAACTGGTAAAACACATTTGTTAAAAACCATTCTTTTCAAACACATAGGCATATTTCCTTTTAGTATCAAGTTATTTCTACCAAAAGCACTCCAACCAAGTTTAATTCTATGATTAATTTCCTCCATTATGTTTCCATCTGTATTAATAATCAGACCAAGGTATTTGTAACTGTTAACTTCTTCTAATTCTTCATAATCAATCTTTATTTTCATATTTTGAGCAAATCGATTAAACATTACTTTAGTCTTTTTAACATTTATCTTTAGTCCTACTTTTCTACTTTCATCTGCTAACTCCTGCAACATTTCCTGCAGCTCTGAAGCATTATTTGCAAAAACAACTACATCATCTGCAAAATCTAAATGACTTAAATACTCTCCATTTACTTTCATTCCTTTAGTTTCCCATTTTAATCCACAAAATACTTCTTGCAGCACTGCTGTAAAAAGTTTTGGAGATATGGAGTCACCTTGTCTTACACCTTTCTCAATGTTGATTTTTCCAGTATCATTATGTAATCTAATTGTTGCTGTTGCATTTTTATAAATATTCTTTAAAATATGACAATATCCTGGATCTATACCTTGATGATCCAATGCTTTAATCACTGAAGAAATGTGTATAGAATCGAATGCCTTTTCATAATCTACAAATCCAAAACATAATGACAACTCATATTCATTTGTCCTTTCTATGACTTCTCTCAATACCTGGATATGATCTATTGTACTAAAACCACTTTTAAATCCAGCTTGTTCTCTTGGTTGGTGGAAATCCAAAGTTCTCTGTAGACGAGTTGTAATTATCTTGGTAAAATTTTTATATAAAACTGATAAAAGGCTGATAGGTCTGTAATTTCTAATATCTTCTTTATCACCTTTTTTAAATATTAATATTATTACTGCATTCTTCCAATCTTCCGGTACATCTTTATCATTTAGACATTTGGTATATAACTTTGCTAAAATTGTTTCTATTTCTTCACCTGCTTCTTTTAATATAACAATTATAATTCCATCATTTCCTGGAGCCTTTCCTTTCTTCATACATTTAATTGCATGTCTCACTTCTTCATTTAAAATTCTGGGCAATTTGGAAGATGTAATAGATATAGGAGGTACTTGTTCTTTATTACTATATAATTCTTGATAAAAATCTTCTACCAATTTCATGATGTTATCTCTCTTTTTAGTAATAATTCCATCTTTTTTTCTTATTGCAGATATAAATTTCCTACCAATACCAAAATGTTGTTTAACATTCTTGAGACTTTTATTTTCAACAGCTTTCCTTGCTATTTCACAGTTATACTTTCTTATATCATTTTCAACTCTTTTCCGTACCATTTTACAAAATTCGAGATATTCAATTCTTTTTAATACATCATTTTTGTATATCTTCATATTCCTTCTTTTCTTCATAAATTCTCTAGTCTCAGTAGAAATTTTATTAGTCAATTGCTGCTTTTTTCTACCAGCTATCTTTGTTGCAGTTTTTAAAAGTGTATCAGTTATTTTCATATTAATTTCATTCAAATCTGAATAATGTTCAAAATCTCCTAACACTTGAAACCTATTTGTAAGTTCTAATTTAAATTCATTAGAATGTTTCTGAAGATTAGGAATATCAACTGTAAATATTGTTTTTCTTAATAATTTTTGTCTCTCTAGTTTTACATTAACACGTAACTTACATCTTACTAATCGATGATCACTTCCTGTGTTAAATTTATTAAGAACATTACAATCTTGAAATATGTATTTCCTGTTAGTCAAAATATAATCCAATTCTGCTGTACCTTCATTTGGATGCTTCCATGTCCATTTCCTTTTAACATTTTCCTCAAAAAATGAATTCATAATATAAAGTTTTTCTTTTTCTGCAAACTCCACAAGTCTATGTCCTCTCTCATTTCTATTACCATAACCAAAATTACCTACAGCAATTTCATCTTTCATTTGTCTACCAATTCTAGCATTAAAGTCTCCCATAACAATTTTAAAATGTTGTTTACTCTGATCAAAAGCCTTTTGTACATCCATATAAAAGTCTTCTACTACTTCATCACTATGAGAACTTGTTGGGGCATAAACCTGAATTATCTGCATTTGGTATCCGCTATTAAGTTGTATAACTAATCTTGCAACTCTGCCCGATACACCGTCAATCTCCACAATATTGTTCTTCCACTTTTTATTTATAATGAATCCTACACCACTTGTATTTCCAATATGTGTGCCTTTATAATAGAGTATATGTCCACTTTTTAAATCAATTGTTTCTTCACCTTTTCTTCTAACTTCACAAAGTCCAATAATGTCCCATTTAATATAAGACAGTTCTTCTTCTAATTCTTGCAATCTTCCTTCACTTGAAAGTGATCTGCAGTTGTAAGTACCTAAATAAAAAGTCATCATCAAATGGCAGCCTGGGTCCACAATCAGGGGATTCTTAGCACCCTCCGCCTTCGGCCACCAACCGCTGCCTTGGTTGGTGACTTTACAGCCTCCTGGGAATAAGGGCCATGCTTTATTTTTGTCTGTCATAATTGTATATATGTATTGGAAAAATATTTATCATTTACACAAACATTCATTCCGCCTTATCAGGCACTGAGAAGAAAGACCATGGTGTTTCTTGATCTTAAATTCAGAGGTAAAAAGCCAATAAACTCACCACGCTGGCTAATGCGTGTTGGTGAGCAGCCCATCCATGTTCATATACTATATAAATAATCATATAGTAATAACAGCTGCAACGACAAGAACGTATGGAGTGGACATTAGGAATTTGCCCCGCTTGGTTCCTTTAAGGCCTCCAAGAGGAATCAAAGGGTCTCCTTACAGTTAATAGCAAACTTCTTTCTGCAGCCACTAATGTCAATAATATTGTTTATTTAAAATTTCTTACTTTATAAATCAATATGTCTATGTTTTACAATGGGAAAAACAAAACCTGTCTATCTGGCAGACACTGTTAAGTAGGACTTATATTTGGGGTAGGATTTATATTACAAATAGCTTGAAAAATCATGCTAGGCTTTATTTCTGAATAGGTCTTATTTTCAGAAAACAGAATAATTATACAAATATATTACATTATGTATTCTCAAATTGATATATATATATTCTCTATTAAATTGTTCAAAATTGAATTCACTTAACAAAATGAAACATTTTTTTATTCATTGCAATCGGATTTAGTAATTGCAAAATAATTCCTTTACAATACTGTTACTATTTTGAGCCCTTTTAGAAAAATATGGTGCTTCAAATAATATAAGCTTCAAAACAAAAATAAATAAATAATTGAATGATGTATTGCTTTGAAATCAAAAGAAGTTTGAATGTTGAAAATAATAGAGCAAAGTGACAATCCATGATCCTTGAGCTCCAAAATCTGCCAATTTACTACTGTGTCACATCATGCAATGTATTTTAAAATATATGATTTATGCAAAAGTCAAATTGATTAAAGATGTCTATGTTCATTCATTTATTGAACAGTCTTTTTAACATCATTCATCAAACTAATTAGTACAAACACTGCTCATCTCTACTATCATTTTAAGTTTCTCTTTTTGATAACAATTGTCTAGTTTAGCATATTCTATTAATATCAATATAGAATTAATATAATTCTCATAATTATTGCAGAATAAGAGTATCATCTTGAATATCTCTATAATTATCCAAGCAATTTGATTTGGGTTAAAAACTTTAGGTTATTTTTGAATTTATGGCTTGATAGTGTAAGAGAAATAAAAAATGGTTACTTACAGTAAAGTATATTAGATTTGAAGCCCTCACTGATGGAAACCATAAGCCAAAATCTAATCTAGAGTCATGGATTGTATAAAGTAGTGTGTATACTCAAGATAAACATGTTTCTAAAAGAAAAAAAAAACATATTTTAAGTATATTTAATGAAAATACTAAATAGATTTAAATAATTAACACATTTTAAAAAGGTAATAAATTTGGGAATTGCCTTTCTGTTATCAAACAAAATTGAAAAACTTTACTGGGAGTGGAGATATTGTCCAGCTTATTACATATTCAATATAATTATTGTTCATTTATTTAATAATGTCTCATTGTGATAATATTGACATATTTGCAATAGTCTTTTTATATGTGAAATAGTAATGAGTTAATATAAGAATGTATTAATTTCCATATCATAGAATTTATTTTACATACTTTGAATATTTGTTAGTAAATTTTTCAAAATTTATTTGATTATCATTTCATATGTAAAATGGATTTTATTTTTAATATAATCATTATAAAAAGCCATATGGCTATTATTAGAAAAGAAAAATAATTTTAAATAAGATTATTGATTCTCCAATTAACAAAGTTGAATAATTTTATGAAACTATTTAAAATACAGGTTTAATGATCAATAGATTATCATTTTGTTATGCATTTTTTTCTAATTGTACTTCCTGAATGTAGTAACACTCTTTGCTGTTGCTTTTATAAAAATGTTTTTGGGTAGTTTTTAAAAGCTGTTTAAAAGTAATATTTTAAAATCAGATTATAATGTCATAATTTTTATATTATTTTAGTACTATTGTTACTTCTAATTAAATATAAAGAAAGGTTTTATTATTCAATTTTTAAATGCAACTATTGATTTAACCCTTCTTTATATAAATCTCATAGCCATATATTTTTGCTATAAAAATTGTATACAAATTAATAATATATTGAAATGGTCAGTTTTATCCATCTGCCCGTTTCACTTATTTTACCCACACATCTATCCATATGCCAGGTTTAAACCCTCTCAAAGTACCCATGTAAATAGTATTAAATTATTATGTATGCGGAATCACGTATATATATATGCGAGTGATATGTCTGTAGTTTGATAGGACACGTATAGATTACAGATATATTCATTTTATAAATATTTCTGATTTATGAAATATTTTATTTTAAATTATTGTTATGTTAATGGTATATATATTACAGATATATATATTCATTTTATAAATATTTCTGGTTTAAAAAAATATTTTAGTTAAATTATTACAGATTTGTATATTCATTTTATAAATATTTCTAATTTAAGAAATATTTTAGTTAAATTATTTAGCAACTTTATTGATGTATTATTAAAATTGCTTACGTATATTTCCTGTTATTCCGCATTTATGGTTATAAAATAAGTCTTTTACTAATTAAGAAAGTAATTTTGTCCAAAATAACATTTGATCTTGTAAACAATTTTCGAAGTAGGTCACCCATTGTGCAGGAAAACAAAATCTAAATTACTTGTTATAATTTAAAAATGTGTCTCTAAAATAAATAAATGAGTTTCCCTACCGGGTGTAAATATTAAATATGTTTTGCTAAAATAAATAAATGGACTTTTCAGCTACATTCAAGCTCATAAAAATTAACAGGTGGACAGAGTTTAAAAAGTATAAATACTTAAAGTTTTGTTGCCAAAAAAGGATGAGATATATTAAGTGATTTGTAAGCAGAATTCACGTCTGTTTCACCTTAAAATGATTGAGTAGGATGGCGACAGATCACCTCTCGGCCCTTAGCCGGGGAATGGAGAACTTTGGTCTGATGAAATATAATGCCTAAAATATAATGCCATACACCAGCCAAGTAAACTCCATTAACTTTCAATCATCATCAAGTGTCAACTTATTATCGTCCCAAGTGCTTCAAAACTAACTGCAATGGAAATCGACTGAATGGTAAATTTTCTCAGATCTCTGTTTATAAACTGTGACTTTTGTTTCTTTCTTTTAAAAGCTAGCTATTTATTAAATCTGCCTTTCCCAAACACCTTTACTAAAGTCTACAAAGAAGATTGTTAAATTCTAAATCTTGCCTGATTGTAAAATGCTAAATCTTGTCTGATTGTAAAACTTGAATTCTCTTTTATAATGTAAAACTAGAATTCTCTTTTAAAATGTAAAACTCCTAATAATCTATGTATAATTTTCTGCGGTCTTTTTATGCTTATTTCTAAAATCTACTCAATTTATTCTATGATTTTATCATTTTATGTGTATTTAATATGCCAAATGACTCGAAACCGCGAGTATTTATAAATATAATTTTAGCTTATCAATTCGCGAAGATAATTTCTAATCTTCGCTATAATTTAATATTAACTAATTGAATTATTATTCTTCATGCTCACTCGCTGTTTCGAGATCATATTATTATTTTACTGATTAAGTTTTGGGTATTAATATTACAATAATCAGTTATCTAGTTATTTTATGTAGTTTGCTTAATTCTAGTTATGAATTATAACTATTTATATATGTAACTCGCACATCATCAGAACTAGCCATGGCGATATTCTCAAAGCATATTTTAATGTTTTATTCGTAATTACCCCGCAAATATGCTTTATCCTCCTTAGATTTATATATGTTGAGACGCAGGTGATAATTTTAGGCTAGGTTACTAATTAATTTAGTCCCTAAATAGTATATTTAAAATACTAAATTGGAGAACTGGATTATATAGATATGCAAATAGATGCTATCTAATTTTAAGGCCCGGTAATATAAGTTTACACAATTGCGTTTTATATATATATGTATAAGTTGCGGATGTGTCCTTACAAAGTACGCAATGTACACTTATCAGCTTGCTGCATGATTCTTGATGATGTGCTGTTGGAGGCCACACTCATCCTCTTTAGTTTGGGTTCAAGCACACTTTTAGAACTAGGGCTCTAGGACCTAGATGATTCATAGTACCTGAACTACTAATGTTCTTATTCGTAGCAAGTTGAGCGGTCTTAGGGTAAATCAAGCATTCGATGCTGAAACCCATGAATAATGACCCATTCGCACCTTTTTGCTTAATTAATATTTTAATATGTGCCATAGAGGATATAGGTAAACCTATCATAAGTCAGTTTTCTCTCCCTTTATAATAACTGCTTATCTAGCATTAGTGTACCTCCTAATCTAGGTTAACATGCCAACCTGCATATCTCAGAGCCTAATTACATGCTCAATTTAACTTTGTATTAAGTAGACACCATAGGAGCATTATGATAGTTAGTTATATAACTTTGGCTATAAAGTTCCGCATGATCTGGCAGACTACAAAAGAGCTAGAAATTTGGCATATTAATTAATATACATAAACTCCAATACCGCACCATTTTATTGAATATTTATAGTGAGTTATGTAACATTAATCTCATTAGTTATGTATGCCTGCAAGCGTATTATCTCACATTCCCATCATATAATTTTGTATGATTTGATTTATTATTTGTTGTGTTTCATTAAAATGATATTTAAAATCATAACTAGTTTCCATAATCTTTATTGTCCGTGAATTCATTTTTTCCAACTCTAGTTTAATTTTCACACACATCATTATATCTATAGGTATATTATTCTATTATATTTTATAAGCAATCAGTCTTATGTGTGTATATCTGACCAAATCAGTGATAAATTAGTTAAATTATGAGTCTCTTGTTCTACCGGGGGTGACTGCTGGACCGAGGGTTAATTGAATGTCTGTGTACATTGAGAAGTGTCATCCTTAGAGTATTAAATCATTGAGCAGAGGTGAAAGGGTTGAATGTTGGTCAGATTCTGGATCCCTGTATCCATACTCGATCAGCTTTAGTGTATTTTGCCTGTGTTCTAGATTTTGTTGCATGGAGGGACAATTCTTACTGTTACAATATATAATAATGGGAAAAAAGATGAAATACATAGGTATGATTTAATCCTGTTAATATGTATGATTATATTCTGGACTGCTAATTTAAGTAATGGAAGAATGTATTCAAAGCATTATATTGGAACACCCAATTTATACACTGGAAGTATCAAACTTAACCTGATGATTCTGAGCCAAGTACTGTGATAACACTGCTGTGCTTCATTTTAAATCACTGTTCGCAATTAACTTTAATGCTATTTTTCTAGTTTTACATTCATTTAATAGTAAAAACTGGAATTAAAGTAAATATTAATTTATTATAAACAAGGCAAAACTCTCCATACAGTAGTGCCACTCTTGTGCCAACCAGAGTAATCAATGGATGCCAGAAGGCTTGTGCATAAAATCCCTATCTAATGCCTACTCATCCAATATCCCCAGACTAGTTTCTGGTTTGTGTCCTTTGTCAATGAGGAGTTTTGGATCTGAGAGCACTGCACCTAGATCTTAGGATCCAATGCAAACCTTCAGCAACCATCTTTTATCTCCACTTAACTACAAAACTATGAGAATAAACACAAAAATATTTTTAATCTAAGCTCAATAGCTTATATAGTCATATGGGTCTGAACTCAGTTCAACACCCATACATTTTGGTGTCTTTGGTTCTTTAACAACCATAGCCACCACTATCCTATTAGGCAGAATTGGTGTTAAACCATTAAGTATCACATGATCACCATCTCTTATACTAGCACATAATTGTTTATAAACAAGGCAAACCTCTCCATACAGTAGTGCCACCCTGTGCCAACCAGAGTAATCAATGGATGCCAGAAGGTTTGTGCATAAAATCCCTATCTAATGCCTACTCATCCAATATCCCCAAACTAGTTTCTGGCTTGTGGCCTTTGTCGATGAGGAGCTTTGAGTATGGAGGTTTGCAATGGATCCTAAGATCTAGGTACAGTGCTCTCAGATCCAAAGCTCCTCACTGACAAAGGCCACAAGCCAGAAACTAGTCTAAGGATATTGGATGAGTAGGCATTAGATAGGGATTTTATGCACAAGACTTCTGGCATCCATTGATTACTCTGGTTGGCACAGGGTGGCACTACTGTATGGAGAGTTTTGCCTTGTTTATAAACAATTATGTGCTAGTATAAGAGATAGTGATCATGTGATATTAATTTATTAGTTTAAAAAAATCTGAAGACATCAGTTGTTCACAAAGAAATACTATGAATGAGCCAAAAAAGAGTCTAGAATGTCACTGATTTGTTATTTTTTTGGTCTGGGCATGAAAACAAACTTTTAATTTTTTCTTCAATTGTTCTTAGCAATGAACAAAAACAATGTACATTTTCCATACTCTATTTAAATATTTGTGATTATTTTTACAAAATATTTGTATAATAATTATTAAAAAAGAAATATTTTCATGTTTACACCTAGATTTTTTAATATATATATATATTATTTTTAAAACTATGTTAAAAAATGTGTAGTAATGGTAAAAAGGAAACTACAGTCATTATGCTTTGTCAGACACTTCAATGCAGAACTTTTGTAATATTATAATAATTATAAATGCAATTTTAAATTTTAGAACAGAATTTTATAGCCTTATGATGACCTAACAATAATTCATTTGGGTTTTAGAAATGAAGTTTAATAAACAAAGATCCTGTTAATTTTTTTTATCAACTTTGCTATAATTGTTCAATGAGGAAAAAACATTTCATTTTATTATTTTTCCTCTTATATTTGGAAATTTAAGTATGATTTTTTTAGAATGTTTTTTTTATTTATAAACTTATATTTCTAAGAAATAAAGTAGAATTTATTATTCATAATTTAGAATAAAGAGTTTAATACTAAAATAAAATGTTCAACTGTTAATTCAAATTTTTATTAGAGGTTGATGCAAAAAATATTGAAATGTGGAAGGGGTAATCATCATCAACTTTTATTTTTATAGCAATAATTACGTCATTTGGGTGCTATAATTCTAGTGAATATATATATATGAAAATATTTCCAATGTATACCACTATCTGAAATAAATATCAAATCACCCCAAATGTTAAGAAATTATCAGCTATGCCCTCTATGAAATAAGTGTTTACAGGCTACATCTCACAACAGCTATTGTGAAATGCAGGCTCTAAGCTTTCTCAAAAGGTGTAGCTGAAAATTTCTTAATGTTTGAGGTGATTTGATATATGTGTGTGTGTGTTTTATAAATTCCAATTGCAAAGTATAGTGTAGAAATATGAGATTAGTTATCATCAATAGTATAAAGATCATAGAGTAAAGAAAATAAACAACAAAAATGAATTTGATAACAATATTTGATTAATAGTAACTAATAATAGTAATGCATATATGAATGTTGATTTGCATCTATTTTATGAACAAAAAAATATGCCAGTATTGAATTAAAAATTGATGATTATCAAAAAATCTTTGCAAGAAGAAATCAGAATCCAATCACTAACAGTGATGAGATGATTTGGATAAGATTTTACATTTAAAATTATTAAAATTAAACAATTTCTAAATGGTAATAATATTCTGATCAAGTATATTTTACAAAAGAATGAACAAATTCAAGTAAACATTATTGGGAAAATAAATATTAAAAAAACAGTACAAATATTAATAACTTAATTGACATGAGAAATATTAAAATTGCTATGATTATAAAATAGAGAATATTAAATAAAAAATAGGCATTAAAGAATTCATATTTTATTCAAGTTTTAAATAAATTAATTTTGCATGTACATCTAGTAAATATTATTATTAATAATAATGATAATAATAATAATAATAATAATTGCAATTCAACTGAATATACAGGCAGTGTTTGATTCTGTCACAATAGATATCTTAATGAAAATGCTTGCTAATACAGTAATCCCACCCACCCTACTATATATCATCATCAATGTATTACTCAACTGAGAGATATATCTCACACTTTAGCAGGGAAAACACATCGTTTACTTCTGCACAATCAATTTTACAAGCATCCCCACTCAGATCTAATCCAATCCTAAAAACAATTGAAAATGAGATGCCAGGAATATTAATACCACAAACTTCCCAACACCTCCCATGCATTGCATATGTGGATGATGTAACAGTGTTTCTGACATCACATAAAGAAATGCCACTATTAAAAAGAATACTACAGAATTACATAACCACACACAAACTACAATTTAACGTCAGCAAAACATCAGCATGGTTCATTTACACTAACAAACCCAACACACAACTATATCAAGGAAAACCTACTCCATTTCTCAGATTCCCATTTTACCTGAGAGCACATGGAATGTGACAAACACTGCAAAATAAACTCAAACACAAAGCAACCAACATAGGCAATCGTTGTCAAATGCATACTTGTTATATATTATACTAATGATGATGATAATAATAATAGTAGTAATAATAACAACAACAGCATTCAAGATTAAGGGTTTTTTTTTTTTAATTTTTGCTTGCAGTAAACTTGTTTGTGGTATTTTAAAATTTAAAACAATGATTAGGAATCCATTGCTTTTAAATTTTCCCACAGAAATTTGCATAGTTTCTAATTTATAATGAAGATGATAGCTTTTATTGATTTCTGCAGTTTTAATTAACATCAAAATAGATTTTATTTATATGCATAAAACTTTATAGCTTTTAGGTTTGTGGTTGAAATGTTAATTCCATGCAGATTTGTGTTACACTTAAGATGATTTTTTGATGGACAGTAGATAGTATATTATGAAGCAGTAATAAATAATTGATTCAAAAGAGAGGTATCTTAACCTGTCATTCTTTCAAGAGCATCATCAATTAATAATTGTATTATCAGTCCAGAATGTTCCCTAGAGCTGATTATTTCCTAAAAGGGCTGGCTTGTTTTCTAATCTTTTTTTTTTCACTCAACTGTCTCTACTCTTCAAGTTATAAAATGAATTAAAATTATTTTTATAATTTTAAACTTGCTTTTATTATACAATAATAAATAAGAAAACAAGTGAATATTTTCTGCTTATAAATATATTTATTTGCATACTAATTTGAATTTCGTAGATCCTTTCTACAAATAAATAAATTACTAGATCAATTATTCAAATGAAAACAAATTAGAACAGATAATTATTTGTTTATAGTTATTCTTATAATTTTGATAAGCATTGAGAGTGAAATGATTTTGTATTGTTATTGTTATAGACCATTATCCTTTGAATAATAAAATTAAAATGGCTATTACAACTTTAATCTTATTTGAATGAAAATAAGTATCTGAAAGCTACCAAAGTCATGGATTATACATTTGATAATAGGGTTCTCTAAAATTATAAATAATAAAAAGTAAATAGAGGAGTGACTTAATAAACTTTTTTATATACTTTTTTTGTCCTACTGTGATAAAAAAATATCACAGAGCTGTCATTAAAAATATAAGAAGAAATTAGCATACTTTTTTTCAAAATCAAAAGAAAATATAAGACATGCAAACTTATATAAAAATAAAAGAAAATTTAATGATGAACTTCAATATTATGGGTACTATTATTAATTATGTATTATGTCTATCATTATATATATTTAAATAATTTAATCAGTCTATTAAATGTAATTATCATCAATAGTCATATTATCTAAATATGCAAAGTCAGTTTTATTCAGGTATCTAAGATGTTTAATGCTGTTTAACTATTTGGGCTGCATATTTTAAATTATAAGGATATTCATGCAAAATTGCTATTGCAATAATTCTTTAATTACTCTAGCACTATATAAATAATCAGTTTGTCAGATGGCAGTGCATTTTGATTCTAATAAGTTTCTGGTTTTTACCTTTCTCAATGAGGATTTAGTATTTAAAACTCTTGATAGTGTAGCAAGCATTGAGAGTTAAGTAAAACATTGTTTGTACTTAGGGAAAAGTTGGGCTATTAAACTGCAATTATTGAACTGTGACAGATAATATAATTATGCAAACAGGTTAAATTGTTTCCAAAACTTAATTGTTGTTTTTTAAATTCAATTAAAAAAATTTTTAATAAAGAAGTTAAAAAACAGAAATCAGATTTATAACTTTATTGGTTCCAGCTTTGAATGCCAAATCCATATTGGTAAAGGTTAAGCTGCTCTAGGAGTATTATTATTTCATAACTATTGTTTACTCAAGCATGCAATAATCAGTGCTTGGGTAGAGAGAAAGCTCTTGATAGGCTTTGAGATCCTTTGAATAATAAAATTGAGATGGCTATTAACATTTAATTTTATTGTTGAAAATAAGTACCAGAAAGCTATCAAAGTCATTGATTATAAATTTAATAATAGAGTTCTATAAAATTGTAAATAATAAAAAATAAATGGAGAAGAGACTTAATAAAGTTGTTTTTTTTTTTAAATGTTTGTTCTACAGTGATAAAAAATGTTTTTTAATGTTTTCAAACTATTACATCATAGAGTTGTCTGCCAATTAGTTTCTTCAAATTAAATTTCCATAAGTGAACAAATGGGAAGAGGAAAAAAATTTGTAAAAATATATTCCTATTTCAGTGAAAATCTTTACCTTGAGGCTTTCAAACACACTGGTTTTAAAATCTCATAATTGACTTTAAATATCTGAAGTTAAGTAGCAGTAGAGTAGCATCTTATAAATTATTAATAGCTGTTTGCATAATAGGGATTTACTATAATAACACTTAAAATGATTTGCCCTAATTTTGGTGTTTTGTTTTTTTTTTTGCAACATATTCTCAATATCTAACTGATATACTCAGCATGGTTTTCTTCTTGATGCATCATTTTTCATCTGTATATAACATTTGGACATTTTGGCTATTTTCCAAACATTATAGTTACGATATAATAGTTTTATGTTAACTAAATGGCAATCACACCTAGTGATAGTAACAAAAAGAGTAGCCATAAACATCTTACTTTAAATGATAAAAATGTGCTGTATTATTTATTATTCATTCCACAAATATAACCTTAAATATTATCAAGTTGGATTGGATACTATAACTAGCTTTTAAACTTATAAAAAGCATTATTTAAAGCAATAATATACCATTAATTTAGCTAATAACAAGCCACCATTCTTCAAAAATAAAGATTTTTTTAAAACGGCATAATAATTACTAATTTCTAAAAAATAATGAAATTATATATTTTTTATTATTTTTCAAAAATTAGAAACTATAATAATATATGAAAAATAATTTTAAAGTATACATTTGTCACTATGAATAAATATATATATTTAAAATGAGTACTGTATTTATTGTCTTCTTATTATTGTAGTATATGTATTGTTCTTAATATGTAATAGTAGAAACATCTTGATTTATTGTTATATGCATTTATGACTGAAAAAAAAGATATATTTTACTTTATAGTTATATTTAAGCCAATAAACATCACATGATCACTTTTTCTTATGCTTGCTTATAACTGTTATTAAAACAGGTAAAATTCTCTATATCTATTGCCAATCAGTGCAAGCTAGAGCAATCAATGGATGCCAGAAGGCTTGTGCATAAAACCTCCATCTAATGCCTACTCATCCAATATCCCCAGACTAGTTTCGAGCTTTTGTCAGTGAGGAGCTTTGGATCTGAGAGCACTGCACCTAGATTTTAGGATCTAATACAACCCTTCAGCAGCCATCTTTTATCTCTACTTAACTACAAAACTACGAGTCTTAAATTGAATACACTATAATATTTTCAATCCAAGTTCATTAGTTTATATAATCATATAGGTCTGAACTCAGTTCAGTACCTATACATTTTTGTGCTTTTGGTTCTTTAATAACCATAACCACCACTATCCTATTAGGCAGGATTGGTTTTAAGCCAATAAACATCACATGATCACCTTTTCTTATGCTTGTTTATAACTGTTATTAAACAGGCAAAACTATAAGCAAGCATAAGAAAATATGATCATGTGATGTTTATTGGCTTAAAATCAATCCTGCCAAATAGAATAATGGTGGCTATGGTTATTAAAGAACCAAAGACATGAAAATGTATAGTACTGAACTCAGTTCAGACTTATATGACCATATAAGCTAATAAACTTGGATTGAAAATATAGTGTTTTCAATTTATGACTCATAGTTTTGTAGTTAAGTAGAGATAAAAGGTGGCTGCTGGAGGGTTGCATTAGATCCTATAATCTAGGTGCAGTACTCTCAGATCTAAGGCTCCTCACTGACGAAGGCCGCAAGCCAGAAACTAGTCTAGGGATTTTGGATGAGTAGACAGTAGATGGGGAATTTATGCACAAACCTTCTGGCATCCATTGATTACTCTGGCTTGCACTGAGTGGAAATATGTATAGAGAGTTTTGTATGTTTTAATAGTCATATTTACTTAACATCCAATTCCTAACCTAACATTTTATAAAGCCCTACTGTATAAGGAAGAGCAAAGAATTGTGGGAGAAATTTAACTAGCAATACTCTCATAAAAAAAAATTACATCAATTTCTATATTCATTAAAAGAAAAATTAAAAATATATATATTGAAAAACCAATAGTCATTAATGAATTACAAATGGAGATAAAACAATACTGTATAACCTAAATACTGTATAAGAATAGATAGAGGGAGGAGGGTTATTGCAATGATTTTTTAAAAGAAAATTTTAACAGTAATATGTTAACTTATGCATATAATAATAAATAAATATAAGACAAGGAAAAAAATACTTGTAATAATAGGGGTTCTGTAAAAATATCTAATTACTCACCACATTTATTAAGATTATCATTGAAACAACATATGTACAATACGACCTTAATCTCAGCGATATCATTAAATAATATTTAACAGATAGTAACAAATATATTGCAATCATTATTATCGTCATCAACCATTATCAATCCACTGCAGGATGAAAGTCTCTCCAAGTTCAAACCTTCTTCTCTGATCTTTAACTTCTCCACATCACCCCCTCACACTTTCTTATTTCATTCATCCATCTAACTTGTGGTCTCTTTCTGGGTCTTTTACAATCTCTTGGAATACAGTTTAAGATTTTAATTGTCCATATATTATCTCTTCTAGCAATATGTCCAGCTCAACTCCACTTCAATCTTAATTTTTTTAATGAGGTCAATAACACCTGTTTGTTCTCTTACCCATATATTGCATTTTCTATCTCTTCTTGTTACTCCTAACATGCATCTCTCCATACTTCTTTGAGTGGTCTGAAGTTTCTGTATTGCTCTTCTATTAAGTGTCCAAGCCTCAGATCCATAAGTGAAAACTAGTAAAACACATTTATTAAAAACCTTTCTTTTCAAACACTTAGACATATTTCCTTTTAGTATAAAGTTATTTCTACCAAAAACACTCCAACCAAGTTTATTCTACGATTAATTTCATCCATTATGTTTCCATCTGTATTAATAATTTGGCTAAGATATTTGTAGTTGTTAACTTCTTCTAACTCATCTTAATCAATCTTTATTTTAATATTTTGAAAAAATCCATTGAATATTATTTTAATCTTTTTAACATTTATCTTTACTCCTACTTTCATCTGATAACTCCTGCAACATTTCCTGCAGCTCTAAATCATTATTTGCAAAAATCTGCAAAGTCTAAATGACTTAAATAATATCTATTTACTTTAACTCCTTTAGATTCCCATTTTAATCCACAAAATATTTCTTGCAGCACTGTTGTAAAAAGTTTTGGAGATATGGAGTCACCCTGTCTTACACCCTTCTCAATGTTGACTTTCTCAATATCATGATGTAATCTAAGTGTTGCTGTTGCATTTTTATAAATATTTTTGAAAATATGACAATATCCTGGATCTATACCTTTATGATCCAATGCTTTACTCACTGAAGAAATGTTTATAGAATCAAATGCCTTTTTATAATCTATTAATTCAAAGCATAATGGCAACTCATATTCGTTCTTTCTATAACTTCTCTCAATACCTGGATATAGTCTATTGTACTAAAACCACTTTTAAATCCAGTTTGTACTCTTGGTTTATATTAAAATACCAAATTTTCAAACCCCAATGGATAGACTTCAATCTACACCCTCCGTCTCTTCAGCCACCATCCATATCATTGAAAATCTGATGAAGGAATGTCCAAATTTGTTGTTGATGATATGGATGGCTGTAGTGATAGAGAGTGGAGTAGATTGAAACATGTCCATTAAAGTTTGATGATTTGTTAACTTAATATAAACTGAGCAATGATTGTATATGTGTGCAGAATATGATGAGGACCAAGTGCTGGTTCAGCACAAAATTTATTTATTGGATATCACTTATCTTTTTCACATGTATGTAGTTATGTGTATTGGTTATAGAGAAAGAGTGGATAACTGACGGAAGCTTGAAAGTCTGTGTTCAAATCTCTTATAATTACATCTTAACTCCAAGTATTTAAATTATACGTGTATTTAAATATTACATACAAATATATGTGTGTAAAGATGATATCTGACCAACTGATGATCTGTTATATTATATTGTGATTATTTATCTTTCGATATTGTGTTTAGGGATCAGTGTTATTAATAAGTGAGAAATGGGGTGGAATGTGTCATATACCCTATATTACATATATATACCACAGATAAACAACTGTTTCGTTATACAAATTTATTGTAAATTCAATGTGCAATTTAAAACATTCTTTGATAGATTTTTTTTAAACTTTTAATATTATTTGTCTTTTCAATTCCTTATTTGGGTTTAAGAAAGAAAAATAAATGGTCTATTGTAAGATTTCTTTTGAAAATTGATTTCTTACAAAATAAATAAACAAATCAAGTTGTAGGTTGTAGCTTTTTTTTTTATGCCCCCCCAACCCCCCCCCCCCCCCCCCCCCCCTCACCACCAAGCAAGAGAGTGTAGCTTTCTTTCTTAAATAAAAACATTTAACAATATATATGTAGAACACAAAGTTGTTGTTTTTTTTTAAAGAAATAAATTTATAAAAAGACCAAAAGGGGGGGGAGGGATTTATAGTATCACATTAAAATGTTTCATTTCTATCTTTCTGGGTTGTATTTTTTTTTAATTATTTATAATCCTATATCTGAATTCATGACCTCAACTGTCAGTGTTTTAAAGAATCAAATGAAATGTCAATACTCGAATCCATCAGTATCAAAATTCCCTCTTTTTTTTTTGTCATAATGAGAAATTCAAGGATATAAATCTAAATTATCTGCATTTACACTTTTAAGATCATATAAAGAAAAAATATATAATTGTCAACAAAATGTATGCACAGTAAGAGAAGCTGATGTGTGTTTCTGCGCTAATGAATCAATGCAATATGGCAGATTTGAGATAAGAAGTACTCTAGTAAAAATTTGAAAATATTATTTTTGTGTTAGAACATTCATTAATAAACTAATATTTGAAATATGTAGGTTCTTTCTAATCTTTTTAATGAAATAAGTCAATTACATTCCATATTGTCATTTGATTTTAAAGAGCAAAGTATTGTGTCATGTTGAACAAATTATTTAACAAAATGAAATAATATTTACTATATAAGATATTTAATCAAAAAAATGTATTAATAAATCTTAAAATAATGGCAATGACTTTTTAGAACTGTCAATACTAAAAAGAAATGTGTGTGCTTTTAATTTGTACTAATTAATTCATAAAGAATTACTTCATTTTTTAAATATGAAAATGAATGAAATAATCGGTATAGTTCAAATACATTTGTACTGCTTTAAAAATATGTTTCATTTTTAAGTTTTAATTATTAATCTATTTTTGTGGTCTAATCTGAATTATGTTCTCTGTAAGTCTTCATATATAGCAAAAATGGTAGGTTGGTCGACAGTGGTCAAGTCAGAGAAACTGCATGTAATGATATGCAAAAGAAGAGTGAATGTGTACTATTTCTAACCTATATGTAATTATTGATACAATCTGTAATATTGTTTGAAATTTGTCTCACCTTAATTTAGATTAATATAATTTTATAATTCATAGTAAATCAACTGACTTTCCAAACTAGTAGACTTGAAAGTTTAAATTCTAAAATTTTCTTGATTACTTAAATAAGTTAGAAACTAGTTGACATTTTGAAAAAAATTACAGATTTTAGTTTTAAATTATTTATGGTAAACTTTTTTGAAAAAAGGATAACATGGTGCCAAAATATAAGGATTGGTTGAGAAGGTCATATAAGACTTAGTTTTGATATTAATATATTTCTTATTTTGAAATAGTAAAGTCTATTGGAAATTGAGTCTCATAGACACATGAAATTTTCAACATCTTTTTTTCATATGTTAATATTTTTATATCTTTGTTTATAATGATCTAATTTTTTTTCTTATATATCTTTAGGTTGATTTTTATTTCTATTAGACTTTCAATCAAGTACTGCTTGGATAAATATAAGTTTTGTGTTTATAACACCATTGAGATTACACGGTTTTGTTATTTACATTTTGATACATATTCTACAGTATAGTATATTCTTTTCTTTTTTTTTCGGAGCATACTTATTAGTGTTTTTATTCAAAACTTTTTGTATCCAAAAGGAAGAATATTCAACTTTTATTACAGTAATTTATATTTTATTCTTTGTTGTTGCTTATATAAATATATTTGATGAAAACAATTATTTATCCTTTCTTTTTTATCTATTGTTATTCTCAAGTCTACTATTTCTTTGAGTTGTCTTACTTTATATTCAGACCAATTAAATTAAATATTTCAAGGTAGTAAACTTGAGGTATTTAAGCCGGTTATAGTATTTATTATATTTTTTAATGTGACATTATTTTTGATTGGGGGAGAGAGGTTTTAGCCCTTATATTCTTTGTATGATTTCAAGCTTCAAAAATTATTTTAACAGTACAACATTCTAATTTTATAAAATTTAAGATTTATATATTTATTGTCATGGTTAGTTTTTAAATCTTTTAGAAGTTGAAGTTAATTGGCTCCCAGCTTCTATTTGTTATTTATTTAAATGTAGTTTATCAACTTTTGGTCTGTTAATTAAAATGATTATTTGACTAATTACAACTATTTCAAATAAACTACATTTTTTAATTGTGTCTTTTTTAAGAAAAAAAAAAGCATATGTATTAAATTCTCTGCTCAAGGCATTTGTAGCATTTTTATGTGTGTGACGTTCATACATATATATATATGCAAATTACTTTTCCACCAAAGTTTAGTCAAAAAATTTAATCATAACAGGTTGTCACAATTTTTACATCACACTACAATACCAAACAATCATATCACCCAGGGAAATCTTTTCATGGCTTACAAATATCATTCATGGGTGGTCTGCAGTGCCATAATAGTAGCATTCTAGTATAATGTAAACAGCCTTACAGACCAATTGGATTTTACAGAATGAAATAATTGTGCTAGAGTAATATATATATATATGTTGTAATGATACAGAAGAAGAGATAAATGTAAATAATTAAAAATGGTTACAAATCACAAATATACCTTTTATATAACCAATTGTGTAGTGATTATGATCAAATAAACTAGTACTAAGGCTAAAAAGTAATTATTCCAAAAGTATTTTTAATTATTTTTTTTAGATTCAATTTAAAATTATTTTTGAGGCACCAAGCTTTCTAAATAAAAAGCTTACTTCTTGAAATCTTAATACTGCTGATCATCATCATTTTAGATTATTATTATTATTATTATTATCACTGTATATTCTCCATTGGATTTCATTATTTATCAGATTAATAGATGTGAACTGCATATGTTTGAAATGAGTTCAAAATCAAAAACAAGCTAAATTGGTTAATAATAAAAAAAGCTAACAATTTATTTACAATAAATAGAATATGAAATTGTTGCTTACACTTTTGCAACTACTATCAGATAAATACAATACAAAATATTGAAAATAAAAAATAATAATAATTATAAATACCAACATGTAAGGCCTTATGGATAAATATAAAGATAAGATCTTACTATAATAAAAATGTTTTAAAATTTTAAATCATGGTTTTCTGCAGATATCTTACATTTATTATATATATATGCAGATCTTTAATGACAGTTTTTAATAATTATTTTCTACAGATATTGATGATGATAGATAGTGTAGATGAGTCCCATTAGAGAGAGACATATAGTAGTTTTTACAGAGTCCATTTCTTTATGGTTTTCTGTTTTAAAGTTGTATCCTATGCAATTTTAATGTATATCTGGATACCATGTCATTGTTTCCAGTCTTTTGACTAATATTTTTCTAGCCAGCTATGTTAAGTAGTATTTTGCTAGCTAATGTCATCATACTTGCTGATGTGAATGGAGTAATGAAAACACTTTAGAACAGTCAGCCAAGTCCAGCCTATCCAAAGCTACTCTGAGGGAAACTGTTTTAACCAGTGGTTTTTCTTTTTAAAAGATATTTATATATCAATATTTTCTCCTCTCTTCATGAAATCAATTTGCATTGGTTTCTTCTTGAGTTACGACTTGAACTAGACTTCTGTCATTTATCTTCTCAGATCTATCTATATGTTTTCACATGATTTTAACACCTAGCATAGAATCAATTCTGCATTCATTTATATCAAAATGTTTATCAAAAAACATTTTTATCAAAATATAATTACCAGATTTAATATATATTTATTTATAAAAACACATTTTTTTCATAAATACTTTCTTCATTCATTAAATTACTTTATAAATGATTATATAATTAAAAAAACCAGCTTTTTATCTATCTACAAAAATAATAGGAAGAAAAAAAATCTTGATCAAACTTTGAAATTTATTCTCTAACTTTCTTAATTTTAGTGCTTTATAATTTTCAACAATGTGTTTAAATTTGCCATTCAGTTTACTACAAAAAAAAATTAAATTACTTCTTTAAACCCTTATTCAGCAGGCAACTGGAAAGGATTACAAAGTATGATACATCTTCTTAAATTCTGCATTACTAATTCATTTGCACATATTAAATTACTCTTTCTTTACATTATATGATTTATCATTTTATTCTTTTTGATTTTACACAATATATTTCTTTTATAAAATATTTAATAATGTGATAAAAATAGACCTGTTTTTTTTTTTAATTTATTAAAATATCTAATGTTTGTGCATTCACACAAAACAATCTTATAAATTTACTATTCAAACTATCAGTTTTTTACTTAACTTTTTTTTTTTTTTTAACTTTGCAGCTTTTTAATACAACTGATTTGAGCTGCAATCAAATTGTTCTGTTACACAATATATATATTAATAATATTACAAATCGATGTCTGTATTTCTTCAAAATATATTTATTTATAAATTTACATATATATATAAGTAAGTAAAGGGGTTTGTACATTATATTAAGATGCTGCAGTCAAATGATATCTGCAAACTAAAAATGAGCTGTCTGGAAGAACTTATTGTTAATATGATAAATTGCTGGTTACAATATCTTACAATTTTTATTTAATAATTCGCTGATGCATTGCAGTGAAACTTTTCTATATAATAATTTATGTAGGCTTAGCACTTTCAGAGTTTTATTACTCTATAATCATAGCCTCTTTAGATTATCAATGTTGTTATATGCAAATGTATACAAAACTATTTTTTATATTATCCATTTTCTGGAAATGGCAAAACAAATGACTTCTATTTAATGAGTTGATGTGACTGGTAATAAAACAAATTTCCTTGATTTTTCTTTTGATGTCATTCCTATCTGTGCATAATATATCAGCCTTGGAGGGTTCAAATCTGTGGTTGAGGTCTTGCTGATGGTCAGCAAAAATGGAAACTGCCTTCTTTTTGGGTTATTGCTCATGTATATATGTATTTGTGCTGAGCTAATCTATTGCCAATTGTGGCCATCTGAGGGCACAATTTTTATTTTTTAGACACCACATTGACACTTAACTCATCAACCTAAATTAATCTAAGATTTTTATTCTCTATCTAAGAGTAGCTAAATAACTATTTACCATCTATTAGTACATGGCTATTTGAGTTGAATATTTGTTATCTACCCAAAAGTAAAAATCTATGCCTGTAGGTCTTCTGAAAAAATGTCAATATTTATTTGGTCTTGCAAGCTGATCCACCAACCGCCATGCTGCAAGATCTTTCAAGAGTTGCTCAAAAACTAACTTGGCATTTAACTAAAACTTTTATATGAATCTTAAGAGTACAATAAGTTTTTTTAATATAATTTGTTTTTTTGAATTTCTTCAGTTTTTATTTCAAATTATTTTAAGTCTGTTTCTATATCATCATTCTTATGATAAGAAATCCAGATATTTTCTTGCCCATATTTTCTGTTCTGCGTTACTGCCATTTTTGGTATCTGGTTGGGCAAGCTTTTGTATGATATTCCTCTTGTAATTCTATATCTAATATTATTTCTATTTGTTACATATGCAAATGCATAAAGTCTTCTATTAATAAATGGTTGTAGCTTCTGAGTCACCAAGTTAGTTTTTTCCCACATTTCACATCCATAAACAACATATTTTAGAAGTTCTGCAATTTTGTTTTAATTTTCAGTTTTCGATATTGTGGTTTTCATTGTCTTCCATTTTATATATTTTTTATCTTATCTAAATTGGTAAACAAATATTTTTTAATTTGTTTTCAATATTTTCTTGTGTATTTCCATTTTGATAAGTGGAGCATTCTAGGTAAAACAATTTGTTTTCAAGATCCTGCATAAATTATTAAGAGTCTTCATTTTTTTTTTATTTCATTGTTTGTTTTATTGTGCTTTATTAATTAACCAAATAATAAGTAATATCAAGTCTTCAAAACTATCAATAAATTACATAGGTGGTTTAAGCTTGTGGTTAAGACCTGTAGAGGTCCCTACCTTTGCATTTTCAACTGCACATGCTTTAGGCTTATTGCCTTAGTAAATATTTCTTTGCTTTATGTATTGTCAGGATTAAAAAGTATTATAAACAATAAAAATAAAATGAAGAAATTTTAGACATTATTGATTCTATTCAAAAGGTTCTGTAAATATTCCTTAAGTTTTCATCTGTTGTCATTACATATTGTATTAAATTATTTAATTTTATGAGCATATCAAATATTTTTAGCATAGTAAAGATCTTGTTTTCTATATGCTATAAAATGCTTATTCTCTATATGCTAAAAAGTGTTTTCAATTTAAGTCTCATAGTTTTGTAGAAAATATTATAGTGTTTTCAATTTCATTCTCATAGTTTTGTAGTTAAGTAGAGATAAATGGTGGTGCTGGAGAGTTGCATTAGATTCTAAGATCTAGGTGCAGTGCTCTCAGATCCAAAGCTCTTCACTGACGATGGCCACGAGCCAGAAACTAGTCTGGGGATATTGGATGAGTAGGCATTAGATAGGGATTTTATGCACAAACCTTCTGGCATTCATTGATTACTCTGGTTGGCACAGGATGGCAATACTGTATGGAGAGTTTTGCTTTGTTTATAAACAATTATGTACTAGTATAAGATAGTGATCATGTGATGCTTAATGGTTTAAATAATGTTATTACACTTGAAAGGAACTATTATATTGATTTTATAAAATATTTTCAACTGCCTTTGACTAGATTCTTCTAATCATCATGTGGCTATTATCAAATAATGTGATTTTCATTTTTAAAAAGTAAAATCTCAGTAAACATAAATTTATTAATGAAAATGAAATTTATTCTATTAAATAATAATTCAGTCTTTTTTTTTTAATTGTTTCTGTATGTTAGATTAATAACTTTTTTTATACTTAGGTTTACAATGCTTTGTTTTAACATTATTATTTATATGAATTTAAAATAATATGTTGTAATATTGAGATTATTTAATATATTCATGTGATGTTTAATTTTTAAAAATCAGATATATTAATCTTAAATTGAGTTTTGACGTTTATATCTGTGCTAAAGACAATCTCTAGTTTAGTAAATGATTAATAATAGTCATCACTATATTTATTTTAAGTGAATGGTGACAAAGATGTGAGTTGAGTTAATTTGAAACTTGTAATTCGAAATGTAATTATTTAATATAGATAAATATTTTTCATATAATAAAGATATATATGAGAGATAGTGAATTGGGCCACTTAATGAGTGTTGTTTTAGCATGAAATGCATCTTGGGGATCATTTGTCTTTTATTATATCTTTATTTATATGAATTTAAAAGAATTTGTGGTAATATTGAGGTTATTTAATATATTTTTAAAAGGCATTGTAAATTTGAATGTTAAAAAAAAGATACAATATTTTATTTAAAATGAAATTTAATACAATTGTTTAAAACGACTGGATTCATATCAAAAAAGATTTTCATATTGCTGACTACTGATATATGTATATAAATGATAGAAATTTAGCTATGATGTAATAAAACAAAATATCAATTAAAAATAGGCATTACAAGCTGAAACTATATAATCTAGTAAATATATTATATTATATTGAAGACAAACGTAAAGTATAAATATACAGGTTATTACTAAATATATTTATCTGCAATATTTTAAGTCAAAAATGAATCCTGAAAAATATAATTTATTAGATTACATAAATTCAGTTTACAATACCTGTTTTAAATTAGTACTTTGTTTTGTTTTAATTCATCAAAGCTAAAAAATTATGTATAAAAATACATAGAGAAGAAGTTTCTGATAAATTTTTATCATTTTAGATTTTCACATAAACTTGTAAAAAATCTTCTATTTAATATATATATATAAAGCTTGTGGTAGGAAATAAATCTTTACACATGCACTATTGGGATTAATATATTAAATTTACATGCACTCACTTGTCAATAAGTGTTTTAAAAGCATAAATGAATCACTTATGTTTTGAATTTATTTTTATATAAACCAGCACCTATTGACCATACTTAAATCAGGATTTTGATTTTATTATGAGTCTGATATTTCAATTGCCAAATTATTTGTTCAAATTTAGTTTATATATCACAGGACAGAGAATGTATCTCATTTTTAAATATTTATAACTTTGAATTATATTAGTCTGAACATATGTAAATTGTTTAGTGATTTATATATATAAATCATATGTAAGGAAATGAGTCTTCACACATGCACTGTTGGATTGGTATATTAAATTTACATACACTCACCCATTAATGTATTTTAAAAGCATAAGTGAATCACTTAATCTTAGAGCTTATTTTTATATAAACCAACATCTATTGATCATGCTTAAATCAGGACTTGATCTTATTATGAGCCTGATATTTTAATTGACATAAAAAAACTTTCTCTCTTCTGGAATATATAAAGTAAATTTGTACAAATAATTTGGCAATTAAAATATCAGTCTTATAATAAGATCAAGTCCTGAGTTAAATATGATCAATTGGTTTTGATATATATATATATATAAATGAGCTCAAAACATAAGCATAAGTATTTTACTTATGCTTTTAAAACAGTTATTAATGAGTAAGTGCATGTGAATTTAATCTATGAATCTAATATCAGAAGTGTAAAGATTCATTTTCTCCCACAAGATTTACACACACACACATGCACACACACATATATATAAATTACTAAATTATTTATTTATATATATGTGTGTGTGCAATATAGGGAATATACTAATAGCTCTAACAAGCTCTTATTGATAAGTGCAGCAAAAGAAAACATTTAAAATCTCTATCTAGAATTATCCCTATCCTCAGACTGATCAGTTTTGAGCTTTTGGCTCATCTCAGTGAGGAGCTAGACCATTCAGACCCTAGATCTAGGAATAGCAACTCAAAAGCCATCTTTATCTAATACATAACTATTAAGTAGAAAATCTGAAATTTTCAGACACATACATGTCTTTAAATCTAGCTATCTAACTTAAATAGCTATATGGGTCTTAAAACACTTCAGCCTCATCATATATTAATAACCTCAGCAATATAACATCATCAAAGCATCAAGGGCAAAATTATAATAATCAATAAAGCAAGTCATATATTGCATGACTTGTTTTAAGCTTGTATTACAAATATGCAATGTAGAGAGAGTACCAATAGCTCTAATAAGCTCTTATTTATAAGGCTGAAGTGTTTTCAGACCCATATAGCTATTTAAGTTAGATAGCTGGATTTAAAGACATTTACATGTCTGAAAATTTCAGATTTTCTACTTAATATTTACATATTAGATAAGTGCTGGCTTTTGAGTTGGTACTTTAGATCTAGGGTCTAAATGTCCTAGCTCCTTACTGAGGTGAATCAAAAGCTTGAAACTAATCAGTCTGAAGATAGCGATAATTTTTAGATAGAGATTTTAAATGCTTTCTTTTGCTGTACTTATCAATAAGAGCTTGTTAAAGCTATTAGTATGCTCCCTATATTATATATCTGTAATGCAAGCTTAAAACAAGTCACCAATATATGACTTGTTTTATTGATTATTATAATTTTGTCATTGAGGCTTTGGCAATGTTGTATTGCTGAGGCTATTAATATATATGGTAAGGCTAAGTATTTTCAGACCCATGTAGCTATTTAAGTTAGATAGCTGGATATAAAGATATTTATGTATCTGTGAAAATTTCAGATTTTCTACTTAATATTTATGTATTAGAGAAGTGCTGGCTTTTGAGTTGGTTTTTTTAGATCTAGTGTTTGAATGTCATAGCTCCTCATTGAGGTGAGCCAAAAGCTTGAAACCAATTGGTCTGAGGTTAGGAATAAGTCTAGATAGAGATTTTAAATGTTTTCTCTTGCTGCACTTATTAATAAGAGCTTATTAGAGCTATTGATATGCTCTGCAGTGAACCAAGTCAAAGAAAATCAGTCTGATTATATATTTTTAAAATCTTGATTTTATCTCAGCTCCACTACTGCATCAGACTGGTCCTTCAAGCAGAGAAGTATAATACCACATATAGATGAATCATCCATGATACCTATAACCAGACTGAAGCTATACAAAGTATAACCTATGATCACATTTTCAAGCTATAGCACTTCTTGGCTGGTTGATTCAAACCCCTGCCACCTGAGCACTTTATTTGTTTTGAGAGTTAACTTCATATGCCAGTTAACCACAGATTATATAGACAGCTTGCCTGGACTATAGGTACACAATGCAATGCTTGATATATCCCAAGCTAGCTCCTTTCTTAATTGTGAGGGGGAAATCTCTGACACACTTCCCAACACTTATAGTTAATTATAACTTAATTTACTAGTGACACAGTTGTAAGAGAGAGAATCAATCAGACAACAATTAAGCAAACAAATATTTTATTTTACATACATGCATAATTATAACCTGATATAATAAAAAAAAAAAGACATACACACACCCATATGTATAACATAATATAGAATGAATATGAGAATGCAATATTAGAGACTACATTGGCTGTAACTATTAAATTTCATTAAAGTTCTTTCACCCACATACATGTGCAAATCTTTAGAATGGGAGAATGAGAATTATATTTACCTAGGATTTTAGATAGCATGTCACACTTTCATTGATATAGATCCATGTTTGATTCCTTATTTGTTAATTACCAACTGGTTGGCCTTTTCTTTCCATCAATGGTTTTTGGCTTCTTATTGATTTTCCAGTTTGCAATGAAGAGAGAGAGAGAAAGATTATCAGTAGTTCACAGATCGCGAGGTGGGCATCCATGTGGAGAACATATGATGATGCCGAGGACTGGAATCAAAGGCTAGCTGCACAATTCAGTTGTTATTTAGTATTGCATGCTGCTAGGTCAGCTTTCAGTGAAGATAAGTCAAGGCACACACATCCTGGAAACATGGATAGCTTTTTTGCTTTCTTCTCTTTTTTAATTTTTCTAGTAATACCACAATGTTTAACTAATAATTTTACTGCATCTGAAACAATCTGAATGGCAATAATAATGATAATGAATCAATTTTTTTTATCTCTTGGTCCTTTTATATGTTTCTTTCTTATAGTTTCTCTTGATCATCCTTCGATCTAGTTTAATTAATTTTATATTTCCTTAATTAATTTTTGCATTCTGTTTTAATATAATCTCATTGTTTAGATTAATATAATACTTCAATAAGATCTTTCTTTTTATCAGCCAAATAATTTCTAATGAATTACAAATTTTAAAAGTTTTGCTTTTACAAATTTTTTTTTTTTAATTTAATTTCATTTTCACATTCATTTGTTATTATTTCTTTTTTTTTTTAAATTTATAAACTAAAGAGCTAATTTAAACTTTTCACATAGAATTATCCTCCCCCCTACTCGCTCTTTAATATTAAAACTTTCTTTTATTTTTCAACAAAAAGATGACACAATACTTTATTTTTGCAAGTTTGCATTTTAAATTTTTAAAAACATATAATTTATATTTTATTCTCATTTTTCTTTTCTTTTTAAAATCAATTTGGTCATCAATTTGAACATTCATTATTAAATGATTACATATGTAATGCAGAATGTGTTTTTAATTCATATATTCATTGGCAGTACACTATATTACCTATCTGTAATACAAGCTTCAAATAAATCATACAGTATGACTTCCTTTATTGATTATATATATATCTAAATTTAATTTAATATTGTCCTGTCATATAGACAGGTCTAGAAATCATTCATATAACAATTCATCCACTTCTCCATTTTGTTCTGTTCCATTGACTAGATCCTCAATTTCACATATCTCTTTCCATTTTTTATCATCCAGCAACTTCAATCTTCTCCCTCCTTTCTTCTTTTTTGTTTTAATCATTCACTCCAAAATATCCTTCAATAAAGGTATTCTTTCTTTTTAATGTATATCCAATTATTTATATCTATAAATATAATACACATCACATTTTATATATTATATTTATCATCAATATTTTATTTAAAAAACATATAATATCATTCAATATCTGGACATAACATTAGTACAATTTGACTTTGCCACACTAATCCAAATATTTTTACCAATACCACTTATTGCCATAAAATTAAATCCCCATTATTTACTTCTCTACATCCCTTCCATTTTATTCAATTTCATAACATCAACATTGTTTATTTTCATTTTTATTTTCAAATTTTTTCAATTCTCCAGCACTTCTCAATGACATTAATATTCCAAGTACAAACTCTCAATGACTTTTTTTAATACATTATCTTTATGAAAATTTTTTAAGTTTACAACCTAAGTAACCTTATGTCTACTCTTATCAGGTCTCAGCACCAATCTGAATTAAACTTGTGTTCATATTTATAGTAAAAAAAATATTATAAAGCCTTTGCCTAGCAATAACCTTCATTACAGCAGACAAAACTCTCCATATAGTAGTGCTACTCAGTGCAGGCCAGAGTAATCAATGGATGCCAGAAGGCTTGTGCATAAAATCCCTGTCTAGTGTCTACTCACTGTACCTAGATCTTATGATCTAATGCAACCTTTCAGTAACCACCTTTTATCCCTACTTAACTACAAAACTATGAGTCTAAAATTGAAAACAAAATATTTTTAATCCAAGCTCATTAGCTTATGTAGTCATATAGGTCTGAACTCAGTTCAGTGCCTATACATTTTGCTGTCTTTTGTCCTTTAATTACCATAGCCACCACTATATATTAATAGGATAGTGATGGCGATGGTTATTTATGAGAAAGCATAATAAATGGTGATCATGTGATGTTTAGTGATTTAATACCAAACCTGCCTAATAGGATTGTGGTGGCTATGATTATTAAAGAACCAAAGATGCCAAAATGTATGGGTACTAAACTGAGTTTAGACCTATAAGACTATATAAGCTAATGAGCTTGGATTGAAAATATTATGTTTTCAAATTTTAGACTCATAGTTTTGTAGTTGGAGGCTTGCATTAGATCATAATTCTGGGTGCAGTGCTCTGAGATCCAAGGCTCCTCACTGATAAAACCCACAAGCTAGAAACTAATCTGGGAATATTGGGTGAATAGGCACTAGATGATTTTATACCCAAGCTTTCTGCATCCATTGATTACTCTGGCTTGCATTCAGTGGCACTACTGTATGGAGAGTTTTACCTGTTTTAATAACAGTTATGATCAAGCCAAAGAAATGGTGATCATGTGATATTTAGTTGTTTATCATTACAATTAAATATTTAATAATTTATTTTAAAATATGTGCTGTATATTTAGATTTAAAAATAAATATAGGTTTTTATCCATCATTTAAAAAAATTGTAAGAGATAAATTGTAACAAAATATAAATGTGATTATAATTAAAACCTAGACATTTTATAAATTATTTTTTTGAAAATGAAATGCATTCAATTTTTTTAAAAAAAAAAAACAAGCATTCTTTTCAGAATAAAAGTTTCTATAGAAATTAATTAATGTAGTCGGTGGGGGAGGATTAGTATTGAAACAAGAATATGATAATATAATAAAATTGCAACATTTAACATTATTTTTGTAAATTATTATCAAGTAATATTTTAATATATTTCCATATTATTAATACATCACTAGAATATTCTGATGAATTTAAATATACAGATTCATAAAGTTTGATAAAATATATATTAATCAATTTATAATAATAAAAAATTTGGTTAACTTACCAATAATATTAACAATTTACAATAATATTGTTAATTTTAACATTATAGATATATAATCTATTACTCTATAAGTGCTTCATAATATTGAGTATTAGGCTCATAGTAGAAATAATTGAATGAAAATCTAACGATTCCTTAAACAATTCTGACTGAAGGAGATGACAAAGAAATATAAAACCTGTTTACCTAATTGAATAAGATTTTTTTTTTTTTGGTTCTTTCTGCCACTTCAAAAAATGAATATTATTTGAAACCAACTACATGCAGTTTAGCACAGAGGTAGAGTGATGAACTCAGAATTAAAATTTTCAGGATTGATTCTCAGAGCAGTAATGTAAATTTTTAAAAAAAGTCTCAGTTCACTCAATTAAACAAAATAGTTGTGCTTAATATGCCACTACAAGACTGCAACCATTACTTGATTCTCCTAGTAACCATATGATTATTTATATATACTTGATTCTGTTAAACATATAAATCATTTTGCAGTCAATGATAAATAATATATATTATTAAGAATTAAATAGAAAATTATGATAAACTACAAACAATTATATTACAATACTTTTTTTTTTTGTCATTTGATTTCAATACACTTTTCTTCTGAGTCATTATTCAGAATCAATAAAACTATTTTAATCAGATCATTCACAATACAATGTGGTCAAAATATTATTTTAATATTTTCTGTGGCATTTAATAAATTAAATTAAAAAGCAAAGGTTGGATATAAGATAAAGCAGCTTTTAAAAAATCTATTGCTAATTGCCAAGAATGATATTTTAAGAAAGAATCTTTATTTACTTTCTAGCTAAATATAGCTATTTCCTTACCAACCAATATTAGTTAGTTATCTCAGCTGCACCTAAATGAAATTGAAAAAAAAATTAAGTTTCAACCTGCATACAAATTTAGTTTATGGCAATTGCAAACATGTGTACTATTCTGAGATTTGTTTGTTTTTTTTTACTTTAAAGTCAAATGTTAATCCGGCTTCCAAAAAATTAGCAGCTCCTAAGATCAGAACAATTGCCAAATGTGCTCTATGTGGTTTAAATAAAATGAGGATTCAATAGATAAATGTTCTTGGATCACAGCTCAACCTGTCACTTTTAATTTTTCAAAAACACATGACCAAGAGACCATTTGATCATTCAATTATAATTACAATTAGAAGACCTTATTATTTTAGCATGGGTTACAATTTACTTAAGAAACTGTTTATAAAAAAATTTAAATAATCACACACAAACAACAATAATAAATATAGTATGATAAGAAAATAAATATTTTCTTTAAAAAAAAGTTCAATAAATAACTATAAATTAATAATGCAAAGTGATATATGTATCTTATTGTTACACAGAGTGATGTGATTCACTGTGATTTCTTCTTATACTGAGTTAGGAATCACTAAGTAACTATGCCAGAGAAACCTGTTAGCCACTTTGACTTTTTTTTCCATCCCCCATCCTGTTTCTCCATATTCTTCTTTATCCTGCTCCATCTCATTTCCACAACACAATCTTTGTCAACTCAATGGCCTTTATATCTAAATTCCCCTTGTCTTTTCCCAAACCCAGCATAAAAACCAATAAGCCACTTTCTGTATAATCACTTTGTTTTATTTTTATTCTTTCACAACTTTATTACTTGTACTCTTTCTGCTTTCAGGCATTTACATTCAATTAACAGATGCCTAATATTTTCTATGCCTTCCTTACACAACTTTCAGACTAAATCATCCATATTTTCCCACTTATGTATATATTCCCTTGTTGCTAAAAATCCCATTCAAGCCTTAAACAGTAAACTATTTTCCTTGCTATTATCATAAATTAACTCGCACCCAAAATTCTGTTTACTTCTATAAATATTCAAACTCTTTTTACTCTCCACATTAGTTCTCCATCTTTTCACCTCCTTACTCTTTATTAATGCATCTATTCTTCTATCCCATTCCTTAACACTATAACACTCAACAATTCTCTAGCACAATCATCACACCCTTTTGTATAAGTATACTGACATAAAGTCTTTATCCAAACCTTCTGCATATCACATTATCTTTCTCACCCATCTTGTTGCCTGCCCTTTATTCATAACCCAATTAAATACTATTTTGGCTATTCCTTTATTATTCATAAACTGCAATCTACTGAACATTTTCATTTTGCTTTTTGCATCTCTCATATAAAAACTTGACCATCCCATTTCTCCTTGAATTGCCTCCTTTGTCATCCATACTTCTGCATCTAATGCATGTCTTCTTATTTCTCTTTGTATTTTTTCTAAGTAATTTTATACCCCTTTACTAACACAGAATGCATTGTTACCATATGTTAACTCTGCTACTGTCACTCCCTTCCATACAATTCTAACTATATCATATTTATTATATGAGAACACTGCTAATTTCTTTATCAATCTCTTTCTTTCCTTTGCTTCATTTATTAATTTTTTCTCTCATTCATCCAAACAATTTCTCTGATTATTTAAGACAATCACCACACTTAACTTTATATTCCCCCTAAAAAATTCTTTGTCTTCTCTCTCCCCAGTATTAATCATCATTACTTTCAATTTTTCTTCACTAAATTTAATCACCATCTCTTTACTCACTTTGTGCATGTCCTCAGCATAACTTCCATATCCTCCCTTCTTTCTGCACACTAATAAAAGACCCAATAATGTATATTCTTCTTTGCCATCTATTAATGGTATCTCTATTCCTCTTTCTAATCTTTCTATTGCTCTCTCCATTTCTCTCAAATACAACAAAACAAAATAAGTGACATAGGGCATCCTTGCCTTAGACCCATAACATTTTAAACTGATTCTATAACCCCTAATTAATACAGATGGAAACATAATGGAGGAAATTAATCATAGAATTAAACTGGATTGGAGTGCTTTTGGTAGAAATAACTTGATACTAAAAGGAAATATGCCTATGTGTTTGAAAAGGAAGGTTTTTAACAAATATGTATTACCAGTTCTTACTTATGGATCTAAGACTTGGACACTTAATAGAAGAGAAAGAGACTTCAGACCACTCAAAGAAATATGGAGAGAGGTATGTTGGGAGTAACAAGAAGAGATTGAAAATGCAATGTATGGGTAAGAGAACAAACAGGTGTTAATGACCTCATTGAAAAAATTAAAAGATTGAAGTGGAGTTGGGTTGGACATATTGCTACAAGAGATGATAATAGATGGACAATTGAAATTAAACTGGATTCCAAGAGATTGTAAAAAACCCAGAAAGAGACAACATGGGAGATGGATGGATGAAATAAGAAAGTGTGCAGGGGTGATGTGGAGAAGCTAAAGATCAGAGAAGATGGATTAAACTTGGAGAGACCTTCATCCTGCAGTGGATTGATAATGGTTGATGATGATGATGATGATGATAACCCCTAATTGATATGTATAGTAATTATTTTCATAGGAAGCATATTTTATCACTAGCAATAATAACTCCATTAACAGACACGATGCTTACTTTGATATTTCTAAGCATTGGACAAATTAAACAATTTACATATAATTTACATATTACCATCTACACACTACTCCACATTATTTATTGTTGTAGCTATGAATATAAGGCAACACTCCTCAAAAGCACTCAGCTTTTACTTATTCATTTATTGATCTATAATAGTACTCTGGACAACTGCTTATAAGGCAGCTGTGCTAACTACTCGACCATCAACCCTTGACAAAAACCAATATGCATTTTAGAAATGGAAAAACAAAATCAGTTAATATTTATTTTTTATAAATTAATATAAAGATTTTTGCAGTACTGATATAAAAATAAACGTTTAATTAGATATTAAAAGTAATAGTTGCATTAGGACTCTTAATATTTAGATTTAAATAAATAGAGACAAAACAAAAGATTTTAAAATTAATCATTGTAATTAATATTTGCATTTAGATTTAAGTAAGTTTAAACATATTTTAAAACATCGTAGTATTTAATGAAAGAATAAGAGATCTATTGTGAATTATTACTATGTGTTCTTTTAATCTAGCAAAATTATTAACACAAGAAAGTTAAAGATCCAAGACTTCTAGATTAACAGTAAGTATTGTACTTGTCTTCATCAACTTTTATATCACTCTAACATAATTTTAGAATTTATAACAAAAAACAACAACATTCAAAGCATTTGTAGCAACTGAAATTATTTGATACTCTCAGTATGAGTGATGTTTTGAAACTAAAAAGATAGGCTTTAAAAAAAAAAGCTAATTAAAATGTCTGTATTATTTACTAAAATTTGATATCTGCACAGGTAAACAATTTATTGATCTATCTCCCCTTCCTGCCAGTTGTATATTAAAATACAAACTGCTTTTACAAACAAATGGTCTTTGTAAAACTTAAAATCATCAAATAGTTTTCCATCTTACTTAAAATCAATTTTATTTTGGATACAAACATTAGTTTTTCCAAAGAAGTCAATTTTTGATAACAATTCTTTGGTTTTAAATTTAATCAATGTATATTAGCTGCTATAACTTTTTATTTGAAATTGTAAAATAAAAGTCTTGTGCAGTTTAGTGCAATTATAGAGAGATTGGTGCTCAATCTATCACTTATGATAGGATTCCAAATGATCATATGTTTGATTATTTTTATTCATAATGCAAACACTTTTTCACTAATATGTTTTTATTTTAATAATAATATCAACAATAGCAGCAACAATACTAATTTAATTTCATTAGCATTTTATAAAAACATAACATTTATCATGTGTTTAGATTATGTAACATTAGTAAAACAATCTAGTCTAATAATTTTAAATTATTTTTTTTGTACATAGTAAAAAGTCTGATTCAAATTCATGTTATATTTTATTTATAATGCATTTAAATAAATAAATAAATTGAAAAAGGCTATACTACAACAAATTTTATATCACTTAATTTTTTTAAAAAAGCTTTTTTCGGCAGTATTTTATTGCCCTCTTCAGTACTATAATATATTGTTGTGATTATTTACAATATTTTAACATATGAAATTAAATTATGTCTAAACTTATTCGCACTATTTATATGTTATAAAGTTCTTAAATTAAGAAAATAAAAATGATTTTTTTATTTTCTGTCTGTTTAATTTGAAATTTTAAGATTAGATTATGATATATATATATATATATTACACAGAGAAGGGCAATAAAAAAATTGCCAAAATAATTTTTTTGTCATTAAATAATACAATATTTACTTGTAAAATAATCTTTTCAATTTTATTTTTTTATTTATATGCAAAAAAACAACTTAATAGGTTGTATTTATTTTCACTTTACAATTTTATTATATTCTGTGAAGTGAGTTATTCCTTATACGTGTGTTTTATTATTGGCAGATAGAATAAGTCATGAATTCTATAATAATAAAAAAGATTCTTTATATAGCATATTTGGCACTGAATTATCAACTATGAATATAATCCATATCAGATTAAATAAAAAGTATCAAAAGCACATTTGATGTATTAATCCTTTAGTGTTTATTTCATTGTAATATTTGTTATAAGATTTATTTTTAGAAATGTACAGAATTTATTGAAAAGTTTTTCTTCTGAAATATTTATTTGGTTAAAAATGTTCCAATAGGTAAATCATAATTTAAAATGTGTACTTTTAAAATAAAATGATTTTAGAGAGTATCTTTAAACCTATGAGTTTTAAGATTTTTGTTGCATGAAACATGTGCTTATCAATGCAAAATTGCTTGTAAACACTAAGTCCATTTTTTATGGCCAATGGTTATCACTAATTCATGATTCTCAATGCTGTAATGACTCTGTATTAGGATTTTTTAATGTAACATTACCCTTTTTTAATATTTATCTTGATTTTATTAATTTGTTACAAGTTGTATGATATGCTGATATAATTTTATACTCCTACTCATCTACTACTACTACTACTACTACAATGATGATGATGATGTTTCGACAATAATTTTATTAAACTTTGTTTAAAAAAAGTATACAGGTTTGATTAAAAGGGTTACAGTATAGTAGCAATCTTTTTTTCCTTAGGTTTAAATAATTCAATATTTAAAATTACATGAATCACTTGTAATTTATATTTAAGTATCAAAATTTTTAAATTATTAATATATCTGCAAAAAACTTTAAGTTTTATCTTCAGGTTGCTAGAGCATAGATCAATATATAAAAATCGACATTGAACAGTTGTTTGTACTATTCTTAATTAGAGGCTCTCTGATTGCTTGAGAAGAGACTAAGTGGCCACATGTATGTCTGGAGGAGCAATACTGGAATCCCCATCCTTAAGTTGCTTATGTTTTTATAAATGTTGATGGATGTTTCTTGGTATTATAAATATTCATCAAGTAAACCAAAATGCAAATAGTATAAATGTATTAGCCCAGACTATGGGTATGATAGACTTTTGATATGAGCTTGTTAGTTGCTGAATTGAGAATTTTGGTTGCCTTGTGAGATCACAAATTTTGTTCAACACTTAGACACAAGTAGAAAATATGTTACTGTGTTTCTTCAGCTGCATATCACAGTCCACACAATGGATCAATACGTTTGCACAGCCATCAATATCTGATAAAGTATAAGATAGATAAGGCATGCAGGTTAAATCAGATTAGAAAATCAAATAATTTTGGCTCAAGTGACCATCTCCAGAATTTGTGTAATATTTGTTTATTGTTAATCAATAAAATGGGAGGAATTTAGAGCAGAAAGTGTGTTGAGATATAGCAAAGTGTATATTTTCTAGAAGGTGTATTTTCCAATAGAAGGTAATAAGGGATGTGAGATATACAGATGTTGGTGGGGCTTGTCAGAAGGTGTTATGGGAATTAGAAATTGAGGTTTTCTGAAGTGATTAAGAGTAGAGGCAAGTAGATTAATTGTCCTCTAGATTCAGAAGGTTTCAAGGTTATGAAAGTTATTTTAAGTAAATGGTAGACTAAATACTTATGAGATATAGAAACTACCTTCCTTCCCCATACAAGCTTGTTGCAAAGGGATGAAATGATAGATGCAAATATTTTTTATGAATTTAATTATAAGTGTGTAATATTTTATTTTTGTTAGAACAAATATATTAAATAATTTGAATTTTGAATAAATAAAAAGGTACACTTTGGATAAAGAATTTTTAGTGTGTGATCATTAAGTTTGTTTTGTATGTTTTGCATCATTCCATGTGCCCCCCCCCCCCAAATAAAATGGAAAGTCAAAAAATGTGGTGCATTTTTAAAAGGGTTTTGTTTGTGATTTATTGGTATACAATGACCATGCAGCCATTTTGTTAAGATTGCATTTTATTTGTGAGTGAATATAAGCATTCAGTTATTTGTATGAATAAAAGAGATCTTATTGGTGATCCTTGAAGAAATGAATTGAATAGGAGTGATTGAATTTGAATTTCTTCCATAGAGAATAATAGGTTGGTGATTAGATATAGGAAAGTAGTTGTTATTGTAGTTTCAACAAGTGTATCTATTAATGTTTTAATGTGAACTGAATCAAATGCTGCTTCAATGTTAACCTGTATAACCTATGGGTGTGTATTTTTTTCTTTTCTTGCACATCATTTTGAATTGTTTTAAACATTAGTGTACCTTGTGTAGTTGGTAAATGCTTTTTAGAAAACTGCATTGGTGAAATCAGGGGAAGCAAGTGCAACTCTAATTCATCTTTTATGATTTTTTCCAAGAAATTTATGGCTAGTGATAGAGATAGGGCAAAGGTTAGAAAGTGTAGCTATTGATATTGGTATTTTGATGAATGGAATCAAAGCTTTAATTGGATATTTTTTTCTGTGAGAGAGTTAGCAATGCTACAGAGATATCTGTTAGTAAATTTATTAAGATGAGAAAATATAAAATTGGATATTAACATGAGTTCCTGGATGATAAGCCTTGAGAATGGTTGCCAGTTTATCATTAAACTGATCAATATAGACTGATTCACGTGTTTCTGGAGGTCCAAAATATATTGGAATTGATTTGAAATCAGGATGAGTTTGTAGTTTTTTCTGGAAATGTTGGCAAATTGAATTGATTATGTTGTGACCAGCATAGGTGGACTCTTCAATTTGCAGTGCCATTGGGATTCTCATTTTGGAGGTGTGGCCCATATAATACATACTTGAATCCAAGTGTGTTGTTGACTAAGGCAGACCCTTGCTGTTTTGATTGCAAGATATTCTTTAAGTTGTTGACATGTTTTCTTGTGTGTTTGTATAAGCTTGTATATCTGCTGATAAGTATGATGGGTAGTATTTTCCATTGCAAGAAGATGTGAGGGAGGAGTAGATTGCCATGTTCAATGAAATTATGTTTATAAATGCAAGATATTTTTGAATTGGGTCAATGGTTAATCCTTCCAATTTGCCTAGCATTATATATATATATATATATATATATATATATATATATATATATATATATATATATATATATATATATATATATATATATATATATATATATATATTCCAAAACAAACATTCAGTGGTGGTTGATGGAAGATGAATTCATGTAGTTTTTTCAAGTTGTATATTGGTGATGTGTAGGTGATTTAAGTTAATTGTGATGTTTTGTGCAGAGTGATCAGAAAGCAGAGTCTGATTAATATTAAAGTCAAGTAGATTCTGCAACATTGGTGAATAGAAGCACAATTTAATGAGGGTGGCAATGTCATTTATTATGAACGGTAACTGCATTATTGGATAGAAAACTCTGTGCACTCATGAGGAGGGGAAAACTGGTAAAGTCATTTTGATTAGAGTATTGAAGGTTAAAGTCACCTAATAATACAGTGGAATGAGTACAAGATCCAATCATTGAATTAATGGTATAATGCTGGATATATTTCTTGGATGTGTGTGTGTGTGTGATGTATACAAATATGACATTGATTGCTATGATACAATGGTAAAATGTTATAATTAATAAATGAGAATTATTATAAAGAATTTTAAATGTTATGAAGATGCATGATGTGGTTATAACAAATTTGGCTCCAAATGAGGTGATGAGGTGTCTCTGAATTATGCACTGAAGAAGCATTGTTTATTTAGATATTGTGAAGTGTTAATTTTTGAGCCACTGTAGATTTTAGTTTTTAGCAGTCCAAGAACATGTGACTAAGTAATGTCTATCCACTGATTTAACTAATATAACATTGCAATGGAATTGATTCATTCCTATAATATTTAGTGAGGTGATTTTAATCTTCATTTAAATTAAAAGAGAGAAGTTTATTTGTTACATACATTAGTAAAAGAATAATAAAAGATGCTAGTTTTAGTTGCTTTTTAATTAGAATTGTTGTTGAATTTTGGTTAATGCATTGGATGTTGTGTCCTTTTGAATTATGTATTGCTGTGATTTTCTAAGTTTTCTGAAAAATAATTGGTTTCCATGGATATTTGATAAATCAGAATTATTGATAGTCAATATTTTGAGTATCAATTGTCCTTGGTTTTTTTATTTTTTTATTCTTACTCAACCTGTTTTTATTTTGTTCTCAGTGTGGGTAGTGAGGGAGTTGTTCACTGGTGGAAGAACTGATAATAATGTTTCCATTATTTGTAATGAGGTTTTGTTGACAATGTGTTTTTATTTGAAGATTAATTGGTTGAGGTGGTGGAGACTTGTCTCCTACAATCTTAGTTAACTCAGTGAAGTTGAGTAGTTGGTTATCTTGTGAATGAGCGGTTGTTTGAGTACTGTCATCATAATAAACTTGTTTTGAAGAATCATTGTTCAAGACATTAGGAAGGACCTCTTGCTTAGTAGTTGTTATATGAAGTAGTTGATTTTGATTGTTGGTACTATTGTTAAGGTTAGCATTCAATTATTCATTTTGTGGATTTAATTTATCAGATATCTTTGTTGTTAAATTTTTTGTTTGTAAGCATTGGTTCGCAAGATGTTTCCAATTACCACAGGCATAACATTATAGTTTCAAACCTTGAATATATAAACACAGGTTTGTTTCTTGATCTAGAATCTTTGTGGGAAAATTGTTAGAATCAATGTTTGGATGAAGTTGCAGCCTGAATTTAAAACTTCTGATTGTTATTGATATCTGCATATCCTTTAGGTAGATTTGTTTAAATAGGTTAACTTTTCCAAATGGTTGCATCATTTTTTGGAAGTCATTAAGTCAGTATCCAAATAAAATGTTTTTAAGCACTCCTGCGATGCAGCTTTGATGATTTTCATCAAATGTTATAAGTGCAAATTCACCCAAAGTTTTGACCTGTGTTTGAAATATGTATTGTGGTAGTTTTCAAAAAATTGAATTGCCATGTATTTAGGATTTGGGTGCTCAGCAATACTTTGTATGGAATCCTAGGGTTCGTATTTGTTAATTGCTTTATATAATAACTGACATGAGAAGTGATACAAAGATATATCTTATTAGAGTAGAAGCTCCCCAAGTGATCTGCATTTGTTCTTCTAAATATTGTATTCATTTTAGAAGGAGCAGAAAAATTATTAATTTTGTCATTTGCACTTTGCTGCTGTTTTTTTTTTTGTTGTTGTTGTTGATTACTAATAATTTCTGCATAAGTTGTGATGTATTTTGAACTTGGCATAATCGAATTGTTAATATTAAGGTCAATCACTGAATCACATGATTGACTGGTTGTCATTTTTCTTTGTTTTATCATTGATCAATTTATTAATTTTAAAGTGATGATTTAAACAATAAGTTAATCATAAATTTTACTTTGTCATTTCAAACTTTAATAATGATTAATGAGTATAATATAAGATAGTATCTTTTAAGTTGCTTACCATTCAAGTAGGCCAGCAGCTGCTGCTTCTATTATTGTTATTATTATTATCATCATCATTGACATGACCACTATCATTATTATTATTATTATTATTATCATCATCATCATTATTGTTGCTGCCACTTCTGCTGTTGTTATTATTATATTTAATAATAATATTACGATTGCTACTACTGCTACTATTATTATTAGAGGTAGTTGTGGTAATTATGTGCATTTCAACACTTTCATATTAAGAGATATATACAAATAAGTATTAATGCAATGAATAAAAACAAAATTAATAGAAAAACACAAGTATTTATTATATATATATATATATTATAACTCTCTAGTTTTGCATTAACATGTATCTTACATCTCACTTTTTGATGTTCACTTCTTGTGTTAAATTTATTAAGAACATTACAATCTTGAAATGCATATTTTCTGTTAGTCAAATTATAATCCAATTCTACAATATCTTCATTTGGATGCTTCCATGTTCATTTAATTTTTCTCAAAAAAAGAATTCATAACAAGGTTTTTTTTTTCTCTGAAAACTCCACAAGTCTATGACTTCTTTCATTTCTATCACCATAACCAAATTTAGCTACAGCACTTTCATCTTTTAATTGTTTGACAACTCTTGCACTAAAGTTTTTCATAACAATTTTAAAATGTTGTTTAGTCTGATCAAAGGCCTTTTGTACATCCATATAAATCCTCTACTTTGTCATCACCAATGAGAACTTATTGGGACATAAACCTGAATTACCTGCACTTGATATCAGTTATTAAGTTGAATAATTAATTTTGCCACTGTATTTATTCACAATTGATATTCCTAATCTTCAGAATCATTCTAACTAATTTAAATTAAAACTTGCTAATCATTTTCAAGTATTAACAGATTTTGAACATGATTCTGATTTTTTATATGATGGTCAAATAACCAATATAAAACTTATTTGTCCACAATGTACATATATAATAATCATTGTCCACAATGTACACATATAATAATCAATGTGAATAAGATTGAAATAAATAACTAATTATAATTATATTTATTTAATTATCAAATGGGTTTTCATCTCTTATTGAGACCATTTCAAAATATAGTTATGTTCATCACATGATCAATTAATTATGCTCACTCCACCTATTGGACATTGTTCACCTTAAACATTATTATTAACTTTATACTGTACATATAAATTTATAAATAAATAAAATAAACTACTAATAACCTTTAAAATTATACATATATTATTTATATATCTATATGAATAAATAAATATTCTATATAGTTAAAGATCTGGCAAATTAGGTGGGAAATGGCATTATTAGATAATTAGACGATTTTAAAAATGTAAAATTATAAATGGAAATTTATAAAAGGGATAAGAAAGAGGGGGATAGAATATTGATTTATATAGATATACAAACAATGTATATGTATTTGTATGGTTTTAAAGATTGTTATGTAGTTTATTTTACTTTGTTTATTTATTTATAGGTTTATATGTATAATGTTAATAATAATGTTTAAGTAATTAATTGAGATTGCGCTTTACGCAGGTAAATAATATCCAATAGGTGGTCTGTTAATTGGTCATGTGATATATAAATTTTATATCTTGAAAAGGTCTTAATAAGAGATGAAAGACAGCCGCTTTGATAATTAAATAAATATATTTATAAGTAATTCTTTGTTTCAATCTTATTTAGATTGATTATTATATTAAATACATATATGATTGTGATTTGAATGAAATCAATAGGAAGATAACTGACACATTTTTTAATAACTGCAACAAAGATAGCTTGTACAAAAAAGCAACAATTGCCCAGTAAAATTTCTACTGAGACAAGACAATTTATGAAGAAAAAAAGGAATATGAAAATCTATAAAAATGATGCATAAAGAAGAATTGATTATCTCAAATTTTAATAAAATTATATAAGAAAGTATAAAGCTGTAGAAGGAAATAAAAGTCTCAAGAATGTAGAACTATGTCTTGGTATTGGTAGTTAAACTTATTTCTGCAACAAGAAAAAAAAAAAAAAACTATTACTAAAAAGAGAGGTGACATCATGAAATATGTAGAAGAGTTTTAACAAGAATCATATAGCAATAAAGAACAAGGAAAAGCATCTCTTACAATTATTATATTTTTGAATTGCACACAGTTTTAAATGAAGAAGTAAAACAAGCAATTAAATTTATGAAAATGAAAAAAGCTCCAGGTAATGATGGAATTATAATCGATATCTTAAAAGAAATAGTAGAAGAAATATAAATTGTTTTTGGCAAAGTTATATACTATCTAAAGATAAATGGAAGAATGCAGTGTTAATATTAATATTTAAAAAAGTTCATAAAGAAAATATAAGAAATTATAGAGCGATCAGATCAGCCTTTTATCAATTTTGTACAAAATTTTTACCAAAATAATTACAAATTGTCTACAGCAAACTTTGGATTTTAAACAAATGAAAGACTAAGCTGGATTGAAAGTGGTTTTAGTACCATGGATCATATCCAAGTATTGAGCAAAGTTATAGACAGGACTAATGAATATGAGTTGCCATTTTGCTTTGGATTTATAGATTATGAAAAGGCATTCAATTCTGTATTTATTCAGTGATTAAAGCATTCGATTATCAAGTTATAGACCTAGGATATTGTCATATTCTGAAGAATATTTATATAAATGCAACACCAACAATTAGATTATGTAATAATACTAGGATGATTAACATTAAGAAGGGTGTATGACAGGGTGACTTTTTATCTCCAAAACTTTTTACAGCAGTTTTGCAAGAACTACTTTGTGGATTAAAATGGAAAGCTAATGAATTAAAGTTATTTAAGTCATCTAGATTTTGCATATGATGTTGTTTTTGCAAATAATGCTTTAGAACTTCAGGAAATGTTGCCAGAGTTATCAAGTGAACTCAAGAAATTAGGATTAAAGGTAAATGTTAAAAAGACTAATGTAATGTGCAATGGATTTTCTCAAAAGAAAAAAATGAAGATTGATAATGATGAGTTAGAAGTTACAACTATAAATACATTGGTCAGATTATTACTACAGATGGAAATATAATGAATGATATTAATCATAGAATTAAACTTATTTGGATTGAGTGCTTTCAATAGAAATAATTTAATATTAAAATGAAATATGCCTATGTGTTGAAAAGGAAGGTTTTTAATAAATGAATCTGAAAATTGGACACTTAACAGAAGAATAATACAGAAACTTCAGACCACTCAACAAAGTGTAGAGAAATGTATGTTAGGAGTAACAAAAAGTGGTTGAAAATACATAGGTGAGAGAACAAACAGGTTTTATTTGACATCAATAAAAGAATTTAAGAGTCTAGAGTGAAGATGGGCTGGATATATTGTTAAAAAAGATGATAATAGATGGACAGTTGAAATTTTATTCTAAGAGATTGTAAAAGATCTAGAAAAAATCACATGTGAGATGATTGAAATAAGTTAATGGGATAATGTGAAGAAAAAAGGCTAGAGATAGAGAAGATGGACTGAATTTGGAGAGACCTTCATCCTGCAGTGGATCGATAATAGTTGAAAGTGATAATAATACATGATGTAATATCATAGCAAATTATTTTAATTACAGTTTAATTCTTTTTAATATTAGTAATAAAACAATTACAAACAATATCTATATTAATAAATTTTTCATTATACATTTTTTGCAGTCTATTAATGGAAGATTTATTTAAAAATGAATTACTATTGTTTTTAATATTAAGTATATGCATTTCACTTAACAAATGAGTAGGCACTTTTAATTCTATCTTTGATATATATCCATTAATATCAATTTCTTATTTATCTGACATTTTCATGTATTTAAGCAAAAAACATCACATGATCACCATCTCTATACTAGCACATAATTGTTGTAAACTACTGTATGGATAGTTTTGCCTTTGTTTATTTAAGCATACTTTTTTCACTTAATATTGTTCCTACATTTAACTTTTCTCCATTTATTAAGATAATAAATGTTTTTCCCACATTATGAACTCTAGATTAAATATAAACTAAATCTTGATTCCATATATAGAATCACATTCTAACAATGAAACAATAAGAGAATAGAATAGCATGTACTTATTATGAGGGGAAAGATCTCTTTCATGTCTCAATATACATCCCAATCATTTTTAAGCTTTCTTTATAATATATTTTGTATATGCATTAACAATAATGATCCTTAAATCAATAACAACATCTTTATATATAATATATTTTTGTCAATCTTATAATAATAAAGATCTGTTTGTTTTATTAATATAAAAAACAATTCTTGCTTGGCTTATATTTACCTTCATATTATTAAATTTACACCAATTATTAAAATATTTAAAATTTATTTGCAGTTCAATATGATCCTCATAAATATCAGATTCCTTTAAATAATCTACAATCATCTGCATAAGTAAATATTTTAGCATAAGATGATAGAATAGAAATAGATCTCTAGTTTCCAAACTCATACTTATTCCATTTTTGTATACAAGTACAATCTAGAAAATTTTAAAAATGTCAAGAATAATATATTTATTAATTGATAAGCTGATGATATATTGTAAAGGAGCTGTCAAACAGTAAGAACAACCCTTAATAATAAAATTAGAAATATCATTAATATTCCAAAAATTTACATTATCAATATTATCTGAAAAATTATTTTTCTCCTTAAGGGGATCTGGTGGTATTTTTAGACTATTTTGCATGTTTATAAAGAAATCATTCATAAAAATGAATGTCAAAAATTAAAAACAAAAAAAAATTAATTGCCTTAAAATTTACAAAGAGCTTTACAACAATTAAAATACAGTGCTATACTACTTCTAATACATTAATCTGAATTGGTGTTTATTCTGTCACTTAAATTCTCCCAAAAGATGCTAAGTGTAAGGAATTGTATATCTACATTCACAATTTTTGTATTGGATTAGCAGAATTAGTTACTGAAGAGTAAACAATAGAGATCTCTGGGAATAAAAATTGCGCTATAGGCTTTATTTAAAATAAACTAGTTAATGAACTGACTCGGTTTGGCAAAGTGTAGACAGTTGCACTCTCAAAACTAAAAATTTCTGATTTCCCAATTAAAGCAAGCTAAAACATAATTTCAATTTGGACAATTACTTGACTTATCATACAAATTATTACTAATATTTATATCAGATTATACTGTACTAATCAGAAATACAGCTTTCGTAGCTAATATCTTTATTCTACATGTGTTCTAAACCCTAATTTTACTACCTCCATCATTAGTTCTGTGCAATAATAAAGTTTTGTTGAATATGGATTGATTGTCTAGACTTGCAAGATGGGAAATATTATTATTAAAATTCTGTTCTGTGTTTTGTATAGACAACACTTAAATACACACAATATATTAACTTATATATATTATTAAATCACATCCTGCACTGTTATGCATAGTGATGAGAATAGCAAACTCATAGTTTAAAGATTCTTATATCAATTTCTAAATAATAAATTTTTTTTTAAAAAACCTCAAAATTTAATCAAATAATATGTTGGGCTATGTCCATCATCTATTAATAAATGTTTAATGTATAGAAAATTTTAAAGTTTATTTAAACTTTTCAAATACAAACAACTTGTTAGTAATAACACACAAATAGCCAATACAAATTAGTAATTATTCAATGTTTCAAGTAGTATTATTTTCCACTCTTCTTCAAGTGTTGCTGGTCTGACCAGTGACAGTATTAGCATAGGAGTTGAACTCTCATGAAAAAAAAATAGAACTGTTTTGTTTAGACTATCATTTTGGTGCTGTAATATTAATTAACCTTCTGAACAAATAGAGTAAAAACAAAATTTAGTTGATTTTTTTAATTTAACAAAAGAATCTATTGCACTCATTAGTGCCCATTTGGCACTATAAATCATGTGTTGTTAGTTAGTTGTTGTTTTTTAAAATATATATATATGAGCTGTTCCTAGAGTGAAAATATGTAATCTATGACATTAATTTAATTATGTTTCGATGTGATGATTGCCATTGTGTCTGAAAATCTCAAAGCAAACCACTGTTTAATAGAAAATATATTCAAAGCACTTTAGATATTATCTTTTAAATTATTCCAGTAATATGATCTCAAAGACCAGTTACATTTTTGATTTTTCTATGAATTTGAGGAATGTGCTAATCATAATTGAGATCCTTTATAGTCAATTTGACAATTTGGAAAGCAATTATTGAGTTAATCCTAAGAATTTTTGTTTAATAGTATGTTAATTAACTCTGAAGAAAGTTTGCAGTGATAATATTAATTTAATTTGTTAAATGATTTAATACTATTCTTACAAAGTTTCAGTTTGAGGAAAATATTTGAGGATATGGCTGTTTTACAATGCTTTCAAATTTTTATTTAATTTCATTAATCTTAATGTTTTTAATTCTACAACAATTCTTTCTGGTATGTTCATCTTCATCGATATGAGTCTGAATAAGAAATAATTAGAAGTCAAAACTTGAGCAGTGAGCCAAAAATATATCCTTGATCTGCATTTTTTTGTAAATGCATGTGTTTGTGTAATATACAATACCATTATCCAATATCAAAATAGCTTTGATTTAATCAAAATAGATGATTCACTTTAGGATCACCTCTGGAATAAATTTCACAGTGAGATTGTTGAGCAAGTAAATTAAAATTATAGCAGAAGGTTTCCACATAGTACACTTCAATTAATGAAATAATTTATCAAGTGGAATTAATAATATCATTATGTGCTTTTTTAATAGAAAATTAATAATATCATTATGTGCTTTTTTAATAAAAATATTAATGTTTTGTTATTTAAAAGTCATGTGATATTTGCCTTTAGCTTTAGGCTCTGTCATTCCACTTTTGTACTAAATCACACGGCTTTTTAAGTACATAACTCACATGTAAAAAGAAAAGAAAAGAGCAATATGAATACATAGCGTTAAGGATATCATTTTTGTATTATAAAAATTGAATTTGGTAATATAAAAGATTGCATGTAATTAAATAATTGTATTAGTTAAATTATGAGAGAGGAGAAAGCATTTTATCCTCCAGTGGGCTCATCAAGAGCTAATGACCAGATAATCGTTCTTCATTAATTAAAATAATTTAAATTACAAATAAATGTTTAATTGGGAAAATACAAAAATGTTGGATAGAGAGGAAAAGGTACAAAAAAGAAAATTCAAAAATGCTGTTCACATGATAGTGGCGAATAACACTATACCTTATATATAAAATTTCTATTGATTTGTTGCTTTTGGCAGGGTGGTTCAGTTTATTAGAGTGTAAGATTCAATAATCTAAGGGTCCAGGTTCGATTCCTATGCTAACATTGTTACTGATCATGCCAGCATATACTAATCTATGGGTTAAAGACATCCAATGCTTAATATTACAAGATGAAAATGGTCCAATATATAAATACAACTAAAATATCATCATCACAAAACTTCAGGAAAACAAATAAGACCTCACATTTGAACTGATATTTATGAATTTATTAATTACAAAGACAAGTTTGATAATTAAATTTTTATAACTGATTATGTGATAACTATGTTTATTTTTTTAAATACAGTGTAAATGTTTGTTTAGTTAATATATATACGAACATATATATTATGTGGAAATAGTTTAGTATATTAATTAATTTCCAAATTTATTAAAATTTAATTATTACACATTTATTAATATTTACAAAGAAAACAAAGTTTAAAAGCACTAAAAATTTTATTCGAAGTAAATGATTTTTTTATCCCAAGGAAAAAATTTAAATATAGTAATGTGATCAAGAGTTACCGAGAAGTGATTTTTGACACCTCGTCTGTTTTTCATATCATTGCTATTTGATCCTAGGTTGAGAATTTTAGCCGACTAGCACGTTGTTAGAACAGTTGTTCGTTCGAAGTATGGCCCGTTCTGCGTACCACCAGCGCGCGTCTCCACTCTGTCTAGCACACAGCTGCATAACTTAATATTGCTCCGGCATCTAACCCCGACACATTGAAAACCCGGAAACAACCTCCAGATTATGAACAGCAATTATTCTTGATATCCACTTGCCGTCTCATGATACAAGAAACTTCTATCCCAGTTATCAATGTTAACAGAATTACTGATTGGCTGACGATATTTAAAAGTACTTTATTTAGCTTACACGCCAATATAAACAATTGACTATAAAAATGTTAAAGTTGTTTCAATTATAAAACACTATCAGTTTGAGGGGGGAGGGAACAAAAATATTAACATATGTATCAAGAAAATATGGAAACATTTGTGACAGGCAAAATAATTAATGATCAAATTTAAAAAAAAAAAACAGAATAGGTTTTGTATTTAACATATGTGTAAGAATATGTAAAGCAGATGTATTAATTTATTTTATTTTTGATTAAATTGTACGAGTAGTATTAAATATATTTCAAACTTTCCATTGCACTACATATTAAATATATGTATGTACTTTTCTGCCCGAAAGCAAATCCGGTATATTTCCGTCTTCTATTGATTTGTTTCCTAATTTAAGACTTTCTTTGAATGAATATGTGTTAAGTTCTGTGCCTGAAGATAGTTTAAATATGTAGGCAATACAGTATAACGACCAAGTACTATTGCTTATTAATGATGGAGATTAAATGGAGAATGGAAATTTTTCCCAAAAATGAATTGCTAATTAAAGTGAATGCATTGTTTTAACAATCATTATGGAAGCGGAAAAGATTTCTGATTTTCTTAATAAATAACACAGTAGTTTTCAAATGCCCATCTTTAATATGATTTGTAACAATCAATGGGCCAACCATCACTAACCATTTAACGTTTGCGCTCACTACTATATTACCTAATTATTTCAACTTATCTTTGACAGAGAATTTAGCATATACATACGTGAAGTTTAATGAACCAACCCGGGATATAAATTTTTGCCACAAGCTTTAAACATGTTAAAATTTTTGACTTAATTAAATCAATACAATCAAACTTGGTCTTTGTATATGATATTTTGCCACTTCCTTTCTTATCCTGTCTGGTTCGATGCAATGGTAAGTTCAAGAAATCAAAGCTAGATGTGTCAGTTCCTGAAACTATAACTGCGACTTATCTTTTAATAAAGATTCATTTAGACTGCAAAGAGTAATGAAGCAAATTGCTGAATTTCTCTTCTTATTGAGTTTTTACTGGGTGCTGTGAAGGTTAAACAAGGCGCTTTAAGAATTAATATGTATAATGAGCTGAGTGGATAGTTAGTTTAGTTTACATGACACGGCTCCTGTATATTACAAAAATAGCAAATAAAGGTCTCCAGTTTTGTACAAGGTTTTGTATAGTGAATATTTTATGCAACTTTGATGAAATTCACTAGTATTTTTTTTAGCAGGGTAATCCTGCCTGGTTGTTGTTATGATATTTATTACTATCACCATATTATTACTATGATTTGAAAAATTGATTTCTTCATATAGATTTGGTTAAACTAGTTTACAGCAAGTTTGTAATCCACCTTTAACTTTATATTAAACTTTAATCTATTTCTTTCTATTTAGATGTCATTGATTTGATATATTGCTTAATGATACAACTAAATAAAATTATTATTATATCTCTCTCATCCTCTCTACCTTGCTTTAGATTAACACAGGACCCAAACACTTTTAAGTTTCACATTCTATCAGTCATCTTTTTGCTCTAATTATAATGAATTATGTGTTTGTATAGAAACATTTCAATATTTTCATTACATGATCAACAATTTGGAGTTTAATCTTTTTCTCATTTTTTTTTTTTTGTCTACTGGATTAGAATGGTCTTACTTGTATATAAGTGGATTATTTTGACAATATTTACTGCTTTATTTACATTTACTGTGATGGGATTAGGGTTATTATTAAATAATATCTTAAGAAGATTAGAAAACAACTGTCAGTGATTAATTTAGAAATGGTGCAGTCTGCTTCATCAGTGAAATAACCGAATCATAATCATGTGATCCATTATAAGTAGACAAGTAAATTCTTTAAATTATTAATTAAAAGTTATCAATTGTCATAATTAAAAAACTATAGAACAAGCATCTTATCTCAGCTAAATGAAGACTTATGCAATGATTTAGTAGCTGTTGTTTTTTAATTTCAGAAACAAACAAAAAGAAAAAATTAAAGGTGAGTTTTGCAATGGCTATAAAAATCAATCTATAAACACAAATATATCTATATGCAGTCTTTTTTTTTGCTTTTTCTACAACAAGATTTTATAAAAGAATTTGAGATCTTTACTAGTAGTAGCTCTGTATTGAATTCCATCCTTATCATATTCTTCTAATGATCAACATTATATCTCTCTAGATGCCTTTGAAATACATGTGGGATCTGTCTCTTCCATAAAACCATAATCAAGTTTATTAAAAAATACTTTTTAGGAAGACTGTTACTATTCCTTTTTTGTCACATGCTCAATTCAGGAAAATTGTTCAGAACTTGTGAGTTTTCAAGTAAATGAAGATGGCAGCCTATATTTTTGATAAATCTACAATTTTGAGGATCCACAAAAAATGCATGCTAGAAAATGTCATATTTAATAATTACATTTTATTTTTTATTACTGTAATTTTTTAAAAGAAAATTACTCTGCTTTACAATTTCTTTTATTTTTGGATTAACTTATTAACAGAAAAATACATATAAATACAATATTTATACTTTATTTATATTGATGGCATGCAATCATATTGTGACTATTAACACACACTTTTCACCAAGGCAGGATCTAATATCTTTGGAAATAGTCTACTGTATCATGTTCTGTGACAGGAAGGTCTCAAATTTTTATCATTATGACAATTGACCAAAAAAAAAAAACTGTTGGCAAAAAGATACACATGAATTGAACCAAAGTACAACAATGTTAAGAATGTCTCACCACTTCCCACATAAAATATATATAAAAAATTGAAGTAAAGCTTCTTAATGAAATTCATTGGAATTTATTCCTTTTTAAAAATTTAACAATTGATTTATTAATTTTGTTTTAATTTAACAACACATGTCTGGTAGATTATAAGCTCTCAAAACTACATTTATCAAAGGTATGGAGTGCCATCTTGATTTACTTGAAAACTCACAAGTATCAAATGCTCTCCTATGATAATAGATTCAACATCACATCCACCAAACTGAAGAACCTATTGATTTATCTTGTGATTTTATCATTATGTTTTATGAATACTGTGGAATAGTCTTAAATAAATTTCTTTGTGTTTTTCTTATTTTGATAAAGAATCCATACTTCAATTTCACACAATAAATTTTGTACAACAATGGTCTTATATTTAACAAATTTAATTGAAGTTAATCACTTTGATAAAATAATTTACCTTTTAAATTGTTAAATGCAGCAACAGCTGCATAGTGAAATCTGTTCTGCACCTCAACATCGAAACCTGTCTTTCTACCTAAAAGGCTGTCAAAATATTCATTTTTTGTTTCACGTATTCAAATCTATAACAATCCAAGTTAAGATATTTTTCTAAAATATCTCAATATTAATTATTAAATCAAAGACTTTATAGATCAAATCAAAACAAGATGTAATATCATTCTTTGAATTAACAAAAATATCATAATCATCAGCATTTTGTGAATCTAAAGCCAAGGATAAAGTTCTTGGTTGTATTTTTATTGTTAAAACAAGTCTTGCATTGGTGGGCGAGAGGTCAGCATGACTGCCTTGCATTTTCAGGCAGTTGCCCGGGTTGCGGGTTCGCATCCCGGCCGATGCTATGACACTTAAAAAAAACACTACTATCAAACTTACATTGTATTTAAGTTTGCTTTATACCTGCTTTATAAAACTGCTGTAAATTGTATGTAATAAAAGTAACCATGAACAATTTGTATGCAATAGGAGTAACCATTAACAATTTTCATTTCCAACAATTTAAACTTTTTATCATCAATATTAAAGCTTTTTTTCCTAATGTCATATTATGGAATCTATATGGTACACAAATAGATAATTTCAAATCTTACTACAAATCTTTTCAATTAATTTGAATGTAAGGTTTTGATCAACCCAAGATATATATAGCATACCTTTGCTCATGGTACTTTTTGTTCATTTGCATGACAACACATATTATGTCTAATGCTTTTGGGGTTTTTTTAAAGACAATTTAGAAACTCTATGAATTGAAGTAACTTACTCAATAAAATTATTGAAGGCATTTTTGCTGCAGTCTGTAACTATGATATTCTACAATAGATATTGCAAACTTTTGATTCTCTTTATTTTTGTAAATTGGAACAATAGAAAAATGCTTAAGTTTAAACAGTCAAATTTTTGATTTTATATATTCTTAAAAAATTATAACCATTTTAAAATAACATATAATCATGTTTAAAACTTTTCATATCTCAAGATTATAATGGATAGTTTTAACATCATCAAACTAAATATCTTCATCCAAAATCTAAAATAGTTGTTAAGATAGAAGTACAATTAAAAGTAGTCACCAAATCATTATTCAAAAAGTAGGCAAAATGATTATTCCATCTACTTGAAGTATACTTATCATATTTAAAAAAAGTTCCTTCCATTTACTTAATTAAATTATGATATCATTTTTCATATCCATTGTTATTTTCAGTGCATAAAAAAGACTTAAAAATTGCCATAATCAATAAGTAAATGCATTATTCTTTTCAGTTTCAGTCCTCTGTATTATTTTTAAATCTGCATGACAAGGGATGGATGTTTATTTTTTTTAATGAATCTAAGAACAGATTTGCTTGTATTTACTGCAAACTCTTTAAAATAATTTTTATTTCATACTGATAATATTGAAAATCAAAACTAGTAATTTTAGTATTGAATAGCTGTTGAAATTTAATACAAACAGTAGTTGCCTTTAATAAACATCACATGACTTACATTCAACATATTACATCATAGTACTATTATAACTACATTCCAGCTAATTCGGCTTTTGATCTTGATCTGTAAGATCCAAATGCATTAGATCCAGATTTCTCATTAACAAAGCTATATGCCAGAAATTAATATAATCATATTAATAAGATAGTACTGGATGTGATTATAATAAGCTTTCATCTATACTTATTAATTATTCAGTATTATGATAGATTATTCTTTAATAAAGAACAATTATTTTTTCTAATATGGAGGATCTATCTTTAAAGAAACTATACCATTTTAACATTAGAAATCTATGATTATTTCAACAATATTAAATTTTTTAACATTCCAACTCCTAATTAGAACATTGTCTGTAAGACAACATTATTTTATGTGAAGATGTATTCAAGTTCCCATACAATAAATTTTCTGCCTAAAGAAAATGTTCATAATAGTCATTTTAAATCTTCATGATGATCACCACCAAGTTGATTATCTAGAAAATTTGTAATGAGTCTAAAATATTTTTTCAGATAACCATTATATCTAAGTAATCATTCACCATTGATCAGAGAATAATATAAATCTCTGAAAAATCTAGACTATATGATCGCTACCAATGTGCTGGCCATAAAGAAGAATTATATTTTTCAAGAAAAAACATCTTCCATCACTGGTAGGAAACATCATACAATCCTTAAAGACAATTAAAGTATATATGTGGAGATTGATTATCAGTAATATATATATATGAATATATGAATGAATGCAAAAAAGTAAAGGAGATCATATAACAACAATACTTCTAATAAAGACCCATCAATTTATTTGGATGATTGTGCACAAAGTTTATTTTTCCTGTCAATCAAGTTTATTTCTAAACAAGCATTAAATTCTGAGTCTGCCTTTCAACATTATTTCTACAGACTGTATCTTCTAAGCAATTTTCTTATCCACAATTATCAATTATTCAGTTTGTTATTACTATGTTTGTAGCTTCTAAGAATATAATTACAGATAAATGTGTGCCTTATACACAATAGGACATAAAATATGAAGATAGAAGATGTCATATCAGGAAAAAAATTTGTAAACTTCTGATAATTTGAATAGCTATTTCTGTTTTCATTATCAAATTTTGTCATGAGTTTGTGAGGCCAATGAAATGAAATTGGATATGTTTTTCTATATGGAATAGTGGGTATGTATCATATGTTATATCCTCTTCTATATTTTAAAAATTATGTTGCAATAAGTACATTAAAGTTGAGTAAAAATAACCAATAAAAAATTTTAAGCTTTAATAATCAGTATCAGAATTTCTTGATGAGCTGTTTATTATTTATTCTAGGAATGAGATGCTGGCAGTCATATGGAGATTTAGTTTAATTAGCATGTGTGTCTCCCAGAGACTGATCTTTGATTGGGACATGGTTAATTTTGTTATTGTAACCTTTCAATGAATCTAATAAGTTTGCTCATAGTTCTTTTACAGGAAGAGATTTATCAGTTGGAATTATATTTAATATATTTTAAAGCAATATCTATATGACTGATAGAGATGATACTAGATTTGAATTTTTTTGTATTTAGAATACTTATAATTAGTGTAGTCCTAGATAATTTTTTATCCATATGGAGTAATAATTGCTGAATTGTAATGGCTATAATTTTTCTTGTCTATGAGCATTTGTTACATAAGTAAATGTTGAAAATAAGTTTTATATCTATGAGCTGATAGTATATAATTTTTCTGCTGCCAAATTGGTTGAAAAAGACCAACTTTGTGCACATTATGTTTATTTAGTCAGAGATAAGACGAATTGATTTGCTTTTTGCTCTAATTTTCTTTATGTGGTTTTTTTTTTTGCTGAAATACCAAGACAGAATAGAAATCTAATAAATTTGGAAGGTTTATCTTAGAATAGTTTGCTGTTTTATGTCTTCATTGAAAAGATTAAAAAAAAAGTTTATATTGACAGGAATGATATTCATTTATGTATTTTTCTATAATGTCCCACAAGTGTTTTTTTTTTTTTTTTGGTATTGACTAATGTTTGTAATAGTAAATTTATTGGCATTAAATCAAATGCCATGGAAATATTAAATTGCACTACAGTACTGTACTATAAGATTGATTTTCTATTTCACACTGTATCAAGTACTACTTGAAACAAAATTGCAGTTTGCCCTATTGATCTTACTTTTTTTGTGAAATGAGTGTCTGAAAATTGACATAGAAGATAAAACTCTTATTTTTTATTATAGATTTTAATAATTTTATTCCTAATAGACACAAATATTGGTCCTAAAATTATTTAGAGAGAATGAGATTTTTTGTGTTTAAAATTGGGTATAATCTTAGATTCTGTAGATTATTTTTTTTAGGAAAATTGTGTCATCTCTATCAGCAGGCACTTTATAAACAAACTCATGTGCGCAAGTGTGAATTTTATATTCCTGGATGTTATAAGTCTTGCAGTGAGACTAGTTTTACTAAAATATCATTTGGGCTAAACAATTTTTGTTCACCTGGATTTCTCATATAAAGAGAAAGCTAATTAATTTTTTTCTCCTGTAGTTTTTGATTTTGAGAGATTGTTTAATGATTCAAGCATTATGAGCAATCCTCCCATGAATGTAATTATGGAGAACTTATTTTTTAGGTGGACAATCTAGTACTCATTTTATTTAGTATTTTGTTTATGTGTGAGGGTTATCTATTAATGCTTTTTTTACATTATATATTTTCTTTGAATTTACAATATAACTTTGTATATTTTACATAATGATTTTATGTTTGTTATGATTTTGGGAAACATTGTATAATCTTTTTATGGAGTTTATCTTTGAGTAATAAAAGTTTTGATGGTGAAGTGATGACCCTGGAAACACGATGAAATTTATAAATGCAGACTCTCTAAATTCAGTGTTTTAGTTTGAATAATTAAATACACATTTCTAAAATGCTGATTTCTGGAATTCTTAATGGAAGAAGTACTGTTATTGTTCTGTCCATGGCTTTGTTTGATATTTCTGCTAAGATCTATATATTAACTATAATTGCAGAATGAGCTGATAAAAGTTAAGGGTGAAGTGAGATATGTGCATGTTGGTGAAACATTGGGAAATAAAAACTAGATCAATTAGAGATTTAAAAAAAATATCCTTAAAGGTGTTGCATTTGATGGCAGATAATCTTTTCACACATCAGTGGAAAGTCATGTGAGTCTATTTAGATGCAAATACTTGATATGACATATTAAATTCTTCAAATAGAATTTTTGACTGTGAAGAAGATGTGAATTTTGAATCCAATTTTGATATTTCCCTATTTATTATGGTCAAACCGAGTAGAATATGTAAGTGAATTATATTTATTATAATTTTTGGATACTATAATATAATTACCAGAATACTGGTATTGAAGAATATTTTAAAGGCTGTGAATGGAAATTTCTTATAATTATTATTCCAACATCTGAGAAAGTAATGATAAAAATCTGAAAAGGCTGGGTATCCATATCTATCTAAATATACTGATATGTTGGGAACTATTATATATTCTGGTTTTCAGAAGTCCTAGCACATGTTGTGTCTATCTATTTTGATTGTTAAATGAATTAATTCCAAGTTTCATTTTTATTCAATAAATTTAACTGATTTCCCCATGAAGAAGCAAACAAAAAATGATTAAGATCTATAACTATGTCATTCCATTTTATGATTCCATAAAGTTTTTCTACTTTTTGGTGACCATTTGTCCTTTCCTTTGTTTTTAAATATTTATTCTTAGATCTGGATTAATTTGATTTCTGTTTCTGATTTTTTTCCAATGTCAATTCTTCTTAATTTCTCTCTACATCTTGCTATATAATTATGTTATTATCTTCTATTACAACCTGTGTCACTATGTTTATTTCAGTGGGTTTCTGAGTTCCAACATTTTTCTTATTTCAGTTCATAACTCTTCATTAAGTGCATCACTTTTTGCTCTGTTTTAAGTCTTCCTCTATTTTTGCATGTGGATCTGTAAATATTTTTTATGGAGTGATTGTACTCATGCCTCTATTTCTGTTTCACATCCTTCCAAATGTCTAAAAAATATTTGATGCAGTTTTATTATATATAATATGTTATTCCATATTAACTAAACTGTCCTTTTCTTTATCATTGCTTTCTGTTGAGAAATTGAGAGTTGTGTCTTTTTTCTTATTTATCTTGTTGTGAATTCTGTTTTGTTGATCATGTTTATCTATTTGTATACAATTTGATTGTTTTGATATTTCTTTAGGTGTTTCTGTTTGTGTGGCATTTACTAATGGATTTACATTTCTGAATAGTGACAAGTGGCTGTACTTATATTGCAGCCTGTTCATAATGTATTTGGGCAGTTATTTGCAATGTGATCTTTTTATTTATATTAAAAATATTGAGGTTTTAAGTTTTTAATTACTAATGATAGCATTATTTTGGGTCCATTATTTATGTTAGTATGACTTGTATGGTGATTTCTTAGAAGCTTTATTTGGAAAGCAAAATTGTTTCTGTATACTGAGATCAATGTGTCTTGTTGATAGATTACTTAAAAAATTTAGTATTGTTTTAAATGGGCTAGAAAGTCTCTTCAAATCTTATGAATAATTTAAATATGTATTTTTATTATATCTATGATGAATTTATGCATAATTATTAAGTGTTTTAATTGATTTTTTTAAAGATGTCTCTCCATTCTGTAGTATGGAAATCTATAACTATATATTTAGAGTTTGAGTATTCTGTTATTTTTAACATATTATCTTAACTTATTCTTGTTAATGCTTCAAATAATAGGTTACATAAAAATTTATATAATGAGTTGGGTATATTTAATATCATTAAAACTATTGATGTTTCTGTGGAAAACAATGTAACAGTAAAAAAAAGAACTCTTGAGATTGTCCAATTAAAATTTCTTGGTTATTGTTTCCTATTTTTCATAAATTCAATTTTTCAGGTTTTGCCCATATTCACTTGTGCTAAAGATGAATGTAAATTCTGCTATTGTATATTCAGTTTTTGTATATTTGTAAAAATAACCTTATAAAATTTTTGTCCAGAATTTATAATTTGTGGTCCAATATCTGAATTAATGTTGACCAAGAAATTTGCTATTTCTAAAGTGCTTTCTTGTTCTGTATTTGTTTTGGTGATGTTTGTGTATAATATTTCAGGCCATTATTAAACAGAAATTCTTGTCTGTTATTTGTGAAAAGAAATGAAAAAAAGTACTAATTCTCATCTTTTCTGCATTTTTAAGAGTTATAAAACTCTTACTTTTATTTAAATTTTTCTTCTTGATCTTAAAATAAATATTATTTTGATTAATTTTATTCAAAATGATTATTGTATCTTTTAGGTAGTGCTATCATCTTGTTACTAAGAGTTATTATTATTATTAGGAGTAGAACTGAAATCAAAACCACATATAAATGATAAATTTTTTGGTTTATAACTTATTCATATCATAATATACATTTATTATCAAAAATAATTACTGTGGCTTATATGCCATATGTTTTTGATACCTAATGAAAGATGAGTCTTAAAAGTTTACTTATTGTTAACAATTTTTTTGCAATATTCACACATCTATTTTTTAAAAATATGTGAATCGGCTATAAAAAATAATACTTATAGTATAAATGCTTACATAAAGAAAAAGTTGCATTGTATATTTAAATGCATTTTAATAGTATGTAGAAAAACATTAAGCCATGTTTTGTATACAAAAGCTTTAAGTTCTCTAAGGATTATTGTTGTATATAATTCTCTCACTAATTCAAGACTGCTCACAAAGACTTAATAACATTTATAATGTCATTGATATAGCCATTGGAAAATTTATAACATTTTATTGGAAACCAAGTGTAAACTGTAGATCAAATTTTATTCTCTGAAATATTCAAATAGGACAGCTTTGATATGTTAATTCAAGCTAATGAATGATCTAAGATAATACCATAATATGACTATTCAAATAATAACAATTCCATCATCATTTACTCTCAAAAGAAGATAATTTGATTGGGTAATTTTTTTTTTTGACAGGCACCAATAACTAAACTATTCCAGTTGTGAGAAAAAACACAATTGATGATGACAGACATCCAGTCATCTTTTTTTTTTTCAGTTTTTTGGGTCATAACATCATCATTTCCATTTCACAATCTTCACAATAAAAAACAGTGATTTTGAAATGGTATTTTGCTAATAAATATTCTAAACAAATCTCTCTGAAATTTTTATTTCTTCTATGGATTCTGCAATATACTTTATTAAATTCAATTATCTAACCAATTTGATTGTTTATCAGTCAATTTTCTTCAGAGTTGTAATATTCATTGATTACTATGGTTTGCACTGGGTGGCACTATTGTATGAAGAGAGTTGCTACTGTTTTAAAATACAATTGCATTACATTATTTTTTTTCACATAAACATAGAATATTCTTATTTTGATACATATATATACACAAATATATACTCTGCACACAAAGCTCACAACTCATTTAATTAGACATTTGATTATTCAGATGTATGTTAAACAATGTAATTGTGTTCTCTTTGTGCTTTTTGTTTACAATCAATCATCATGGCATCTATTGTTTGTTCTTTGTAAACATTGATTTCTAATGACAGTTCTGGTAGTCTTTATTTTTTTCATCTTCAATAGGGGCAGTCATCATCATTCCAACTAATTACAATCATCTAATTTATTTTAAGTCAGACAGGTTCAACATTTCTTCTCATGGGTTTAACTTCTATCAGTGAAAAAACTCCAGAATTATTGGCAGACAAGGTTATTGGTGTGTATTTGCACTCTTGACATATAATTCTATACATAATGATGTCCATTTGCAAAGATTTCATTATGTAATGGAAATACATTTTTTTGATATGCTTTATGTTTAAATTCAGACTAGATGAAAAAATTTTAGCTTCAAATCAATCTTATGATGTTTTTTTTCAATAGCAGTCCAGTTAAACATCTAATAATAGATTGATACATATGTTTTTTTAGTATTTTTAATTAGAGAATAAAACAAGAATGTTAAACGGCTCACATTTTCGCTGCCTAGCAATTGATTGTTCGATCATTTGGAATGACTGTTTTTTTAATAATGCATTTGATTTTTTACAAATAAAATGGCATAATTATTGTGAAGGAATGTGTGTGTGTGTGTATGTATTGTATATTTTCTGCATATGTTATTTTCTTTTATTAACTTTTATTGGCTTGTTTGTGTTAAAGCAGTAATATATTAGCGAACTTGAGAATTATAAGTCCATGGACCATAACTCGACTGTTATTTCCGGTAGTCGGACATCATATGACTTCTGAGCCCCGAATCATTTAATTATGGTATTTTTTGCAATAACGATTTTATGTGTTATGTGTTATATCTATTATGCAAATAATTTTTATCGTACATAAATAAATTTGTTTTAGAATAATAAATTTGTTTTAAGAATATAATGTTATATATTTCATTTTTATATTATACAATGTGAATATGATGAGTGTTCCCTTTATTTTGTCCAATTCTTGCGGAATATATGAATACCATACGTGTATATGTATTTATGCACGGAGAACAAATTATAATTAAACATGTTTCATGTGAATAAATAATATTACCTGATAGAAATTTGTTAAATTTTGCTAGATCTTACTTAATTATTCCACTACTCTATAAATAATAAAATACTAGCGTTCTAAATATTTACGCGAATAAATCAATAGTTTTTTTTCCTCGTAAAATAATTCAGCACCATGCTAGGCCCAGATGTGTTCTTATCGATTGCCAATAACACGTGGACCGTCATAGCATACTTTGTATTCCGTCTAACGGATCTTATTTCAGTCATTTATTTATTTTAATAAGTAAGAACTTTTTAAGAGCAATATTTTAACTTTTAGAAATAAAGTGACATTTTTTTTAAAAAAAAAAGAAAAAGATAAAAGTAAAAATAAAGAACATTAGAACAAACAAACGTCTATTTAAAATGCAAAAGAATTTTTGCTTTTAGCAGGTGTGAGGTTTGTTATCTTAGGATTGTGGGAATTTTTTTTAGAACTTGAAATCTAAAACAGACAATTAATGTTTGTCAACATAAATTATATTAACATAATCTGTATTAGGAAAAAAAGGCGTTAAAAAAATACATCAGGATCGGGATGGTAATGATATTTACTGTTTGTAAACACTTTGTGCATCTATATTGTAATAATGATTTAGTAAACGATCATTGGAATTGAAAACATTTGCTTTAAATTTACATTTTAAACACAATAGTAATTATTGTATTTTAAAAACAATATATATATTTTTAAAATGTAAGTTGTATTTAAATAAAATATATATTTCTTGTGATAAGTCAATTTAAAAAGTTGTTAAATTCATACACAGACATGGAACTGTCATCATCATCACCAATTATGAGCAAATCATTATAGGGAACATCTTATCTATTTTATCATTTTATTTCTACTTGTAGGAATATTTATTATTTTTAGAAAGGGTTAAAATTATATTGTATTACAGTTGCATTTTGGATTTACAGCCAGCATCATTATTCATATTTTTAAAAAATCAAATGATTAGTTGTTTGGAATTTATATTGTTCAAACACCAGAAATGTAAGTTGAACTTTGTTCTAAAGAGTCTTTAGCTTTTGAATCTATTACTTTATTCACTGCACAGGACAAAATAATCAAATGGTTAGTTGTTCAGAGGGGAAGTGGCATTTGAAATGCCAGAAGTTTCTGGTTGAGCTTCAATCCAAGAATATTTAATCTTAACCAGCATTCTATTACTATAATATTGATAATCATCTAACTAATATAAACTTAGGACATATATCTTCTAAATATATATACCCATTTATTTCTACTAACTAGATGGCTGTAGACTAGCTATCTGAGACAAAAAATATATTGCTTGTTTGGAACTTAGAAAAAATTCTATGATTTATTTGGATTAAAACTTTAGATCTTAAGTATGGAGGCAAATGCACTAATTGTTACTTTCTCTGTATTTCTTGTTTTAATCTATCATCATTTTTTTTTTTGTTGTTGTTATAGAAATAAACTTTATTCTTGTAATAAAATATAAACTTTTGGAAATGTTTGTAAGTGGAAATTTATCTATATCCAATTTAAAATCTTTATGTTCCACCTAATAATTATTTACTGTCACATAGCTCCCTAGGTTGGCCAATGATCTGGAAAATGTCTAAAATTTACTTGGAAAATTTTCAGCTGTCTAAAAAATCTTACTTGTGAGTAAAATCTAGATTATTGGATGCCAGAAAGTGTATTAACCACTATATCATGAGATTTCTCTTGCTATATGTTTTTTTGATATTCTTTTTTTCCAACATACTTTCTTTTTTTAATGTTTTTAAATTTATTTTAACCCAATTCTCAAAAAGAAATTAAAAAAAAAAAGAAATTGTAATACATTTATTAAAACCCATCATTTCAAACACTTTAATATAAAAAATATATGGTACTTTTATAGAAGCTGTATGGCAGAAGTTCGCCACCCATATTTGTTTTAATTATCCATTTTCAGGGGCATCAAAAACATCTTGCAATCAATATGGCTGATACAAACTATTGTGTTTAATATTATTTTTTTAATATGATTTTAAAAAACAAAAGAAAATACACAAAAATACAAATGATTATAATTAAAGGAAATTTAATATAAATAACAAATAAAAAAGCTGGGATCAAAGAAAGTATAGCAAAGATGTGTTACAAGTGTGGGTTCTTCATGTCAGCAGGCAAAAATCTTTAATAGTGTGCATCATTGCCACAATTGTGTCTTCATCTTTATACAATCAGTGCAACATAAATTTTATCAAATAGGAATCAGTCTCATAGCTTCCCTGCACTTTTTTTTTCTTCTGTCATTGGAAGATCCCAAATATTAATCATTTTCACAAAAACTCAAAAATAATATTACACTAAATGTAACAAAATGTCACTCAATGATCACAACAATATTCATAACATATTTACCTTTATACACTATCATATACATAAAAATAAATTAGAAATTAAATGTTCTGAAATTGAATTTATAAGCCATTTAATAATATTTTTTAAAGGTAACAATAACTTATAATTCATTTTCTTAATATTGTTTAATTTTAATAAGTAACACATGTTCGGTATAATATTTTTGAGAAAATAAATACAAACAAATAGTTGAGGCCCTTGAAAATGGATAACTAAAACAAACATTGGTGGCAAATTTCCATTGTACAGCTTCTACAAAAGTACCAAATATACAATACAGAATCACACTGTTATTAATCAAAATGTTAAAAGTTTTACCAAGCCCCTCACATGTATATATATATGAAATACATTTTGCATTGATTTACATAATCAATTGCAGGATATTTGAGTACCAAATGCAAAATATTTGACACATTACCAATTTTTTTATTTACTCTTCACAATATTTTATTTAACTCCATCATTTTATAGTTTTAGCAGTCTTCTTTAGAGCTATAAAATATAACTGCATTTCATTATTTTTTAGAAAATAAATATACAATAACTTTATGCTGATATATCTAAATATGTACTTTATTATTATTTATAGATTTACATTATTTATACACACATAAAATCATTTTAAATGTATAAATAATAATAATGTAGTATGATCATATCTATATAGATGTATCAATATATGGTTAGTGTATATTTACTTTAAAAAAATAATATAATGCAATTGTATTTTATAGATCTGAAGAAGATTTCTAAACAGTCTAAGCTGTAAATTTGTTGAATTTAATAAATTGTTACATTTTCATTTACCATTGTGAAGAATGCAAGGAAGAAGTGAAAATAAGGCCATGAGATTAAAAAGATATTGAGCAACTTTAAATTAAATATTTGTTCATTTGTTTGTTTTTTGATAATTTTTTTACATTAAAAATATTTTTAATAACATTTTAAAATTAAATAATCATTTTAATCATAAAGGGTTTTTTAAAAATAAAAAAAATAAGAATGGTATATAAAATGAGATTTGCATATTCTGCTTATATTATTTGATGGGTTATCTCTTATATAGAGATAGTTAGAAAATTAATATTATTTATTCAGAACAAAGATACCTTTTCATGAGTTATAAATATTTCAGATTTAAGCTTTCCAGATGTTGGAATAAAAGCATTAAACTCCACAATAGTATTTTGATATTTGTCTTCTGTTAAAAAAAGCTGTTTGGGCTAACCTATGATGTTCTCAGTACAAGCTTTTACTATAACTAAAAAATAGCATCAATGATTAACCCTTTAAAACATAATATAGTAATAGAGTGACTACTACAGCTTGTAAAAGTTAACATAGCAAATATATCACTTGTAATAGTATTATAAATCACATGAACAATAAATTCAAAATCATGCATATTAGAGCAAAAATGATAAATCTATATCCATTTATTTTCTTGAATTTATAATTATTTGAGGCAAATTATTAAAAACTAGTATTATCCAATGTGATTGAGAATAATTTCTGTCTATGTGCATTTTTTGTATAAATAAAAAAAAAATGCACAAAATTGATAATATTAGCTATATATACTTATACAAAAGGTTTTTTTGTGGTATAGTAATAGTCCTTTTCCATGCCCACAATCTGGAGTTTGAATTTTAAGATAAGTTCAACACAATCCTAGAATTTAGATTTTTCAGTTACTTAGTCCTTAACAAACCTAGATAGCCATTTTAAATTAGTTGATAAATGGGTATCTATTAGTTAGAAAATGAATGAAGAGTAAAAAGTCTTAGTATGTCACTTAGTATTCAGCAAGCCTAGTGAGTAATATTTTTTTTCTTTGAGGATTGTTGGAGAGGCCTTACTCCAAAAAAATAAGATCTGCTTCATCATTTTGATAAAGTTGTTACCAAAAATGATAAAATTTTATAAAAAAAACATAGATTTCTATTTTGGGAAGTGATTTGGTCATTGCACTACCATATAAAGATCAGTAGGGTTCTGTCTTATTTTTGTCGAGTAAGATTAACTGAAAAAATCATTGCAAACTTTACAAGTTATATAGGATCAGCCATAATGTCATTAGAAAAATAACCACAAAAAATAATCCAAGTAGAAATTTAATGATATGAAGATCAAGAAGCGTCTAAAATATTTGATAGATAAATCTGCTGCTAGATGCAAGCAATATATATATATATTGAAATTTAATACTACTGAGATTTTTCAATGGCAATTCTCCATGTATGTGATTCTTTATTTAAGTAGGAAAAAAATGATTGATTGACAATGTTTTGGCTTTACACATTTGGAATATTAGTATGAAGTACAAATCTTTATAGTCTTTCTAAAATATCTTGCAATGATAAACATAAAAATGATTTACATCAACAATACTATTTTTTTTCCTCCAGTATTTTAGAAGTTCTTTAAATGAGAGAAGACGATATTAATTCTCAGAAGTAAAGCGAAACTTTTTATTCATATCAGTAATTGTAAATTGGATAAAATATATCAAAGGCTATAAAAAGTATAAAAGAAGTTTAATTATGAAATCAATATTCTTGTATTTTAAAATGCCATTAATTTAATCATTTAAAATGTCTATGTCATTACTGCAGTATCTTTTTTTAGTACTCACTGATAATTTTCTCCAAGCATTTTAAGCTTTCTATATAAGATTTATCAGGGATCAACTTAAGATTCATACTTAGATTTTTTCAGAATGTAATCTATATATTGAAAGCTTCACATAAGACACATCTTTCTCATTATTGTATACAGCATTCAAAGATATATCCTTTATTGACATTGATATCTGGAGAATCTTATAAAATCTGTAACATTGTCTCATTATTAGAAAATTTTTTAATAGCAATTGGCTCCACAATACAAAACAGCAAAATCTTGTTTATGAAAATTTGTCATGTGCAAAAGAGTATCCACTCTTTCATTTATAAATTTCATGTATATCTTTAAACTACATTGAGATGAAGATAGGCCTATTTACTACTCTATAGAATAAATTAAAGTGCCAGAATATGCAAAAATGTATCTTCACTCCTATTGTTATACATCACAGTCACTAATTAAGTAGGAAGGGTTAATATTTACTTCATCTTGAACTCTTTGCAAGGTAAATAAAATAAAAATTCTATTTTAAAAAAATCAAACAACTCATTTTTGTATTTTTTTTTTTTATTACCAGCCAACACATCAATGTAATTCTCTAGTTCCAGAAACTTGTTTCTGAATGACTCCACTACAATTTGTTAAATATTGTAAATATTAGTACATCCACTATCAAATTTTTTAAAGAAATCAGAGGTTGAAATACAAATTCCTTCTTTTTAATCAGCTAAGCCTAGCAGTTTCAAATAAACATCACCTTGTCTAATGTTTCCACTTCAATTTTGACCCAATTTGTGCACTATTTATCTTTCATATTTTTGAAAATGGTAGGTATTTTAATAAATTCTTAGAATATAAATAATACTAAAGGACAGATTAAGTGTCACTTTATCTGCTATTGCGTTAACTGATGTTATACCAAATCATTACTCTTATAATAACAAAAATATTAAGTCTTATTATGGAATGAATAATTTATGAATATTTTATGAATCAGAAACGGTTACGATAAGTAAATATGCCTTTTTATATAGTTTAAGATGGAGGGGGGAGTGGATTTCTCTGCAGGTTTTTTTTTTAGTGTAATGTTAATCAATTTAATACTTTTTTTTTATTTCTTAGAAATAAATGATTACAGTGTGAAGTTGACTTGTTTTTTAATACTTATTATTTGATATACAATGAATATGCTTTCTCATGAAAATAAAAATAAAAACGGAAAAAAATGTGACAAAGAATAATTCTTATAACATAAATAATACTTAAGGACAGACAGACAATCTCTCAGTTTCTTTAATTGACAAATTGCCAAGTGACTATTGCCAAATAAATAAAAGTTCGAAAGTTCTAAACTTATATCTTATAGAATACGTACTAAAACGAACATCTTTTCATGTGTGTTTGCGCACACACAAACATGAAGAATGTACATGCATATATACAAACATAATTTGAAATACTCTTAAAGAAAATAAAAGTTCAGCTAATTTTTACATAGCACATGCACGTGTATATGAAAAGAATGAAAATATAAAACTCTGGACAGAAAATCAAAAGTTGATTACTGCTTATATAAAAGATTTCCTTTTTTTTTTTTTTTTTAACATTTGGCAAAAAAGATATTTATTTCATGTATAATAAACAAGAGTTATAGGATTAAAATTAATTTAGTCAAACTTTTTTAAAAATATTAAGAATTCAGAAAATATTCAATCTGCATTTGTTACTGCTGTGTCCAGCGGCACTCTATTACCTGCTGGATTGTATATATATATATAACACAAATAATTACTAATTAATAATACTAGGAAGATTAACATTAAGGGTGTAGGACAAGGTGACTTCATATACAAAAACTTTTTACAGCAGTTTTACAAAAACTATTTTGTGGATTAAAATGGGATGCTTAAAAAATAAAAATAAATGGAGACTACTTAAGTCATCTATATTTTACAGATGATGTAGATGGTTTTGCAAATTCAGAGCTTCAACAAATGTTGCAAACATTCTCAGATAAAAGTAAGAAAATAGGATTAAAGATAAGTGCCAAAAAGATTAAAGTGATATTCAATTAATTTTTTTATAATGAAGAAAATAAAGATTATCATGAATTAAAAGAAGTTAATAACTATAAATCCATTAGTCAGATTATTTGTGCAGATAGATATATAATGAATGAAATTAATTATAGAAGTAAAATGGGATAAAGTGCTTTTAGTAAAAAAATAATGATATTAAAAAGAAATATGCCTATATATTTGAAAAAGAAATTTTTGAAAAAGATGTATTTTGCTAATTCTTAGAAATGGATCTAAGGCTTGGAAACTTAATAAAAAAGCAATATTGCAAAGATTTCAGACCACTCAATGAATTATGGAGAAATAGATGTTAAGAGAAATAAGAAGGGATCAAAAATAAAGTGCATAAGTGAGAGAATAAACATTACTGAAATCATTAAAAATAATTAAAAGTCTGGAGTGGATTGGAAAAGATGATAATAGATTGATAGTTGAAGTCTTAAATTGGATCATAATTGACTGTATAAAATATAAAAAGAGACTACATGTGAGATAATTAGATAAAATAATGAAGATTGCTAGTGTGACATGGAAAAAAGCGGTTAGAGATTGGAAAAACTGGATTAAATTTGAAAAGTCTTTTATGAAGATAATTCTTATAAAAGAATGTTAAGCTAAAATGATTATGTTTTAGTTTAATATAGAGTTGACAAATACTATTATTAATAGATAATTTCTTTGCCAATTTTAATTGTTGATTAGTCAAATCATGGCTGAAATTTAATTTAGATAATTATATGAAAAAATTCTCATTACATTTCAATGTTTACATCTATATGTCTATGAAAATTTTTATATTAATATATGGATATGCTTAGTCACAAGAAATTATCATACTTCAAATGTTCACATAAATAAAGTATCTGTTTCTGAGTATCAAACTAAAACTGTTTCCACCTTTGGTTTAATATAAATACTATTTTTATTATTAGATGACATAGTTTCAGTTTGTAGTGCAATGATTAATTTATTGTTGCTTAGTAATATTGTAGATTAAATTTTATCTAGATTATTACACTGAAAAATTTCCATTGCATTTCAAGGTACATCTCTATAATGAAAATGTTTAAGTTTATATATACAGCTCTTTACGGGAAATGCTTGGTTCAGGAAAGTTGTTAATGTTCAAATTTTCACACATATAAAATACCTAAATTTGATTTAATACTTTTATTATAGAGTTTTAAATGAAATGTATTTCTGCTTTTCCTTTAACCTAAATCAAATAAGTACTACTTGTTATTATTAAATCAAATAGTTTTAGCATGCATTACTAATTTTGTCTGTTTACATTTTAGTTGAAATTGTATCTAGATTGTTTCATAAAAATACATCTATAAAAATCCATGAAATCTTTAAATTAATATATATATATATATATATTGAATTGAATAATGTCTTCTTCATTTCATTGGCAGCTATGTGGACTTCCACATGATAACAAGCTGGTTAGCTAATCAATATAGCAATTCAAAAGTTTTAAAGAAAATTATATAAAGTAAAATAAAAATATTAAATGTAATAGATAATGTTCAAATTTTGGAATAAATTATTAAAAGTCAAAATTTAAAATAATAATAAATAATACAATAGGTTTGGTAAATTATATAAACCATGTTAAATTTGTTGTTTTTATCAAAGATTAAAAGATAGTATGAAATGTATTGCAAAACATTTCAATTAAATATACTAAATATTAAATGAAACAAATTTAAATAATTAGATTTAAAATAAGTTAATAAAAAGATTAAGCCTGCTTGATATGAGATTCAATTCAAGCAATTTAACAATTATGGGTGTTTTGAAAGTTCAGTCAATTAAATAATGATGGAGTTTTTGAAAAGTATTGTAATTAAAAAACTGCGATCATGAAGTGGTTGAAAATAAGAGATCAAAGATGTTAAAAACAAAATCAAAGATGTTAAAAACATATGGTCAAAAGTATATATAGTCAATTCTTCTTGAAATATTATTACATTTAATATTTATATTTTAAGCTATTTATCCTATTATATATATATTATTCTATTATGCATAATTTTCTTTAAAGTTTTGAATTTCTATACTAATTGATTATCCACATAATAACAGAAAACCAGCTTTGCTGTCATATGGAAGACAATATGGCTGACATGAAATAATGACATTATTTATTTTAATGTAGTGACTACTATATTAATATCTAAAAGAGTTTTTAAAGTATGTAGAGATTTGAGTTAGGAAAAATAGCTTAAAAATAAACATTTGGTGTATGGCATCAGTCACATAAGATTAAACAAAATATAGATAAAATAAATATCCATTTATTACATGGAAAGATGTATGTCCCAAATATATGTGTTAAGATATAAATTAGCAGTGAATAATTTTCTTTTTTTAAATTTAATTATTGAGAGAATTCTGTCTCCATAAGAAAAATTTAAAAGAATGTGATATAAACAACTTTGGGAATTGTTCAGGTCTGTAAATTAAAATCATTTTCATATTTGATATCTGTATAAACATTACAAGATATACACATTTTATAACTTGTGTTCATGGAGACCACTTGGCCAAAATTCCATCTTTCATTATAATGGACAAGAGATTGATTTTAACAAATGCATATTGCTTTCCCCTTGTAATGATAAATTTGATCAGATAAAAAATATAATAAATCAAGTTCATATATTTAAAGATATTTAATCAGTCATGAAATTAATAATTTACAGCCTGATTTTAATGCAGAAAATTTAATTTGTCAAGCTTTAATAAATATAAAAAAATACTTTCAAATTATCACTCTATAATTGTGCTTTACACACATATAATGAAGCTATAAAGTATAGTAATTAATAATATTAATTAATCATCTGAGAAGTTTCAGGAAGTCTAAGTTCCCATAATCATAACTTGTTACCAATTGAGAAATGCTTGTAATAAAGCCTTGTGTAAATTTATGCAAATTAACTATAGCATCCATTTTTTGTTTATAGCTGTGGAGTCACTTGATATATAGAAAGCTTCTTTGACATTGTTTTAGCATCATTTCTTTCAGTGCAGATCATCTTGGCAGTTGTTGGTTGGAAGGTGTGGCCAGCAGTTCTTTCTTACTCCTTCTGTCTTATTTTTAGTTTTGTTGTATAGATATCTAGTGGCAATATTAGTCTTAATATCTCCATAGTAAGCTGCATGGCAGTTATTATGGTGACATGTAATTTTATATATGACCTGGGGGAGTCAGTTTGGGAGGAATTTTGTCTAGTAACTGGCAGTGAATAGAAACCTATTTCAAAGTCTTTGGAAAGTTTTATACTGAGCTGTTTGGCTATGGAATTGATGTATGGGAGTAGAATGCATGAGTTTTTTTCTTTAGTTTGGTTATGTTTTACTTTGTGGTAAAATTGGTTAACTTTTCTTTGATGGTTGCTCATTTGTGTCCCATACTTTCTACAACTGCAGGTAGTGAATCAAGTTATTTCATCTGTCAGCTTTATATTTGCATAGTTTGTAATTCCTGAATAGAAATGCTAATAAGGCTGCAAGTTTGTAGATCTGAGGTGCATTAGAGCTGGGATGTGTTAGGCCTCTTACTTCAACTGGTTTTACTATCATTTGATAGTTTAAACTTCTTGTGTTTCTGTCGATCTGAATGTTGAGGTATTTGGCTTCGTGTGATTGGTTTTCCCATGTGGTGTTGACTATAAGTTTTGTTATATTTTGGAGATTATTGTGAATATTGACTACTGCATTTACTGGGGTTGCCACAAATATATCATCTTCATAACATGGGTATATAATTTCTGGTGTGGATTTTTAGTAGTCAGACAAGATTTGCTGTTCGTAGTAATTGAGAATGATGCTGGATATGGTCCCACTCATGGGAAGACCCATGGGCCAACCATTGTTTATACAAAACCATTTGTCTTGAAAGATTAAAAGTAAATTTGTATCCAGTTATGTCCAAAACTCGTTGATGAATGTGACTCATGTGGGCAGGCAGTCTCTTGTTCTTAATTCATTGTTGATAATTTTGTTGGATGTCTTGTGGTCAATTGAGCCACATAGCTCAGTGATGTTAACCAATGCAATTCTAGGAGCACTGAGCTTTTTATCTTCTCCATGAACTCAAAGGAGGATTTGATGGTATAGTCACCAAAGCCCAGGCTGTCACTGACCACTGGTTGAAGAGGACTGCAGTTTCAAAATAGTGTGCTCTTCTGAAGTCCAACATAAGCCTCAATGGTGTGTTTGATTTATGTAGTTTAACATTTGCTAAAATTCTAGGGGGTATTGAAGTTGAAGGGTAGATGTGGTAGTATTCAGCTTTAGACAAAACTTTGTCATGGTTCATGCACAGTATTGTAGAAATAAACTTCTCTCTATTGAGTTTATTATTAAACACTGCTAAGCTTTCAAATTTTAATTTTTTAATTTGGGCATAAATTTTATCCCATGTATTCATTGCTATGCATTACCATGAATCTATTCCTTTTGTCCTCCTTTAGGCATATGATTGCATGGTCATCCAAAAACTGCTTAGTGTGTGTGATCTTTCTGTTCCATGCTTTTGCATTGGTCTTCAGTTGTCTGTGTCTCATGGTATTAGGTATACACACAATGACCTCTTCCTTTGAGGGGTTGTTTATCAAGCATGCTTCCATGTCAGCTATCATTTCCATTTTGGGTGCTTTCATTGCCCACCAATGAATTTAGGGCCTAGTTCTATTATTTCCCCAATCTTGCATGGTATGTTTATATTATCAAGTTTACATATGTATTAAGTTTGTTGTCTCTGAGGTCAACATTTTGTTTCTTGTCTAGAAACTTTACTTTCTGGTTGAATTTCTGGGTGAGCATGGCTGTCTGTTTGTCACATTTATCTTTAATTGATTGAAATATTACAGTGTTAGCAGAGATTCTGGTCCATCATTTGCTTGCTTTCTTGAATTTTTAATTTGTAAAAATTTAAAAAAAATATTTTAAATATTACAATTTGATTAACAATCTATTGGCCATGGTCACCACTACTAATTAAAAATGTAAAAACAAAACAAAAAAATCAGATATACTTTTTAAAATGCATTTTATGCATATGGGCAAATTGTCTTTGGTGTTATGAAAAACATGCTTTGAATAAGGTCAGTAGGAATGTAAGAATTTTATAAAATGCATTTTAAAAAAAATTTCAAAGATTTTTGGTAGTTTACAAATTGCGAACTGAGTGAGGAATTCAGAGAATATTTACTAAATAGAATGAAATTAGTCAACATAATGGACTGATGACCAAATAAAAAAATATCAGCAATGTTCATCAAACAGTTATATAGTAAATTTTTAATTTCATTATTAAAACAATCTTGTTCTTCAGTCTACAGAAATAATAAAGCAAACAACTAGTGTGGAAGCGTACTTTTCAATATATTCCCTTTGCAATGATTATGTTTATAGCTTTCTCATGAGGGTCAGCTAAGAGTCACGATCTTGTATCAGCCTATCACTATTCAGACATGTAATACCTAGAAGAAATGGATAACTTTATAAAACCTATTTTAGAGCATTGAATTGTTACATGTTGCTGGATTTACAAAATTATATGTTAATGATGCCCCATACTGAAGCTGTTTTGATGTCCTAAGTATTACTTATCAACTACCATTGAATAATTCTAACCAATTAATGAAATTGATCTGCAGTGATACTATTGACAGTTCACATAAGATTTATAAAAAAAAATGTTCTAGGAAAATGAATTCTATTGTACATTAAAAAAGGAATTTTCAGCTTAAAAAAATAAGTGACTTGTAAAAGTCATTGAAATATATATATACACAATTAAAAAAATGTTTTGGATCATACTATATATTAGTTGTATTTTTATATTGGACTATTTCCAATCATCTAATATGTGTATTGAATGTCTTGAGAAAAATTTAACTTTTATTTAAATATTCCAAATACATTCAACTGATAGTAATAACACATCAAACAGGTTAGTATATGCACAATGTTTTGAAAGGCATTATTCTTCCCTCTTCTTTAGGTGTTGCTGGCCTGAACACTGACTGTACTAGCATGGGATTTGAACTTGGGTACTTAGATTCTTGATTATTGAATATTAAGGTAATGCTATAACCAACTGAGCCATCCTGCCAAAGGCAACAATCAGAAATTTCATATACTTATCTATGAGGTTCCTCCTGATTTCTCCAGAACTAGAACACCATCATCACAAACCTTCAGGAAAATACTATGTATTATTTTTTTATTTAAATTGTTGGTGATTTGATGAAGTTACATTCATATTTTTCAAGGCTAAGATTATAATGAAGAACTGTTTTTTTAATCCTCCAGTACAACATTAATGAAAGAATGTGATGCCTCCTTCTTTTAATCTTTTTTTTTTTTTTTACAAATTCTTTTACATTTTTAAAAATTAAAATACACAATAAAATGCAATTTTTTTATATTTTTTAACAGATTTGTATATTTTTTTTTTGTTATCTACAAATCTAATCAAATTAACTTTTAATATATATATATTCCAAAATCTTTAAAACAATCTTATATGGATTAAATTTCTCTATTAAAATTTACTTTAATAAATATTATGTTATATTTATCTTTATTTATTGTCTCCAAGTAAGATTATTTTATATGTCTCACTCATACACACATACATGCACATGCAAAAAAATTACTACTAAATTTAAAAGAATTTTAAATATTTTTTATAATTCAACCCATGCTTACTATATGCTGAGTAACCACCATAAATATTAAACACAGATTATGATTTTTTATTTTATAAAAATAAAAATTAAAATTAAAAGCTATAATTTGTTAAATAACCTTTTGTTTCAAAAGCCATAAGTAATTAAAATTTGGAAAACAAGATGAAAAGATCATAAATATTTTTGCAGAGAGTGAAATCAACCTAGTAAAAGAATATTAATAATGTATGTAAAAAGCCAACAGCTTTATTATTTTTCAGTCTACAGAAGTAGTGATGAGCATGAAAAAATATTAATATATTTCCATAGTAATGCTGACAAATCATGTTTATGCTTATGACTTTTATAAAATAACTAACTAAGGGCTAGAATATATTCATTGATCAATCACTTTCCAGTCATATAATGATACAAGAATTGGATAACAACCTAATATGTTGATGATTTGTTAACTCAGTTCTTTTCTCATTTTAATCTCATTCCACATACATATATTCATTTTACATTTATGTTTGATTAGTTTAGTATGGGCAATCATTATGCTTTATTATAGCTAGAATTCAAGAGCAATAACAGGAAATAGTTATTAAAAAATGCAAGAAAACTAGTATCAAGTCTTATTAGCATCAGGTTTGAATAAAAAACTATGTTTAGCAAACTATACTTTTACCAACCATTTGAAATTATATAAAGCTTCTGAAAGTATAACTAATACTCTAAAATGAAATTTGTGATAGAATAATAAAATATTGTAGATTGCTTGGTTTAATTACTATCAACTGCTTAAAAGATAGTTACCATATATTATATAATCCTGAAAGTTTCATTTTACAGTAAATTTTCTGTTACATATTTTTAATTATCATCAAATATCATTTATTTATATTTGATAATTTTTCCTTTATAACCTACCAATGCATCATGTCAGTGTGTGACCAGCTCATAGCTAAGTTGGTTTTTAATTTAGCCATGTTCATGTAATAGTATATATATATGTTGCACTGAGAACTTATTCATGTAATAGTATATATATATGTTGCACTGAGAACTTATTCTACTGATGGTGATAGTATCTAAACTGATGATTCATGTATAAACATATAACCAAATTACTTTAAAGTTAACTGAAATTTAAATTTAAATTAATTAAATTTAAATAAAATAGATATTGATGATGATGATCAAACCTTATTTCTTTTATATAACTACTTATATAAGATATCCTGGTTATATTTCTTGATCATCAAATATCAAATCATCTATCAATTGAGCTCATTTAACAATTACTCATATTTATTTGAATATGCAGGGTTTATTTAATCTGGGATGCCATTTTCATGTAATAAAGATCATATATGAATAAACTACCCTTTGGTATCACAATCACTATTCTTTTGGTAACAACCTTGCATGACTTCAGTCAGAATATGAACTCTCATGATTGAAGAAGAATTGTTATATATGCATTGGAGAAAAAATGAGTAATTTTATAACAGCGTTGTTTATTTTATATAATCTTGAATGGTATGTGGAATGCTTTATAAATAAAGTAATGAACCACTAAACATAAAAAAAATATTAAAGATCAAATATTTAAGTCAAAATTAAATCTACATATGTATTTACATAAAACATATACCAACATATGATACACTTGTAAAATTCATCAATAACAAATTTAAACTATATTTATATTCAAATGTACAAAATTAATAAAATATGGAGGCTTTTTATCTATATATATACAAATATAAATAGTTACTGCGATTTCTTTGAGAAACTTATAACTCTACATATTAAATTTACGTGTCATATAAAATAAAATCTACCTCTGTTAGTCAATTTAGATTAGATTCTTCTTAACCATGTTAGTTTGCTGCTTAATTATGTGGGCTATACAACTGTAGGTAATAAAAATTAATTCTCCTGTAGGAAAAATAAGCTATATTTATTTTCTCCATCTCTGGACTTCTTATAGGCATTTTTTTATTTTTTTTTTGAGATTGGAAAGCTACATTGTTCAGGCTGCAATTGGCATGCATTAGGTGCCCTTAGCACATTTTTAAAATTATTTTTGATATATAGAATTTTACTATTCTAACTACATTTGATTTAATACTGAAAAATACTACAATAAGTCTTCTTAGACTATATGTAATGCCTCCAAAGTAGAAGTGATTATACAATGCTGGGAACATACACTTTGGCTCTCCATAAATGTTACTGGTTTTCCCCTCTTCTTTCTCTTTATATAGCCTTGGCCCAAAAGGCTTATTTTTTTCCTTGTTGTTTACTTTTTCTATTGATTTACTATTAATCTGTTGGGTCTTTTAAATTTAATCCTGAAATTACCTTATTAAACTACAAGTTGTTCAATTTAATTTAGCTTTAGTTAAACTATATAATTATTTTTAATTAGTTATTGCTTTTTTAATCGTATTTAACCTTGATTTAATAAACCCCTTGAGTCCGAAGCACCCTTGAACAAAAATTTAGATTTTCAACTGAGTTTGTGTGGAATTGGTAAGAAGCACACTTATGGTTCTCATACCATTCGATCTGCCATCTTTTTCTGATTTAAATGAGGTATTACTTTTTTTCTATGATAAAATTTGGATTTTTTATGAAAGTTTTTGTAAAATAGATTTAATAACCATAAATCATGTTTCACGGTCGATTGCATTCATTTTACAGCTTGATATTTACGTTTAAACACAGATGTGTATTTCTAAGCCCTCTTTTTCTAGAAACTCATCTTGACAAATAAATAAATTTATAAGCAGCAAAGTCAAAAAAGGATTATATCAAAAAGAAAAAAGGATTACTGTTATTTTTATTTGCCATAGTAATCACATTTGATACCTTCATAACTGGATTCAAATTTGAAACTGATGCTAACATTTAGCCAGGATTATGTGAGTATTGAATTAGTTTTATTTATTTTTTAATTATTATTATTGTTTTCTATAATCAAATATATATATATGATAAAATACATTTGAATTTATTTCAATTCTTTTTCTGATCTAGTTTCAGAACTCTTTTTTTATATACATAGAATTTTAGATAAAACACATTTGAATGATGTAAAACTTTTATTTGAATTAGTTTGGTGACCTAGTTTTTATTATTTTTTTATATATATAAAGGTAGAAATAATATATATATGATAGAATACATTTGAATGATATAAAAACGTTTATTTGAATTATTTTTCTGACCTAGTTTATAACTCTTTTATATATATATATACACACATGCAAAACAATATATATATACAATAGAATTATATATATATATATATATGCAGAAAAGAACATATATATGATAGAATTTGATATATATATATATATGTAAAAAATAATATATATATATATACAATAGAATTTTAGACAATACATTTGAATAATATAAAAACATGCACATCCAGACTCATCATATACCCTCAGCCACCCACTCTCGTATTTCATCTCCCACACTCATATATAATCAGTGCTCATAATAAATTTGTTTATTTTGATGTTTATTGATTTTTTGCTCATTTTATCTTGGAGAAATTTTTGTTTGATATTTATTTTTTGAGTACATTTTATTTACTTGAAGAGAATACACATTTTAGGTCACACACCATTTTTCACTAATATAATATAAAGTAATATATAATAATATTATAATATACTAAACATTACATTACAATTTACTAAAGTCCTCAACATCTTGTAAATTATTCCTGTTATTTTTTCCCTACTAAAAACCAAACATATTTCTAACAGATACTTGCATGGAAGGACAAACAAACATTTCTAGCATATACTCTGTTATAAAAGAAGAACATTTGGGCCAGCTAGTAAAAATGGAAGTTACCAATTGCACTGTTTTTGTAATTTTTGCATAAAAAATTACCTCAGGTAAGACATATTATATCATTTTTTCAGCATTTTGAGATGCATATGATGAAGCTGTCTATGAAATTGTCATTTTAACATTTAACTTTTAAAATTTAGAATTTTTGAACCAATGTAAAAATAAAGATATTTAAAAGTGTTAAAGATCTTCTTTTTCTTAATTTTTTTACAGTAATAATTATTTTATCAGCTTTATTACATTATTTCATATTTGCTGGTTTTAAAAATGTATATACTTTTATGTTTTTTGTATTCAAACAGAATATATGCTTTAAATTATACTTGTTGTAATTATTTTTTTAAAATTCAAAATGGCCACTCAGGAATCAAAGATATAATTATTGATAATTAAGAAGGATTATAAAATATTTATTTTCATATCAGCACATTATTTGCAAGTTTTATAAATTTACAAATATGATTGTTTTATTTATTTTAAATAATATAATCAGATGAGTATAAGACATCAAATGAGATTTTTTTCTCTACATCTCTTTCATTTTATTCTAGAATATTTGGTTTATCTTTTTATTTAAGCTTGATTGATTGAGGAGGCTTGTAATATATAACAGTGCTAGAGTTGGTTAAATTTGTATCATTACAATATGTTTAATATAATACTCCCAGTGCTTTAATATATACATATAATGTGTGTATATATATATATGTGAGTACCAGTATATTTCAGGTACATTCCAAACATCCACATTTGTATACCTATGTCAGTATAAGACACAGATTATATTTTAGTACTGCATACAACAGGTGATCACTGAAAATTAGGTCCAATGGTAGTTCAAGATTTGTGAATTACATCCCATTGTCACTTCCAGTTGTTGAACTTATGAACTTCTAAGCAATAATTTAATTAAGTTTTGCTCTGTATCATTTAATGCTGTAGTAGAGTGGTGAGTTCTGTTTCATCACTTTCACTGCTAAAACTTATCAACTTCTGAGTAATGACTTTTTTAAAAAAATAAACAACAAAAAGATATATAATCTTCATTTATACTTAACTAACCTCTGAGTCATCAGACAATTACTCATTATTAATAGTTAATTGCTATTTAATGCACCACCTAGTGAGTCTAGGAATACAAGGTTAGTTTCAGGTAATAAAACTTCAGTGTAATATTTTGAAGTTAAACTGAGGGTAAACTCATTACCTTTAAGTGTTGTTATCAAAATGAAGAAAACTTTTAGTTTCCTAACAGCAACAAGGGTTTAACTGACATTGTTGTGAAAACAAAGATGGCAGAGAATGTATCAAATCAAATGCAAAGTAGAGGGGAAAATGTGAGTCAAGAAAACAGCAGTATAAATAAACAACTGATGAAAGAAGAGAATCCAGTTAACAAAGAAAACATCTCAGGTGATTTGGATTATATGTCACCCAAAATATCGCAAGGGAAAGAGGAAGCAAATGTTGTTGAAGGCTTTGAAAAGTTTAAAATTGAAAATGTTATCTAAAAAGTGAAACCGATTAATAAAAGTTTAAAATTGAAAACGTTATCTAAAAAAAGAATCAGATTAATAAGAACAAATCTATAAAATCTAAATTTGAAACTAATGAGAGAAGTAAGTCAGACAAATTATTTAATGTTAATAACCAAGAATTTAAGTATGAAGAGGCATTACAATAAAAAATGAAAATCTACACAAATGCAGTAATACTGGAGGGAATAGAAATATGGGGTAAATAACGTTATACAAGAGGCTTATGATAATATATTGAACTTAATGGATGAGGAAGGTGAAAAATCAACTGTTTTAATGAAATCACTTAATGAATAACTTTTAATAAGGATTAAGAAATTTAAGGAATAAAAGTGAACAATTCTTTTATCAAGATCATAACCACAGACAAATTCATTTGACCCACTGGGTGCTAGACATTCCAGCTAGAAATATTATCTTTGTAATAGTAATAGAGTTTTGTTATAATATTTGTGGGCACAGGTCTGCACTCTTCATTTTTTGACAGGGGTTGATGATGATGGTTATTGGGGGTCTAGTTTATGGGTGTGGGCTCTTGAGGATTATTGCCGCTACCTGGAAAACCTGCTGGGAGGGTACAGAGTCAAAGTTTTTAGTGCCTTTTTCACTCTGATTGGCTGCTGCACCCCCTTGATGGATTGTTTTTGGGCAGTGCAGATCTGTGCTCATCCATGTATAGATACACATGAAGCAAAATTATACAACCCTTTTATGGATATATTTGTTATCGAGCATATGTACTTTGTAAACCTGGTCAATAATTGTTTTACCTTGTAACATTGAACACTTTGTAATTCTCCATGCATAAGTATACCCGATATTTTTTTGTAATCTTTTAATTAATAAAGGTTAGTTTTTTTTTTTTTTTTTTTTTGGGGGGGGGGGGAGTGAAACAAGCATAGAAATTCATTTATACTATCATCATTAGGAAATCTGCAAGTTTGGTATTTTTTCTTTTTTCTTCTGTTGCAATGCTATTAAAAAATATTATATTTAAATGGTAAATGTAATCTTAAATTTATAATTAGTGAAAAGGTTATATAAATGCAGGCTTATTTTAATAACTTGATCAATACTTGAAAGTAATCTGATACTAAACTTATCAAAAATTAAATTCATCAAATAAAATGAAAATAATATATAATCATTTAAAAAGTACAAAAAGCAGTTCTCTGTTGATTCTAAATGATGACATCCATATATATTTACATATCTACCAAAACTGTTTCAGGATGAAATACGTATATTGGAAATCATTTATCTTTTTCACATATATGTGGTCATGTATATCAGTGTATAAAATAGAGTGGATAGCTGAAGGGAGCTTGAAAGTTTGAGTTCAAATCCCTTATATAATTAAATGAAACCAAAAAACTTTTTTGTAATTAAAAATACTATTATTTAATTAATAATAATAAAAAAAGATTTTAAATAAAGGGTTGCTACTTTTTTTTAAAAAAAAAAAAAAGTTAAAAAATAAAATTTTTAGGAGGTAAGTGCTTTGATTTAATTAGTTATATATGAAACTATTTTGAGACTATATTTCTGTCAGATTTATTGCATGAAAGTAGACTATGGCTTTTCTATTATAATAATATAAAGAAACAGAAAGAGTTTTATTTGAAAATATAATGTCAAGATCATAAGATCAAATGATATTTTCTTTAGCTATATTAAAGCCTACTATTTGAAGGAAACATCTTTATTGGACAGGATATGTGAAGTAAATAAATACTAACACATTTCCTAAAAGAGTTTTGATTTTGTGACATGGGTGGATATGATTACATTATAAAGACATCTCAAAGATACTCTAAAGAAGTACAATATTGATTGCTATTATTGAGAAAACATTGCTGATAATAGAAAAACAAAAGAGATTTACAATTTAAAAATGCTGTTGGAGACATTCAGATAAAAAATATTTGCACACAAGAAGTTGCAAGATAGTATTTCAAATAAACAGACAAAGGAACTAGCATATGATGTATGCAGATATATTGGGTTTCACAGATTGGTTTATATAGATATTCCAAACGAACTATTCATTCTTTATCTCTTTTTTTTTTCTGGTGTTTGAATGGTCAGACTTATTTATAAATGATTGATGATGATAATGATAATAAAAATTTACTGTTAAAAATATTATTTTAAAAACATAACTTGTCTAAATTTTTATTCTTTTCTTTCGCATACATAAATTATATATATTCTAATAAATTAAAACTTAATTTGTTAATATATGCTTTAAAAAATATTGAAGTAATATTTTACTGAATACAATCCAATTAGAAATTTTCTTGTTATATAAAAAATGGACAGATAAGAATTACTATATTTATTCTGATTTGCTAATGAAGTGTGGGCATAGATTTAGAATGTAACTTATGGATATAAAATTATGACTTGTCAGAACAGACTTTTAATTATTTGAATTACATTTAAAATCTTCATATATAATATGATTTAGTTTTATAACATATAATTATAATTATTTTGGATGACTTATCTATACATATATATATTTAATTAGACAGTTCCCCTGCATAGTTCAGAGTAATGAAATTATGAATCAAATGTTCACTAAAAATTTTGTCATATCCAGGGCATGACCATGTCAAATGTAAATAAACTACTATTACTATTATTACTACAACAACTATTACTACTACTACTGCTGCTGTTGCTGCTTCTATTACTACTACTGTTACTACTACTACTGCTGCTACTGTGACAGTAACTCTCATAATTCTACTTTTACTCCTATTTCTCCCTCTACTACTTCTAGTAGTAATAAACATCACATGACCACCTCCTCTTATGCTTGTGTATAACTGTTGTTAAAACAGGCAAAACTCACTATATAGTGAGTTTTGCCTGTTTTAACTAGTAGTAATACTACTACTACTAATAATAATTGATTAATCTAAGATTAAAGATTTAAACTCAAGATTTATTTTTCTGATGTTGTCAAATTTAATTTTAGACATATTTTAAAAGATATAAAAATATTTTGTAAAGAAACAATTTAATTGCACAAATACAAATAATAATAAAGTCAAAAAGTTTTTTATATTAAATGCTTTTATTGACTATGCACTAAAAAAATAAAATAATTGTTTCTTCAGCTACAATTAGAATTTTTAGATTTAACTTGAAATAAAAGCATGGGGGGTCCAGAAATGAATTAAGCCAATCCCTTATTATAAAAAAATAGGGATTGTCTTAATTAATTTCTGGACCCTATGCTTTTCTTTCAAATTAAATCTAAAAACTCCAATTGTGGTTAAAGAAACAATTATTTTATTTCTTTTTAGTGAACAGTCAATGAAAGCATTTACTAAAAAAATATTTCTATTATGTTTAAGTTTTTAGTATTGGCACAGTAAGTGAAAATATAAAACTATACCACACTTTAAATTGACTGAAACACTTATAGTTGATATATATATATAACACTAAATATTTCTGTTATAAGTTAAAATGTATATCCCTTAAATATATCACATTTAGTATGTGTGCATTATATATATATATATATATATTGTAAATAAACTTCAATTAATCTTAATCTATTTCACCTTTTGACTAATTCACTACCTGGTGAATTTTTTCATAAGTATTGTACATTAAAATGCATGTAAAACAGTATATTTTATTATAATAAATTTTTTGGCCAAAAATATAAATTATTAATTACTTATTTTGACTTGAAATATTTTTTTTCAATAATATAATGTTATATTAGCAGCTAACATAAATATGGCCTGAAGCAAATTAGAAGACTAGCTTTGACATAAACAATCTACTTAATATTTATGAGTAAGAAAATATCGCAATTTTGGAATAAATATTCAAAAAATTTAAACTATTAAAGCATAATTCATTAGATATAAGAGAAATATATAAATATTCATTTGGATGTTTAAAAATGTTAAGAAAAACAAATATTTCATTGATTTGTAAACTGAAAATAAGCTTTCTAGAAATGAGATGTGTAAACTCTTTGTTTTGAATGTAATCTCATTTTTTTAATATTTATAGGCACAAAATGTGAACATTTAAAATTTATTTCAGTAGTTAACAAAAATATCTATCAAATGAAGTCAAATTTATTATTTTTTGATAAGTATAATCATTTTATCATATATTTTATGTTAATGTATAAGACAAAAAAAACATCAGAAAATCAGAAAAATAGTGAAATTCAGCAGGGTATACATATAATTTTACTTAAAATCAATATCTCACATATAGTATATATAATTCATTTGATATTTCTGCAGTAAGTTAACATGTATATAACCTTAATGTTATATGAATTTCTATTTTATACACTTGATATATATTATATTTAGTATGTGTATATAATTATATATGTATAATAAATCAGTAACTATGTTTTTTATTTAAATTGATGATATATTCATATTTTAAAACAGTTTTTTTTTTTTTACAAAAATTCTAAAGAAAAAAATTGTGATTTTTTTTAACCTTTTCTTGATTGTTTTAAATAATGCAAGTTAAAAAAACAATTGTTTTAAAATAAAAATAGAAATTCTTGAATAGAAAACTTAATAATTTATTATACATATATAATTATGTACATATACTAAATGTGATATATAGATTGAGAGTTTAAAATGGTTTAAAAATATTATTAAATTGAAAAAAAAGTAAACTGCTCTCTCCTGACCATTATTTAAAACAAATGAAAATTCTAAGAACTGTTAATTACAAAATGTGAAATTACTGAATATTTTTCATATCCCCCCCCTCTGTTCCATATATATCAAACTAGTTTATATACTAAAAAGAGAAGTATTTCCAATGTATTAGGATGATATAACTTTGTTATATATCAATTTTCAAGCAATTCTATTGAATTCAAAAATATTAAACATTTTAAAATTTTATTCTAACTTGAAAAAAATCAAAAGTTCAAACAAACAAACAGATTTTCCAAAATCAATAAATGCATTTAAAAATACTACCAACCTGGCATTCTGTAATTGGTCATTTTTGCAAATTTGTAAGGAGTCTTTTAAATATTTATGATTGTTAGACTTCAATGATATTATCTACTTGTTTATATTTGTACTTTAGATTAGATTTATATTTTTTAAGCAACTGAACTATATAGTAAAGTGAAAACTAATTTAATGACAAAAGAGAGGTGGAAATGGGAGAAGAAATATTTTATTTTAAAATCAATTGATATGAATTCTGATACAGTTTTACAAATAGATTGAGAGAGGGGAAATGAAAAAATGATAATTTTTTATTATATTTATTATATAAAAATAAATATACAAAAAGAACTTATGCATAATATGTATTAAAATTAACAATCATTATAATTTATTTAATAATTATTTGTAATGGTTCAAAAAATGTTAAAACAAAATACAATTAAGTAAAAAAATTTATTTTAGAATTTAATAATTATTTACATTTCCATCAGCATGTAGCTACTTTAAAGAATATGAATGCTTAAAATGATGGGTAGGGAATAGAATAATATTTTTAAATTATTCCTCTTAATCCAGCAAAATTGCTGATCAATAAATCATGAGAAACATAAGTTTTAGATTAGCACTAGTGCACATGTATATATAAAAAAAACTATGATATATCCATCAATGGAATAGTTAAAGCTAAATTTAATTTTGCATCACCAATCATAGCTCACACCATACCAATGTTATCATATATCAATATATCACTATCATCATAAACAAATTTGTAGACTATATGAAAAATTTTCAAGTTTTTTGAAGAAAACATTTGTCATTCTTAAAGAATTATTTAATTTCTGTAGAATTTAAAATACTACAAAAAATAGGGCATTAAAAAAAATTAAACTATGATTTACTTATAGAGTCAGATATAATATATAATTTAGAATTGTATATGCATGAATATATGCTAATTATTGTTAGTTTAGGTGGAGAACAATGTTACTATATATTTATCATATTTCATTATTTTATAAATAAAAGTATTCTTGAATTATTACAAACAATTAGTTTGTGTTACCTATTGTAAAATCAGCATAATGAAAAGTTTTTTTTATAATAAAAATAATGTTTTAAAAACTATACCATAATGTGATATTTTGAATTATTAAATTATATATATTAGTGATTCAATTTAAATTAATTTTTAGTAGGCCAGAAGTTTCAAGATCTCATGAAATCCGGATTAGTGCAAAAAACAAAGAGAAAAAAGCACATGGGAGGAACATAGAGTGAGTGAAAGTTAATTGAAAATTATAGACTATAAATTTAATCAGTTAATTTAATTATATTCAAAATAAGCCTTATAAAATGGGATCAATTCCAGATTTCTCTATAATATTGTGGTGATTAAACTTAAGTATTCAAAACCTGATATTAAGCAATGAACTTAAATAGATTCCCAATCATGTGGAAAAATTTTTTTATCATCTTTTCTGAAGAAGAATTAGAATTGAAATGGAGTTTAGACCAGACATTCATTATGGTTTGGAGATGTAAATTATTAATCAAAAGAAAAAGAATAAAGCTGTTTAAATATTTCTATGTTGATTAAAGGGAAATAAAAAATTAATTTACTTTTGATTAAACTTAATAAAAAAAAAGTCAAGCACTGGTGGTCAAGTGGTCTGCACAGCTATCTCACAAGCAGTTGTCCCGGGTTTGTGAGTTCGCTTTCCGGCCAGTGCTTTGACACATGAAAAAAAAAGTAACCAAGTTATTTTTTAAAATTAACTCCATATTAGCAAAACTAATTAAATGCTTTACTCTTATTGTAAAATAAGATAAATAGTAGAATTGAAATTAGAAAAGAGAGCTAAACAACTCTTGTCAAAAAAAAAAGATCTATAAAAGTAAATCCAGACAACATTGAAAGTATCAACCTAAAAATTCCAAATAAGGCATATATTTTATTTGTTCAGATCTATAAATCTTTGTCATTATTTTGTAAGTTTTAAGATAAATTAATTTTATAATTATATAGCAAACTTAAATATAAAATTATGCATATATTATTTCATTTTGTAAATAGTTTATATATATATTGTGCAAAAAATTATTATTAAAATTATGTTTCTAATAAATGGAAAAATAAAAACTGGAGTTGCCTAATTATTGCAATTATCAAGATCTCTATATTATATCTTCCTAAATACTTTTGGTCCCGCAATAATGTGCATTGCACTCACCACATGAATAATATGCAAAAAGGAGTATACATAGCATATATATTTATACACATAAAAATATAATACATTGATGGCCAGAAATTTTAGAAAAATAATAACTTTTTTCACTATATATTTATTTCTGGGAATAAAATTCATATAGAATTTTAAAAATATATTAATTAATGCGAACACAACTTTGGATAATCTTGTTTTATTATTTTCTCTTATTTATTAGTAAGCTTGCAATACAACATAAAATTTTGCACTGTTTAGAAAAAAAAGTTTTGTTTTTTTCCGGAAGTTTAAATAGAAAAATATATATTGATATTTCTTTCTGTTTGAATTTTTTTGTTATTTTAACATGAACAATGAACAATTGGTAAGAATTTTAAAATAAAGAAGACAATTGATCAACAAACCAATATAGCATTGTGGTTTATATTCAATAAAGAATTATATAGTATTTAGAAAATTATATTATTCATGAAATACCACTTTTTAAATAAATTTCATTCATTCATTCTTTTTTTTTTTTCACTTAAATTATTTAACACTATAATAATTACACTTATCTTCTTTTAAATCTTTATAACAAAAATCTTTTTCTGTTAGTTCATTGCAATAATAAAGTAATCAAATGGTCTATCATTCAGAAGATCATATGACATTTGAGTACCAGAAGAGACAAAATAGATCTATGTTCCATGGAAGCCCACAAGAGGATCATTTGCAATTAATTTCTTTTATAATTTTTAGTTATTTGAATTACTAATATTCAAGAATATTCTATAGTTTGTAAATAACTGATCTATTATCTGTAAAAAAAACAACAACACCTCATTGCATAATCTTATTTCAAAATATTTTTTAAATAAGTCAATCCTATTCAATCTCTTTCCCAGAAGTGAAATTGGATCTTCTGTACTTAAATTGAGTGTGTGCACTATTAAATACAAATTCAGATATGGCTCATAAATTATCAGGTGGCATATAGAAAGTAACTCTTTTTCTAATTGAATTTGTGTTTTTGTTGGAATATTTTAACAATTGTTATAATCAGCATTTTATTTATTTTAAACATAATATAGTGGAGAGAAAGTGCTAGGTACATACATATGCATACTATCCTTAATGGATTAAACAAAAAGATGCTAATTGATAAGTTTCTTTTTTTTTTTCATAATAGAAAAAACTATATAGTGTTTGAAAAAAAAAACACATGAAAATAATATATTTATCAATTACTTTATTATGGATTATATGTTTAACTTTTTATATTGTTATAGTGGTTCATCTTATGATCACCATTTCTTATGCTTGCTTATAACTGTTATTAAAATAGGCAAAACTCATTATACATATTGCTACTTACTGCAAGCTAAAGTAATCAATGAATGCCAGAAGGTTTGTGCATAAAATCTCCATCTAGTGCCTACTCATCCAATATCCTCAGACTAGTTTCTGGATTGTGGCCTCCATCAGTGAGGAGCCTTGGATCTGAGAGCACTGCACCTAGATCTTAGGATCTAATGCAACCCTCCAGCAGTCACATTTTATCTCTACTTAACTACAAAACTATGAGACTTAAATTGAAAACACTATAATATTTTCCACAAAACTATGAGACTTAAATTGAAAACACTATAATATTTTCAATCCAAGCTCATTAGCTTATATAGTCATATAGGTCAGAACTCAGTTCAGTACCTATATATTTTAGTGTCTTTGGTTCTTTAATAATCATAGCCACCATTATCCTATTGGCCTTCTGACATCCATTGATTACTCTAGCTTGCAGTAAATGGCAATACATATAGTGAATTTTGCTTGTTTTAATAACTTGTTCATCTTGTAATTTATTAGGGAATTGTATTTACTCTTGTCACTATTTTTTTTTCAAATAGTGTTAACTTTCATTGGTAATTTAATTTGTTCTCAAATGTTTGCATTGATCATACTTATTGAAAATATTTGTTTAGAAATCATGTTAATTTCAGGCTTGTTTTCTAAATAAAGTATTTATATATATATATTTAGTGAAACTTTTATTATTTTCAAAAAAGAAACTTATCAGTTAACATTTTCTTGTCTACTTTGGTAAGTGGATAATGGCTTCACCAATGGGTAGTACATATATACAACTTCTGAACATTATATATAAAAAAGAGACTTATAATAATAGGTTCATTTTATTTAATATTTGTAATATGAAAAAACATTTATTAACAAAGTGGCTATTGAGGATTTAAATAAATTCTTTCAGACATAAAATTAATAAATTTATTATAATTGAGATGATATTTATAACATGTTTTGTAATTCTATAAGAATTTCTTTTCTTTTGCTATGTAATTCTATTAATAGTGTTCATTCACTTCTAAAAAAAAGATTATATTTATTTCAGTTAAACAATAACTAGTTGAAAAATGCTTTCAAACTAGTTGATCATATTCATAGCATTATGAATATGACCTTCTAAGTTGAAAGCATTGCTCAGCTAATTATTGTTTAACTGAAATAAATATTGTTTTGTTAGAAATGAATTAATGCTATTAATAAAATAACATATTTTGATTATTCAGTTCATAATGAAAATTCTTTTTGCTGAAAAAAAACTTGATGCAATAATTATCTCCATTTGGTATATAGATAGAAAATTCTTTGCACATATTAAATGATGTATGAATCCACTAGCATACATCAAAATAAAATTATATTCAAATTTTAAATTATTATTTTTGTTTTTCTTAGTATTGTTTTAATTTATTTCTAAATAAATAAATAAATAAATCCAAACAGTATCCCAAAAACATTTTTTAAAAAAAGGAGTAAATGTATTTATGCACTAAGAGTGCAGTAAACTCTTTCATATTAGGTAAATTAACAGTCAACATAGTTTTTAAAATAATCATTTTACAAATGAAATAAAAAAATGTCTTTATTTTTATTGTTAAACAGTAAGTTAAATAATTATATTTCATTAAGAAAAGTTTACAATCTTATATCTTAAAATGATTAAAGTAATATCTTCAGATGGTTTTCTATTCTGAAACATTAAAAATAATCATCAAGTAACTAAAGAAAATTGTATTCATGTTATGGTCAAGCGTTGATGGCCGAGTGGTCAGCATAGCCGCCTTACAAGCAGTTGTCCCGGGTTCGCTTCCCAGCCGATGCTTTGACACATTAAAAAAAAATTGCAAATTTCGTCTTCTATGAATGAATTAAAAGCGATTGAATTTTTAAAAGATAGTTTAGAAATTTTGATCAGTAATAAACTACTACTAATGGGGAAAAAAAAAGTTAAATAGGTTTCACTATCTATAGTTCTTAACCAAATTATTGATTTTAAAAAAAAAAAGAACTGTTGACTTAGTATTGTAGATAGTATATGAAAAACAAAGGATATGAAACAAAACTATTGCACTTTAAAATATAAAGATATGTCAAATCTTTGCTTTTATGAAATATTTCAAAAATTACTTCAATAATTTAAATGCATTTATTGAAGAGTGTAATGGTTTAGTAGTAAGGATATTTTATCTGACAGAAATACTTATCTTGTCATTATTGGTGTTTCGTTTTGCGTGACTTAAATTATAGATTTGATTTTATACTAGGCGTATTAAATAAAGTGATTCATTTACTAGATTTATTTATATCTCCGGTGTTATTAAAAAACAACAGCTACGTAAATTTAACTAGACCAGTCTATATATTTAAAAAATATTTATTTTATTTTAAAAGTATTAAATTTAAAAATAGCCAAATAAGGTGGAAAAAAGTTTCTTTAAAGATTAAAAAATATTTTGTTGATTTTTTTTTTTAGTAATTAAAAAGAATAATTAAATAAGTTATGATTATGCTTTATTTTTTTAAATTACCATTCTGTAATTTTTGAAAAGGCAGGTAGCAGTGATTATATTATTATATAGTTTCATTTTGAGCTAAAGTCTTTTCAAAAAAAACAGTTTACATGATTAGCTGAACAAATTTCAAAAATAACAACAAAACAACATATTGGAAACAGTAATAAAAAAAAAGAAAAAAAAAACTAAATACTTTCTGAATATGATTAATCCATGTTCCAGCTGAGGTTATCTTGAAGAAGAAATGGAATGCAGCAGTCTTCAAACTTATGCACTATGAAAATAAAAAATAATAATCAGAGAGTTAAATTATCATCTGTGCTAAATGTTTATGCATTAATTTAGATGTATATAAATCTTTAAATATAAAATTTTATGTGGACAGGAGTGAATTACATGGTTATAATTAAATAGTGTTAATACAATTAGTTTTTTGCCTGAATATAAAATTATTAATCAAAAAAAATTTTTTTTTTCTCATGTTAAGATTATTTCTAAAGAAGAGATAGAGTGATATGTAAACAGAAGTAGATTATAGCATTAGTAATTGTATGTTAAAGGTATATAATACTTTTATTGATTAATATTGTGATTTGTTTTTAATCAAACATCTGTTATATCTTATTTATTTTTAATAATTTATCTGCTATTAAAACTCACAATATATTATCATGCTGATTTTGATTTTATTTAGCCAATTAGAATATTTTAGTTGATTACAAAGTTAGATATTATGATATAGTTAAAGTACGAATAGCAGAATATTTAATAAAAGATAAATAGAATAAATGTTTGACTTAATGACTAATTATTTCACCCAATTATCTTATTTTAGCACATTCTATATTATATAATGTGTGTGTGTTTGTGATAAGGGCATTTTACTTGTAGTTATATGATGAACTTTTTCCATCATCTAGTTGAAATTGTTAAGTATGTTTAGAAAAACTCCTTATATATATATGTTTCCAAATTTAATTTTGAGTGAGATTATTTTCTTTTTTTGAAGTAATACTTCCATACTAACCTATTTGTTATTGTTAACAGTTGAATGTCTTTGCAGAAGTAAAATTAAAGCTTACATTTTTTTCTAAAAATATTAAATATGAATGTGTATGTATGTTTAAGTATTGGATCGTTAAATTGTGGTCTCGACTGAAGGTATTATTATATGCATTAGAATGAAAAGTAAGATGTTTAATATATAAAAATATTTTATGAATAACAAATTATTCTGTAATAATGGTATCCTTGACTAGTAAAGAAAAATAGTAAATATTCACTAAAATTTGTGGATAAAACCTTAGAAAATGGAAATTTAATAAAATTTATGTTTATGATTGAAAGTAATAATGATAATAATATTGATTTTTTTAATGAGTCATTTGTAAATATTACATGGATTGTCATATCAAAATAAAACAGAGAAAACAAAATGTCTATTATAGAAAGTTATGAAACTTTATGTATATAAATTTCGTTTTCTAATGAAGTTCTTATGAATGGAGTTTAGAGAAAAAAAAGAGAGAGAGAAAGAATTTTACAACCAAGCAATAAAATGGAACCATATTGATAATTCCATATAAAAATATTTGAATTGGGTCACTGATTGGAACATGAGATGAGTAATACAGATATTTATCATAAAATAGAATTTCACTTATTTGGATCTAGCTAGATGGATCATAATTTAGCTACTGAATAAACAAAACATTTGAAGAACAAAGACATTCACATAAAAAGAACTAATCTATAAAACTATTAATGCATCACATGATTACCATTTCCTATACATACACAGGCTGTTAATAACAGTAGAAAATGCTCCATACAGTAGTGCCACCTAGTATAAGCCTTAGTAATCAATGGATGCATGAAGGTTTGTGCATAAAATCCCTATTGAATGCCTACTCATCCAATATTCCCAGACCAGTTTCTAGTTCATGACTTTCAACAGTGAGGAGTGTCGCATCTGAGGTCACTGCATCTAGATCCTAGAATCCACTGCAACCCTCAAGCAGCTACCCTTTACCTATTTAATTAATTAATAAATGTTTAAACATTTAAACAGAAAAGACTTGCATTGGTTTAAATCTCTTTATTCTAGTTAAGTGGATTTGATACTTCCTAATATTGTAATCACAGCTTTTTGAATTAAATTTAATTAAAATTTGATATTATCTGTATTTGTTTATTACTTGTTGGATTTGCATAAAATTAAATTTATTGTTTTTATCCAAATCTATGTTAAGGTTGTTAGAGAGGTCAGTTTTTAGATAGAGGGCTGCTAGCCTCCTTCTTATTTACTGTGTACTTGTCTTTGGTTATGCCCATACTGTCTTAAACTTTCTTTTTCTGTCATGTCTCTCAGTGCATATAATATCTGTTTTAGAGAAATCAAACTTGTGGCCTGATTGTAGCTCATGCCCTAAGAATATTAAAGAGTATTCAATGCTTCTTTTTGCTCTGTTATATAAGCATTCTTGGGCTACAAGTAATCTATAAAAATGAGTGCAAAAATTCTAATTGTTCAAATGCATATTAGGGAAAACAAGGGCAACCCTGTCCCCAAGACTGGCCCAACAAAAATTCTTATCTAACAGGGCAAAAAAAAATCAGTGAATACTCTTCAGTATTCTTAGAGCATGAGCTGTAGTTAGACACAAATTTGATCACTCTAAAGCAGATATTGCATGCAGTGAGAGAGATGATGAAAAAAGAAAATTTAAGAAGGCATGGAGACAAATATGCATTAAATAAAAGAGAAGCTAGCAACATTCTATCTAAAAAATTGTCTCTCCAACAACATTTACATAAATTTGGCTAAAAACAATAAATCTAATTTTATGTAAGTCTGATAAACAATAAACGCAGTTATCAAATATTTGCTAAATTAATTCATAAAATTATGATTATAATACTAGAAGTATCAAAAGTGATTAGCTAGAGTAAAGAGATTTAAACCAATGAAAGCTTTTTCTGTTTAAATGTTTAAACATTTATTAATTTATTACAATTAATGCAGAAAAAAAGAGCTAAAAGTAATATTTATAGAATTATCTATTTAATTAACTATAAATCCATGAGCCCAAGATGAAAATACTAGATAGAGATTTTATGCACAAATTTTTTTGTGTCCATTGACTACTAAGGATTGAATTGAGTAGCACTACTGTTTAGAAAGTTTGCTACTGGATTAATAGCTTGTGTATGTATAAGAAATGGTGATCATGTGATGTTTTAGTGGTTTATATCAATTCTACTCATAGAATTATGATGACTATGGTTTTTTTAAAAAAAACCCAAAGACATTAAAATGTATAAATACTGAATTGAGTTCAGACCTATATGACTATACAAGTGAATGAGTTTGGGTTGAAAATATTGTTTTCATCTTAGGCTTATAATCTATATAGTTAACTAAATAGGTAAAAGGTGGCTGCTGGAGAGTTACATTGGCTTCTAAGATTTGGTGCAGTGCTCTCAGATCCAAAACTCATCACTGATGAAAGTCACAAATTTATACACTAGTCTGAGGTTACTGGATGAGAGGGTGTAGATAATGATTTTATACAAACCTTCTTGCAAACATTAATTATTAGGGCTTGCACTTGATGGCACTACTGTATGGAGAGTTTGCTACTGCAATAGCAGCTTGGGTAAGCATAAGAAATGATAATTATGTGATGTTTCAGTGGTTTTATACCAATCTTACTCATAGGATGAAGGTGACTATGGTTTTTAAAATACCAAAGACATTAAAATGTAGAGATTCTGAACTGGGTCAGATCATAGTGATTAGACAAGTGAATGAACTTGTGTTAAAAACATTGTTGTATATTCATCTTGGGTTCACAGATTTATTATTAAGTAAATAGGTAAAAGGTGACATTGGATCCTAAAATCTAGATGCAGTGCTTTTAAATCCAAAGCTTCTCACTGATGAAAGCCATAATTAGTAGGACCTAAATAAGGATTTTATACACAAACTTTCTTTGATCTCCTAGTAAAAGATTTGATGGTAAACAAATACAGTTATAAAATATTTGATTTGGTAGATTATAAAATGGACAATGTAAAGAAAAAAATTATCAATGTTATGGAAATTGTTGGAAAGTAAAAAATACAGATTAATCATAGTCTCAGTATTTTAGTCTTATAATTAAATTTATGGAGAGTTTCCACAGAAAATTGCAGAAGTTGCTATTTTAGAAATGTAATATTTAAATACAAGTATATATACATATTTTGAAGCTAGAGGTAATTAGAGGGAATTTAAATGCAGACATTCAAGCTCTCTTTAGTCATCCATTTCAACCTATACATATTCATATCCATCCTGTATTCTTCCCATCCCTTTTCTATTTAAATGAGCTTAAGGTCCTGCCTATGAGGGGTCAGAATGACTTATGGTCAACATGAGTAAATTGGTGAACAAGACCTTTGAACATTGCCATCATGAAATTTTCAATGATATGAATAGTTAAAGAGTTGGAGAGTAGAGAAGATTGGAGCCTGTTCATTAGAGTTTTAATATAAACTGAGCACTGATTGTACAAATGTGAGGATGTATGATGATCTGGACCAACTGATAAGTGCTGGTTCAGCACAAAATATGTTTATTAGAGATCATTCATCTTTTTTTCGCATGTATGGGGTCATGTGTATTGGTTATATAGGATAGAATGGATGAATAAAGAAAGCTTGAAAGTCTGCATTAAAATCATCTCTAATTATATTTTGGAAATGGTAAATATGGCCAACATTAAGAAAAATTTGTAGAAGTATAGGTATTGTACTTTGAATAAGCTCAGTCATCTATTCAACCATTGGTGTGAGAAAAGCATCAGATATTAAGAGTTGCTCTATCATGTATACACACATCAATTATTTATTAAACAATTGGAAAGTTCAAACTGAGACTTTTATGACAGAGTAAAAGAATTTCAAACTAAAATTGTGAGGTCAAAGAAGTAAGAAGAGATAATGTATATATTGTTATTAGTTTGTCGTTGTGCTTTATATATATATGAGAAAGCAAAAGTATTTATTAAACGCCAATTTTATTATTTAACAACGTTGTGAATAAAATAAGAGGACTATGCATATTCAGGTAAACCGATCTATAAACGTATTTAAATTAGTTTGTACTCAGCTTTATTTTAAAAAGATATAAATGGTCAAATGAGAATAAAAATAATTAATTTGCGATGTTTTACTAATTTAAAAAAATAATTAAATCATTTATTTAAATTACTATTCTGTAATTTTTAAAAATATTGTGGGATTGTTGAAATTGCTTAGCTCGATTTTAAAGTAATCAAAGTTTTTACCTAAAAAAAAAAGTTGCTTTTAAAAATTAAAAGAATAAACTAGAAATGTAAGAACAACCGACTGGAACGAGCAAACCGCCTCCCCCCCCCCCACTATAAATACTACAGGGGGGGGGGGAATGCAGTGGAAGTAACGCATGTTATTGTGTATATTATCTTGGCACAGATGGATTGTAGGATACAATTATAATACCATATAATGTCATATTGAATTGCATTTCCTGGGCTATCTCACCAACAGACTATCAACAAATGTAGATCAAACTAAATGGTACCAGGATATGATGATTTTTTTTTCATTTGGACCTGGTTATCATAAATGAGGGAGAGAAAACGTTTAAAATAAATGACATGACTACTTTTTTTGCAAACAAATATAAGGCATTTAGTCAGGTTAGGGAAGAGAAAAATAAATATAGGGTATTATTGATCACTCCTTGATTAAGGATACTTTGTAAACATAGAGATAACACTCCTTCCCTCTAGGCAAATATAAATTATGTAAAAAGTAACACACACAATAACATTTTTTTCTTTAAGAAAAAGTTTTCCAATTCGTCTATTGCCAAACTAAAATAAAAATAGTAATCACGATAATGAATGACTTGATTAACCACCCCTGCTATATTTTTGAAAATTGATTTAAAGACAGGAACTTTGAATTTTATTATTAATGAATTAGGTTAAACAAGCAAATATAAATTTTCACTTTTTTCTGCAGAATCAAGATTTATGTCTCTTCAGGAAAAGATAGTTTAAAATAGGATGATGATAGGATTATACTGTTATAGAACTGCATACAGAATTACATTTGAATTATTGAAAGATGTAACTATGCAAAAAAAATTATTAATCAGTTCTGATTTTTTTAAAAATAATTAATCTGCTATTAATGTTAATATATAGCATGGGATTAAACTTTTTTTTTTGCAAAGGATTAAACTTATTAATAATATTGTTGCTGATTTTGACAACATTTCAACAACTGAATAATATTTTATTTACAATGTTTCAACTGATTGCATGTATAGATTATTATGAGATAATTAAAATGCAGTATAGTGGAATATTTAATAAAAGTTAAATTGGGTTGCAATAATTGTATGATTTAATGAATGATTATCTCACCCAATGATCTTATTATATTGAATTTTATATTGTTAAAATATATGCATATTTGAATATTGGTTATTTGAATTCAGATTTTGACTGCCATTAATGTGAATACCACTAATTCAAAAACTTCTATTATCTAGACAAAATGGGAAAGTATTGTTTTGATTTATTATTTCAGTTATTGCTATTTAAAATTTTATGTTGACATAAAATAAGTATATTCTGTATCTTAAAGTGTTAAATTATTAATAATAAAATAAATGTAATCAGTATACAAAAACTGAAATATGCCTATGTCCTTTTAACAAATGTGTTTTACCAGTTTTTATTTATGGATCTGAGACTTGGACACTTAATAGAAGAGCAATACAGAGACTTCAGACCACTCAAAAGAGTATGGAGAGATGTATGTTGGAAGTAACAAGAAGAGATCGAAAATGCAATGTATGGGTAAGACAACAAACAGGTGTTACTGACCTTATTGAAAAAATTAAAAGATTGAAATGGAGTTGGGCTAGTCATATTGCTAGAAGAGATGATAATAGATGGACAATTGAAATTTTAAACTGGATTCCAAGAGATTGTAAAATACCCAGAAAGAGACCACATGTGAGATGGATGGATGAAATAAGAAAATGTGCAGGGGTGTTGTGGAGAAGAGAAGCTAAAGATTGGAGAAGATGGATTAAACTTGGAGAGACCTTCATCCTGCAGTAGATTGATAATGGTTGATGATGATGATGATACAAAAACTATTTACATATGTACAAAAGTATAGATGGTACAAAAAAAAAAAGATCACAGTTTAGGTTTGTAATGAAGAGAGAAAGATTTATCATCAAAATCTGAAAAATTCTCAAATCCAAAAAAGAATTGAAAACAAAGATTTGGGAATTAATGGTAGATTACATGTATAAGTATCAGAATTATATGCATAACAAAATCATCTTCAAACATATATTGTGCATCAGGGTGATTTCACCTTTTCAAAACTTTCTATAGCAGTATTACAAAAATGTTTTGTAGATTAAAATTAAAAGCTTTGAAAATAAAACTAAAGCTATTTAAGTCACTTTGCAGTGAAGCAATTTTTTTTTACCAATAAAAAGATTTTATAGATAATAATGAATTATAGGAAATTGAAAACTACAAATATTTGGCTTGATTATTAATACAATTAGAATCATAATATATATTATTAATATTAGAATTAAGCTTAATGAGTATTTTTGACAAAAATAACTCAATACAGGTAGAACACCAAAAATTTGAAATCCCAGGTTTGTCAGTTTTTAAAATTTCAAATATAAATCTTTTTTTCCTCAATATAAACTCAAACTCTGATAAAAATATAATAAATACTAATTTTATTATGTATAATTTATAATAAATTTTGCATATATATGATGTTACACTCTACAAGATGTGTAATTGCTCTTTCTTTAATGTTGTTGGTTTTCCATTCAGCTTATCGCATTTTTGGTGCTGTGCACCATAATCATAGCTATTTACTTCACTCTAAATGCTATTTTATGATGTCTTTATGTAACAGCCACTATTAAGAATATACAGAATGAAGTAAAATAGTTATCATTATGATGCACAGCACTGAAAATGCCTTAAGTTGAATGGAAAACCAAAAACATTGAAAAAAGAACAATTACACACTTCATACGGCTTATCAGCATATATTTGAAAAATTTATTATATACTGTACAATAAATGAAATTTAAAATAATATTATCTATAATTTGTATATATTAAAATACTTTCCACAAACTATATGAATTTATTTTATTAGAAACTAAATATCACATTAACTAACATAATATGCTTATACTTATATCAATATAAAATTATTACGTAGCAATAATTAAAATAATAAAATGTACTTAAAAAGAAAAGTTACTACTTTGTATCCATATGGATAAATACATTCATATCAGTTTGATGAGTTAGGGATTGATCTCAGAATGAGTCATCCCTGTTTTAATTGTAATTGTAATATTTGAATACTTGGACTTTAGATATAATTATAGGGGATTTAGACACAGACCACACACACATGAAAAGATAAATGATCACCAATATACATATTTTGCACTGAATCAGCACTTATCAGTTGGTCCAGATTATCATCTCCCACACACATATATATATAAGTATTGCTTGGTTTATATTAAGACAGCAAATCTTCAAACTTTAATGGAATAAATATGTTTTATCAATAATTATTTACAGAAACGGAGACTTAATGCTCAATAGAAGACAAAGCAAAGATTGAACTCAGCAGATTAAATACATGTATATTATTATAATTAAAAAATGATATAAATAAACAAAATATCATGGACATTATTGAAAGTTTAAACTGTATCCCAAAAGATTATAAGAGATCACACATGTGAATATCATTTCAGTCATAGTGATTTGGAGAGAGACTTATAAATAAAAAAAACTGGATTAAATTCATATAGAACATTATCCTGCAATGAGTTATTAATTAATAATATTTAAAAATACTGATAATAAAGATATTTAATAGTTTCAATATTTATGTTGAATAGAACCAAAGATTAGATAATTAAAATAGATATTATCAATTTTAAGTTAAAATAACATTATTAATGCCATTATGCAATTTCTTATTGCTTTTTTAGTGTTAAGGTTTTTTTTTTCATATGTCAAAACATCGGCCGAGAAGCCAACCCACAAAACTGTCTACAAGCATCTGCTTGCTTGCAAGACAGCTGTGCTGACCTCTTGGCTACCAATGCAAGACTAGTGTTAAGTTTTTTACTAAATAAATAATATAGGAAACAAAAGTATATCCATTCATGATAATAAAAGTTTTATTGCATTTAAATAAATAAAATTTCTTATGCAGCAAAACTTAAATTGTAACATTATTATTGGAGTGTGGATCTAATTCAAAAAATGAATTATATGCATGACTGAGAAAGTTGTTGCACCAATGCTAGAAAACATTACAGGAACATTTTATTTTGGAAATAACAAGTACACATTATTAAATGTATTGTCTAGAATAAATAAACATTTGCTTATGTCATTTAAAAAAATTAAGAAGGCTTGCAAAATATGACAACAATATTAAAATACCTAATGTAGTGTTTCATAGATGACATATCTCTGGAATTACTATTATAAATTCAATATCATTGGGTCAGGCATGTAAAGTGAATAAATATTAACAGACTTTCTAAAAAAATATATCATAAAAAATTTGTATTTGGTTTTGAGGCAGAAATTGTTTATGTTATAAAGATTTTCATTAAAGATATTCTAAAAAGATGCAACACTGAATGCTTTTAGTTAGAAAATATGGCCAAGAACAATTTAAAGGGAAATCTGTAAATAAGTAAATGTTAAAATCTGTCATTAAAAAAAAATTGCTGTGAAAAAGGTGTTTCTTGGATTGATTTGTATAATCATCACAAAACTAATTGTTAACATTATTGGAGTTTTTTAACCCTCTATTTATTTTTATCCAAAAATAAATATAGTTATATTCAATTATAGAAACTGCTAATAATATATATTTTTTAAAAATTATTTTAAAATATGTGAATACTAATTTATTTACTTTACTGCATATGTATTTTCAAGATTAAAAAATATTGCTTAAATAGATCTTATCTTATAGTAATATAATTAAGTTTGATGATAATAATAATAATAATAATAAACATATAATCTTTTTATAAATTTGTTCAACAGTTAGATGCCAAAATTTCAATTGTCTGATTAATAGTATACACCAGTATATCACAATGAAATAGCCAAAAGAGCTACAAGAAACAACAAGTGATTGTAAAATAAAAAAAGTATGAAAAATTTAAATTATCATTTCTAAATTTAAAAAACAGCAATTGCATATTATCAATTATAAATGTTGTAAATTGTGAATAAAGTGTTTAAATTAAAAGTTATAACTTATAATATAAATGTATTATTTTCTCCCTAATATTACTAACAATTATTAGAGGAAAAATAAAATAAGCTATTACAGGTTCATACTAACAAACCCAAGATGTGTTAGGTGAGTCTTCATATAATGCGACCTACAATAAATATAATTTTCCTTTAACACTTTATAAGGGGATTTATATTTTTTCATTATCTTATTTTTACTTTTGTTTGCTTTTATCTATTTTTTATTTATATACATTTTGAATAACATTGCCAATATTTATATTCAATAAACAGTATTATAAGATGATGTTGGTGGCAATTATTCATAGTTTTGTCATCAGTGGTATGGAAATATGATGTTGGTGATAGATGATAACATTCATATTAGCAGTAGCAATTATAGGATGATATTGGTGACAGATGATCACCATTAAGGTAGCAGCAGTAGTATAAAATTATATTGAAAATATAGATCATAATCATGTTACCATGGTGGTGACAAAGTGATCATGTGTCTGCAGAAATACTATATAATAATGATTGAGGTAATTGTTCACAACCTTGTCAGAAGCAGTACTATAAAATGATGTTGATGGCAGCTGATCACAGTCATGTCAGCAGAAACATTGTTGGATGATATTGGTGCCAGAATATCACAATCATATAGTGGCATTACACAATGAAGATAGTGATAGTTAATTACAGTCATGTCAGAAAAATCATTATAGGATAATGTTAGTGACAGTTGATAACAGCTACATCAACAACAGCTTTGTAGGGTAATACAGTGATAGTTGCTTGCAGTCCTATCATCAATGCCATTATAAAAAGATGTTGGTGACAGCTAATGACAATTATACCAGCAACAGAATTTATAAGAGGTATTGGTGACAATTGTTCCCAATTATGTCCACAGAAACACTTTAGGATGATATTAGTGATATTTGATTACAGTCATATCTGTAAATGCATTATAGAATGAAGTTGATGACACTTTGACCACAATCATGACATCAAAAACACTATAGAATGGTATAGATGATAACTGATCATAATTTTATTAGCAGTAACTCTGTAGGATGATATTGATGATAAGTGATAACAAGCATGTCAGCAGCAGTATTACAAGATGATCTTAGTAATAGTTTTATCACATTCATATCATCAGCATTATTATAAAATGACAATGATGACAATAAATCATAGTCATGTTTGCAGCAGGACTATAGAGTGATATTGGTGACAATTTATATAAAAGATATCAGGAGCAGTACTATAAAATGATGGTGACAATTGATCATAGCTGTAAGAATATCCATAAACTGCTTCTATATACTGTAAAGGAAAGTTTATAGATAAGTTGAACATTGTTCATGTGATTATCAAGAGTCAATGTTGACCTGACCATATCTAGTATTAGTAATGCTAACAATAAAGTTTTAGATTAATAAGTCCTACAAAACCAGTATATTATAAATATATTTTACCATTGTTTAATGTGAGCCACTAAATTGTTAATGCATGATTGTTAGTTTGTAATTAAATGAATGAAATGAAATTAAGTCTCAAGAAGATAGTTCAGTAGATAAAAAAAATATCCATTTGCTATTCCATATTTGGTATAGCCTTGCAAGGCAGATGTAATCCATCTCTGTTTCATCTTTGAATATACTCTTCTGTTTTTGATAACCTAGCACTGCATTCAGTATTTTTTATCTATTTTAAAGTCTGACTTTACAAGCATGCATTGAGTCATAATTCTAAGTCTATTGCAGTCATCTGTTAATGGTTGCGATTTTAATATAATTAAATAAATACTTCTATCTTAATCCTGCTTGATTATTCATTAGTTGTTAAACTATCATAGAATGTCTACCCTAGATATTATTAAGACATGTTTGTTTTTTGAGATTAAACTACCATATTTGTGATCTCTCTTATAAATGAAGCAATTATTAAAGTATGGCATTACAAATTTTCAAATATATAAAATCTTAAGAATTTTAAGATAGTCACTAATAACTTCATTAGCAAACTAGAGTTAAATAAATATTATTAGTTATATGATAGAAAATAAATCATTTTTCAAAAATGGTCACTGCAGATCAACAGCTTTTCAAATGAAGAAGTTTTTGCACACCAAGAAGGTTTGAGTGAATCTTTTTTTTTTGTTTTATCATTTAGCTAAAAATAACAAGATAGCCATTTACTTATAATTATTAGATGGCTAATTGGATTAATTATAGGTTTATTATATATATAAAAAAGTCCTAAATCTGAACAGAATCATAAGTTTTTATCTAGCCTGGATTCAAGTTCAGATCATAAGAATGTTGATAGATGTGCTTCATCACAAGACCTTTTGCTATTGACCATAAAACTACATAAATAAAAATATTAAGAACCTGAAGAAATACTTAATTTTGAAGTCTAAATTGATTGCATACCATATTTTCAAAAAGATAGCTCTGAGATCCTCATTGCCATTGGATTTCAAAAGTATTGAGTCATTAATAAAAAGATGATCATTGTAATTTTTATTCCTAATTTTACAAATATCATCAAGAAATTGTCATTTATGGATAATATTTTATTTGAATGTTTTGCTAATCTTTTATCATATACCAGTATTGGAGTTTTTAAATTTTTATATAATTAGAATAATTAAATAAAAATGCTTATAAAATATATAATTTTTATTTTAGAGAATTCACTTAATATAATATTCCTAATTTTTTATGATATCGTTTTTATTCTTTTGGATTCAAACCCATATCCTTTGAATGACAGGCAGTATTAATAGTATGTCTACATTCCCAAACTCTTCTCATCAAAAATGATAATAAAGATAGTCAAAATTTTATTATCAGTTGCATACGTTATTTTCGTTTCTGTAATAAATAAACAAAAAATATCTAAAAAACAACAACAACAAAAAAATCCCCCCATTTACATACAGTTGAGTGTAAGAGTATATATAACTTGATGATTTAATGTGTGCATATGCCTATATTTATGCACATGTATTTTCAAGATATATTAATATTTTACATGAAATTTCTTAAATTTGGATTTAAACATAGCTCATTAGTTTAATTCGTTTTTTAAATTTAATATTTTCATTATGAATTTATAATATTGTGTTTATAATGGGAAACTAATAAAAAAAACTTTCTCAGCAAATTGTTAATAAATAAGGTAATTTTAAAGACAAGCACACAGGAACAAACAGGTGGTTAAGAATTTCAAGCATGAATGAATTGTCCTAAACCTTTTAACAAACTCATAGATAATTAGTTTTAATAACTAAAAATTAATTTTTTGTATTAATATTAAGCAGCATATAAACTACTTATATGTATAATTCTTTTTTTTTTTTTTACTGCTTGTACTAACAGGAAGTGATCTATCAAAAAAAAAATGTTTACGAAAAATAAATCTATTTTAGAAAAGCACATTATCTGCTTATATATATATAGTCCATTGTAAAAAAAAAAAAAAGTGATATCATAATGCATTTTAGCCAATCAAAGATTATAATAATCTATAGTCTGATTAGTTCTTGTGATCAGAATTTCTATTAACAAAGATAAATACTGTATTCTCTTTCTCTGAAATCATTATACAGTACAAGAAAATAAATTATACTTTTTATTTGTTATTATCATATCATTAGTCTAAATCTGATTCATTTTTTCTCCTATCCTATTTTTCGCATTCTCTCTGCCATATTCTCCTTATTTAATTAAATCTGCTAATCTGACATCATATTTCCCATTTTCATTATTAAACTTAATCATAAAACTTTTGACCTATTTTATTCTTTTTATCTTACCTTTAAATTTCTCCCATACTTCATACATTTTATTCCAATCATCTGACAACATTCAACAATTCAAAAAATAAATATTCAGTTCTTTCCATTTCCACATTAATTAAACCTACAATCCAAATCATTATTTCATTTTGGCCTCCCCTGCCACAGAATCTAAAATATAAAACTCTTACTCCTGCATCAAATATAAATTCCCTTCAGTATTGTATATGCTTTTATATTTTGTATTTTTTTATGTAGCACTCTATATTTTTCTCACTTATATCAGGTTAGATAAAAATTAATTCCTATAGATAATTTCCTTGGAAATTTTTTGGCACTACTTGAGATTGTGATGCAAGTATTTTATGAATAGTTACTTTAGCACTACAATATTCGGCTGATAAATATTGTGCTATTCTTTGAAAAAAAAGCTCTCACATTAAACTCCAGATATTAAGCCAAATATTATAATGAAAAATATTACTGTCATACTCAAGTCTATTTTTTTTGCAATGGCTTCCTGTTCTTTTACAAGTTTCACTGCGAGATATCAGAAAAGAAGTTGCCTTATAGAAAATAAATAAAAAGCTGTTTAGCATATCAGACTTGCCAATAATTCAAGATGTAGTTTCGTCATCTAAGCCTCATTTCAAATTAAGATCCCTTTTTTGAATGTTCAGCTAAGATTCTAAAATTGAAGAATTATGATGCAAAAAAATGAAATGTATGTTTTAATAAAGTTTAAGAGGAGTAAAATTTTATTATAAGATCTTGATCAGAAGAAAAGAGTGGATTCATTTTCATCTGCAAAATGGACTAGCTTTGATACTAGAAGGCATTGCTTTAATATAGCAAGCATTTGAAGGTTTATCATATAAAGTTTTCATCAGTGATATAAAATTCTTTTGTTAATGTTTTATATACATGACAATAAAAACAGAATGCATCAATAATCAATCATTCTCAAGAAAGCTCAAATAAATTTGTATGATATTCATAGGTTCTTCCAATTAATGCCTTAAGAATAAGTATGTATATGTAATATTAATGTGATTTTGAATATTTTTTATATAATTTATTTCTAGATTAGTTCACTTTGTATTTGTGTAATGATAATTTAATTCTATTGGCTCTTTGATACTTTCAAATTTGTTGATGTAAATCATAAAAATAATGTTTTTACAAAATTTCTGAATAGGATTAAAAATATATTGTACCATAAAAATGGAGTTAAAAATCATTAATATATTTCTAAACCAAAAAAAAAAAAAAAGCTCCACTCAGAAGAAGGTGATACTTGAAAATCAAGAGATGATGACTGGTAAGTAAAATATATAAATGGTAAAAGTTAAGCAATTATTATATGCAAATTTCAAATAATAATCTTCAAATAGTACTACTAATAGAACAAATAAAATACAAAACAGCCAAGTAATCTTTTAACGCTTCATATTAAAAAAAACAGTGGATAAGAGAGTTCAGAAACTTTACAGAAAATGGAAAATGTAAACTCCTTTCTTGGCAGCAGTTGGATGTATTTCACTGAAATATAATTACAAACAACTACACAATTGACTGTTTTATGTATTAAATTGCAATTTTTGTACTTTGTTATAAAAAATTAGTTGTGTTTAGTAAACAGTGATTATAAAAATCTAATATCTATTCTATAGAGAAAACCAGAAGCTAGTTTGAACAGATTATTAGATTTGTCAAAAGGTAGCAGACCACAAAGTTGTCCTGGAAAGCAGTCAAATGATAACGAATTGAATTGACACAGGGACATCTGAAATTCATTATGATGACTCTTTGATTGCAAATCATCATAAAACTTAGAAGATTGTAAAGCGGATGTGGTAAAAGAAATTGAGCATAATGATGTATAGATTTTAACAAAACATCATGCCATGGGACAACATTTTAACATTTTTTAAGTAGTAAGAAAACCCTGAAGACTTAGAAAGCAAATCTGTCAGATTTTTAAAAACTTAAATAAAATTGAATTTACATAGAAGAATGTGTTAGTATTGTTTTTTTATATGAAGGCTGATTCCAGTGTGATCTCTGAAAAACATAGACTTTTTTTTATCAACAATCTTTTCACGAGGTGCCACCATTTGCAGTACTGATCTATAGATGGACCACAAGTAGATAGATAAAATTTTACAATTTTTACATGGACATGTATCATTAATAATGTCTAACAACATCTACAAGGGATCTAAATGTTTTTTTTAAATTTCTAGATCTTTTATGTGGCTAATTCATATAAGATATTGGCACTGACTTCAAGCATTCCCTCTGACATCTTTCAGAAATATGGGACAGATGAATAATGAATAATCATTATTGCACACTGAAGAACATTATGTTTATATGGGCTATTGCACCTACCAGCCATGTCTATGACCTTCACTTTGAATCTGAGTTGAGCAGTAATAAGATGTGCTATTTATTAATTAGAGGGGAAAATATGAAAGAAAAATTATTAAAATCTTTCCCACCTAACTGTTAATTAATTTGATAAATATTAACTTCTCCTTTACAGTTCTTCTGTGAAAAATATATTGAGGGCTTGGTTTTTCTGTAGATTATTTAAAACTTATTTACTTTTACCTTAACACAAGTTTAATCATTAGAGACCTTTAACTCTCACTGACAACATGATTATCCAATCACATTGCTTATCATAATAATCATACAAGATCATTGCTCAAAGATATATGATACCTCATTATTTATTATGATCATTATATCTATTATAATTTATTATGATAATTATTATTATTATTTATTATGGTAATTATATTATGATCTAGGTGCAGTGCTCTCAGATCCGAGGCTCCTCACTGATGAAAGCTATAAGCTAGAAACTAATCTGGGGATATTGAATGAATAGACACTAGATAGGGATTTTATGCACAAGCCTTTTGGCATCCATTGATTACTCTGGTTTACACTACTGTATGGAGAGTTTTGCATGTTTGATAAATATAGAGGTTGTATTAATACCTATGCTCATGAATATGTGATTGCACAAGTTCATTTCTTGTAAATATTTGATATTTCATTGCATATTATTATAATCACAAAAGTTTGATAAATTATAGCTGTATAACTTTTATTCCTATAACACTATAATCACACAAGTTTAGTGATGTATATGATATCTCATTGTGAGTCATAATAGACAAGTTCAACACTCATAGATATAATATCTCATTGCATATCATAATAGTATATAAGCTTGGTGCTCATAATGTGTGTGATCTTATTGAATAGCATAATAATCATACAAGTTCAGTGTTCATTGATGTATTATATCTCATTATATACCATAACAATCACATATGCCCATCATAAATGTAAACCTTATTGCATATTATAATAATCATGAAATATTGTCATCCATTGATTACTCTGGCTTGCACTGAGTGGCACTACTGTATGGAGAGTTTTTGCCTGTTTTAATAACATTTATGAGTAAGCATAAGAAATGGTGATCATGTGATATTTAGTGGTTTAATACTTGTGAGTGAATGGAATTTCATTGCATTTTATAATTATCACACAAGCTCACTCACTACTCACAGGCTGTTATATTTAATTGTATATTATAATTATCCCAAAACTCAGTGCCCATAGTTGTATATGACCCTTTCCTTAGAATAGAAAAAGATTATGTGTTATCAGTATTTATCTTTTACATTGGTAAACCTTTATTGTACTGTGGTTTCTATTCTAAAGCCAATAATAGTGAAGTTACAATGAAGATTATGTATTATTAGTATTTATCTTTGACAATAAGTACATTGGTAAAACTTTATTGTTCTGTGGTTTCTAATCTAAAGTCAATAATAGCAAGGATATCCACTACTGACCCAGTATTGACTGGATAGCAGGTTTGTCTATGAACTTATGATATAGAAACTAACTTAAGCTTGCTTGAGAATGTTTCAATTGTTTCAATACATATTAAATTTCTATCTTGTCTAAATCACAAGTTAAAAAGCATTAGATGTTAAACATTCTAATCACTACAATTGCTATAAATTCTTGTTTTGCGAAAATCTTATTCTCATGATGTTTTAACTGCAATCTTTCATTATCATGTAACCAGAATCAACAAAACATGCAAACAAATCTAAATGTTAAATGCTAAAAAGATAGTACCCTATTGTCTAAAATCACCACATTAACTTCTGGCATAGATTAATACGGTATATTGCCAGCAAAGATTTTTTATGAAAGTTTTTTTTTTTTTTAAAAAGTAACTTCTTTATTTTAATTACTTAACAAATAAAAATGATAGACTAAAAACCATTTTAAATTCAGAATTTATATCAGTGCACGATCTTTTAACTATCAATATTATAAAAATTAAATACATAATAGCACTATATATATTTTTTGTTTATCATAATAATAGGGAAGTAAAAACTATTCTAGCACAAAAAATGTTGAACGCAGCGGTTTTATTTATATTAATTGGATTTTTTTTCTCATTGTTCTCACTTAGGAATTGATCTAGAAACTTTTATTTCTGGTTCTTAATCAACCATATTCATCGTCAGGTTGTCCTGTGTGTTGTAACAGAATGATGTATTCGAGAGTTAAAGATTCGCATTAAACAGAACTGATTATTTCCAGTGCTCGAATAACCTATGAACTCCCGAGAAATTAACTATTGACCCCCCCCCCATTGGACTTAATCAACTATTTTATTTTAAACTTATTATTTTTTCAAAAGAAAAAAAACAAAACAACAACCCTAAACTGCTGAAATCATTAATAATTTTAAATAAAACAATACGCAATATCTGGAGGAAAAGTAATATGAAAAAATGTATATGAGTGCACTAGGCAAAAATTGCGAACTTTATTCAGATTTTAAGCGTATCTCGTACACATTTTTGCGTATAGTTATTTTCCATAATAAACTAAATAGTTTTTTTTTTTTTCAATCTCTAGGGGACATTTTTGTTTTGTTTTGCATTTTGTAACAAAACACGCAAATTTTATTGACATTTATAGGGTTTAACTAATAACGACTTATTTTCGGATCCTCAGCTGTAAACCTGATTCTCACTATTTATGTAAATTCTTTTATTTCACTTGTATACATCCGTGAAGGTTGAGTTGAGATTTTTTTTATATATACATATGCTTATATTATTCTTTTACCTTTTTTTTTTTATGCATTAAAAATCACGTTTTGTTGGAGCATGTGCGTTTAGTTGTATTGATTCATATTATTCCAGTTTTTCTACATTTCTATTAAATATCATAATGATAATAGCAGGACTTCCCAAAGAGAGGAGAACAACAAGCGAAGAATGGACACGTGCAAGACAACCTTGAGTATAAAGTAATGGAAGAGCGCTCCTTACAGGTGTGCAATACAAAATATTATTCAAAAAATTTCCACGTGATAAATAGAAAACGTAACCGCATTCATTCGAGATACTAAAGGAACAACAAATAAAATTTGAAGACTCTTTTAAATTTAAAAAAAAAAAAAATTATTTTTTTTAAAAATTCATTACGAGTGTAAATAAATATAGACATGTAGATGTGAGAAAGTTATTTAGTAAAAAAGTTACAATGATTTACTTCTAATTCTTCTCTATTCGCCCGCATTCTCAAATTTATTACTTTGGTATTATTCTAAAAAAAAATATTCTATAATTTTAATCTTTTGCTTTATTTTATTACTGTTTGTGAAATGAAATAAAGTATGTGCAAGTAAGTTTTCTACTTGAAAACAGTTTGAAGTAAACAGACCAATCATGTTACGACCAAGCAGTATACTTGATCATCATCGGTAGTAGTTGCCCACATCATTAGCGCAATTTTGACTTCGCTCTCAATTTTAATTCTGTCTTGGGGTTCAAACCTGAGCTAAATAAAATTCTTTTCTAGAGTCGTAGAAAGGCATTCCAGCTAACTACCCAGTATTGGACAACTAATAGATATCTAACTATTCTTGAGGACAGAGTAAAACGATGGTGGAAAACAGTCCTCACCCCCAGGGAAATTGGAAAGTCGAGTAAGTACTGTATATTCATTACTTTTCCTTTATGAAGAATTGATGAAGAAGCCTTAACTTTACAATAGCATATGTATATAAAGAGGCTGTTTTATCCTTTACCATAAGTATAGTTGTTTAATGAACTAACTGCTATCTAATGAAATATCCTTGTGTAAAAATATAATGAAAACACATGATTAACTTCTCTGGAGATCATGTAAAAATTCAAGCATCAAGTGATAGGTTTTTATTTACTTAATTAAACTGAGGTTATTGTTTTTTTAATTTCCCCCAGCTGCCAATCGACAACTGTGCTAAACCACAATGGTAGTGATATAATTGTTATAGAATATATATAGTTATAGTATCCATAATGCCATATCACATGAACTGGAAATATATTTTTAAATTCAAAAGGATATTTTGATAATAAGCATTATTATTAAGCAATTAGAAAGTTCTATTAATAAAGAATGGTAATTTTTTTTTAAAAAAATCATAGCATATTGTTTAATATGACATTCAGTCCCTATATCCTCTACAAATGAAATATGAAAATAATGCTTACACATTTTTCAGCAGTAGATACACTTCGCTAATAGATTTATTCTTCATTTCAGCAAGTAAAGTCAATGATTCTATCATTTATTGCATTTTCCAACCACCTAAAAGTACAACTGCAAATTAATAATTATGTAAGAAACAAAAAATATATATTCATACACAGTAAAAAAGAATATTAAGAGCCAAATCTTATTTTCAGTTGATCAATTATCAAACATTATAATTGTTACAAACTATTACCCAAGACTTACAAAATTAAATACATATCAGACATATGCTATCAGAGTGAGGATAGTAAATTATCTAAGAACCAAATAAAAAATAGAATCCATGAAATTCATAAGACATTACAGAATATTTCTGTCATAAGTCCTAATCATGAATTGATCAATAAACTGCAAGTCGAATACAATAATATATACAATATGATATAACAAGAAATTTATACATTAAGACTACGGAAATTGATCCCTGAAATGAATCACATATCAAAACCAGTGATTAACTATAGAAAACTTTATATTCCACAGACAAAGGGCATTGCTTCCATTGAGACAAAGGAGAATACTGTAGCATCTGGAGATGAGGTTGATGAATACATGGTTGAAAAGCTAGGGGTGAAGTTTGGCTGTTGAGTAGCAGGCATTGATAAATACGAGAGAGTGGCTATAGAAAATACAAAGGAATATATGACGGTTCAAGAAATAATGGATAAAATTAATAGGTTGAAGTTGCAAACAATAATGGCAAATGACTATACCAGCTTCAGTCTACAAATAGATTAATTATGTATTGGCAGGTGCAATGTCAAAATTTTTCAATCAGATGTGTAATGAAAGGATTGAATGGCCTTACATAAACAGCAGAATAATTTTTAGCATAAAAAAAGACAAATCAAAACAAATCCCAACTTTCAAAGACCTAAGAAACATATCTATAGAAGATATTGATTCAAAAATCTTGGCATGAATACTACTTAAAAAACTGAATAACTTGGTTAAAAATAAAATATTATCAGTGCATCATGCTGTTAAGGGTAAAAGAGCCATAAATGCATCTATAAGAATACAAAAAGCAACAAAGTAAGGAACTTAAGCTAATGCAGTACTTTGCAATGCAAATAGATTTTAAGTCAGCATTTGATCTAGTTAACTGGTCATATCTCATAAAAGCCCTGAGTAATCTGATTTAAGAAGATAAATATCTAGAGAATGCTATAGTAAATTACATTAGAAATAATAGAATGTCCTATAAAAGCTATATGTGCAGATCTGAATTCTTCATACCAGAGAAAGGTATCCCCCAAGGATCACCATTGGCAGGCAGCCCTATTATTCACAATTTACATAGACTCCATGATTAAAGAAATAGAGACATTGGTTAATGGAATCTATATATCACATTTGGGTGTCACAATAGGAGTCACTGCCTTTATTGATGACATTGTGGTAATAGTAAAAAATAGTTATAATATTAATGTAGTGACGAATGTACTAAAAAAGTTTTAAGAAATTACAGGTCCAGTAGTTCAATCTAACAAAACAGCAGCATGGCAATTGGCAACGAGTAAAAGGATACCATCCAAATTTATAGCTCAGCCAAAGTCATTTCTTGGATTACCAATATATATGTCAAAGTTACATGTGAATGGTCACTTAAATCAACTAATTAAAAAACAATTGAAGAGAGGATTAATAACTTCACATCATTCAAGCTATATGAAGTGATGAGAACCTAATTGTTTAATGCAATTGTAACAGGGGTCCTTAGTTATTATGGTCCATGGGTCAAACTATATAAAAAAAAATTAGTAGAATAAACCAGATAGCCAAAAATTTCATCTGGAAAAGAAATCTAGATTACTATCAATGACAATATTACAGTTACCCACTAATGAGGGAGGGTTTAATTGATCCAAAGACATATGTAGATTTTATTACTGCAAGAACATATTTAAATGTTATTAAGGATCAACACTTTAGTCTGCCAACAGGGGATATAAAATATATTGTAAAATAGGGCTGGAGAGAAGATCTTATTTGGCAGATATGTTTATTGCATATAAGGACATACAAGATGACCTAAATGTGCAAAATTTGGAAGGCATTAAATATAAAGACATAAGGGAAATAAAACCTCATAAAAATTCATGGATAAATTGTTTAATGAAAGGTATCCTAGTTAAATTCCATTCAATTTATACACTACAGACATATATGAAATTCATATTCAAGTTGATCAATGGAATTTTACCGACCACAACATACATTAATAATACATTGGGAATAAGCTTAGAGGAAACTTGTTCTGTTTGTAAAAATAAATGTAAAACATTTCAACACTTACCAGAAGAAGGCAGTGCTTTTGGGAAGCTAAGATACAGAGTTTTCCACATCCCAATGATAAATCTTAAAATACTACTGAAGCAAAATGTAATAAAATTCAAACCTAATAATGCAATGGTGATAATACATGCATTGAAAACTATATGGACAATCCAGTGTTCTTTTATTTTTGATAATAAAAAGTTTAATTGTTTAAAGAAACTTGAAAATAATTGGGACAACTATTTTGCTAGGTGTTTGAAATACTGGCCAAAGAAGGTTATGGAAAGAGTATGGGGAGACACTGCTATGATTGTTTGTGAAATTTGGGAGTAAAAGTATACACACAAAGAGAATTAAGACAGTAAAAGTATGTAGAGTGGTAAAATAAAGGATCTCTCAAGAGAGAAGAAATGTTCCATGTTTTAAACTAGGAATACGATTTGTAAGGCCTAACTCTAGGATTTAACAAAAAAATGATATTAACATTTCAACAATGAGAGTCTTATAGATTTGCATTGTGGTGCTTTGGGACAGTATTGGTAAATTTGGTGTAAAGGATAAAGTGAATCAAAACGAATTTGTAGATATTTCATGTACATATTTAAATGTTTATTTAATAAAGTTTATTACTTAAAATAATAAAAAAATAAAATTATTTTACAATGAACTAATACTTATTTTTTATATTTTCAAAAGCTGTTCTTTTGCACTTTGGGTATGTATTAGGTAGGTAGAGCAATATCTTCAAATGATTAACTGCAGTACAAAAATCTCTTCAGCATTTCTTTATAGAGAAACAGTGTAAAAGACTGAGCAAACATCTGATAGTGAAAATTTATGTTTTGCTCTTTAGCTAAGAGTGGTTCACTATAAGCCAGTTCATTAAAAGAAAAATCATAAACTACCTTAAAACCCCCAAACAAATCACTTTTTAAAATTCAGATTTAAATCCTTATGACAACTATGCTCCAAACCTTACATAAAAGTCTTTTGATATATATTACAATTAAGATTTTTACATGTAACAATATTAAAAATATTTTATTTGGGTCCATCTATGTGCTATTAAAAGTACTATTATACTGAAGTTTTACTGAATCACACCTGCCATTATTTGGATAAGAAATGACCAAACAAACAAAAAAAGTGTAAATATTAACAAACAACATATGAAACAAGATTAAAAATCCAATAATGTACACATCATCCTGTTTCTTTCATAAAATGGAATAGTGCTATACTTAAAAATAAAGATTTCTAAGCTTTAATCTGTTACTTTAGTGCTTAAATATTATAAATTAAATAAAATCACCACATTAATTTAAAGTATTCAGTATAATTATTTATTTAAAGAGAATTTCTATATTTTACTAGAAGTATCTTAAACATTAACTTATATTATATATTTTTTAATTATGACTGCTTTTAATAATATCTACTCTAGTGACCCATTTAGATTTGAACAGAGATAATTGTCTTGATTAAATTAAAATACCTCTTTAATTTACAAAATAGCAAGGCTGCATGTATTGATGGAACTTCTGGAAAATATTTAAAATATGATGATGACATACATGTTAGCTTCAAAGCCATTAAAATTTTATAGAAATATATAAAAAAAAATAACCGTAAACCATAATTATAATAACAAATCATTGTATTCTTTTTCTTTTGACTGAATTTTTTTTTATTCACAACAATGTTTTATCTAAACACTATTGACCACTCCCAGAAACAACCATATTTATTAATTTATCAAGCCATATGGAATAATTCTAACCAATTTAGGAATTAAATTTTATTACTAAATTGGTTGTAGACTAAAAGAAATATTCTATATGATCTTATAAATTAATAAATTATAGTCAATTTTGACTATATCCAATTGAATTTAGCTGAAATATTCATTGGTGTGAGTAAAATGTTTCCATTCAGAAGGAAAGAAACACAGAAAATTGATTGTTTTGTACTTTTTCTATAAGTACCCAGAACCATAAAATTGTGCCAAATATTCATAAAGATTATTCTCTTGTTTCAGTTTATAAAAATAAAAAGGTTAAAAGTATTGTAACAAAAGTTAAGATTTTATTGAAAAGTAGTTTCAATGATTTTTATTCATAGATCAGTAGGTGGATTATAGAGAATAAAAATCACTAATGATCACTGTCTTTGTTTTCAAGTAAAAGCAAGAAAAATGTCTTAAGAAAAGACATTATTTATTGTTTTTTTTTTTAGACATTTGACTCCCAGTTTATTCACATTATGCAAATTCTACATTATGATATGAAAGAAATTTGTTAAAGTTAGACTCATGTCAACAGAACTATGAATTAGTTCCAACTTTGTTTTCAATTTTTGTGATGCTATTATCAGAACAGTTTGTAAGCAGTTTCATCAACATAGGCATCAGGTTTTTGTCATAGATAGATAGTAGAGCTTTAAATTTGAACTAATTAAAAGCATCTGATGATTGTGCTATTCTTGTCAATTCAAAAAACTATAGAATGTAAATCTACAGAACATTGTTAATATCTTGAACACACTCTATAGAGACTAAGTTTAAAAATTAATGCTAAAACTTAAATGTTTTATTAGACAATGGGGGGGGTCTTAATTTTTGTCTTGGATGATTTTCATCTTGAAAACATGAATCAATTAATATTTTGATATTTTAGAGAGATGAGTGAATTTGAATGTTAAAGTACAATGCAGACTCAAATGTTTTTTTCTTTGTTACATTTTACAAAGTAAATAGAATAATATTTTACTGTAACATGTATTATCATCAATAGTATTCTGTCCTATGTAGATACAGAGAATAGTCACACCACAATTCATCCATTTTTCCCTCCGTACTTTTCATTGCATGGCTCTTCAATTTTCACATAACTCTTCCCATCTCTTATATCATTTAATAATGTCAATCTTTTCCATCCTTTCTTCATGTTTACATTCACCTTTTCCTCCAAAACATTTTTCATTAAACTATACTTTCTTTTTAATATATGTCTAATCCAGTTTCTATTTCTAATTTTCTTGATCAATCTGCTTTCTTCTTTTACTCTTTTTAAAACTTCATTTGTTATTTTATTCAACCAAATGATTTTTTTCACTCTTCTCCTTGAACACATCGCAGAGGCTTTCTAAATTAAATTAATTATAAACTTTTGTCATTCTCCCAGATTTGTTGTACAAAAATGATATATTGAGAAAATTTTGTTTAAAAATGATATGTATGCAAGTTTTTCAGTTGCTGGATCTGATGATATTTAATCTGCTCTCATAAGGGCATTTCTTCTTTGAAGTGGGAAAATAAATACTATGATTACAGACTACCTAAAAGTATTTTATAATAAATTTAAGCATGGCTTTATAAAGTCTGTCTTAAAGATATTCTAAAGAAGCATAATTCTGATTGCTTTCATTGGGATGATATTACCACAATTGTACAATTGATTCTTTCAGAAGAAAAACATTGTAGCAGAAAAGTTAGAAAAAAAAAAATAAAGATATCAAATAAACAGAATGCCAATGTACTTGTGTTTGAGAGATTGCTTTATATAATCATTACAAAATTCACTATTTTCATTTACAAAAGTTAGTAATAATTGAAAGGTTGCTAGTCTTTCACATGTGCCTATCGTTGTCTCTCAGAGAGCCAATTAGATTTTTAACAGCTGTCTTAAGAACGATCAGACCTTGATACATGACAGAGATTTTGACAAGAAAAGGATGATACCAACCTTTTCTCTATTTAACTTTTTATATATATAAGCCAGTTTTAAGCATCTTGGCCTGAAAGCTTGAAGATATAAACATATTCATTTATTACTCACTGAGTTTTTAATTTACGATATTACAGCACGAAATCTTAGATTTACTACACCGCAATTTTCTAGATGTTAATATAATTTATCAGCAACATTTGTCTAAATCGCATGTTGTTATTAAATTAGTAATAATTGAAAGGTTGCTAGTCTTTCACATGCACATTAGTAATGAAAATAACTATGATGAATAACATTATTCAAAGTGGTTTTGTTGTATTATATATTATATCAGTTTTTATTATCTACATTTCTTCTATAAGTTTTCCCACTTAATAGTATCTGTTTCTTATAATTGTGTTTGTGATATAATTTTTTTTCTTTTTATTTATACACAGTTATGATTAATTATTTATGCTTCTATTTAAATTTTCTATAACTACCCTCTCTCTAATTTTTGTTTTATGAATTCATTCTTATTGATTTACTTATTGTTTTATGCATTTGTTTAGTTTATTAACTCCAATGCTGTGGTTATTTTAAATTTAATTTCATAAAAAAATAACATTGCCTATTGTTACTTTTTATTATTTTGATTTATATATCTATCCTATCAATCTCAAATGGGAAAAAAAATCTAATTTTATTTGCTACTCTTCTTTTTATTTTAGTAGTCTATATCAACAAACTTATATCTATATTTTCTTTTGCTTTCTGTCTATAATGTAACTATGTATGCATATATTTGCATTATATGATCTAGATAATAAAACCTATTATATAGTCTTGTAGAATCTAATGGAGTGGTAGAGTTGTAAACTTTGGAAATTCAAAGTCCTTAAATTAAAGTTCTAACTCTGATATCTTTGGTACTCAAAGTTTTTACAATCTTCCAAGCAATAAACTATTAAATTTAAAAATAAGTATATCAGAAAACTCTTCAGATTCATGGAAATGATTTCTATATAAAAAATAGTAAACATCATTGTCTACATGGCATACTTAAAATTTAGGATTTGAATCCAATTAAAAGTAGTTTCAAGCAATCATCATTTTGTTTTAATTTAGCAGTCCATAGTCAACCCAATTAAAAATATAAAAAACAAAAAATATAAACCAATAAATAAATGTTGTCTAGTTATTGATAACAAAAAAGTAAAATAAAGAAGAAAGTCTATAAATCCCCTTTACTCAAAAACAAACTAGCTTATCATGTATATTCTTTTTCCTCATTACTTTTCTGTAGAGAGATATTAGAGCTTTTTTATGCAATGATTATTTTAAAACTGTTATCATATTTGCATACATTAGTATATATCATTAAAATCAGTCAACACTTAGACGATTTCAATATCAATAACAAACAATAATCTCAATCTGTTGTCAAGGCAACCTTCTTTTGGAGTGGAACATATATGACAAAAATCGGTCATTTTAATTGGAGTAAAAGCTATTATCTATTTTTGAACACAATCTTTTTTTTTAATGGTTTTACAAAGAACATACCAATAGCTCAAACAAAATCGTAATTGATAAGTGCAGTATGAGAAAATATTTAAAATCTCTATCCAAACCTTCCCATCTCCAGACCAACTGGTTTTGATCTTATGGCTCATGTCAGTGGAGAGCTAGAATATTCAGACACTAGATCTAAAATATCAACTCAAAACCCAGCACTTATTTCATATGTAATATTTAAGTAGAAACTCTGAAATTTTCAGACATGAAAATGTCTTTAAATCCAGCTATCTAACTTAAATAGCTATATGGGACTGAACTAAATTCAGATCTACCATATTTTTATAGTCTCAGCATAGCTAAAGCCTTAAAGCTAAAATTATAATAATCAAAAAGGCAAGTCGTATATAATGTGACATTACTTTTATAAGCTTGTATTTATAAAAATGTAATACATAGAGCATACCAATAGCTTATAAAAGTAATGTCACATTATACATGACTTGCATTTTTGATTATTAATGATTTTTTAAAAATGAATTTTAATTAAAGCAAATAAATTCTGATCTAAAAATAAAGCAAAGTTACAATAAAATATGATTATTTCAATTTTAAATGAAATATTTTTTAAAAATATTTTCTAGATAGTGAAAAATAATTCATAAATTTTGTACATTTCTTTCAACTGTGTAAATTCTAATTATACTATATTTGATTAAATAAATAAAAATAGAGAATGGTTTGGAGAGTATTTGATAGGCTTAATATTATGCTCAGTCTGTGTGCCAATGAAACTTTGATTAATATGAAATAAAACTGTAATCCAAGAAGACTGAAAAAATTAATTGCACTGCAAATATCAAGGAAACAACAACAACAAAAAAGAGAATAGATTTGATCCCAGCTTAATATTACTAATTTTTCTGCAGTGGCACCCTATGTCTGATAATGTTAATATTATTCATGCCTATAAAATTTCAACATCTCAAGAAATAGAATCAGATTTTTCAGTGACAGGTTTTATTTTTAATTAATTATATAAAATTATTATGCAGTATCTTGATAATTGTTGAACTTAAATCATGAAAACCTTAGCTCCAATACAATTTCTGGCACTAAACTGAACAAGGGCAATAATAAAATAATATGTTTCAGAATTTTGCATATCTTATAAAATACTTTTTTAAGACAGAAAAAAATCTTTAAATAGTAGTGTTATTTTTTAATAAAAAGGAAATAAATTTTATTACATAATTATTTATCACAGATGTCTATTAGTTATCTCAATCTACCACTCCCCATGTTCCTATATCTCTCTGTTTTTCTGTGTCTTATTGATGAAATTTAATGATATAAAGAATTCATTAATTAAAGTTTAGGATGCTGCTCTAATATTTCGATTCTAGAATAAATTATGTTACAATGGTGAAAATTTTAATAATAAACCACCATCATCACATAATACAATCTTATCTTTTAGTCAAGATAAAATGCTACCTCATAACTTCTGCCTGCTTTGAGTAAAGGGTTTAAACCTATAGTTAGTTTTTGATAAAGATTTAAACTCAAACAAATATAAGATCGACGAAAATATTCTCGATGCACACACACATATATAAATAGAAGAGTAAAATCACCTCAATTGCTGAGGAATACTAAAAGAGGTAACACAATTTTTGAGGTGAGTTTATTGACTGTTGTTACAGATTTTATGGTTTTCTTTCTTTACTATTCTTTAACTAAAAACAGTTACATTCGCATTTATAAACCAGTATTGGAGAGCAAGTCTCTCAGCCACTTAAAAAAACAACAACTAGAACTTAATTAGAAATTTCATCTTCATCCTGAACTTGAAACACTAATCAATACATAATAAGACACTTTGTCAAGCGTTGGTGGTCGAGAGGTCAGCACAACCGCCTTGCAAGCAGTTGTTCCGGGTTAGCGGGTTAAATCCTGGCCGATGCTATGACACATGAAAAAAAACAACATTATAAGTCTCTTGTTATTTGTTATGATTGCAAATTATATTAAACAAAAAAAAAGCAAGAAACACAATTACTATATTTTTGGTTGCAATATCAAAGATTAGATATTATTTCTGGTTTCAAATCAATTTTCCTAACCTTTTGTTTTTTCTACTCATTTTCCATTTTATTTTATTTTACTATCTTCAGTTAATTAGATTAATGCGAAGCATAGCTATAATGAGCCTCTCATATCATGTCAAAGGAATGGTATTTTAGTGCAATCACATTTCTATTCTTTAATACGTACCTCACTCCCGACTTTGTTTTTTGTTTGTTTTTTTGCCTTTTTCTTTTTTTTTCTTTTTAGAATTAAAATGACCATATTCTAATGATCAAATTAATAAAGAATTCCATTCATGCAACTATAGATTAGTATTTTTAGAAAATTGTTTTGCATTTACACAGTATGTATGTATTAAGTATATACTGCGGATAAAATTAAATCTATGTAGTCTTAATTAATAATTAGATGTATAAATAATTCTATAAGCGCTCTTGTAAATTAATTATACTCTGAGTAGTCAATTTAATAGATAGCAGAGGTTTTTAGTGAGAAAATATTTTTGATCAATTCAGAATTGAATTTATAAATCGGGAAAAAAAAAAAACATTTCTGCTCAAATAAAATAAAATTTATCCTAATGAACAATTACTATATAATACAGTGAAATAGATATATAAACTAAAAATATAAAGTAAAATTGTGAATGCATACAATATATATATATACGGCTTTAATTCATTATACAACAGTTATTTAATAGAAGGATAAATATTTTATTTTCATCTTTGTAGCTATGCCATTTATTTTATAAGAAAAAAAATAGCATAATTTCTAAATTTCTTTGAACATATTACTATAAATTGTTATTTATAAATGAACTGTAATTAAATGACTAATGATAACAAAAAGAGCGAAAGAATGGTAACATAACCATATGCGATATAGCATCTTTTTTTAATCAATTGTTGGGGCATCGAGATGATATGCATTTTTCAAATCTAGAGAAATGACCCTGCTTCATTTCTCTGAGTTTGATAAAATTAGGAAATTCAAAATTAAGTTTAAAAAGCTTCAAAATACGACATAATAAACAACTGTTTTAAAATAATAGTAATAATTATTATTAGATGTCATCAGCTTGACTTTGCCTTCTGACAGTTATATAAGTAATACTCCTTCAACAAAATCGATTATCTGTTTGATTTGCTATGATATATATTCATGAAAGTGAAAATAAAATATCTTCATCTTATTATTGACCACCATTTTTTTTTTATTGACAACCTTCCCCCAAAAAATTTTTTAATAGCAAAATTTTGCAAGATATGTACAATTTTAGATAATTTCATCCTAAACATGGTGCTTCAAGTTAGGAATTGATTAGTAAAGCAAAACCATGATGCTTTCCTGGCCTTAAACTCAGAAGTGAAACAGATATTCTCACCATATTGTGAGCTGTTAAAATATGCATAAAAAATTAATCTTTTTCCAGACTGTAAATGTCAGAAAAGGATCATAGATAATCAATCTAGAAATGAAATTATTGTAAAAAATACAACAAAGAAGAAAAATCAAAAAGAAAAAGCCACAAACTAGTAGATGAGAAAAAGAAAGGAAATAATGTGGAATAGCAATCATTTTGTTAAAAGGCAACCCATTAATTAGAATGAAGGAAGATATACTATACACAGGTTTTTGAATATAATTTGGGTTAAAAAGTAATAAATAAAAAGACATATTATTTTAATAAAAATTATTTTGACTCTTTAAAACTATTTATTCACTTCACAATTTAAATAAAATTCACAATTTAATTTTTCTTAATTAATTCTTAATAACAATTAAATATTTAATGATAAAGACAAATATTATGTTATTGATTTATGATGTAGCTATAAAACTGAAATGCCAAAATAAATTATATTAAAAAGAACAAGGACAAGCACAAACTACTACCAATGATAATCTGTCAGTTATAATATTGTACCTTCTAGTAATCTCAACTTACTATTTTGAAAAAACAAACAAACATATGTACAATAATTAATATGAATGATTAAACAATTGCTTGGAAAATTGGGTGATGTTGGAGCAACAGAAATGACAAGTTGAACTTATGAATTCATTCTTCTACCATTACAGTAAATATCAAGATATACAAATTAATTATTTTAATGGAAAAAAATCAAGACTTGTATATAATATTTAAAAATAAAATAGATAATTATAAATTAATTGAGTTAAAGAATATTTTTTAAAAATTCTTTGGATCTTAAACTTTTTTTAAAATGAAGAGTTTTAAATTAAATGTATATCTTAATATCTTTTCTTAATTGGTCACTTCTGTATGACCAAACATTTATGAATCTCTGGTGAAGGTTGCAAATTAGTTGAAACAATCAAAAAAAAAATTTTAAAAAGTTTTAAAAAGTGTAAAAGAGAGTGGTGCATTTTACTATATTGTAAGATTTTTTTTTTTTTGCTTGAGTGATTAATTATTACAATTAAGTAATAAACTTCTCTCATGATCTCTGTAATTTGTAGTAAAATTTGAATTTGTTAAAGACAGCACTTTTTTTAAATGGTAAATATAAAAATAAAAGCTTCAGAACATTTTACCTTTAAACATCACATGATCACCATCTCTTATACTGGCACAGATGGCATTACTGTATGGAGAGTTTTGCCTTGTTTATAAACATTTTATCTTTTTAATTTTATTTTTTATTTAGTTACATGGAATTATTGGCTTATTTTAAAAATCTCACTACAAATTCTATTGCTTCTGTGCATTCTTCATAATGCTTTATTAAACTCAATTTTCTGAAAGTTTTTTGTCTAGCAGGCTTTTTCAGAGCTATAAAATATAATTGCATTATATATTTTTTACACAGACACTAACTTTATTTTGATAGACATTGGTATTTTGTTTGAAAGTTTATCATGATAACATTTTACTTGTAATTATATGTTGAACTATTTTTATTGTCTAGTATTAATTCCTTAATGTCTTTTAGAAAAATTCAAACTTTATTTAAATTTTGCAAATGCATTCAACTATTAGTAATAGCATATATGTTGGCATATAACAATGTTTCAAGTGGTATTATTCTCATGTTTTCAGGTATCAGTGCTAGCATGGAAATTATACTAGGGATTTTTAGATTCAGGAATACTAAAATTAAGATGATGCTCTAACTAACTAGGCTATTCTATCAAAGACAACAATCAGCAGAAGTTTTATATACTTATCCATGAGGATCTGACTGATTTCTCCACTTTTTATTAAAAGAAAAATTACTAAATGTTTCTAAACATTATGAATTATAACACCAAGATGAATTATAAAGTTATTTATCATTGCCATATGAGCAGCTTTTTTAAATTTTATCCTTTTTACCTTTTCTCTTTGTTGAATATTTTTGTCTAGTATTAAAAGAACATATATTCGGTGGTATACGCATGTCTGCTACTTTAGAAATATTTGTTTTCCTCCCTTTTTAATTATTTTGTGCTCTTTAATCATTTTTCAGTGAGCCTGATAGTTTACTGATATATTTTCTTCCACATTCATGTGCCATTTCATAGATGCATTTTTTTGTTTTTGATTATTTCCATTTTAGATTTTATAAAATGTAGTATTCTTCTGTTCTGATATTATACTGATTGCATATATTTTTTAGTTTGACTTTTATTCCTTATATGTATAAATACTTTATCATGTTTAAAACTGTCTCTTTATGATTCTTTCTTATCTCTTTAAGGTTTTCTTAATGATAATTAATGACTATTCTTCATGAGAATATGTCATATGAAAGGCTTTTTCCCCAAGTCACTGGTTTCTGAACAATGTTCTTTTGCTTTGTTCTTACAAATGTAGTATGATACCAATTTTTTTCATTTATGTCATGATTGAATGGATAAGTTAGGTACTTTCTTGTGTGTGTGGGGGGGGTACATAGTATGTGGTTTTGATTTTAGCATGAGAGACTCTTATTACAAGAACATATAAGAATGCCATTTTTTTCCTTGTTTTAATTTTTTGTGAATTTAATTAAATGATATGTTATTCATGTGCATTCAGAATGTTTGTAGTAGTGCTTCATCAAGATGCTATACAATAAATGTATCATTAATGTAGTGAAGCTAGACTTCAAATGGAGATGTAATATTCTTTATAGCTGTGACTTCAAGTTCTTCCATATAAATGTTAATAAATGTGAACACTTATCTATCCCTTGATTTTGTTAGAATTCTGTGTTGTATTGAAAGTAGTTTGTTGTTGCACAGAATGTTAAAAGCTTCATTTTTCTATCAATAGAAAGAGTTCTTGTTTATAGAGTATTCCCTTCTTTTACTATTCCCTTACAATAAGACAGTGCCTCATCACAGTTATACACTTATAAAAAAGTTTCCTACTTCAAAGTTTGATTCTTTCAATTTTTATGTTATTGATTAATTCTAGAAAGTGCTTGAGATTTTTGATAAAAGAGTGTGCATCCAAACAACTAAGAACGTTAAAAGAAAATCTTGTAACTTTTATCATCGTAAATTTTTTGAATTAATAGTAGGTCTTGATAGAACTTGTTTTAAAAAATCTATAAAAATGTGAACTTTTGCTAAAATATGATGCTAATTTTTTTTTTATGATTAGTGAAATACCTATGATGCTTTCTTAATAATGCCTGTAGCTTTGTTTTTTGAACCTGGTTTTGAAGTTTTGGCCACCATTTTTTATTAGCCTGTTGTAAGAAACTCTTTTATTTGGTTATCATAACCAGTAATGTCCATTACAATTGTAATATTGTCTTTGTCATCAGGGAGAATGATTATAAATTTGTCTGATTTGAGAGATTTAATAGTTTTCTTCTCAATGTATCTAATGTTTGATTTGCATTGTTAGGATTTTGCAAGTGTTTTTTTATTCTTCAACACAATTTTGCTATTTTTTTTAAAGGCAATTTTTGAATAACTTTCTCAGTTGTTGCCATTATATCTAATAGGATATTAAAGGTATAATAGCAAAATTTAATTCTTTTTTTAACAGAAGTTTTGACATTTGTTAAATGTTTAGAACTAAAATTTTTTTTTACCAATTATTCATATGATAATGACAACCCCATGAGTCAACCTAGTGTAATAATTCATAATGTTTGGAAACTATTCATCAATCTTATCTTTAAGAACAAATAGCAAAATCAAAAGATCCCAAATATTAAATTTATACATACCCTTGTCTTTAACAGAATAACTTATTTAGTGAGAGTGCCATCTTAAATTCAGTATTAATAAATCTAAAAGTCCCAAGTTCAATCTCTTTGCTACTATTGCAACTTGTCAGATGAGTAACATCTGAAGAAGAAAGGAGAATAATAACAATTGAAACACTCTTGTATATAGTGTTTTCCTGAAGGTTTGTGATGATGGTGTTTAGTTGTATTTTTATATTGGACTATTTCCATACTCTAATATGAATATTAAATGTCTTTAGAGAAATTTAACTTTATTTAAATATTCTAAACACATTCAACTGTTAGTAAAAGCACATCAAACAGGTCAATATATGCAAAACGTTTCAATAGGTATTATTTTCCACTCTTCATCATGCGTTGCTGGCCTGACTCTTGACAGTACTAGCATGGGATTCAAACTTGGACAGTTGGTTATAGTATTACCTTAAAATGCAATACTCTTGAAACTAAGGATTCAGGTTTGAATACAATTCTAGTACTGTCACTGGTCAGGTCAGCAACACCTGAAGAAAGAAAAAATACCTCTTGAACTTATTTGATGTGCTATTAGTAATAGTTGAAATTATTTGGAATATTTAAATAAAATTAAATATTTTAAAGACATTCAATACTCATATTAGATGGTGGAAATAGTCTAATATAAAAATACAGCTCTTGTATATAATCTGTGTGTTATAGTCAGGGCCACTGAATTCAGATGTGTAGATTATTGGAGCACAAAAACTCTTCATCATGGGGGTACCAAGACACCAAGATAATTAATAAAATATATATGTAAATAAAAATATTTACATTTTTGAATCACTTCATGGTTAGAAATATGTTCTTAGTGTAAATATTTTTTATTTAAATATGAGAGGAATACTTCTTTACTTGCCTAACTTATTTGCGTCTTGAACTCTAAATATGCTACATATATACTCTTATCATTATGCTGAACTGAATAGGCTGATGCCATTTTGTCATGATAATTACACATTTTGATTGTAAATATTTTTTATTTAAATATAAGAGAAATATTTCTTTATTTAAATTTATTGTGATAATTGCTCGAGCCTCGAAATTTATTTCATATATACTTTACTATTGCACAAAACCGAACAGGCGGATGTTTTTTTATCGCAATAGTTAATAAAATTTATATGTAAATAGAAATGTTTAGACTTCCCAATTATTTTTCTTTAAATAAACTAATTTATATAAAAATGACATATTATTATTAATAATTTATTTAAAACTAAGTTATTTTAAAAATATTGCATCCTAATTACAGTAATTTTGCTTGTAATAAAATTAAGTTTAACAATATTTTACAGAATTTAAATGTCTTATTCACTTCACTGATAGAATGGCCAATTCTGGAATGCGAAGTCTTCGGATAGATTCTGATGTTATATTGTGCTAAATATTTTTAATAATGTATTCTTTTTCTATTTTCTTTATTGTCCTATATTATCTTTTTACATGTTTTACTAAACAGCTTTTTTTTGGGGGATGTGTTCTTTAGCTAAAAACTCGTAATTGTTGATTTATAATACACACTGTAGTCGAAATCTAAGAAAAACAGAATGAGTATAAAGCATAATTTTTAAAAAGATATTATTGCACATCAAAATATTTAATTATTAACAAATATTTATGGTAACAATATTATTTAATGCAAACTCATATATGATTGCAGTATTGACAAAGTCTAAGAAATGTGTCTAATGGAACAAATCAAGTATTTAATTTTTTTATAGTTATCTAACACAACCTATGATAAACAAAATTAAGTGCAAGGCATTTTACTTGCTTTTAAAAATGTATTGAATAAATAATCTAAGTATAAACATTTAATTTTTTCCCCTTAAATGGTAAAATTTCTGCTCTGGAAAAAGAATTAAATGTTGTCTTCATATCATCTAATATATCTTTATTAGATACAATCACTGCAACTGAGGGAATCACTTTAAAAAATTATTTTTTGTAAAAGTATGTTGGCAGAAAAAAAGAAAACTGGAGATTCAATTCAAATCAAACATTAGCTATGTTGAGAGAGAAGCTATTAGATCTCTTAAACTAGAGATATCTGTAATTATTTTCCCTGCTGAAAAGAGCAATGCTACAGTTGTAATAGATACTACTGATTGTAATAACAAAAGTATGAAAAGGTGGCAAAAGCATTTCAGACATTTCACTGAGTCAAATAAAATAGGTTAGCATCATAATTCTGCAAAATTCTATAGCTTTACAGTTTATCTAAAATTTATAAAGACTATGTTCTATTGAAATGTATTATTAGTAATAAAAATTTCCCATGATAAAATTTGTCAAGATTTCTTTTTAAGTTTTTTTTAGTTCTGTGGATCACAGTACTTGGTCAGAAATCCCAAGTAATTTGTAGAATTAATAAAAAAATTCAAAGAACTAAGCTTTGATGTGAATAACTTTTTCATAATGGTTTTCCTTATAATGAGGCATTGTCTATTGTAAGGAAATATTAAATGAAGATGATGGCTTATGAACAAAAACAATTCTTCTTATTAACAATATAATGGAGCCCTTAACATTCTGGTTAACAACTTACTCTCAATACAGTGCAAAATTCTTATAACAAAATCAAGGGATAGATAAAAGTTCATCATTATTAACATTTACATGAAAAAACTTGAAATCACATCCATAAATACTATTATATTTCCACATAAAATCTGATTTCATTACATTGTTGATGCATTTATTGTATGGCTATATAGTGAAACACTATTACAAACTGGCCACATATCAATAACATATCCTCTTCAATTCATAATAGAAATTAGAACATGAACTAAATTATTCTTAGATGTTCTTGTGACAAGTCTTTCATGGTAAAATCAAAATTACAGACTATTGCAAATCCCCCCAACCACAGGAAAGTTCTTAGCATATCTATTTTATCATGATAGAAATGTAAATTGAAGTTATACTACCATTATAAAAAAGAGCAATTATTGATGTGGATTGTATATAAAGAAATTTGATCCCATATGTTCAAGCTCCCTAAAGTCATCCAATGTATTCAGTATAACCAAATACACATGATCACATACATGTGAAAAATATAAATGGTCTCCAACATATGTTTCATGCTGAACCAGCACTCATTAGTTGGTCCAGATCATCTCCCACACACACATATATAATAAGTTCTTGGTTTATATTAAGATAGCAAATCTACATATTTTAATGGATAGACTTCAATCCTCTCCACTCTCCAATTCTTCAGCCATCTGTATCACTGAAAATCTGATGATGGAATGCTCGAAGCCCTTGACGATGTCAATATTATAGTTATGCCCATGTTTACCTTAAGTCAATCTGACACATCATATGTAGGACCCTAACATGTCCACTTAATTAGACAGAAGAGGAATGGACAGAATACAAGCTGAATATGTAATAATGAAATATGTAATAATGAAATACATATAAGGGATCAGATTGACTTAAGGTCAATATAGTATGACTATAATATTGCATTATCATTGAGCACTCCATCATCAGATTTTTAATGATATGGAAGAGTTAAGAGTTGGAGAGTGGAGAGTATTGAAGCCTGTCCATTAAAGTGTATAGATTTGCTATCTTAATATAAATGAAGCACTATTATATTTACATGTGGGAGATGATGATTCAGACTAACTTATAAGTTTAGATTTGGCATGAAATACATATATTCAAGATCATTTATCTTTTTCACAGGTATGTGGTCATATGTATTGGTTACATTGTATAGAATCGATGACTGTAGGGAGCTTGAAAGTCTGGCTTCAAATTCTCTTTAATTATATCTGGATTAAGTATATACATTATACTTATATTTTAATATTATATATTGTAGCCCTTGGGTTAGCCCAAAGGTCCATTAGATTTTAGACTTAGTTATGTAAGACAGTGTTTGATAAAAATTTTCCTCATGAGCTACATATATATATTTAATAGACAAGCCTTCTAGTCAATGCTAAGTTAGAATCCAAGTCATATTCTTATGGATTGCATAATTTTAATTAGTATGCAAACTAAGTATTTAATCATAAAAATTTCTAAGCAAAAATTACTTTATTTATTATAGATTCATAAGGTAATTTAATAGCCAAAGATATAATTGAGAAATTTATGAGTTAGCAATTGGTCTAATTAGAATTGTATGTGTGAGGAGTGCATCTATGTATATGATTTAGTTGTGAATTCCTGTGTTATCTTGTGGAGAAGTCCTTTAAAAAATAATTAATTTGTTTCAATGATTCATTCATAGTGGCCAATTTTTAGTCAAGATTCTGGGTTTGAAGTTAGGTTGCTATGCATTTTTTTATTATTATTAAATAAAGAAAAGGGGGGAGCTTTCTCTCATTTATTCTTTGGGGAGAGTTTTCTTTCATTTGTTCTTTGGGGAGATTTCCATGAGCAAAAAAATACTAAAGAAAATCATGTGATATCTGTGACATGGGAATGTATAAGTTTAAAAACAATGGGTAGTCAATGCATTGGAATGTAGACATAAATGGTTTGGCAGGTCAATCATTCGGGAGGGAATAAGTTTTTTAAAAAAAGAAAAACAATAGATAATTAATCAAGTAAAACACAGACATAAATGGTTTGATCAAGTAAAACACAGACATAAATGGTTTGGCGGGCAATCATTCAAGGGAGAGGGATGAAGAAACCCAGATAATATAAGAGCTTGATTTGTCTTTAGAGAAACTCTCTCTCTTTTTTTGCTAGTCCTCATCGGTTATCCAGAGAAGCCTCATTGTTGGGTTAAATAAGCTTTTTTTTTTTTTAAAAAAAAAAGAAATTGTGTGTTGATTTTTTTTTTGATCTGTCTCCTGAATAATAAAACTTAGCCAAATTTTATAACATTCATCCAAAATGACTGTTGAGTAAGTTTATATTGGGTGCACACCCTGACCTCTCCAAAAATTGACCAACTTCATGATTTGTCTTACATCTAGATATACCCAATTTATTAGGAATTGGCTAGTGATGAAACTTAAACTGCAGAGGGAATTTTGCTCAAGAAGAATCAGAGAAACACTGAGTTATATGAATCATTATTTCACATTTAAATTTATTAAGTTTAGAAGACCTAGTTATTTGTACTATTCAAAATTTCAAGAGAAAATTAATTTTTATTTTGCAAATAGGGAAGAATTGAACACTACAATCCCATATGAAGCATCAAATCATCATAAGTGAAATGAGAAATACATCATTAAGTGGATTTGTACATGTTAAAACTTAAAAACTTATAAGTAGCACCCGATGTGGGGCTCAAGGGTCTAAGATCTGGAGTAAAAAGTTATAAGTGGTGCACCAACATGGTTGCTTGATGAATAATGGGTGTTGGAAGCTATGTAAGAGCTGGAGAATTGAGGTTATAGATATCAGAAATTTATTATAAAATTAGGTATGGCAGTGTGTAGTTAATTTTGATAAAAGAAAAATCAAAATTTTCTTGCCTATTTAAAACTGGTTATTGATGATCATTGGATTTTTAGATACCCAAAACATTTGAAATGAAGTATCTAGCTAGTATAGTGATTGCTAAGGTCAAGACCAATTGGGTGACCAATGTATTAGCTGTTGGGAAGGTTGTGATTGTTGGCTGATGGAGGGGGAAAGTGGTGTGTGCCTAATTATTTATCAATAAATCTAAAATGCATAAGAGCAGAATGGAGACAGATCATCCAGAGAATAAGAAGGGGGACATTAAAGGAAATGTCCATAGTGTTACAAACTGATAAAAGTCAGGAAAGTGAAAGCATAGAGGCTGGTATGTTATGCTTTGAAACTGATAAAAATAAACAAAAAATGACTGGTTTTCAGCAAATTGAATTAATGTTACAGACTATGATGAGTAAATTGGATAACCAAACTAAAGAATTAAAGGAGAGCAATTGCAGAATTAAATGAAAGCCAAGCTAGTCTAATTGCAAAATTAAAAGATGACCGAGATAGATGAAGTGCAGAATTAAAAGATAACCAAGTTAGACTAAGCATGAAATTAAAAGATAGTGGACAAAATGCTGTCAAGGAGATACTAGAGAAATCCCAAAGTGAAACTGGTAAATTAGAAACTGAGGATAAAGAATTTATAGAAAGCATAGAAAATCAAGTTATAGAGTTAAAAAATAGCATACAAAATCAAGTTGTAGAGTTAAAAGATAGTCTAACCATTCATCTTACTAAGTTGGAGACCCAAATGGAAGTTCAAAATGATAAGCTGGAGACTAGAATGTATGAGCTTGAGAGCCAGTGCAGGGTTCAAAGTTTGAACAAAAAATAGAGTAGAGAAAGCCATAGAAAATATTACTCAAGAGAATAGGAAGTTTGGTGGGTAATGGAGGCCATGAAAGAATCATTGGAGAGTAAAATGAATATTTCTAGAGATTAGTCTAAAATAGAATTTATAGAAGAAATAAAATTGAGATTATCTCAAAATAAACTAGAAATTGAGGCTGACTTAGAAATGAGATTTGCCAAGTTGACAATTGAGAGCTGAGAAAGTCAGAGTAAGGCTGAGGACAAGCTAGAGATTTTGGAAAAGATACTAATGAAAAATTAGTTGGTCATATGGTAGGAATGGATCAAAAACTCAGGAGCATTGAAGTTTAATCTAATCAAATAATCGATTTATGTTTAAAAAAGATTTTGATGCATGATTTCAAGAAACAGAGAAAGTTCAGAATGCTTTGTGAGTGGAGATTGAAAGTTATAAAGAAAGTGCATTAGAGATAGCTAATCAGTCAAGTAGAGGTTTATTAGTTGTAAAACAGGAATGTTCTGAGTTTATAAAAGAATCAGAGATAGAAATGGAAAAAGTAAAACATTTTACATGGTCTTTAGAAGAAGATATGAAGAAAATACAGAAAGAGTTGGTAACAGTAGTTCAGAAAGTCATAGAGTTGCCAGATAGAGAGGTAGAACTTACTCTAATGCTTATAAACCAGCTAAAAAAATGAAGAATGAGCAGAGAGAGTTTATTTTCAAACTCATTAATGAACTTTGTATAGAGAATAGAATTAGCCTATTGAATCAAGAAGGCAGGAAATACATACATAAATGTGAGGGAATAAGTGATGTCAGAGATAGTCAATATCAGGGGTCTGCCTACTCAAGACAGTAGTTTGAAATGTATGATTCAGCTCAGTAATAGGCAAATTGGTAAAGTAAACAGGGCAGGATAATGTCAGATACAAAATATCACAAGAAAAATACAGCAGTCAAGTTATATGCAATTTTTCCACTGTCAAGCAGTAAAGTTAAAAATGTTGACTGCGTTTCCCTTATCTGAATCTCAAATAATTAAAATAATCAGGCATAATTTACCTCACCAAATAGAACAGACCTTAATTGCTGCTGATCACCCCACTATTGAAGAAGTAACTAAGGTTTTAGAATTGCTAAAAATGAGCAAGAGAGGTTTAGAAAATAGGGTGAAAATAAATATATATATATATATCCACCCTCTAGTAATGGGGTGTGTCAACCATACAATATAGGGTTAATGGTAGGGAATCCAGGGGTTGTACTAAGTTCAGAGCCAGTCCTTATGCTGGGAGAACAACTCATATAAGTAGGACAAGAAATGAAATTAACAGAGTGGGGGTTAACAAACCCTTCATGAGTGGTGTACAAACCGCTCCCAAAATTATCAACCAAAGTACTAGCAAAACAAGTGCATTAAACTAAAGAAAACCTCTTTGGACAGTTACTGACTCCGGTGTTCTTATAAGCAATATAGGAGAGATGATATGATATGGCAGCTGGAAACAATCAATCTGTAGATTGATCTAAGAGAATCATGTGACTCATTCTCCCCTGCTCCACAGCTGTCCAACCATTCTGGTCTCAATGGCAGGAATTTTTATCAATGTTTTAGTTGACACAGGTAGCCAAGCTTCCATTTTATCAGAAGAGATGTATGTAAAAATAAATAATTTAGACCAAACCCTTCCTACATTGCCTATCAAAGCAATACAAGTCACTCTTTCTAATGGCAAGAAAACTAAACTATATAGCAAGAAAGTTTATCTAACTTTAAAGATAAATGAAACTGAATTTGAGCATGTTTTCTTAATTATGCCCAGCTTAATTCATGAAGCAATAATTGTCTCAAACTTCATGAATTTGAATAACTGTTTTATTGACTACAAAAGGAAAATTTTTCAATGCCAGAATAATGCTTGTTTGTTTGTGACAAATATAATTGATCAGCCAAGTCAATTAATGTGTATATAAAATGTGGCAATTGATCTGAATATTAAAATAAAACTAGAAAGTTCGTGTACAATAGGCAGTGAATACTATGAACCATTGTAGCAATTGCTAGTCTTGTATAGAGATGTTTTCTTAAAGATACCTGGCATATTGAGGGGATATGTACATCGAATCCAGTTAACATCTCAGGAACCATTTCAGCAATAGACTTATCTGATACTACACCAATATCAGGCAGAGGTGCAGTATCAAATCAATAGTATGTTAGAAATGGCAAATAATAAAGAAAAGCCCTTCCACATTTATTAACCCTTTGGTAGTGGTTAAAAAGAAAGATTGGACTATTAGGGTATGTTTGGATACATGCATGCTCATCTAAGTTACTATTCCTGAACGTGATATTCCTTCCTTTGCCCATGAATTATTTATTAAATTTCAAGGGAAGAGCATCTTTTTAACCTTTGATTTGACAGCTAGCTATTGACAGATACCACTTTAATGTAAATGATCAACAATATACAGCATTCTGTTATCAGGGTAAATCCTATGTCTTCCAGAGGATTCCCTTCAGTTTAGTAAATAGTGGTGCTGGCTTGATTAGATGTTTAAACATGATCTTTTCTAAACCACTTAGGGACCTTTTAATTATGTATATTGTGCCGGTCGGATTTGTAAGTTCACGCAACAAGATCTAGCATCTAGGCAAAAGTACCTCAAATCCAATCATGCGCAAGATACACAGGTCAGGAGCACTCATGAATTCTGCCTATTTGCCTATTCCCAAGATCTATAACATTATGAGCAACAATCCCAATGATATCGATTAATCCACTTCTCATCCGCCGGCATCGATCATCGGAGACACAAAAGACTCAAGGCTAACTCATGATAGAATAACTTAATAATGAGCATGTTAATTATGTGTAGAGCAGAGATCATCTAGTCATATTTAAGCTTAAGAAATAACTTAATATTTATCTTAACTAAAGAAAGCACTGATTCGAGTTTGAGGTATATATATTTACGATTTATTAATAATAATTATGTCAGGTCATTTAGCCGACGTGAGCCTCAGGATTATTATAGATATTTATTTGAATCATTTTATACAATAACATGATAATTGTGGCTATGCCAATAATATATGTAAGTGTTTGAGTAAATTAGCACTATTAGAATAGATTATTAGAACACTATCACACCCCCAGAAATGAAAAGAGCATTTGATTACTTCAAACAATAATTTTAACACAGATAATATTTGATTACATTTAATATGATGGTTAACTGGGAATTTTAGATAATTGATGCACGGGATGGGTAATGAACAATTTACACAAACAATACTAAATTTATCGTATTAATACTTATATTAAAATAAGGGACATATGTTTGTTTAAATAAATCATTTCATTACAGCTTATGAATACTTCTGGGCGAATGATAAGATAAGGGAAACGGTGCATGCATGGTGGCTTATTATCGGTCCTTTTTATGGATCCTGGAGTGTGCTTCATGAATTCTAAGAAGTGACCGATTTCTTCTGCAAACTTTGGCAGGGTCGGTTTTACAAACGGAAAGAGTCCAGATTCCCTGGAATGAGGTACAGGCGAATCATGGATGACGAGGAGTAGTCGGCTATGTCATTATCAGGCTGGTTTTTCCAGGGTGATCCCCGTATAAAGCATGCATGAACCAAGGATGTTCCCAGGGTGGTTTTACAGCCTGGTTCAAGGACATTGAGACGACAATGGGGTCCGACTTTGTGGTTTCCTCCATGTAATAATGAAGCACGAACATATATATAAAATAGAATGGCCTTTATGCACTAAACGCTTATTAATAAAACATAAATATACTTCTGAAATTAAAGATTATTGGGACGTATTTATTGCCCACAAATGATGAACTATTCAGCGTAATGACATGGCTTCACTTTAAGCAAACAGGGATAATAATTATACATATAAACATAGAATAAAAGGTTAAGGTCCCCCTCCCCCCTTTACATTATATTACTTAATATTATTCATTACATTTTACACATTAAACCTCAATTTTGGTTGATTTATGCCCTTGTGGAAATACATTAATTGATTGCAAAATAAAAAGGGTGGTCATAATAGCTAAGATGAAATTTACATATATAATATAGTTGAAAGATAAAAGATAGCATATTATTTAGGAAGGAGAATGGGAAAAACAGATGTCAAATCTGTTTTTCAACAGTAAACATGAAAATATAATTAATTTATTTCTCTAAAACCGTGAGCATCTGGGCAAGCCAAATAAGACTTGCTTTTATCAATTATAAATTATTTACCCAGTAAATGATGGGTGGGGAAAACAAAATAAGTTATATGCTGGTGATTTTAGAATATTATTGGCATTAACTTTAAAATATAAATACGTAAAAATGTTAATAAAAAATTATTGGCCGCTTTTAAATAAAATAAAAGAAAAACATTTTATAAGAGGCTTAGCATAGATTAGTTATATAGAGTTATATATATATATATATTTGAAGACATTTAAAAGATATAGTTTAAAATATACACATTACATAGAAGGCAGGATTTTAGGAATTATAAGCGGTCTGAGTTCTTTACCTTGATGATTGAGAAAAGCATTTCTCTAGGAATCAGTCCATCGGCATTGTCACTAGATCTAGGGTAGTGGGATGATTTGAGATAGCACTTCACTTCATTGGAAAGACATATGTAAAGTTCAGTAGCACGGAGTACGGAAGCTTCATTCATGGGATCAGCATGTTAGAACAGAGGGACAAGGCGAAACTTACTACTCACAACACATTGCATGAAAATTATATCGGGCGTGGATTATGTTCAGCAGCATGGCTATTTAATGATCTCCCCTCCTCGTGGATTCAAATCCAGCAGTATTTATACTTTTAATTTGAATTTGTAACTAGGCAACTACTGCTGGACCTGAGGCGGTTTAAGCACTTAGATTTCATTTGGAATCGTTTGGCCGGATACTCTTATCTGGTAAGATGTTTGAAACAATGCAAGTTTGTTATCAGTTTCTCGAACGATTGTTTTAAAATATATCTTGTGATTTTAAAACAAGCTAGCATGGACAATTTCCACTAATGGGTTTCTTCTATTATTACTAATTTGTAATCTTCTATTTTAATCTAAAGGGTCTTCCGGGTTATTGTTTTTCAAGAGACTTACTAACAAGATTGCATCATTTCTGGCTACAAACTTATATATGAAAAATATAATAAGTATCATATATAATATCTTATATATATAATATACTATTAATTCAATCACAATCTCCTACGCTAAAATATACATATATATTTATTATTTATGCCCGCATACACATGAGAATATTATTATTAGATTAAATATTGAATTAAGACACATACGTTTGCATTATTTTATACTATTGGGTAAAGAAATATATTATTAGTTATGTGTATACATGCGTAAGGATGAGTTTGAATACGGTTAGGTGGTATTTAGCAGAATGTTCTGCAAATAACATTAAAATTAATCTTGAAAAATGTACTCTTGCAGTTACTGAAATAACATTCCTCAGTCATTTAATTAGTGGCGAGGGGATCAAACTCCATCCCAAGAAAGTAGCAACAATTCAAAATTTTCTCTTTCCTTGAATGTGAAAACAATTACGTTTGTTTTTCGATTTGGTCAATTACTACCATATACTATACATCTTTCTGTATTGCTTAGAAAAATGAGAGATGGAGGTGGACCACAAACATGACAATGAATTTAACCAAATTAAAAGGACGTTTTTAAATCTGATTACACTAGCATATCCAGACTTTTCAAAAAAATTCTACTTGCAGTCTGATGGTAGTGGCTTTGGGTTGGGGGTTGTATTATACCAGATTAATGAATTAAATATACTACAGGTTTCAGAGGTAGGGGTTTTATCTGATCATCGTAGCCTAGAATTTTTAAATAAAAGTTACCTTAATAAGGAAAGGCTGATCAGATGGAGTCTCTATCTCCAACAATTTAATTATAGTATTATATATTGCAAAGGCAAAGACAATATTATTGCTGATATGTTAAGCAGGCATCCAATAAACCCACATCTGGATGGTGTAATCATTAATAATATAGATTTGTTGTTAGAAGAGTCCATTCTTAAAAACTATAAAGAATGGGCTACTTTACAAGCACAAGTAAATCAGTTGAAGAAAATTAAACATGTTTTAACCAACCATAATAATTTAAATAAAGAGAATAAATTTACAACTAGAGTGAAAAATAATCATAACTGATTAATAATATTTTAGTAAAAAGAGCGAGTAAATTTGATGATAAATTGTGGAGGGTGGTAGTTCCTCCTTGTTTGATGGAGCAATTAATTCAGTATGTCCACTGTCAATATGGCTACTATGGGAAAAAGAAAATCGAACATGTTTTAAAACAGTATTTTGTTTGGGACAAAATGACTGAGACTATATATGACAGTATAAAACCATGTGAAGTATGTTTAAAGACTAATTCAGTAATCAGTCATTTGCAGGAGCTTTACAGCCAATATTGTCTAGTAAACCAAATGGGCTGTTAGCTATCGACTTTTATGGCCCACTTCCATCTTTCAATTGACAAAAATGTATACTGGTTATGTATGATGTCTTTAATAAGTATGTGTCTACATACCCAGTACCTAAAGCTGATGCTAGAAATGTAGTTAGGTGTATGGACGGTTTTCAAACTCTCTTGGTTGGTAAGCCAGAGTCAATCATGTCTGACCACACAACCACCTTCATCTCCATCACTTGGAAAATATGGATTCAGAGGAATAATGTGAAACACATTATGAGTTCCATAAGAAATCCACAATCTAATCCAGGTGAGTGGGTGATGAGGGAGTTGAGTAGGTTGTTCAGGGTCTATCTAGATGAAAATCACCAGCAGTGGGTTAATAAATTATCTCAATTTATACTTACGTCTATGTCACGATTAATGAATCCACTAAATGCACCCCAATCCAGTTGCACTTTGGAAAACCAGAACCACTGCTTATAAAGACTCCCTTACTTTTCATTTTGGAAGATGTAATCCCAGAGGATGACCAGAAAAAAGCTAAGGTTAACTTTAAAAAATGAGTGAAAAAAGATTCAGTTTGTCTAAGGCTAGGCCACATTCTTTCAAAGTACACAATTATGTACTCGTAAGGACACCTCACATCAGCAATACTCAAAAGCACATTTTCAGAAAGTTTCTGAACCTATATGAAGGCCCCTATCAGATAATTAAAAAGATAGGAAAAAATACCTTCCTACTCTCAACCTTGGAAGGAACACGAGGAACCTACAATGCATGAAGTTTAAAACCTGTCCTACATAAAAAGTAAGCAAAGTAAATGTGATTATTAAGTGTCAGTCCACTTTTTATAATATAAAATTAATTATCCGTATATAACTAATGAAGTTGTAGTTTGAATTCAGAAAATTTTTACTTAATGGAGTGGGGTATGTAGCCCTTGGATTTGCCCAAGGCTCCATTAGATTTTAGACTTAGTTAGGTAAGACAGTGTTTGATAAAAAATTTCCTCATGAGCTATATATATATATATATTAATAGACAAGCTTTCTAGATAATGCTAAGTTTGAATCCAAGTCATATTCTTATGGATTGAATAATTTTCGTTAGAATTCAAACTAAACATTTAATCATAAAAATTTCTAAGCAAAAATTATTTTATTTAGTATAGATTCATAAGGAAATTTAATAGCCAAAGATATAATTGAGAAGTTTATAAGTTAGCAATCAGTCTAATTAGAATTGTATGTGTGAGGGGTGCATGCATATATATGATTTAGTTGTGAATTTTAATTATAAAGTTAATGATTGAATAATAATTATCCTGTGTTATCTCATGGAGAACTCCTTTAAAGAAGAATTAATTTGTTTCAATGATTCATTCATAATGGCTCATTTTCAGTCAAGATTCTGGGTTTGAAGTTAGGTTGCTATGCATTTTTTTTATTATTAAAAAAAAGAAAAGGGGGAAAAAGAACTTTCTCTCATTTACTCTTTAGGGAGAGTTTTTTTTCATTTGTTCTTTGGGGAGATTTCCATGAGCAGAAAAATACTAAAGAAAATCATGTGATATCTGTGACACAGGAATGTATAAGTTTAAAAACAATGGGTGGTCAATCCATTGGAATGTAGACATAAATGGTTTGGCAAGTCAACCATTCAGGAGAGGATACATTTAAAAACAAAAGAAAAATAATAGATAATTAATCAAGTAAAACACAGACATAAATGGTTTGGCAGGGCAATCATTCAGGGGAGGGGGATGAAAGAACCTTGATTTGTCTTTAGAGGGGCTTTCTCCTTTCTTGCTAGTCATCATCAGTTATCCCAGAGAAGCCTCATTGTCAGGTTAAATAAGCAATTTTTTTTTTTAAAAAAAAGGAGAAAAGAAATCATAAGTTTGTTGATTTTTTTTTTTGTTCTGTCTCCTGAATGATAAAACTTAACCAAATTTTATAACATTCATACAAAATGACTGTTGAGTAATATAAATTGGGCACACACCTGGTCCTCTCCAAAAATTGACCAACTTCATGATTTGTCTTACATCTAAATATACCAGTTTATTAGGAATTGGCTAGTGATGAAACTTAAACTGCAGATGGAATTTTGCTCAGGAAGAATCAGAGAAACACTGAGTTATATGAATCATTATTTCACATTTAAATTTATTAAATTTAAAAGACTTATCTATTTGTACTATCCAAAATTCCAGGAGAAAATTAATTTTGATTTCGCAAATAGGACGGAACTGAACACTACAATCCCATATGAAGCATCAACTCATCATAAGTGAAATGAGAAATACATCAATAAGTGGACTTGTACATGTCAAAACTTAAAAGCTTATAATATATATATAAAATTAAAGTTTCATTAAAAAGATGTAAAAATCTTGTAAGTGCTAATGTTCAAATCATCATTTTTCACCAAAAAAAATCATAAAAAAGAATGATTTGGGCATTAACACTTGTGAGTTACATAGGTTTCACCATATGAGCTTTAAACCATTACAATTATTTGAAGAATTTGATACAGGTAAATATAATCATTGAAAATGTTTTATGAGTTTTTAGTTTTAAAAAATGGTTAAGTTTAGATAAAACGACAGGTTAAATGGCCATGTTTTTGTTTTTTTTTGTGCACAAAAAAGATTATAGATGAATGTATGTCAATCAGTCAAAAATGTGTAGTGTTATTGAAAAATTACAGTGCCCAATACATATCAACAGTGATTTTGAATGATAAAGTGAGATAGAATATTCACAATAAAAAATCAAACTATATTAATCAATCAGCATTCCAGAGATAAATTACTAAAAAAAATATAATGTAGAGTATCAAATAATATTTATATCATATCAAGATAATTTATTTTTATAAATTCATATATAAAATCAGAAACAATATATATATAATTTACATTCAGGGTCTTAATAATATATAGCATTTTGAGATTATTTTTCATGATTGCTTCATTAAATAAATGAAATACTCTCAAGCCAAAATCTAAGACCATTATTATTATTATTATTATTATTATTTTCTTTATAGAGAAAAAAAAGTCATCTTTTTTTATTTTATTTTCTTATATAGAGTTTTGTCTAACAGCTTTTGACCAAAAAGTATGGATTTAAATCAGTCGGACTGCCAATTTAAACATTGTTAATACTGATTTAAAGAGTAAAATATGTAATGCAAGACAATTCTAGTGTTTTAGTAAACTAATCATATGAGAATTAATCTCCAAGCATTATATATTATTAAAACATTAGATATACATGACATATTTCATATCTTTGAATCTGTATTGACAATGTTTAAAGTGAGAATAATCTCACACATGTCAATTATTAATATAAAGCAATTAAAAAAATAGCTTTAAAATAAATACTATAATTGATTTAAATTCATACTTTCTGGTCAAAGTGTTTCAGAGAAACTTTCAATATAGAAAAAGAGTCAAAGAGAAAAAATGAACTGACCTTTTCTCTATAAATAATATTTTTAAAAATGTCTTTAAGTTTTGGATTGAGAGTATTGCGTAGTCCTATGAGAGATAATTCTCAAAATATTATATATATGATGTAATGGTTTGGGTTTTCCACCTGAAGAGAAGGAGCACATCTAACTCCAGACAGACCTAGGATCTTTGGGTAGGATAGTAGGAGTAATGTGATGAAGTAACTAACCAATGATCATATTCTCCTCTAATGGGCTAGCTCTTAATTTACTCATTAAATGAAGATATGATTTAAGCTAGTTTATCCATAACTCACGCTACTTTTGGATTTCATTAAACTTTCAGTATTTGAACCCTGAGAGAATCTTGCCTTTGGCTCTCTTCAGGGGTGAATTTATTTTACATAGCAACTAAATTTTTTTATTGGCTTAAGATACATGAAACCCTGTTATTGTGTTATATATTGTAATATATGTGTGTGTGCATATATATACTTAGTTAAGTAAATTGATGAGCAAGTGTATGAATGAGTTTGATAAACTAGAGGGCAATTTGATTTAAAACACATTAACAAATAAAAAGTAAATTGATGAGCGAGTGTATGAACATGTTTGATAAACTAGAGACCAATTTGATTTAAAACACATTAACAAATTTTATTAATAGCAGATAAAAATTGAAATTCTATTCACATAGCAAAAGATGTGCTTATATGTTCCCATATGTATCTCTACCATTTCAATAACTAAATTATTCATTATACCAACCCATGCCCCTGGTAGATATGCATTAGTAGACACTTTCTATTTACAAAGTCGATAAGATTAGCTAAAATAGAAAAAGAAAAGAAAAGAAAAAAATATTATTTTATCATCATAATGATCGCAAAAAGCTAACTAACTATTTACAAGATTATATTTCAATATGGCCAATAACTCCATGATCCAATTTCTTCTGGAGAAATCTTTTTTGAGACCCCCTACATATAAGTTTTCTGAAGTGGACAGAAAATGTTAGTCATTCATACCAAATAAACTGAATTAGATGTTTTTGTTATATAAATTGTAAATCTTTTTATATATGTATTTTAATTGAAGTATTAGAATGTAAAAATAAAGAAAAATGGGAAAGGCTCGAAATACTGAAATTATCTTTATCTATAGTCACATTGTTTTCATTAATTAAAATTATAAATCTTAATTAAAATCATAAGGAATTCTTTTGTTAGTTGTTTGCAAATCTTTAAAAAATATCTAAAATGGTATTTCAAGCCTTATCTGTTTTAACAATTTTACTAATTAAATGTTTTTATTTAATTAAGAGATAGCTGTGGGCAACTGAGATTGCATTCTTGGGAGGATTAAAAAGGTGTATAAAAAGGGCCCATAGAACAAAAGAGTTTGAGTTTACTTTGAGTTTTACTTTGAGTTACTTTCAGCTACTTTTTAGTCAGTTACTTTCAGTTGCTTTGACTACTTTAAGTTAGCAATTAAACTTTGAATTAATTAGTAAATTATTTCAGAACATTCGAGTTAGTAATTCTCCAGAAAAATTGATTCATCATTCCACTTTAAGAAGTCAGGAAAAGTTTTGTGTCATGATATTTGAGTAGAGGAATCTTTTGCCTTTTTCTCCTTTTCTCAGAAAACTGTTTGCCTGCTACTGTCACATTCCATCCATCTAACTGGTGGTACAAGATGAATGTCTAATTGCTGACACTGACTGCCTGCCACTATGCTGCTATCCTTAGGTAACCTTTAATGTAGAGCTGCCTTAATATGTAAATTTCTTTTGTAATTTCTAATAAGATGTAGTTAAATCTTTTATATTTTAATTCGAGTATTAATTTACAACTTCTGGCTAATTTTGCTTTTAAACTCTCTCTCTCTCTGTAATCCTTTACTAGTACTTATGTAATTCCAACTATGCTCTTTCATGCTTAATTAGGTTATATAGCTATGTGTGGCTCAATTAAATATTTAACTAATTTTGTTTTATGTATATGTATAATTTACTTTCTTTAATATGCCAATACTTCCCAAACTCATGAGTCTGGAAAAAAAAGGGAAATAATTATTTAATATAAAAAGAAGCTGGGGCTTCATTTAAAATCTATCAATAAAATTTTGTTTATTTAAAATAGGAATTGCTCACCAGTTTGTTTTCATGTTAAATTCTTGAGTTTATTTTAAATCTTTTACTGTGGATGAATTCTGCTAAATTTACTGCTTTGAATTTGTCTTTGAAAATTTCATTTTGAAAGATTGCTAACTTTATAATTAGGATCACCCCTTGCTGTTGCCTTGAGGGCTAACCCTAGCAATTAATGCATATATGGGAATCGAAATTAAATATAAATTTTGCTAGTTTAATATCATAAATAAAAGAGTTATTATTCATTCTGATTTGTTAAATGACTCAGGATTGAAAATAGATTATTGCACAAGAGGTTAGACCATTTCCAAGCTTTAAAATAATATTATATGAAAATTATATTATAAAGATTATATTCATGTCCAATAACATTGCTGGCATACATTTTCTTTTATTCTGATATTTTATTGTTTCCATTTCTTGATTGCTTTGTCATTGGGGATGTCGGAAGTCTGAAGCTCCCATCCTACTTTTCAAAATTGTTCATAATTAGGGGTATATGCTACTCCCTGTGGAACGTAAGGTTTATTAGGTTGATGTGCTGCGGATGACCATACAGCCAGCTCTGGGCCTTCAAACCCAACCTCTCAATCAGTACCATTCACCAGAATGCTTGGATGTACCAAACCTAAGTTCGTTTTGAGTATTCCTTTTAAAATGATAAAATATCCACAATCGCCATGAAGGCTGGATTTCTTTATTGTATGCTAGTACCATTACTCTGCTCCTTAATTTGATCACTGTCTGTCTAACCTGAGTAAGTTGTAAAGATGTGTTGAAAATAATGATTCATTTCATAAAATACATTTAGTTCATCGAGGTAAACTGCTTTCACTTAAAACTGTTATCGATTCCCATAGACGTAAATCAATAATATATTAATGATTGTATAATTTATTCTCATAAATGTAGCACATTGTTTATTTCTTAGGTGTATGTTCCCAAAGACATCTTTTCCAAACAATGCCAATAAAAACATATACAATGATTTTCATAAGGTAGATAAATGATTAAGATTGTATATTTTTGCCTGTTTATAAAATCATTTACTACTAAATTGCAAACTATCTTTTATATCATTAATCATCTAAACCTGACATGATCTTTTATATTTGTTTTATACATCCACAGCATTTTACTTGTAAACATTTGTAAATTGGCATATTAACCCTGCACAAGTTACAACACACTCCATAAAATTATATTCATTAGATAATTAATAAAAAGGATTTTATAAAAACAAATCCCAAGTTTTGCAAATGTAAATGTCACTCCAGCATAAAATAATTTTGTAATATATATATATATATATATGCATTTTCTTGATATTTTATTAAATATATATTTCATTTAAATCCTGGGTTTTTTTTAATTATTATTTTCTAATTAACATTTAGAATTATTTTCTTTAGCTAATAACTTAGCATTAATAAATATCATTGTAATAAATGTAATTCCTGGGCTACTCTTATCTTGATCATTATCATCATCCTGATCTTATGCTTCACCACTGTGTTTCAGGACCCGGAATTAAAATAATTGTGCTGTATCATCAGAATTGTTGTTCATTGTGTCAAAGACTTGAAGAATAGGAAAATAGGCTAGAATTCAGGATTGCTCCAGACCTGTATATCTCAAGAATGATCAGATTTGAGGTATTTTTGCTTTGTATTGAATCTTGTTAAGTGAGCAAACTGTTTTGACCAATATAATAAGTAGATTCATTTATATATATATCAATTAGCTATATTTTTATATGAAGTATAGAAAGAAGATATATTGTGAACTCTCTTATATTTCAAAAAGTATTAACATTCTACAATATTTTTGTATATGTTACATAAACATATATATATTTGTATTTAGTAACTAATCAGTGAAGTTTGAGATGCAATCACTTATTTCAATATGAAGTTAATCTCAATTGAAACTCTATTGCTTAAAGTATAATCAAATTATATGCATATATTTTAAATGTTTATTTGCCATATATATATATATATGATTTTAATTTATATCAATTTGTTAATAAATTTTGAATTAATTTAAAACAAATAAACTTGCTTGGTAGTTATTCAATTTTACAATGCAAAATTATTGATTAATCATATTTGGATGAGTCATTATTTACTAATTAATTATACCACATAATTCATTAAAAACAATTATAAAAAATAATTCAGAAATTAATAACACTGGATGAGTAAAAAAAGGGTAATTACATATCATTTTCTTTGTATTGTTTAATGCTTATTATCTGACTAGGTATAGATTTATACAGAAATAAATTAACTGGTTTAATATTCTTAACTATTTAATAAGTAATTGGAAGCTTATTATAATTATTTTGTTAGTAACAAGTAATAGATATACTAAAATAGAAATTATGTATAAATTGATTTGATGATTGATAAAGATGCAAATATGGTAATTATTGAAGATAAGTAAAGGTAGTTGCAATAAAATGTTCACATATTTTATTTTGAGTCAATATTGATTAAAATAAATATTACATTAAGTTAATATACAGCCATAAAAATCATAATCTTACTCAGTTATAAAGCTGGTAATAGTAATATATTTTATTCTGTTACAAATTCGAGTAATTTTCTTTAATTATATTTAAAGTTTGTTAGTGTGGATCATAAATTTAGTTTAAATATTAAATTTTAATATTAATATTTGATTATAATAAATCTAATAATCTTTTATATGCTTTGTCAGTTATAATCTAAAGTTTTAATAACTTAGCTTTAATAAACTGAAGAGTAATTAGATGTAATTTTGCAATTGTTGAAATAAGCATCAAATAGGAATCTATCAAAAAGATGCTTACACATATACTTTTGTTGGCTCAGACCAAAGAACATTGCATTACCTTTCTAATGATATGGTTACCTGTGTACTTTTAGAATAAAAATTAACTTTTCATCATTTATTTTTCTGAAAAAAAAAGATTATTTTATAAAAAAAGAAAATATGAATTTATGGATTCACGTTTATAAGATTATAACAAAAGTTATTATCATTGTTTTATTAACTTAAGTGTTAGATTGTTATTTATTGAGATATTCATTTTAGTTTAGTTTTCTATTTATCATTCTGTTACAAATGGCATTATTAAATTAGGATTGTTCTTTCTTAGTTTATTATTTTTATTCTGTTACAAATGGTGATCAATAATTAGACTATGACTCATAATACAGCATGGACCATATATTTATTCTGATACAAATGCTGCACACACTAGTGGTGTTAATAGAAGTTAGCATACACACATATTTATTCTGTTAAAATATATATTGTTATATATAATGTTACTACTCAGACTAAAAGCAAGGTAGTGCAATATATTAAAGTGATAATGCAACCACAGCTACTTCTAGCATCAAAGATTATTGGAACAAAATTTTGAAAACAACTCAATTTTTCATACACAAGTAATTTCACAGGTTGATCATCCTAACCTGTTTACCTGGATAAAAATTTAGTTTGTCATTATTATGCAGAAAGGTGATATAGTTTATGTAGTATATATGTTGTGATAAAATTATTCCCTTTACATTATAACTTTAATTTTATGCCTAACAATTTTCATCATCTATTTGATTTGGTGAATTCTTTTTCAGTTGTTAAACTTTTAATTTTTTTAGATACATTCAAACAACAATACACAGATAAATATAAAAATGTTGTTTTCAACAGTATCATTCTTCTCTCTTCTTTAGATTTTATTGGTTTGATAATAAATGGATAATTTAAGGTGAGTCTCTGACCAACTAGCCTTTTCTATTAATGGCAACAGTCTGTAAAAAAAGTTTATATTTACTTATGAAGAAGATTCTTTTGATTTCTCAATTTTTTGTTCTTATGAGCAAGATTAATGGCTACTTTCTAAATAATATGGATTACTAAACCAGGGTGACTTATTAGGTTAATGTGAACAACTTTTTTATAACCCATAATGTTTAAAAATCATTCATTAATCTTGGTTTTTAAAAGAAAAATGGAGAAATCAGAATTCTAATAGATAAATATATTACTTATATTGTTATCTGTGACAGAATTATTTAATTAGTTAGAGCATCATTTTAAATTTAATATTTATGAGTCTAAAGATCAATGGTTCCATTTCAGTACTAATTATCATTGTTCAAGCCAGTTATAACTAAAGAAAATAGAAGAATATTATTATTCAAAATAGTAGATTTTATTTTAACCTGTTGATATTATTAACAGTTAAATGTATTGAGAAAAGCAGAAATAAAGTTTGAATTTTTGTAAAAACATTTAACAATTGAATTAGAAGATAAAAATAATTCAACATAATAATATGTCATCATCACAAACCTTCAGACTCCTATTTACATTACAGTACTTAAATTGTAGTTGTTAGACATGTATCAAAGCTTAAAAATCTGCAGCAATTATTTATTTAATCCTAACTACAGATTGTAATTAGTACTAGAGATGGCATCAAAAGATTAAAAAAAAATTCTTCTTACTTGATGAATAATTTACATCTGAAGAATTCCAAATACATAAGTCATTTATCTTGATAAAATATTTAAAAATATTATAATCACATTAAGCAATAAATTTAATTTTTTTTGTTAATTAAAAATCTTTTTAGGTAATATTTTTTAATAAATTATCACTTTATATATAATTAGCAGAGATTTATTCAGCAATAATTTTAAAATTCTAGAATTTATTTCTATCATGTTTCTTGTGTAACCTTTTGAAATGTCAAAAAACTGAAAACTCTAAATTAATGATGATAAATATAAAATGCAAAACTAGAGAGACAAAATTTATTTTAAAAAGACAATATTCACCAGTTGACATTCCTAAGAAACACTCTAATGAATTTAAATTAGAACTTACAAATCGTTTTCAAATATTGGCAGATTTAAAACATGATTCAGATCTGAATGAAATTAATAGGAAAATAATTGATATACTTTTAAAAACTTCAACAAAGATAGCTGGTAGAAAAAAGCAGCAATTAAGGAATAAAATTTCTACTGAGACTAGAGAATTTAAGAAAAAAAGAAGGAATATAAAAATAATGCATTAAGAAGGATTAAATATCTCAAATTTTGTAAAGTGGTGCTAAAAAAGCATAATTGTGAACTACCAAGAAAAGCTAGAGAATAGAATAAAAGTATGTACAATGGTCAAATATCCAATATAAAAATAATTATTTGTCCACAATGTTGTTATTGATATATACTTAATATAATAATCAATCTTAATACAATTAAAACAAACAACCAATTATATTTACAGTTATTTAATTATCAATCCGGCTTTCGGCTTTCATTTCGTATTGAGACCTTTTCAAAATATAAAGTTTTATACATCACATGACTTATTAACTACATTTATTCTACCTATTAGACATTATTTTACTTTCAACAATATAATTAACATTACACATATAAATACATAAAACTATGATATAAAATCAAAAATAAAATTACACAAAACAACAACAACAAAAAAACAATAATAATAACATTAAACATATATAAATACATATATTTTAATATATCTATATAAATAAATAAATATTCAACTTCCCCTTCCCTTTTATAAACCCTCATTCACAATTCAACCCTAGCTTTTTACCATAATTTGTATTAAATCTTCCAATTATCTAATAATGTCCATTTTCCACCTAATTTTGCTGGACCTTTAACTACATTTACACATCTATCCAAATTTTTCTGAATGTAAAAAGTTTCATAACATATTCCTTTTCTGATAATTTTCCACATGTTTTATAACATTAATATTCTTCTCACACTCCATTTTATGACCAGTATCTAAATACTGTATATATGGACCTGATCTAATATTTTTCCCTATTAATCAATCATGCTCCTTCCCTCTATCACTTATCATTCATCCTGTCTGTCCTATATATATATCTTATTACAACTTCCACATTCAATTTTATAAAACATTCCTCCCTTACTATTCATACCATCTATCTTATTTGTATTACATAACCATCTACCCAAAGACTTACTATTTTCCCAAGCTATTTTTATATCATCTGGCAACTTCTCTCTTACTAACTTTTTATACACATCCTTTGAATATGAAATAGACATCCATTTAAAATGTTTATATTTATTCTTATACTTATTTCCACTACTTATATTTTGATTTCTAAAAATTGTGTTAATTACATTTTTTTATATCCTATTTTAACATAATCATGCTCTACTTTTAATTTTTGCTCATATGTCTCTTTCTTATCTAATGTAATAAATATAAAATTAGGTTTACAGTGGAGAAGAGATAAATGGATTAAAGGACTTAGATATTTTTGTGAAGAGAGGAATGATGAATGAAATAGTGTTAAGCATTATATGAAAGATAAAAACATTAGAGATTTAATTGATCCAAAGTCATGTCAGCCATGGTGTCAAAAAGTAGGGATTTTAAAGGGATTTAAGTTAAAGAATGATAAACTTACATTAGATAAGAAAGAGTTATATAAGCAAAAATTAGAAGTAGAGCATGATTATGTTAAAATAGGATATAAGAGAAAGGTAATTAAAACAATTTTTAGAAATCAAAATATAAATAGCAGAAATAAATATGATAAGAATAAATATAAACATTTTAAGTGGATGTCTATTTCATATTTAAAGGATGTGTATAAAAAGTTAGTAAGAGAGAAGTTTCCAGATGATATAAGAATAGCTTGGGAAAATAGTAAGTCTTTGGGTAGATGGTTATGTAATACAAATAAGATAGATAGTATGAATAGTAAGGGGGGGAATGGTTTATAAAATTGAATGTGGAAGTTATAATAAGGTATTTATAGAACAAACAGGACAAATGATAAGTGATAGAGGGAAGGAGCATGATAGAGCGATTAATAGGGAATGATATTAGGTCAAATCCATATATGCATTATTTAGATACACATCATAAAATGGAGTGTGAGAAGAATATTAATGTTATAAAACATGTGGAAAAGTATCAGAAAAGGATATAGTATGAAACTTTCTACATTCAGAAAGATTTGGATAGATGTGTAAATATAGTTAAAGGTCCAGCAAAATTAGGTGGAAAATGGACATTATTAGATAATTGGAAGATTTAATAAAAATTATGGTAAAAAGCTAGGGTTGAATTGTGAATGAGAGTTTATAAAAGGGAAGGGGAAGTTGAATATTTATTTATTTATATAGGTATATTAAAATATATGTATTTATATAAGTTTAATGTTGTTATTATTATTGGTTTTTTTTTTTTATGTAATTTTATTTTTGATTTTATGTCATTTGTTTATATATTTATATGTGTAATGTTAATTATATTGTTGAAAATAATATAATGTCTAATAGGTGGAGTAAATGTAGTTAATAAGTCATGTGATGTATAAAACTTTATATCTTGAAAAGGTCTCAATACAAGATGCCAGGTTGATAATTAAATAACTGCAAATATAATTGGTGGTTTGTTTCAATTTTATTAAGATTGATTATTATATTGAGAATAAAAGACTCAAGAGTGTAAAACAACATTTTGATATTGGCAGAAAACTTATATCTGCAATAAGAAAAAAAGCTGGAACTATTACTAAAAAGAGAAATGACATTATGAAATGGGTAGATTTCTATTAAGAATTATATAGTAATAAATAATTAATATTTCCAACAACTATTATATCTTCTGAAGTTCTCAGGATTTTAAATGCAGGACTGAGACATGCAATTAAATTTATGAAGGGAAAAGCTCCAGATAATGATGCAATTATAATTGATATCTTAAAAGAAGCAATTTAAGAAATAGAAGCATTTTGGTAAAGTTGTATACCAAATGTATAAATTATTGAGATGTACCAGATAATTGGAAGAATGCTGTATTAATTATTTTAAAAAGCTGATAAAAAGTATATTGGAAATTACAGACCTTTCAGTCTTTTATCAGTTTTATACAAAATTTTTACCAAGATAATTACAACTTGTCTATAGAGAACTTTGTATTTCAACCAATCAAAAAAGCAAACTGGATTTAAAAGTGTTTTTAGTACAATGGATCATATCCATGTACTGATATGACTAATGAATATGAGTTGCCATTGTAGATTATGAAAAGGTATTTGATTCTATAAACATTTCTTCTGTGATTAAAACATTGGATCATCAAGTTATAGTTAGGATATTGTCATATTCTGAAGAATATTTATAAAAATGCAACAGCAACAATTAGATTACTTAATGATACTAAGAAAGTTAACATTGAGAAGGGTGTAAAACAGAGTAATTCCATATCTCCAAAACTTTTTATAGCAGTGTTGCAAGAAATATTTTGTGGATCAAAATGGGAAGCTAAAGCAATAAAAGTAAATGGAGATCATTTAACTCATTTAGATTTTGCAGATGATGTAATTGTTTTTGGAAATAATGCTTCAGAGCTTCAGGAAATGTTGCAAGAATTATCAGGTGAAAGTAAGAAAGTAAAACTAAAGGTAAATGTTAAAAAGACTAAAGTAATAGTCATTAGATTTTCTCAAAAGATGAAAATCATGATTGATTATGATGAATTAGAAGAAATTAAAGACCATAAATATCTTGATCAGATTATTACTACAGATGAAAACATGATGGATAAAATTAAACCTGGTTGGAGTGCTTTTGATAGAAATAACTTAATATTAAAAGGAAATATACTTATGTGTTTGAAAAGAAAGGTTTTAATAAATGTGTTTTATCAGTTCTTATCTATGGATCTGATACTTGGACACTTAATAAAAGAGGAATACAAAGACTTCAGATCACTCAAAGAAATATGGAGAGATGCATGTTAGGAGTAACTAGAAGAGATTGAATATGTAATGCATGGGTAAGATTTTGAAAGAATTTAAAGACTGAGGTAGAGTTGGGTTGTACCTAATGCTAGAAGAGATGATAACAAATGGACAATTGAAATCTTAAACCAGATTCCAAAATATTGTAAAAGACCCAGAAAGAGATCATATGTGATATGGATGAATGAAATAAGAAAGTATGTAGGAATGATGTGGAGAAGAGAGATTAGAAATTGGAGAAGATGCATTGAACTTGGAAAGACCTTTATTATGCAGTAGATTGATAATTGTTGACGATATATATATATATATATTAATGATACAAAATGATTTAAAAAAATTGTTTGCAGAATATTAGTCCTTTTTTTTTTTTAATTTTGTCTATATCTTATTTAAAATTTTGCTTATAATTAGAAACAATTAATTAATCAAGACAAACTAACACAGAATACGTATTCTAAAAGAAATATCAATTTTTTTAGTATGATATATGTGTGCTTGAATTTACATAGATATTACAAAATATAACTAATGTGTTCATATTTTGTACGATTAGCTATAGACATATTTAATGTTTATAGAACTATATCTGAAATCTACGAACATTAATTGCGCTTTCTAAAAACAAAAGATTGTATATATATTGTTAAAAATATGAATGGTTAGAAGAAGGAGACGATCATGCATTTTAAATAACAAATAATATATATGATTTTTTTTATTAAATTCAAAGTCTGTCTATATCCAAGCTTTACAAAATATAATAATTTTTTATTAAATAAAAAGTAATTACTAATCATTCATACGTTTGTAGAAAAATCAAATATAAATAAAAGTTGAAATACAGGCATTCTTCATATACCTGGAGATTAATTGTAAATATAGGGTTTGAACACAAACTTTCAAGCACTCTTCAACTAATTACCTATCTCATCCCATTGATAGCATAACCACACACATAGAAAAAATATAAATAATCACCAATATATGTATTTCGTTTTCAACAGTACTCATCAGTTGGTCCAGATTATCATCTCCCACACATATATACAGTAATCAGTGCTCAGTTTATTTTAAGATAGCAAATCTTCATACTTTAATGGACAGGCTTCAATCTACTCCAACTCTTCAGCCATTTATACCATTGAAAATCTGATGATGAAAAGCCCAAATCCCATGTTGATGCCAATATTATTGTCATGCTCATGTTGACCTCAAGTCACTCTGATCTCAGTATAGGACCATATCCATCTAAATACATAGAAGAGGGATGGGAAGGATGCAGGAGTAGATTGAAGCCTGTCCCTTAAAGTATGACAATTTTCTATTTTAATATAAACTGAGCATTGTTTATATATATATATATATATGTGTGTGTGTGTGTGTGTATGTGCGAGATGATAATCTGGACCAACTGATGAGTGCTGGTTAAGCATGAAATACATATACTGGTGATTATTTATCTTTTCTACATGTGTGTGGTTATGTGTATCAGTAGTATGAGATAGTGTGGTTAGTTAAAGAGTGCTTGAAAGTCTGTAATCAAATCCCCTATATTTACAATTAAGCTCAAAGTATGTGAAGAATACCTGTATTTCAAATTTTACACATTAAGTCTGCATCCTGACCATCCCTCTTCTATGTATTTAAATAATAAGTTCCTATACATGAAGGGTCAGAGGTACTTGCAATCAACATCAGTTATGACAATAATATTGGCATCAGCATAAGATATGGGATTTCCATCATCAGATTTTCAATGATATCGATAGCTAGAGAGTTGGAGTAGATTGAAGCCTGTCCATTAAAGTATGAATATTTACTGTCTTAATATAAACTGAGCACTGATTATATATGTGTGGAAGGTGATAATACGGACCAACTGATGAGTACTGATTAATCACGAAATATGTATATTGGTGATTATTTATCTTTTCTACATGTGTGTGGTCATGTGTATCAGTGGTATGAGATAGTGTGGATAGTTGAAGAGTGATTGAAAGTATGTGTTCAAATCCTCTATATTTATCATAAATAAGTGTTTTCTAAAATTATTGAATTTGTAAGATAAATTTATATATATATATAGTATGCATTAAACTATTTTTCTAGACAAACATAAGCTAATCATATAACATGCATGCATTATTTTTCTGAAATAGTTAATTACATTTTATATATATATATATATATATATATATTCTATTAATTTTATATCAACTTCATAAATAAATAACACCTACTAAATATGTAGAGCAGAAACTATATAATAGTATTTTGGAAGCAATAATTTTCATATTCTTAAAATATGTTCATGTTAAGAATATTATTTTAAAAATATTATACATTTTCAGTGCTATATATTTGCTAGATTGTTAAAATTTGTACAAACAATACTTTACATTATGAAATAAAACTATGAGCTGGTTTAAACTGAGGTTTTGATAAAATTGCTGATAACATAACATTTCATCCCTTTGAAATATTATATAGATCTTGGAGAGTAGATATAGTAGAATAGTATGAGTATATAAAAACAACTTGTAAAAAAGCTGACTTGTGACAGATACTTACAGTAAGTACATATGATGTGTAGTAATTGAAGTTGATGTAATTTCCAAATGATTAAAACTTTTGATTAGAAATATTTATTATGGCAACTTTTAAAAATGATAATCTTTTTTGTTTGTTTTGCTTAAAGAAGGTCTTATATATATATATATATATATATATATATATATATATATATATATATATATATATATATATATATATATATATATATATATATATATATATATATATATTAATTTCTATGTCTAAAATGATTTAAGGCATGGTAATTTTATTGAAAGTCATCTTATACTGGCTAATGATGCATATTTTAAAGAGCTACATTGTTTATATTATTAATTTCTAAGCTGCTCTAAAAGCATAATACTATCATATTAGTATAAAACATTTAAATCCCCCCCCCAAAAAAAAAAAACATCTGTAATCATATGAAAATCTCAGTAGAAACAGTCTCCAGTCTATTTAGTGAATCATGGATTGTATTCAATGAAATCATACACACAAATATTTTCTTGAGTTACATTATTTAAATAATGAGCTATAGTGAGCAGAAATGGAATATGAAATAGTAAATAAGGCTTTATTTAAAAAAATCTGCTAGACTCAAAGAAATCAACAACATGTCAGAAAATTTTACAAAAATATTGAAAATACAGTAGAGAATGTGTTGAAATTACTAAGATATCTGATAATATTTAAACATTTTTAAATAAAAAACATTAGGTATTTCTAACAGGGTGAAGAATATTCCCTATCAATTTTTTGAACATTTTAGCTTCCCAACTATCCACATAAAAAGTAATAAAAACTTTGACATATCTGTCCAAATCAGATAAACTTTTTTTTTAATTTCCAAGAAGACAGAATTTTTCTTTTAGGTAACAGCTCCAGCTCTAAAACAATCTAGCTGGCCATTCAGTTACCAATTTAAAAAATTTGGGTATCTAGCTATTTCTAAATAGTCTGTACAGGTTACAAATTAATCTCAATTAGTCAAATTAGTGTCAATGTGCTAATTGTAAAAATAAAACAATTAAATTATAACATAATGCAGTCTCATTACTGTGAGAGGGGAATAATATCCTCAGTATTAATCAGTCAGCAATCAACTGCATAAAGTTGTATTCTGCTTAAATTTTATTCTCCCAATTACCACTAAGTTTATAAAATATGTTTAAAATTAATGTTTAATTTTGTTAAAACATTTTTAAACATGGTACCCTAATTTTTTTTGTGCCTTCACTTAATCTCAGCTGTGTACAACCACAAAAGTACACCTATTTTAGGAAGAGCAATAATATAACTAAGACATAATAATGTTTGTAATAAAGAAATGAATATTTACATCACTATAATACTCTATTTTTTTTAGAAACATATATATCTACAAAACAATTTAGTAAATCTTAATTCTTACAATTTATTATGAATTTGCCAAATTTGTATTCCCACAACTATGATGTTATTGTTCCCAGATTTAACAGTTATTGCTAATCATTTTTAGATTAAAAATTATCATATCATTTTTATCTTAAATATACATTTTAAACTATCATTAGATTAAATATATTCATTACTATTAGTCACAACCATATGAAATAATCCAATACTATTCTACCTTTTTCCATGCATAGTAGAATGATTTTCACATTACTGCACACACTTAGATCACACAAGTAAAGATATATGTAAATGGCAAATGGTTCCACATATGCATTTCTTGTTAAACCAGAACTTATAAGTTGATACAGATCATGAGCTATTTTATTGCATTATATTCTTCATGACAGGGTAATTAACACATAATTCACTTGACATGCTGATAACTTGGGGTTGAAATTCATGTGAATGAACTTTGATATTTTTCAAGTCACAAACTACTGTAGGATTTTTTTTGAATAGGTGGATCATATTCAAAACAGATACAGTTGTTATTGCTGTTTGGAAAGATGCCAAACTGTGGTCACTGTATCACTGCTTTAATTTTCTAAAAAAGATAATCAGAAATGTATTTTTACATGCAAAGTTCTGAAATGAATATCCATGTGAGACCCTTAATATACTACTTAGTAAGTTAAATAAAGATTTTTAAAAGTAAAAACAATTTACATACTTTTTAAAAGAAACATAGAACAATACAAGGGAACAAATATTTATCATGGAAATTTTGTATAAGAAATGTTCAATTGCTTTATAAACCTGAGATGTGAAATTGACAATATTTTTAGACTCTGAACTTATGGTCTTTTTTTTATCAAGAAATTTATTTAACACAAAATATACACAGTATTATGATATACAGGATAACAGGTTAAGCTTGGTTAAAAGGTTAAGAGTTCTCACACATGTATTATTATGTGGACATTGGTCTATCTTGTACAACTTTGTATTGATAGTGGTTGCAGTATTTCCATTGAACGACATTGTGTTCCTGCAACAGGTTGATGCTTAGAGTGACCATAGAGTATTTATAGGGATGTTAAATATATTGCTTTTTGATGGTGGGTTTGATGTGAGTTTGTTGCAGTGTTTGCATTATTGTTGTATCGGGACTTCAAACAGTCTCCATGTCTCAAAGAAGGCCGTAGAGGTAGAGAGGATTTCGTCCCTTTTTTTGATGTTAATGAAGAGTTGGAGAGGATTTAAATGAGCTCCTTCAAAGGCTAGCTTGCAGCGGATGGACCAGATGGAAAAGGTGAGGAATGTGGATAGTCTTATCCATGCAAATGTTTTTGTGCCAAGGCAGTGCTGGATTGAGTTAATTATTTGAAAGTTGATCTTTGAGTTTGTGTGGATTAATTGTCTGATACTGTTGAGATTGGGGCAGATGTTTAAAATGTGCTCAAATGTCTCTGATTCCCGGCCACAGAGTTGGCATAGTGGGTCAATGTTATTGAATCCTCTTCTGTTTACCAAAAACCATTTAGTTGGTAGGGCATCAAGATTTATTTTAATTATGAAGTCCAGGAATTTTGCATCGAGGCTCCAAAATTTAAACTGTGATATGATTTTCTTGTTGGATATGTTAAGTCTGGAAATAGGAGAATATGTTTGAGGATGCTGTAGATTATATGCATTCCAGTATTTCATTTTGGAGGAATAAGCAGTTGCAGGACAGTTGTAAAGGCATTGAGAAGCAGAGGTTAAGGATGATATCCAATCCTGTTTGAGAGGTGGTGGTCGGTCGGTGGGGTCAACTGGCATATAGACTTGGAAATTGTCAAAAATAAGGATTAATTTATGAATAAGATTGTGTCTTTTTGGAGAAAAAATGTATAGGGGGAGTGGAGTGAAAGACCATTCAGACAGCAGAGATGGTGCATGCCTTCTAGACTGATGGTAACAGTTTTCCCACCCCAGAACAACCTAGAGCAAAGTGAGTTAATTTTACTGACAAAGATTTTGGTAGGTTTAATAATTGGGAGGTAATAATTAATTTTGGGGAAAAGGCCCATGTTAAGTAAGGCCACCTTCCCATGAAGTGAAAGGTAAACCTTAGCAAGTGATGTTGTTATTTTGCTGGCAGATTTTAATATTTCATTTTGTATTTGTGATGTGATGATAGTAGGTGGTTTGTGAAAAAGAATACCTAGGACATTCTGTGGTTGTCCAAGAAAGTTAGTTGTTGTCTTCTTCCCTGTAGCAATTCTCCATGCAGATGATTTTTGAAGATTGAAGGAAAGTTTATATTGGTGAGGGTAGTCATTTAAAATTTTGTTGAGATGACCAAGATATTTCTGTGATGGCAAGACTATGAAGATATATGCAAGGATTCCTATCTCCCTCTTTAGTCTGGGAATGTTGTCTTTGAATGTCTAACAGGAGTGAATTGATGTAAGCAATGAAAAGAATTGCACTAAGAGGGGATCCTTGTGGAATTGAATGTGACAGTTTGAAACTGTCAGAGGTTCTTCCATCTAAAGATATCAGTATGTGTCTGTTTCTAAGAAGATCTACTTATGATTTGGAGGTATGGCTTAGTCAGCCAGAGTTTTAAGCAGGATGTTGATCCTGACTGAATCAAATGCGGCAGCTATGTCCAATTGAACAGCAATTGCTTTAGATTTTCTGTTTGTTCTTAAGTGATCAACTAGGGATTTAACTTGGGCCATAGCTAGTGTGGTTGATGAACCTTTTTTGGCAAACTGGGATGGAGAAATGTATTTGAGAATACCTTCTTGAAAGATATCTTTTATAGTGGATTCAATGATTTTTATAATTAGAGGGGACATTGAGATGGGTCGAAGACTCATGAGCTCCGATGGTGGTTTATTTTTCTTAAGAAAGGGTACCATGGCAATTGGGTAAAGATTGGGGATAATTTTGTTTCCATCTATTAGGTGGTCTATCATTCTATGGATAATTGGTATTGAAAATTTGCTGAGGTGGGCTAGAATGAAGCGTGGAATGCCATGAAGCCCAGGATGTATTCGATCCCTAAGGGATGTGATTTTGTTTTGTAGCATGGATTCCGTTATGCAATGCATGTCTGGAACTTCTTGGTTTTTCCATATAGTGAGTGGTGTTTCAGAATCTTTTTGAAGAATTTCCTGGAAGTGATGCTTAATGCCTTAACTTATGGTCTTGATTACTATGCTATGACATATTCTTATTTAAATCCTTACTGTGTTTTAAATAAAAGTTTAAAAAATAGTTGTTGTTTTTTTAAATTTCAAATAAATAGTAATCCAAAATGTTACATATTTTAATTACAAATTTAGTTGTAAGTAAAAAAAGAATACTTTTCTCTTTTATAAAAAAGTATTAGAAAAAATGCCACACTACAATTTAACAGATTGCATCCTTATTGCATAACAATAATGTAAAACAATTGTTCATTTAAATCTCTTCTGAATATTATTATCTAGAGATATTATTATAACTTCTTATTAAACTTTGTTTAATAGTTTCTGGAATTACTAAAGATAAATGCACTACACAACAATCTTCTTCAATATTTTTATTGAAATACTATTTTAAATATCTATATTTTGAAGTTTAGTTTTTAAGATTAGCATTTAGAATATAAGTATATATTTTCAGTGAAGCCCTAATGATAGTTGTGATTTATTATTTTTGTTTTAATGTTATGCAAATAGCCAATTTAGAAATTAAGTATTCTTCTTTCAATTAAATTTTGGTTTTATTTTTTGACACTCTTTGTTTATTTATCTATAGTTTTAATTATTCATTGCATCATTGTAGTCTCACATTTATCTTTTGAGATTAGACATGGAAGTATGGTAGAAGATAAATGTATAAATGAATAACTTAAGATCATCAATCAGCATTTTATTGTAGTATTTATCTGATTCAAACTCATATAAGTATTTTTCCATTATATAATTAGCCTTCCAATATAATGACTTGATGAACACAATTATGTTGGCAATTTATCTTATTATATTTTTTAATATTTTCAATTTTTTTATATATAATATTCAGATATTTTTTAAACTAAGAAAAAGAAATTCCTTTTGTGTGTGTGGGTTCACTATTTCTTTTTTAACTATCCTGAAGCAATATTAACAACAACAACAACAACAAAAAACTATCTAATGAGGAACTATTCATTAGGTTAAATAATGTTTTATCCTCAAAGTGGAAGAGCGCAATAATTCCATTCAAATGATCATTAGGATTTGATTTTAAAAAAATCCGCTAACATTTCTTTTCGTTGCTCCAAATTAAACGTTGATGACCTAGCGGTTAGCATAGCTGTCTTCCAAGCAGCTGGCCCCGGGTTCGCATCCCCGTCAACGCTTTGACATAAAAAAAAATCCTGCTATACTTATAACATTGCTACTTGTGATCTGTGCCTCTGATTAAGTCCCCATCTAGATTTATGTATCAGAATTAGTACTAATATCTTCTAGAATTATATGGTCATGTTGTTCCTTTCCACCTTTGATTTATGAATCACATTTATATGTGCGTGAGCTTAAGTAAGAAACTAATTAAAGAGGAAATATCTGCTATTGCTAATTCTGCACTTTAGCTTATAAACTTAAAAAAAAAAAAATATTTCTATATATATTGTTATAATTAAAAATGTATGTTTAAATTATGTTCCCCTTTTTATTTGTTATTCTAAAAATGAAATTGACATTTGTTTAATTACTTCAAAATAAATCTGTGATCAATTTTATAAGCAGTAATAAAAATTCATTGTAGTATGGGAAAGTTTACAAGGAAATAATTATTTCTTTCCTTTTTCAAAAATAAGAATTAAATAAAAACAAACAGGAAGATTCTGTTTACTAATGATGATATAATGTAGCAAAAGAGCAAGAAGTTAAAAAAATATCATTACTATTAAAAAAAAAAAGGAGGAAGATAATTAGGCTTTACATATGTTTGGATGATATTAACCATATTTTCTCTCGGTCTACGGTACGGCATTTATATGATCTTCAGTTTAGAAAGATCTATTACTTTTATTGTTCAATTTTTAAATCATGCATAAGTAATGAATGGAAATGCAACAGATTATTTTTTAAGTTTTTGACTGTGTTGCTTATATATATTGCTGAAGAAATGTTTCAGCTATAATAACTGAGATACGATTAAAGTAAAGTCTCAATATTTGTTGCATTTATTAACAGTAATGATGTAATTAAATTTATCGAAATTGGCAAGATTCCAAATATACAGTTGTTTACCTATAACAATCAATGCTTTGAAAGAATTTTGTAAATCGTTCTAATAAACATGAGGACTTCTGATCAAATTGACTTGTCGCATAAAGATCCAATACTAGATGTCAGAAGCTTCCTGCTCTGAACTTGACTCCATTATGCAGGCAATAAGCAATATGTTTATTGCCAGAGAAATTAGTTAATTACAACTGCTGACATGACTCAGTAATATCTGATGTTCTTTTAAGTGTAACTGTTTTATATCTAGCTCCCTTGTCATGCAGTTATTTGATTGGCTTGTTTGTGTCATAGGCTACTTGTTTATGTTATTGTTGTTTCATTTCTGAATCTAATCTAGAGAGCTAAAATAGTTTAAACAATTCTATTATTGAGACTAAGCATCTTAACAAGTTTATAACTTTCTGTCCTCCCTGAAGTTAATTTTAGATAACCTAATCTTTGAAAAAAGCTGAGTGATGCCTAAGCCATCTTTTTGCTTCACCTTCTGGTTTGATTTCTGTAAATCTTGCTGTTCTTCTTGCCTCATAAATATCTGATCTGGTGATTATTTATTGTTGCACAGTGCTTTATAATTATTCCTATACTAATCTCTGTACCTATGGCATTGTTGTCCATCTAGGATTTAAATAATCACATTACATAGGACTATTGATATATAGATATATTGCAGAAACCTCCTTGATTGATATCTATCTGCATTTTATTATGGTCATTTTTAATGCTATACTGGCAAAGCAAATAACTGCTTTTATTCATTGATAGCTTGTTTTAATTTATCTTACAGATTCAGCAATAGTATGCCTTAAATTTGATTAGAGTCTAAGATAAGTCATCAAATACAAGATCTTGACAATTGTTTCATTTGTCTGATCATGACCACTATGTAAATCTTTTTGCGCTTGAGAGTGTTCCCAGGAGAATTATTCTTATTTACCAGATCTTACAACCATTTTCAATTGAGAGCATTAGCTAATGCACCCAGCAGACAAAATACAGTTCTTTTGTTTTTGTTTGGCTAACTTAAATGGATCAATTTAATTAATATTTGAAGTCTGAAATTTCTAGTGGCAATCAGGGAACAGACTTAATGTTTATCTATGCTTTTGTTTCCAAATCTCTTTTATTGATAGAAAAGACTGGTTTCTTTTACAACTTTGTCCATTTGTTTGTGGTCAATATAATTTTAAGCATTATAACCTTTATTCTTGCTTCATCCTAGGAATTTACTGCTGATTTGAAGTCAATATTTTTTTGTTAAACAATTCAAGCATTTTGTGTCATCATAGTATTTTAGGTCTTCAGGGAAGAATCATTAAAGGTCTCAAGCCTTTCACATTGTTGATAGGAAGCTTACAAGATTTTGCTTTCCCTTCCCCCTTTAAATAAACTCTTTTGTTCTTGTTTGATCTTTTTACAGTTTCTTTTTATTTTAAGCACAAGATTGTAATATTTGAAAACCTGTATATTACATGCGATGCGATGCGATGTATTTGGCTTCTCCTTAAACGAAGTCAAGAATATCTCAGCAATTATGCCAAGATAAACCTGTTAGCCACTTTATTTTCCATTCCCCACTCTTAAGTCTTCCCATATTCTGCCCCATCCCATTTCCACAACATAATCTTTGTCAACTCTATGGCCTTTATATCTAAATCCCCCTTATCTCTTCACAAATCCAACATAAAAACTAATAACTCACTTTCTGTATAGTCACTTTATTCATGTCTATTCTCCCATAACTTCATTATCTGTACCCTTTCTGCTTTCAAGCATTTACATTCAATCAACAAATACCTAATATTTTCTATACCTTCCTTACACAATTTGCACACTAAATCATCCATAGTTTTCCATTTACATGTATATTCTCTTGTTGCTAAGGATCCCGTTCGAGCCTTAAATAATAAACTACTTTCCTTACTATTATCATAAATTAACATGCATCCAATATTACGTTTACTTCTATATATATTTAAACTCAGACATTCTAAATGTGTATGCTGCCATCTATTGCTTTTATAGAAAACTTTTTTGATAACATTTGTTGGCATTTTATTTTAGCAGTCTTTAAAGACATATATAATTAAAGAAATTTTGTTTTGATTAACAGGTTATTTGTCAAGTGAAGATTTAGACTAATCTAATTTAATATTAGGTCTAACTATCTTTAATGGAACCACTTAATTTGCTGTAGTTCCATCAAGGGATATTAAAAAAATTATGTTTACATTCATTAATAGTGTGCTCTTGACAGTGATTCTTTATTCCATAGAATCAAAAATTAAAAAATGCTACTTGGATGCATTAAAAACTTGTCCATAGGCTGTGATTCTACATCCCACAAATAAGATGGTATCTCAATGTCTAATTTAAAAACTGTAATATCACAGCTCAATGCTAGTTTCCTGAGATGTTTGACAAATCTGTAGCTTTTTCTTTTCTCCTTGAATGCAGATATTGGAATTGTACCTCTGTAATGTAGTTAGGATAAAAACAAATATAAATTATTAGAGACTATTTTTACAAAATCTAGTTAAGATAGTAAGTATAGAGGCTTATTGAGACTGTAATATTTTGTATATTGCAACTCTACACCCATTTTTACTTGGTTTGCTTTAAAAAAAGAAACTCATTCTACATATACTGACTAATTGATTTGCCTTGGGGAGAAAAAATGTAATCTGTATATATTGGATTAATTTTCCAGATTGCTCAGATTAAACAGTTCTAAGAAACCAATATTAAATCATTTTGAATTTTATTTCATGGTAAATGGGAGAGGGGGTATTTTTTTTTCACTTTTTGACAGAAATGAAGAATTTTTTAGCCTTTGGCATTTGTATTTCTTTTTTAATTAACGGTAGTCAAGTATTTACCTTGCTATGATGTCATATGACATCAACATTGTTTCTGCCGGTAAGCATCATCGTATGAACACATGAACATTGTCATGGCAACAAATACACTGACATATTAATTAATTAATTAATAATAATAATAATAATAATAATAATAATAATAATAATAATAATAATAATAATAATAATAATAATAATAATAATAATAATAATAATAACAATAATAATAATAATAATAATAATAATAATAATAATAATAATAATAATAATAATAATAATAATAATAATAATAATAATAATAATAATAATAATAATAATAATAATAATAATAATAATAATAATAATAATAATGTCAATTACTATTAAAACTCAATTCTCTTCAGTACTGAATTTATAATTCTTGAAGATGATGAACATCTAATCAAATCATTTGGGTAGTTATTATAATTTACTACTGAAAAATAAGATTAAGATATAACTAAAGCAATGGTGAAAAATTTACTGCATCTATTTACTATAATAATTACTGCTTGTTATGATTCCAATATTACTAACATATAAGTGTTGCCAATAATAATCAGCGTATTGAAGGAATATTGTGATTCATTGTAAAAACCTATAATACTATCATGCCTAACTGTATTCTGAAAATAGTGGGTAATGTATTTATTGCCAAAGTAATGCTAGTTGGATGAACTACTTTTCTCAACACAACTTAACAACATCTACATTTCTCTCAAATAGACCTCAGTTTTAAAGCCAGCTCTTTACATTACCATATACAATTGATTTTGCTGCTCTAGTTATTTATTTGGCCTGCTTGTGCTATTGGTTATTTGTTTACATTAGTGTTGTTTCTTTGGTCAACTACATTGTCTTCTAAATCTGATAAGAGAACTGCAGAATTTAAACAAATATGTTATTAATGGTGAATTTAAGATGAATCCACAACAAAAGTCTAACTGCAGCTTCCTAGAATATATCACATTTTTAAAAGGTGCTAAGCTACACATAAAACTTACATTTTTTTTTTTAAAGATTCAAATTCAGTTTAAAGGGTTTTTTAAAAAAATATATATGGCCATCCATAAATATCCTTGCACATCATTCAATGTTGATCAGTAAATAGTTATGCAACTATTCTTAGCTAGAAGATCAAATAAAGATGAAAAAGCATTAACCTGCAATTGAAAAATCCTATTGAAGATGGTCTTTTTTATTCTTACTTTATAAATGTTGTAGAAAATGCCTTTTTACCATGCAGTAACCTATTTGAAAGCTGTTTTATCTAATGCTTTGTATAGACAATTTAACATACATCTGTAATCACTAGCAGGAGGATAAACCATCTCTAATCAAAATAATAAAGATTACATTTTTTTTTCAAAATGCTCCCTTTTTAATATAAAATTACCTTGTCATATATGGGAAACATAAATGGCAATGTTTTTAAATTTTGTACTCCCTCCCCCTTTCACTATTAATTTACTTGATATATTATTTTGATATTACAAAAAAAAAATGATTTAATTTCCATAATATATTTGAATGAAAACAAAAAGAAATTAGTCCTATTATATATAATGAAAGAATGGGTGTAATTTTTACATTAATAGTGATTACTTTAATAAATTGTATGTTTGCTTTGTTTTTTATTACTGATTTATTTTCTGTGATCAAGACTGGGTTTCAAAGCTTGGCCAGATAAACCTTGCTTTTTTTTTTTTTTTGCGGGTTTCAATCAGTTTATAATTTTTTTTTCAGGTAGATGGTCCACAATCAATTCACCTAATTTGTTCAATATTTGTTGAAAAACAATAATATAGCTATTCTTAACTAGATAGTAAAACAAAGATGAAAAGCTGCTCAAACCTTCATCACTCGACAAGCTTTCTTTTTTCAAAGTTCTTCGATGAAAAGCTTAAAGAAGAGACGTTGCACCGCCTTTTATATAGAGTAAGCATTAGAATGTTAAAGGCATTGTTTCTTAAAATGTCATATTAACTTGTCCATGTCGTTGTTTATTTAAGGCTTTTAATGAAACTTCTCAGTGAAATCAATTATAATGAATTCATATATATACTTTTACATTGTAAAATGATGCGTAATAAAATATTTAATTGATTGAGAGATTGGGTTTTGATGTTTGTGATATACTAACAGTGACCCAATTCGCTCTGGTTTATTTTAAAATTTAAACTTATTAATACATTGTTGAGTAAAAAAATTCAAACTTTAGAAAAGAATAAATGAGTATATGTTAAATAAAAAAGTGTAAAATAATTTATTTATATATGTATATTTTTTTAACACAAAAATTTTTTTTATAACTATTTTATAAAAAAAATATATGTTCTTTTTAACTATCTACACAAACATAATTTAAATAAAGTTTCATATTTTTCTAAAGATATTCAGTATTAAATATTAGATGATGGAAATAGTCCTTCATATAAATACAATTAAAATGCCATCATCACAAAGCTTCAGGTAAACATTAAATATATATGTTTTTTGCAGCTTCCCTGTTTATTCCAAAGATCAGGTTTTATTGATTCTAAGCTTGAGACTCAATAGTATACTCCAAAGTAAGGCAGTAAAGCAGATGATCCTGATTTATGCTCAAGGGATTATACTTCAGAATTTTTGCAATTGTTTGATAGATATTACAGAATCACAGAAGTATATTCAAACAGAAGTATATTCAAAGCACAAATATTAGTAATAGAAGACTGTAAACATTACACAGACGTTACATATAATGACTCAGCTCTAGTTACCAATGAAAAACAGAAACAGAACTAAAAGAGAGAAAAAACGATAATCACACTCATTAGAAAAAATGCATATCCATAAGAAATTTTTTTCATCTACTGTAGAACCAATTGTTATAAGTATTAATAACTAATAGACACCAGACAGTAGTGTTATAATATTCCACCCTGAAAATCAGTTTCTGGCTTTTGCTTGCAATAAATGGCTAGGCTCTTGTTAGCATATGGGTAAGCATATAAGAAAATTATGTGATACTGTTCTTAGTAAAAGTCATCATGTTGATGTATGGAGAGAAGACTAGTGACCAAATGGTCATTGGCTTTTGATATATTTATGTGGTTAATTAGCTATTTATACATTTACATGCTTGTGTGTGATTTGATTAACCAACTATTTAAGCTTGTTTTGGTATATGACTTTGATATATTATTTATAATTAAACGCGTGATTTATATTTAAATAGAGTTAATAACATATATTTAAAAAAATTAAAAAACAACAGACATTTATAAATAACAACAAAACATTCTTTTTCTCTTTAATACTTGCCCATCTATTATTCTAGTGATTGTTTTTTTTTTTTTTGTAATGTGGTTTCCATTTGAATATTTTTTGTCTGTGATAATTTCCCATTTACTTTACATGTCCACATCATTTTAGCTAATGCTTTTAAATTCCATGTAGAATTAAAAAGAAAAAGTCATGTGATGGTTTCAAATGACTATGTTTGCTAGTGAAAATTAGAAATTTTGTTCATCTTGTTGTTACTTCAATTATTCAAGATCATTATAAAAATTACTAAATAAAATAATGCATATTGTATTCTTTTTAAAATAAAAATATTAGTTTGCAATATGATCATCATCTTTCTAGTTTTATTGAATATACTTTATTTTTTATATGTTGATGAAGCACTTTTAACCCTGCTCTGGTCAGAGCTGATCTGAAAGATATAAACTCTTTTCCTAAATATTGCTACATATATCAGAAGCATAGGTTTAAGATTATAATTTAATTGCATATTTGGATGTGATTAATGTTAATTAAACCAGAATACTTAAACTGTCAATTTGTTTATAGAATGTAATTCTTAAGGATATATGATATTCAATAGCAAATTTTAACTAAGAGATTAGTGAACTTTGAAGTCAGTGTTGTAAAAATAATTTTTAGATTGCAACTAGAAATAAAATTAAAAAATCCTATATTTAATAATTTCAAAATTTTAGTGTTTTTTAATTTTTTTGCATATCTGCACATACTTGTAATGAATGTATCTCTCAAATCCATAGCAATTATTTTTTTATACAACCTTTATATATTTATATTTTTTTGTTTAATAATTTCTAGATTGTAACTGAAAATAAATAAAAATGATGTATTTTATTATATAGATATAATAAGGCAAATTATGCAGTGCTTTTAATTGTGTCCCCCCTCCCCATTTTTAGAATATACAAGTAATTAATATATCTTTCAAATTCATACAACCTTCATTGCAATTTCTTTGAATATGATCAACTATAATCATTTATATGCCATATTAGCAGTAGCATGTGTTTATAATGACTTCTTATCAATTTAGTTTACTGTAAATTATAGGACATTTAATATCCACTTAGTTTAGCATTCTAATAGAATAATAAAGTTGAGAGTTAAAGACTCTTATTCAAAGTTCAATCATTAGAAGTGGCCTTCAAAACTTATAAGACATCCAGAGCAATTAATTTACTTATGCATTTTGATGATAAAAACAATTGTTCTGAATAATGAGCTTCTGGATTGAATTTAAAGATGGATGATTACGACAGATGGTGATCAAGTGATATTTCATGGTTATAGTATTCTTTTGCCTCACAATGTCAACCTACTTTCAGACAAAAAATTTAACATAGGTTATATTCTAAGCTTAATTTTTATTCTGTTGATTTTTTTTTTACTTCTATATACATTTCTATTTATTGATTTTTTTAAATTTTTGATTTTTTTTAGTAATTTTGGATCAATTTATTGCATTTCATATTTGAATCTTATAATATAGAAAATGTATAAATTAAAATTATGAAACTAAACAAAGAGAAAAAAGGTAAATTATCAAATATAAACGCGCCATAAATAAAAGGATTTTTAGGCTACTGGATAAATCAGATTGCAAAATATTCAATTTTTTTTTGGGGGGGGGGATTTTTTACCTATCAGATGCTATGTTTTGTGTGAAAGTGAAAACTATTTAAAGAATTCAATAAACTTGAGATCTTTACTGCATATTTTAATCCATCTGAGAACTTTTAACTACTTACTAATAAGTTACAGATTAGAAATTAGAATTACTCATATCAGTAATTTAATTGTTTTTTTTACAAAAAGTGTATGATCAGATAATATAATGGTTCAATATTTAAGTTATGATTCTACATGAAGTAAACTAAATAAAGGCAAATCATAACTTATATTTAATGGTCTTTATAAAATCATTAAAAATTTGGATCAATCATGATATATGAATCAATGGAACCTTGGGATGTTTTAGTCGTATTCACAATGCAGAAAATTCATTAAGGGAAATAGACCATTAAGACAAATATTTCTCATTAGTTTCAATGTGACTTTCCAAAATTCTGTCTTAAACATTTTTCTTTGAGTAAGTGTCAATGGACTTCTGTGATTGAAGATTCTAACATAATATAAGCCAAAATTATCAGATATAAAAAAATTTAAATCTTCATTATATTTAAGATTAAATACTATATTGAAATAATAGATTAAATAAATCTATAACATTTGAATTTTATGTAAAATAAAATACTGAGAGAATCATACAGTAATTTTTAAATAAAATTAATGTGAATTATAATCAAATTATAAATTATGAATCCATTATTAATTATATTTTTATTTAATTTATTTGATTAATGTTTTATATATATATATATATATTTATCTGCTAAATTTAATATTAATTTTTATATATATATATATATTTATCTGCTAAATTTAATATATATTTTTATTTAATTTATTTGATTAATGTTTTTTATATATATTTATCTGCTAAATTTAATATAATAAGCATTTAAAATTTATATGTATTATTTATATATAATGATTAAAACCAGTCAGCACTTAGATAATCCCAATATCAATAACAATTGGCAATCTTAACCTGTTGTCAAGACAACTACCTTTTAACAATAAAGGTAAAATCCCACCTTTATTTATGGTCCAATATATTTATATAAACATTAAAGATTGCAACTTGACCAAAAAGATATTGAAATCATTGATGTAAAGAAATTTAAACAAACCTTCATAAACAGGTAAATATAACCTGTTCTGAATGCAGACTAATAAATAGTCAGTTATAACATCACAAACTGCAATTATAATTTACAAATTGCATCCAAAGTATGACTTAAATAATGTGAAATAATACTCAATGCTATATAAATCAATATAATAAAAAAGTGAAAAAAAAATTTCCCATGCTTATACAAGCTGTTAAAACAGTAACAAACTCACCATATAGTAGTGTCACACAGTGCAAGCCTTAATAATTAATGGATACAGTCCCTACTTATTGCCTTTTCATCCAATAAACCTAGACTAGTTTCAAGCTGGTGGTTTTCATTAGTGAGGAGCATTGGATCTGAGAGCACTGCACCTAGATCTTAGAATGTAATACAACTTTCCAGCAGCCATCTTTTACCTATTTAGTTAACTATAAAGCTATGAATCCAAGATGAAAATGCAATAATGTTTTAAATTCAAGCTCATTCACTTAAAGTCATATAGATCTGTACCCAGTTCAATATCTATAAATTTTGATGTCTTTGGTTTTTTAAAAACAACAATTGCCATCATTCTATAGACAGAATTGATGTAAAACCACTAAAGCATCATATGATAACCATTTTCTATGCTTAAACAAGCTTTTAAAACAGTAGCAAACTCATTGTATCAATGTACCACCCAGTGCAAGCCTTAGTAGTCAATGGATGAAGATTTTTACATAAAATCTCTATCTGTTGCCTGCTCACTGTTTTCAATCCAACAGTCATATAGATCTGAATCCAGTTCAATATCTATACATTTTGGTGTCTTTGATTTGTTTTAAAAAATAGCTAAATGGGTAAAAGGAGACTGCTGTAAATTTGTTGCATTTTGGTATTCTTTTTTTTTTTTTTAAAAAAAAAAAATGAAGTAGATAAAAGGTGACTCCTGATGTATTGCATTAGATCTTACGATATAAGTGCAAGGAGGTTTTAGATTAAATAGGTGTATAGAAGATAGTTTATTTGTAGTTACACAACTTATGGATATAAGTAGGAATTCAGGTAAACAGTTATATATGAGTTTTATAGATATAGAGAAGGCATATGATAGAATAAATAGAAATAGATTATAGATAAGTTTAGCAAATTTGGGAATGGGTGAAGCTTTAATGGTTATTATTAAAAAATTATATGAAAATAATTATTATATATATATATATTGTGATGACCACACATACTGTGGTCACACATGTACCTACCAAAACATCCACAAATTAGAAATGGTAGGGTTGGAAAGAAATAAATAAATAAGAAAGAAAAAACGAGCTTGGAAATTAACAAAACCAAGAACTGTTGAAAATTAGCAAAACAAAGAGAAAGAGAGGGAACTAGAGTTAACAAGATCGTTATCTTTTGCTAGTCAAAGTCCGAATTTTGATAAAAGTAAATATTAAATTATAATACTACCAGCATACGGTAGGAAAGTTAAAGCAGTAAAGAAACATAAATAAAACATGTAGTAAAATATGATTTAGGAAAAGTAAAGTTTAAAAAAAAAAAAGGAAAAAGGGAAAAACTTCGATAGCGCGGAAAGAAAAACCTAAAAAATTAATATGTTCGAAAAGATAAGAATCTGGGCTTCAAAGTACACATTTGACGATAAACGAAATGCGGGTTTTATGGGGTAGAGTTAAAGCAAGAATTAGATAAAAAATAAATGATTATTAAAATTTAAATAAGAAATAAAGAAAAACATGCATTAAAATTTGTGTAAGTAATCAAAGAAAAATAAGGAAATAAATAAAATGTACGTAGTGCTATAAAATCATATAAAATAAAGTTACATATGGCCGAAGGCATAGCATGGGAGGTGTCAACAACAAGTGGAAACAAAGAATCTAAAGGACAAAGACCATTGGAATGTTTTAATTAAAAAAAAGGAAAAAAAAGAAAAATTAGGTGGAGAGCTAAGGAGGAGATAAGAGGAGGGATTAGAGCTTGAGACTTCGAGTCGACAAGGTGAAAAATCGCGGCTCCAAGAATCAGCCGATATAGCTAACCAACATGACTTTTACCATTGATATCTCACATAGTATGACCGGCTAAGGCCATCATGATCGCGGTCAATCCGGACTTCTGTACCAATGGTTCTGCAATAATGTAACAGCTACGGTAGTAACGCCTGCCTGTGGACTTCTGTAGTGGCCCGACCTGTGATGCCTCATCCTCCATGCCTTATTAACCAAGAAGCTACATCCCACCAAATATAATCTACGACCGTCCCTCCTAAAGAAGTGGATAATCCACGTGACGGTCGACAACACGTCGGAATGAACTCAAAGACTAAACCCTAGGTAACTTAAATATTATTTTATATATAGTCAAATGTGCACATAAATTCCATAGACAATGGCTAAATGCCTTTCGTGAATGGTAATGACATTCTTTTGATAGACAGCTAGGCTAACGAGTTATAAATGTGACAGCATTTATAATGATTGTAAGTATTTATTTATAAGAATTTCAAGTATTTATTTCCTTATAGCACTATAGAATATAATATGTTTAATTTTTATGTTAATGTTTCTTATATCTTTTATTATCAAATTATTTGTTAGTATTAAAAATATATTAATTTATTTAAATCTGTCTTGTCTCGTTCTTCGCCACTCCACAAAATAGTCTAATACTAGGAGGGTAGAAATATTATTTCATTTTGTTTGCATTCTTTTAGTTATGAAATTAACATGTGAAACGTTGATGGTGCATGGTTTTATCCTGTAAAATTTATAAATTAGCCAAGTGCTGTAACTGTAATATCTTACAGCAGCCGGGAGAAAGTTGATCGGGAAAAATAATCTGGAGGTTATATCCGTATAGCGTACAGATTCAGTCAAGTACGGAAATCGGCTCGTCTGTTTCCGTATTTCTCTCTGCTTGAGGTAGCGGAAGGTGGGCAATTTTGAATAATAAGAATTCCCCATTACATATATAAGTGAAAGGGAAGTTGGAGCTTTTTCGATCGTCCCGTGTCTGTTACAATATATATATATCAATTAGGAAATATAGAATCAGTTAAAGTTAAAAATGGAGTGGGACTAAGGCAAGAGATGCTCTATGTCATCTATTTTGTTTGTGTTGTATTTGAGTGAAATAGAAAGAGCAATAGAACAATTAGGAAGAGGGATAGAGATACCATTAATAGGTGGTAAGGAAGTATATATTTTGCCAAGTCTTTTTTTTTGCAGATGATATATTTTTGTGTGCAGAAATAAGAGAAGATATGGAAGTTATGCTGACGACATGTGCAAGGGTGGGTAAAGAGATGGGGATTAAATTTAGTGAAGAAAAATCAAATATGTTGATGGTTAATACTGGGGAAAGAGAAGATGTAGAATTTTTATTGGGAGATATTAAGTTAAGTGTGGTGAATAGATATAGTTATTTGGGAATTATTTTAAGTAATCAGAAAAATTATTTGGATGAAAGGGAGAAAAAATTGATAAATGAAGCAAAGAAAAGAAAGGGATTGATAAAGAAATTAACAGTGTTTTCATATAATAAAAATGATGTACTAGAATTATATGGGAGTTGCAGTGGCAGGGTTAACATATGGTAATGATGCATTATGTGTTAGTAAAGGGATATTAAATTATGAGGAAAAAGTTCAAAGGGAAGTAGGAAGACATGCATTGGATGCAGATGTATGGACAGCAAGAGAGGTAATTCAAGGAGAAATGGGATGGTCAAGTTTTCATATGAGTGATGCAAAAAGTAAAATGAAAATGTTTGGTAGATTGCAGTTTATAGATAATAAAAGAATAGCCAAAATAGTATTTAATTGGATTATGAATAAAGGGCCGGCAACAAGATGGGTGAGAAAGGTAATGTGCTAAGCAAAAGATTTGGACAAAGAATTTATATCAGTATATTTGTACAAAAGATGGGGTGATTGTGTTAGGAGGATTGTTGAGTGTTATAGTTGTAAGGAATGGGATAAAAGAATAGATTTATTAATAAAGAATGGGAAGTTAGAGGGATGGATAACTAGTATTGAGAGTAAAAAGAGTTTAAATATATATATATATATCTATATATATATATATATATATATATATATATATATATATATATATATTTATAGAAATAAACAGAATATTAGGTGTGAGTTAATATATAATAGTAAGAAAAGTAGTTTATTGTTTAAGGCTCGAATGGGATCTTTAGCAACAAGAAAATATACCTGTAAATTGAAAAATATGTGTGATTTAATCTGTAAAATATGTAAGGAAGGAATAGAAAATATTAGGCATCTGTTAATTAAATGTAAATGCTTGAAAACAGAAAGGGTACATATAATGAAGATATGGAAGAATAAATATGAAAAAAGTGATTATACAGAAAGTGGATTATTGGTTTTTATGCTGGATTTGGAAAAAGATAAAGGGGATTTAGATATAAAGGCCATAGAGTTGACTAAGATTATGTTGTGGAAATGGGATGGAGCAGAATATGGAAAATCATAGACTGGGGAATGGAAAATAAAGTGGCTAACAGGTTTCTCTGGGCATAATTGCTGAGAGATTCTTGACTTCGTTTAAGGAGAAGCTACAGTACATCACATCACATATTACTGTCTTTTACTAGTATGTTTAATAAGAATGAAAAAAAACTTTTACATGTTCTTAATTATATATTTTGTCTAAAAACATGTCTTTATTTGTTTTAGCATATGTCTTTGGCAATTGCTTATAAATGAAGATGGCAGTTGTGGACTGCATAGAAAAAAAAACAAAGCAATGAAGTTATAAAAGAAATAAAAATATGATAAGACTTAGAATTGCTATAAGGGCATTAAATGATGTTTTAATTGATATAATTAAATAATGAAAATGTGATTGCATGAACAGTCAGGAATGATATAATAATTAGTGCATATAGATTATTTATTGCAAGAGATAATCCTGTGCTGTGACCAGTGTGAGGGGTTCAGCACATTCACTAACATGATTTCATGCATTAAAAGATTCTGTGGTTTGCAATAAAATATAATTTTTTAGTCAGTTTTTTTTACATTTTTTTGTTTTGTTTTTTAAACTTTCAAACAGATGGAGACATTAAAACCAAAATTGTCTAAATCTATTTTTTTTTTAAAAAAATGCTGATAAATAATTAATAATGAAATGTCTATGATCAACAGCAAGTCAGGACTGTTTCACTTCATTAGCTGTTCTTTGAATAGAAAATAATATAATTAAGAGATTTGAAACAAAAAAAAAAAAGTTAATAAATTTTTTCTTGTTCCTTTTGCTGCAAAGCAAATGCATATAAACGTTTTTTTTAGTTACTATAAAAATTTTAAACCAATTTCACATTATTTCTGCTTGTACTAATCTAAATGTCTGAAGTCAATATGGTAAAAAAATGGAGAGAAGAAATAATGAAGATTAATTTAATGATAGTCTTAATGTTAACAATTAATTATTTTTCTAGAAAGCCTTGATGTTTATTATATTTTTATTATCTTGATATTCAGTATTGCATTTCTGATTTTTTATTTTATTAATAAATATTATTTGTTAAAATTGAAGGGTTTTAAACATTTATTTTTCAACAAGATTTGACATGAATTGATAATAAAAGTGAAGACAGTCTCGTGCTCTATTTCATTGTCATCTGTAACACTATCTGTAATAGTAGTCATATATATACATGTACTGTATATAACAAATGTGAATATGATAGATTTAAAAAAAGTAATTGTTAAAATATAACTAATTAAAAAAGACAATTTAAATATTTGAGTCTAAAAGTAATATTATAGCATAACAAAGAAATAATTGGGAGATCAACTCATTGGCATAAGATTAATATTGTTCTTGTTTTAAAAAAATATATAGTTTATAAAAACATAAATAGATAATATATTAATGAAATTAGAATGAAAAATTGGGGAAAGTTCATTATGATTTTAATAAAAACTGTAAAGATACATATAAATAACTATATATTCATCAATGATGAAGGTCTTTCGAATTTATGGCATAACACTGCGATTGAGAGACTTATTGGCTTGTGCAACTAAATAGATTTTGGCAGTGGATTATCAATTATATGTTTTATTATCCTCAGTTACAAATTAACAGCAGGCATCTTGAGATTATTCGTAGAAGATTAATAAAGTTTAATAAATATTCAATAATTTTCTTTTCTTTTCTACTTATTGGTAGAAGATTAATAAAGTCAATAAATGTTCAGGAATTTTCCTTTTTTAAGTATATGTATATATGTAGTAAAATATATATGATTAAATGAAAATTGCCATTCTTTTAAATTAGTTTAATTATAATTATTATTAATATTTACATCTAATTAATCATTATTATTTTATAATTTATTCACTGCTTTCTTTTAACCTAATATTTTTCACTCACTTCTTTTAGTAAGAAATTCTTGATCTTCATGAGCTTTTTATACCAACAGTCATCTCTCATGATTACCTTTGATTCTTTAGTTGCACAAGTAATAATTCTGATTTCAATTTTTCTTTGTTTTCCTACTTATTATTATTATTATTATTATTATTATTATTATTATTTGTATTATTATTATTATTATTATTATTATTATTATTATTATTATTATTATTATTATTATTATTATTATTATTATTATTATTATTATTATTATTATTATTATTATTATTATTATTATTATTATTTGTCTTTCTATTCTCCCCCTCTCCTAATTAGAATAGTCATAGTCATTTAAGAATGACTGCTGCTAACAATGATGATTATTAATGTATTTGGTTTATTTATTTAAGAAATAAAAAGAGCAGAATTGATAAATAAAAATTAATGGAGTCATACATAAATTGAGAAAAGATAAAATTAAAAAAAAGTCATTTAAAAAAAAAAAGAAGGGGGGGGGGGATTTATCCATAATCATTGATCACTTAGAAATGAATTTGATCATTCCACTTTCAAGAGAAAAAAAAGACAAAAGAACTAAACAAAGCAAATGTGATGACTATGCAAACTAATCTGTGAAACACATGACCACATATAGAACAAACTGTCAATTATTCTGTTATTTAATATTTTACATATATGGAGTTTGAACTCAGACTTTTACATGACCCTCAACTATCCATGCTATCTTATACTGCTGACACACTTGACCACAAACATGTTGAAAAAATAAATAATCACCAATATAGGTATTTTGTGCTAACCAGCATTCATCAGTTCGTCCAGATTTACACCTGTACACCTATATACAATCAATGCTCAGCTTATATTAAGATAGCCAATCTTTGTACTTTAATGGACAGGCTTTAATCCACTCCACCCCACAATTCTTCAGTCATCCATTTCATTGAAAATCTGATGATGGAATGCTCAAAGTCTACATCAGTGCCAACCTTCTCATTCTACTCATGTTGACCATAAGTCACACTGACCCCTCACATACAAGACAATCCATTTACATACATATACGATGGATGAGCAGACCTTATTGCACTATACTTTAATAAATGAAATTTTTTATACAGTGCAGGCTTTTTTAATACCTGCACTCCAATATGTAATATATAAGGGGTTTGAACTCAGACTTTTACATGACCCTCAGCTATCCATGCTATCTCATACTGCTGTCACACTTGATCACCCACTTGTTGAAAAGATAAATAATCACCTATATTAGTATTTTGTGCTAAACCAGCACTATATTAAAATATAGTGCTGTAAGGTCTGCCCATCCTTCATATATGTATGTAAATGGATGATGTCCTGTACATGAGGTGTCAGAGTGACTTATGGTCAACATGGGTAGGCTGAGAAGGTTGGCACCAATTTGGGCTTTGAGCACTCTATCATCAGATTTCCAATGAAATGGACAGTTGAAGAGTTGTGGGGTGGAGTCAATTGAAGCCTGTCCATTAAAGTATGAAGATTGGCTATCTTAATATAAAATGAGAATTGATTGTATATATGTGTGGAGATAATAATCTGAATCAACTCACAAGTGCTGGTTAGCATGAAATACGAATATTGGTGATTATTTATTTTTTTGACATGTGTGTGATCAAGTGTGTCCACAGTATAAGATAGCATGTCTGAGCTCAAACTTCCTATATATTACATATTGAAGTGCAGGTATAAAAAAACTTGTACTGTAAAAAAAAAATCATGTATCAATATTTTACAGTAAACTTTAGATGTCAATACTATATCTAACTGCAGCTCTTCAGTTTACTGTATTCTCTGTCACATCTTTCCAATGAAAATAATCAACATTGCACTTCTATGGAATGTCTTTGAACAGGATTTGCTTCTTTCACAATAACCATGCTCAAGTTTATCATAAAATCTTTTTTTTACAAAATCTTGCAATGTTCATTTATTTCACATGTCCAATCTGACAAAGATGGGATTTGACAATAGTGGACTTTTTAGTATTATGTTCAGCAAGTTGAAAAACATATTGTTGGTCTTATGCTCTTCCAATTGTATTTTTAAACTTTGATGAGCATTCTAAAATGAAATTTTTTTCATGATTTTTTATTACATTGATTGAGTGTTTAAGTCTTACTTCAGTACAATAAATTAGATAAAATAACAGCTTTATGTACAGCTAATTTAATTGCAATAATTATTTCACTATGATGAAATATCATTTTAACTAATTAAAAGTGTTAGCAGCACTCTGAAGTGTATAGTGTCCCTCAACATCTAAATTTACCTTTCTACTAATAATATTTCTAACATTATTAAAAGTGAATTCATATTTGATATGGTTTTACTTATAGCAAAATATTTTTAAAAATTCAACAATCTATTCTACATGATATAAAATCTAGATTAAAAACTTTATATATAGATGGATTTTTACTTTTTATTTTATTTCTCTAAGCAATGTATATGGTATCAATAACCACTGAGTCTTGCTAACATCCACTACTTCATCATAACTATTTTTATGAATTCCTTAATTTATTTAGTGCAAATGGCATAGTGATGAACTCAAGAATTAAGCTTTTAGATTGATTCCAGTCAAAAACAGGAAAAAAAAAACATTGTTCTCAATCTGCCATTTGAATGCTCAAATGTCACCATGAGCTCTAGTGCAAAAAAATATATGATAATTTCACTTTATCATAAAAATTAAAGTGTGATTTTTTTATATATAAAAAGAAAACTGATTTATTTAGTGTCAATTTTAATATCTTGTTTATTAAAAAAATTTCTTTTTTGTGAAGTGTAGAACACTATACATTTTTATGTATATAAAAATGAATTTATTAAAAAATATGTATGAAAAAAAAATTCAAATGTAAATAATGTTTATAAGATTTTATTATGAAGAGGGATTTTCACACACAAAAGTCATAAGCATAAGATTTGTATTGCTTGTGTTGTTTTCTTTGGTGGAAGCTGTTCAAGTTTCGATTGTCCATAAAATGCCCTTTTAAAAAAAAAAATGTCTTTTTATTAAGGTCAAATGTTTTTGCTTTCTATTAAAATATAAACATCAAAAGAAATCGCAAACATCTTTATAAACTTTTTTTTAATCTTTATTATCCGTTTTCAAGTACCATTCATTAATCATGCACCAAATATGGTACAAAAAAGATGTGTGCATAAAATGATCTTAAAATGTACAATTTCTAGAAAATTCGAGTCGATGGATGGAAAATTTTTGCACAGTTATGTTAACTAGAATAGTAACAATTTACGAAAAGCACTTAATCAGTCCATTTACACTTCAAGCAAAAAATATAGGTCTTACCTTACCAATAACTTATTTGTTTGTTTTTCTTTTCCCACACTACAATTCAAAGCATTTTTTTTCTCATCACATTTATGCCACTTAGATGTCAGATTATAGTGCTTAAAATCCAATGCTGACCCATCCCACTCTTGGATAGTCATCTATACTTTCACTAAGTAACAGAAATGGAGTGAGAAAAAAATAACTTGCTGCTAAACAGCACTGTGTAAGTATTTGTAGGTGTAATGTGATGTTTAATTGATTTTATTTCAAAGCAGTATTCAGATTCATATCATTTTACTCCTGAGCCATATTTACAACACAAATAATTATTGAATATCAGATGGTAATGACAACATGGTTCAGAGTAGTCAATGTTTATTAGCCCTCTTAACAAGAATATGTTTTGATATGTAACTTTCCTGAAAATAATCAAAATTAGTTAGTTAGTTTATAAATGAGATCACTAAAATATAGTTAATGACCTAATGCCAGGTTTATGTAACAAGTAAGATTAAGTTCAAACCCTTAAGTTGTGGAAAATGAAAGATGTTGCTTTAATAGTGTAATAATAAAAAAGTCATTGAATAATTGCAACTCATGGAATAACTGCAACTCAGAATTGCACTCCCTGTACAGAGAGTAGATCACCTGTATTCTTTGACTACTAATACATACTTAGCTAATTTATGAATATAGAATTGAGTGAATTACAGTTATTAAATACAAAGTCCATTAATATTAAAAAAGTAATCCCAACAACAATAAGGTTGAAATATTAGGATGTGCTATGTTTGTTGTTAATCAAAAACCAGAAATTTAACTTTTAATTGAGATTATATACTGTGTTTCTAATGGATTTTTTTTTTTTTGAGACAACATACTCTGATTATTTATAGTTTGTTTCAAACATTGGACAGAGTAAGTAGAAACAGCATTTATTTTTGTAATTGTATAATGAAAATTTAATATGCAAGTCTGAGGTAGAAAGTAAAATACTTATTTGAATGATATGTGTGAATTTTGTCAAACTTTGCATTAAGCTTTGTAGATTAATGCTTTAGAAAAGAAATTCTGCCCTTATAGGTAAATATTAAAATTGAAAGTCATACAGTATTCTAATAAAAATTCAAAATATTAATCAAATACATGACAATTTCACTTTAAGCTTAAACCCAATCTTATTGCTAAAAATGAAATTTTTAAAAAGATGATGGTAAGGTTTCACATTATCAGAGGTAATCCTCTGATTTTCTATAAATGTATTTCTTGGCCACTTTATTCTGTGGCTGTTCAAATAAGAGAGGCTACATTTAAACAAAGATTTATAAATCACTATTATGGTCTCAGATGCTTACGAGTCAGAGATAAAATGAATCCTCATATCTAGTGTTTTTACTATGGTATGTTCACATTATTATTATTTTATTGTAAATTTTTTGTTAATTAAAGTGTTTTATTAAATTTTATATTACTGATGAAGGCTCTAATTATAAATAAATTGGCTATATAAAATTTATTATTAAGTTTTTAAAAAAAATAATTTATTGGAATGGTTGTCTTAATTGAAAAACTTTTTTGTGATCATTTCATATACTCTGAATTAATACTATGAATCCTAAGCAAAAAATATTTAGTGTGTCATATAATAATAATAACCATTGTATAATCTATTCACCATTAAAATTTACTTTGAAATTATATAATCTGTGTTTGCAATATAAAAGTGCAATTCAGTACGGTAGTGATTTAATGTAATGATTTATTCAATAAGTGCTCAGGAAAACTTCAGCATAAAATATAGAAATATAAATTTGTTTTTTGTTTTTTAATTTTTATCTCAATGGAGATTTTCATTAGAGCAATAAGAATCCAGATAATAAGATGGAAGTTATTGATAGATTTGTTGTGTTTAATACTTAAATCATGATTAGAAAAACAGAAAGTTTCAAATATTTTATTACTTGATGAACTGTGTAGAACTGTTTTATGATACTAATGTAGTCTTTTATGTACTTTACATAATGCAAATACAGTATTCTATTATTTCAAACTTTTATAAATAATCCATAGTTTTGACAGTCTACCAGTCTTTTTCAAAGCTCTAATATAGACAAAATACATAAATAAATTAGCTCTAAAAAAGATTGTTGGCCAATTGAAATTGTCAATTATTTTGGGGAGTTTTGAATAATAAACCATTGTATTTGGATTCTGTAAAGTGCATAGAAGAGAATTTTAATATAGTTTGTTCATATTAATATTATTCTGACAATTTTAATATACCTTGTAAGTAATATATAACATTAATAATATAAACATATTCATAGAACAACAAGGCAAAAATATTACAATGATAATTCAAAGCCATATCTAGAAAGAATCTTTTAAATGAACTTGCAAATAACATCCACCTCTTTTATGTCAATGCTAATTTAGTTATTAATTTTTATATAACAAATAGATTAACATTGATATAAGAAAAGGTGGTATTATTGGCAAGTTTATTTAAATGAGTCTTTGGAATATGGCTTTAAATTATTATAGTAATGTTTTTAAACTTAGTTGTTCCATGAATAGGTTTACATTAATATTAATATATATGAAGCCAATACAGAAAAGTTAGTCAAAGAAAAGAATTGATTCCATGTGATTTTTTTGAAAATATTTGTTTTAATGACATAGTTATTTGCTTATTGTTCAAAATGAAAATTATGTCATTTATCTGTTTCTATTAAAATAATATTTGATTTGACTCACAAAAAATTATTTTATTTGTTTGTTAAAAATATGTCAAATGCAAAAATGTTATTTTTATTCTCTGGGTAATTTAGCTGCTTCTTCTAAAGACAGTTTTTGAGTAATTTTCTCAGTTGTTGCTTGATTTTGTATCTAATATTGAGATATTAGATAAAGTTTAATCCTTTTTGATCAGAAGCATTTAGCTCTAGTTAAATGTTTGAATTAAATTTTTAAACACATTTATTTAATTTAGAAACTGTTTATTTGTTCAGGTAAAATTTTTAAATCAAAAATTAATACATTTCTATCAAATTTTGTATATAACTTAGAAATCAATGGCAATGCAAGATGAGATTAAAATATTTCAGAATGGTCCCTTCATTTATTTACTATAGATGTATTGGTGAACCAAAATTTAAATATATTGATATCAATTCAGTAAGTTTTCAGGGATGTACAAGAGAGGTGATTCTATATATTTTAAAAAAGCTTAAACTAAAAAGTGTTTTAGTAATCATTTAAAATAGAAACAAAAACAAATTTTGATTTTTTTTTTTACTATAAAAGTTTCCTTTTTAAAAACATACATGAAATTCTATTTTCTCTTGATTGTAAAATGTCTTTTTAAAATGTTTTTTTCATAATTAAAATTATATTTGAATCGATTTTTAATGTGACATGAATTTTCTTTAAAATGTACAGTAGCAAGAAAAAATGTTATTCTTTATTTTCAATAGACATAATTACGAAAAATATCTGAATAGTAAAAAATATATTTTATACTTTTACTACTGAGGGAATACTAAAAATATGACTCATTAATTTTAGTATATATAAAGCATTAATTTTATACACTATTCTTTTTGAATCTTTGTTTATTTTATGAACCTTTTTTTAAATTTTTTTTCCTATCATTCTCTTTCATAAATAGGAATAATTAGAATAATAAAAGAAAATATGGCTGTGTTTGAAAAGGAAGGTTTTTAATAAATGTGTTTTTCCAGTTCTTATTTATGAATCTGAGACGTAAACACTTAATATAAATGCAATACAGAGACTTCAGACCACTGAACAAAGTATGAAGAGATATATGTCAGGAGTAATAAAAAGGGATTGAAAATAAAATACATGGGTGAGAGAGAAACATGGATTACTGACATCATTAAAAGAATTAAGAGACTGAGATGATAATAGATGGACAACTAAAATCTTAAACTGGATTAAGAGATTGTTAAAGACCTAGAAAGAGACTACATGTGAAATGAATGAATAAAATAAAGAAGTTTGATGATGTGATGTGGAGAAAAGAAGCTAAAGATTAACAAATTGGATTAAACTCAAAGTGATCTTTATACTGCAGTGGATCAATAATGGTTAAAAATGGCAATGATGGTGAATTATAAAAAATATCTAAATACAATGTTTTTATTTACTATGCACTAAAAAGGCAAAAAATAATTTTGTTTTCTTTAATCATAATTGGGTTTTTTATACTTAACTTGAAATAAAAGCATGGGGTGTTCAGAAATTAATTAAATAATTAATTTTTTTAATAAGTGATTGAATTAATTAATTTCTGGATCCTCCATCTTTTATTTCAAGTTAAATATAAAATTCCTAATTGTGATTGAAAAAAACAATTATTTAATAATTTTTTAAATGCTCAGTAAATAAAAATGTTTAATATAAAATATTATTTACTGTACCGGATCATACTTCCCTGCAGAATTCTGTTCCTAATCTTGCACTGAGCATGAAGTGATCGAGATTTAATAAGGAAAGAAACAGATACCAATTTAACCAATTGTCTGTACTTATATATATTGGTACTTTCAGCTAAACTGTTAGAAAAAGTGGATTGAGAGGACTCTGCCAATTAAATACCCCTTTAGTTGATATTTTTCTCGAATGCCCAAATGTTTAGGACCTTTGGTAAGTACACATCTTTGAAAAGTCTATTTACAGATAGCTTTTGTGAGCCATGCCTAGAAAAGAATAAAAATGAATTGTCCCCTCTCCTAGAAGAATGTGCAATACTATATGTTCAGCGGAGCAAGAGAATAAGATTTAAAACCCTGGTAGAGTGATATCCCATGTGGCTAGCTTAGTACTCTACATCTAGGGTCTTCAATGGGTAAGTTAAATGGTTATTAAAGGTATGTGATTAATAAGAAAAGAGTACATTTTGTCAAATAAATAATAATACGAAGACAAAACCAATTTAATATTATGATTAAACATTTATTTAATCCCAAATACCAACCACTGTTTCATACTTAAAATGATAAAATAAAAATAATTAAATGAATTATTATCACAAACCCATATATGTATTTGATGCTTTGAAATAGATCAAATATAAATACAATTTAAATGAATAAGAATATATATATAAATCCTTAAAGCTATTTACAATATTTCATAAAGAATGGAAGTGGTCTGAGCTTTTTACCCTGTAGAAATTAGTTATGTCTTGTGTGATTTGATATATATTTCTCATATAAAAGATTTTCGGTTATACAGGCATACAGTTCTACTCAGGACTTTAAAACCTGTTTTATTGATAGCAAATATAATTTATAAAAAAAAACTACTATGCTTGCATATATCTGCGCTATAAAATATTTCACAAATTTCATATTTTATATGTCAATAAGGTTGCATTAGCTCAGATACCATAGAACACTCAACATAAGGTGCTACATCTATTGGCCTTTTATGATAGATTCTTATACATGTATATACGTGAAGCACAATTACACCCTCACTACTATTCTAAATATAAAGTTATTAGTGGGCTTGCTTATGGGAAATTTACAATAAATAAACCCTTGAGCACTCATTATAAGGTGCCACAGTGACAAAAATAACTTAAAAGGATATATGGATAAATACATTTTTGGATATGAGGTATTTACCGAATATTACAAGTGTATGCGCACATATATACACATGTATATTTATGTATGACAATTTTCAGGAGTAACAACAAGAAGAAAAACAAATAGCAACAAAAAAAAATATCTAATTGCAACCTTTGCTGAAAATACTAGAATTTGAAATAGAAAAATGAATTAAAAGATTTAAGTAAAAGCTGTATCATTATGCCTGTAATAACCCTAAATTCAATATATATATGCGAGAGACAACTCTCTCCTTTTTTTTTAAATGATTAATAATAAGAAGAAAAAAAAATATATTTCTAATTATCAGAAATATCAGAATGAATTAATTCAATATTAAAATATTTTTAAAAGAAACTTATGTAGGCGTCTTCATCTTCTCCTGACTGGGCTTTGAGTGGGCTTAATTCAACTAGCTGTGTGGTGAGGATTTAATCTCATTTGGGCATAGGCAAAGGCAGCTTTGGTCATCATCATGGGAGGCTGGAACTGGTGTGATCACATCTTGGCAGCTTGGATAGAGAAAGGGCGGGTGCACTGGCTGGTTGTTTACCCCACGGTCATTTTACTGGAACCTCTAGTAGATTGCTTCATATTTGCTATCTGCTATAATACAATAATTATTATTAAATGTTCATTCACTATCTTGAATGGTTCATTAAATCTTTAAGAAATCAAGAGTTCTTAAAAGAACTGTATAATGGATTTCTTCTTAGAAAATATCAGCAGTAGTTTAGTCCATAAATTAATCTCTAAGTGGCTAGATGAATGAAGAATTCCAGAGCCAAAGTAGTGAATGACTTGAATGCCAAAGAAAGAATGAATCCCACACCACTAACTAAAACCTATCAACCCCACTCATACAGAACCAATATGAGTACCTCCCCTGAGAAGTATGAATCAGCCAACACTTTTAATTTAGTTTATCATTTAGATTATAAACATTCCTCTCTATTTTTCAGATTAAATTCTTCATAACAGGGTTTGATATGTTTGATTTCCATTTTGAATACTCAGACCACTTGATTACAGATATCAATTCAAAAAAAAAATTATTTTATATACAAAAAAAGATAACAGTTTAATTATAGCATTGATTATCAAACATTTTGCTTTTGGTCAGATTTTTGCCAAAGCAATTAACATTCTTTGCTTATGGAATAAAATTACAGTTTTTAGAAAAGTAATTAATAAAATAAAAAATATATACAAGTATGTTGGAACAATTACTTTAATTATTTATTTTACTAATATGTTCCAACATGTGATCCATTTGTTCAATAAAGTTTGCTTTTCTCTATTTGAATTTTTCACAGAAAAGCAAAATACATAAAATGACATATATTGAAAATATACAAAAAAAAATATAATAAAAAAAAAGTACATGAGTTTATTATAGGCTTATTTATTTGTTTAGAATATTTCTGTGTCCATTAAATATTTGCTTTAGATTGGTGTGAGTGGGTGTTCTAATGCTCAGACCAAACTTACATTATTAATATAACACATTTATATATTTGTTGTGCTTAATATATACAAATTTATATATACAAATTTACATGTCATCCTACTGTAAGGTTCTTTACAGCAGATTTTGTGTAAGACCATTTGATAATGACTGGCACAATATAATATATTATTTTAATTGATATAATCACTAAATTATTTGCTGCAGTATGAGATTTGATATACCCATGAAATTTTAATAGTAAGCTTTCTTTACATTATTTTAGTGATGAAAATTTCACAATAATTTTTTTTAAAATCAGTAATAAATCATATTCTAAATTAATCTTTCTTATTGCATTGCTAAATGTATATAATATAATATTAAATCATCTATGCACTTTATTACTGTTTCACAATGCTTTAATTACCACCCTCTTTTACAGTTTTGATTGCTCCAACAATCTTCTTCAGAACTACAACATAATACAAATATATTTAAGTAATTATATATGTATATAATTATATGTGTATATGTATGTATATGAATTATATACGTATAATGTATATAGATATATATAAATTATATGTTCATGTATATTTATATTCATATATCTGTATTACATTGTAGTTCTGAAAAAGATTGCTAGAGCAATCAAAACTGTAAAAGAGGGTGGTAATTAAAGCATTGTGAATTAGTAATAAAGTGCATGCATGATTTAATATCATATTCTAAATTAAAACAGGCAAGACTCTCTATACGTATTGCCACTCAGTGCAAGCCAGAGTAATCAATGGATATCAGAAGGCTTGTGCATCTAGTGCCTACTCATTCAATATTCCCAGACTAGTTTCTGGCTTGTAGCCTTCATCAGTGAGTTAAGAAATGGTGATTATGTGATTTTTAAATTATAAAAAAAAAAAAAAGGGATCAAAAAATTTTGTGAAATTTTCATCTGCAAGTTTATTTATTAGTAGCAATCTGTTACTAATCAAATGTAAGCTTTAAAAAACATTTGAATATTTATTCTTTTCACTTAATAGAGTCTTTAATTCAATTCATTCATGTTTACATTTGGATAGCAAAGATAACTGTTTTTATATTTTGGCCAGTTTTAGACAAAATTTTTCATAATGTCTAAAGTTTTTGTGTTTTCCCCATATTTTTTTTTATTACTCAATTTATAATCTGCTGCCCTACTTTCAAAATTTCTTCATCACTCATTTCTATTTTCTCTGCCATAAACATTTTCTACATCTACAAATGTAATAAGTAACTTTATTTCAATCAACTAAATAAACAAGAAATAACTTTACTTCTATCAGTCTTCTGAACAGAATTCATTTTGAATCTCTCCTAAGATTTATACTCTTTCATGCAACTCCTAACTCTACCCATTAATATATAATGTAAAAATTGTATAAACAATTGAAGTTATTAATTATTATAGTATATCTAGTTAATAAATTACTTTCCCCTCTCCTTTATATAACAATCTAATTCTCATATCTGTGCTTTTATTTAAACAATTTTATTAGCATCTACAGCTTCATTAAAACTTTCTTTTAAACCCAATTCGTCCATATTTTTACATACTTAGTACCATTTCAATTATGCCATTGTTTTTTTTCTAAATCTAATTATTGTCCTATTTAATTTTGAATCTGTCATTTTTCATTTTCTCAGTATTATCTAATGAATTACATGTCACCAGCTCTTCATCACCCAAGTTTTTATTATAAAGTCATTGATTTTTTAAAAAAAAGTTCATTCCATATGCTCACATTATCTTTTCTCTGCATTCAATAATAAATAACTATTTCTTTTTAATATATTATCAAAATTTTTCATAACTTTTTTTTTCTTCCTGTTAATTTCCTCTGTTAACTTTTTCTCAAGTTCACCATCCCTCCTCATCTTAATTTTATTTTTTTTAAAGCAATCTATTTATTTTCCAGCTCTTCTCCTATTTATTTTTTAAAAGCATGTTTATACTTCCTTTACCATCATTGTAATTTTTTTCAAGATAATAAATTTGCTCAATTTACACTCATCTTTATATTCTCATCCACTCTTATCAACTACTGTAATTTCTTCTGTCCACGTTTCTAGTTTTTTTGTCTACCAACACATAAATAATAGTGAAGTTTAAACTTTCCATCATACTCCTTATTCAGATTCCCAATTTTTTATTCACTTCACTCTTACACTGTTTTCAATAATGACTCATTTATATTCTTTACAGTATCAATTTGATTAATATGATTTTTCAAATCACTACTAATATTTATAATTATTCTTACCAAACATATCTTATTTGCATGTAAACTTTTCCAAATATTTTTATTCTATTCTTTCACATCATAATTGTATTCAATAGCTGAATCCATCTATTATTTCTATCCAATTTCAGTCCTATCCACAAATATTCTTTAATTTTTTCCTAAAATAAATTCCATAATAATAATTTCTATATCTCTTTTTTATTACCATCATATTTATTTATCTCCTTCCATTCACATCTCTAGTTTTTTTTTACTTTTTTTCTACTATAAAATCTCAAACTCTTTCACTTATTTATATCTCTAACCCTTTGAAGATCTATAAAGGTAATTTTTATTTTAATATTTTTGATTCTCTTTTAAATATTCTTTTCTTATAACTATCAACCATCATTCAGTTCCCATTTATATTTTTCTCTATTTTATTTCCTTTCTTAAATATAAATATACCTTCCCCTTTCTCTAATAAATAAAATATATCCCTTTTAATTAAAATCATTTTTCAGATTAACGCATTTAAAAAAATAACATTCCCAATTATTACACAGAGTCTACAATTTATTCTACAATTTTGTTTAAATTTATTTTACTATCAAATCTCACCCCTCTGAGATGACAATTTATTTTTTTTAAAATACATAATCTGCAATTATATTTACAAATAAAATAATTTTTCTTGTTGTTTATCAGTATCTTACATTCAGCAACACCTCTTTATACTTCAAATAGAACATTAGTATCTTTATTGTTTTTCATATATATCCTAATAATATGAGAAACACAGTAATCACATTATATTCTTTTCCCTATCTTATTTGATGTATTTCTATTTCTATAGAGTTAGCTATTGCAAACTTGCCTTACATGATTTAGAACAGTTGCAGAGTCTGAAGTTCAGGTTTCATGATCATAGTCCATATTCTTCCTTCCAGTAATTGAATTTCTTATGAACTCTCAAAATGTAAACCATTCAAATATTTTATTGTAATCTTGAATAAACAATGGAAACTTAAATATTTTTAAATTTCAAATTATTAGTTTGGATACAAAAAGTAATATGGCTTATAAAGGTATAAATGCAAATCCTCTTTCTCACTGATAATATACCATAATCAAAAACTAATCCAAAGATTTAAATGTAATCAATCATTTATTATCAACTGATCACTCAAGCTTACAATATATGGCTTTGAAGTTGAGCAAATACAATAAATTACTATTTGTAATGAGGATATCAAAAGAGTGCAGGAAAGTTTTGTAATGTTTTACCTGGCATATATTGTTAATCATGTTAGCTTCTGGATATAGTTATATATATGAAAAATCAAAGCTAGAAAATAGATGTATTACTTTCCAAGCAAATAAAAGCATTCTATAATGAGTAAATAAGTAATATCTCATTTAGTACAGACTACAGCTTGTTTCAGATTCTTTTTTAGACTAAATTAATATCATATAATTCCACAAACAATAAATCATTTAATTATATAAATAAGTTTTGTTAAAGTTGTCATTTTTTATAAGTTCAATACTAAATGTTAACAAATAAAAATATATACATCAAGAGAAAGAAATTAGAGACATATTTAACATGTATATATATATATTTAAAAAAGGTTACTCAGGTTTCAATAATAATCATTATAATGAAAGAAATAACAGAAACAATAAAAATTTATGTCAGTTAATAAAATAACTTACTGCTAAAGTATAAGAATTAGAAATATTAATCCACTTTATTATTACTCTACTCCAAAGGCATCCACATAAACTTGATTAATTAATGGACAATGAAAAGTAATGTCAAATAAATACCTGCCTAGTTTCTGATTATTATTTTTTATTAATGAAAAGCATTAAATTTGTATATATCTTCAGCAAACATTTTTATCCAAAATAATGATCTAAGATCCAAAATGCTAAGCATTCCAAAATCTTTACTTTAAACAAACTGCCCTTAGACTGTATCTATATATTTAGTGACTTTAGTTTCTTGCTAACTTTAAATACCTTTGCTTTGGTAAAAATGTTATATACTAACAAAATCTAATATGGCTCATTTTATACTCAACATCTGTTTTAGGAACAGTAATCCATTCTATTCCTAGAATTGACTATTATAAGTTTGAGTATTCAATAAACACTAGTTGGTTATGCAGATAAAATCTCAAACTAGGTTGGAAATATTGACCTTCATCAGTTAGCAGCATTAAATTTGTGTCTGCAGTTAAAAGCCACCTTTACTGTTTTGTACTACCAAGATATTTTATGCTAATTGTAAAGCATAAAAAAACATAAAAGTGGCTGTGAATGTGGGCATATAAGTCCACAACTCCTCACTGAGATATCAAAACTAGATTAGGATTTTAATTGATACTATTATCTAGAGTCAATTAATTGTTAAAGATTACAAATAGGTGGCTTTAGAGTAAATTATCAGAGAAGATTATAGCTTTTAAACAGTAAATGTTATAAAAAGTAATTGGTATGATTTATTGCTTGGGAGTTTATAAAGAGTTTGAACATCAGAAATGACAGAACTGGTGTCATGATTCATGGGCATTGAACTTCAGAATCCACCACTCCACTATTACACTAAACAATGAGAGGAATGCTTTGATTGCAACGTGTAAGAAGTGATTAGGATTTTTAGGATGATTCAGAAAAATATTTAAAAAATACTCTAGATTTAGGGAAAATTGTTGCGTGTATGGAGGAAGCAGGTGGTGTATATTTTTTTCATAAAATTTATGATAATGTGATTGATTACAAAGTTTATAGTAGTAAGATGATAAAGATTTTTTGAGTGATAGTTATATTGCACTTTTAATAAAAATTCTAATGACAATATTTAACACACATTTTAAATAATATCTTTAAACCAGAATTAGAAATCTGACTTTATCTGCCAAACACTTTATACCATTTTTTCTCATGACAAAATATTTAAAATTATATCCTTATATAATTATAATATTTATAAATATAAGTACAAAATTACTATGAACTTTAACTTTACTGTTATTGTATATGTATTTATATTTTACAATTACCACTATCAGTTATTAATATTTCACAGCAAAGCAAGAATTTGTTTCAACTCTTCCTTTTTTATAAATAACCAGTAAATATTTTTTTCTTACTTTTCTATCCTTTAATATCAAGTCGAAAACCACCTAATTCATATCAGTTTGTTTAAGTTTTTATAATAAGGGCAGTAATAAAAATGAGTGTTCGGACACATGTAATATGGTATAAATAATAATAAAAAAACAGATTGGATTAGTTATTTTTGAAAGTTTGGAAAGTAAAATATTATATATGTATTGTGTAAAGTGGATTGAAGAGTGTGTTACTACTGTTTGTTTATTAATATTTGAACTGAAATCCATCTATTTTATATATATTTGTATTTAATATTCTTATTATATTTCTTTTCATAGTTTTTTGTATTACTCTTTGTGATACTTTTGTTTTATTTTTCAAATCACAGTCCAATCAATTATTGACATCAGACAAGATACTGATTAAAAACTTGACTTTTAAAGCAGAAAAGCATGTTTTATTTGCTATTCTATTTCTTTTAATATATAAAAGCATTATTTTATACATAAGTGGATGTGATTTCTTTTTAGTATCTTGTCTAATATGGCAGAATATTATTTCTCTCAATATATTCTATTATCACCCATAAATGACAAATCTGGTTTAAAATGTCTTTTTTTTTTTTTACTATTCATACATGATAAGGCTCATGGAGAAATTATTGTTCTACTATTCTCTCTCTTTTTGTCCATGTATATATAAAATCTATTGGCAGCAATAATCAGCCCCATATCCCTAGAAATTAGAACCATGTCTGTAATAATGATTAAGTAATCATTTAGCTTATTCATTTTTAAAACATAAGTGAGCATTGAACCTAGATAATAGCACCCACCAAACATCTGGCTATTAGTTTTTAGCAATGAAAAGTTTATGTGTTGCACTGAAATGGTTTGTTTTATTAAACAATGTATATAAGAGGCATGTTTCATTTTAGATGCAACATAAAGTGTTTTCTTAATATCTTTGAATAAATTTATTAAAAGAAACAATTATTTACTTTAGTTTACATAAGTTCTTATCATTGGATAGGAGAATATGGTGATTGAGTTGGAAATAGGTAAAAGATGCTATATTCTTGTTTAATTCGATGATAACTGATGCTCTCATTTTTTCTCCATTTTCTTTGCCTTATTGGATTCAGTGATTTAAATTGGTTCAGGGTTCTTGTGCTATTAATTGTTTCTGCAGTGTGACAGTAAATATATATTTTTATGCAACCACATTTCCATTCTTCAATTACACACACAGCAATTTGACTCTATTCTTTTTATTTTTTGTCTTCCTATCTTTGATTTTAAGTTTTTTTAGTTAAATGGCTAACAATGATAACAATGTTTGCGAGTTTTATGATTTGTTAGCAAAATAATTTTTTATGTAAATAAAGTAAATTATTAGAAATGTAGTTAGTAAGTTTTGCATATAAAAAATAATTTTTATTAATTTAATCATTATCTTGCATTTTGAAACTATTTTAAAATTATTAATTTGCTTAAAAAATCCTAAACCTTTTTTTTTACAGTCATCCTTTTTTACCCCATTACAAAGATATTACATTTTCCAAAAAATATACATGTCTGAAAACATGAATATACTTTTTTATTTTTTTAATAAAATCTCTCTTTCATTACATCTTTACAAGATTTATATATAATTAATCTTTCCTATCTAATTTATTCCCTATATTTTTATCCATTTCCATATTTGATCATTATGTTCATGTGAAGATAGATTAAGCCACTGATTATATATGTAATAATTAATAGTAGCATTCTTTCATGAAAGAGGGAAGGCATCTATTATTCTTATAATATCATGGAGACAACAATTAGTGTCTTACAATAAAATATATTTTTGTAATTAATGTATACTAGAGAACAAATATAAACAAGCAAATTTCCAAAATTTTAGCACTCTCATTATATTGCAACTATCTACTACTGTATAATAGTTCAAGATAATTATACACATATTTTAGGAATAACTTTCACTCATTAAATGAGCTAGAGACTTGAAACACTTGTATTGTCATGTCCATGTTGATAATTAAATAATTTATACCTATCACAAATGCAGCCTATTATTTGATATTTAAAACTTGTTTTCTGAAAACATATATAGTGATAGATGGTGATCTGGAACTTTTATATGCTGGTAGATAGTTATGATATAACTAATTTTGAGATAAGAATAGTTGTGTTTATAAGCTAGGGGAAATTTGCATATATGGAATTCTATTAATTATTAAAATATATTTGACTGCGGTACTTCAACTGTTGTTTCATGAAGAATTACAAGACTGATAAATATCTTCTCCATCTCATATAAGAATGGGGTAAATAGAAGTGGGCAGATACCTTCATTTTTTGTTCATTCTACAATAGTTATTTATAAATACATAATGCACACACTTACATACATGTGCATATATATATATTAAATTCCAACCAGTAACCACCTAAACATTCACAGTAAAATATAGTAATCTATATTTCTCACTGCTGTCAAGGCAACCTTCACACCTTTTAATAGCAAGAATGGAAATCCATTCTTACTAATGGTCCATTGAATATGTATATGGACACTTAAAGCTTGCAACTTGACTACAGAGTATAAAATATTGATACAATGAAATTTAAATAAACCTCTTTAAACATGAAATAAACATATCACTGTAATGCAGACTAATAAATAGTCAATTAACATTACAAACTGCAATACTTTTAAATTTCCCATGTATTATTTAGAAATAATAAGCGAAATAGTGCCTAAAGCTAATCTGGGATAATGATCCCAGATTAGCTTTAGGCATTAGCTTTAGGCACTATTTCACTTATTATATATATATGTTAAAACGAAGATTTGCACGGGTTAAATATATAAAATACATATTTTGCGGGTTCATCCGTGTTAAAAACTTTTAATATCAATATACTGACGTTTCGACTTGGTCACACAAGCCATCCACAGAATTATAAAAAGGTAGAAAGACGGTTGTAGAGGCGCTACAATCACTGGTTTGAATAAAACATTAAAAATCCCACCAATAGCAAAAATGTTAAATTTAAGAAAGATTTCTTTAAAAAACATTCTTAAATTTAACATTTTTGCTATTGGTGGGATTTTTAATGTTTTATTCAAACCAGTGGATTTCTTTAAAAAACATTCTTAAATTTAAAATTTTTGCTATTGGTGGGATTTTTAATGTTTTATTCAAACCAGTGATTGTAGCGCCTCTACAACTGTCTTTCTACCTTTTTATAACTCTGTGGATGGCTTGTGTGACCAAGTCGAAACGTCAGTATATTGATATTAAAAGTTTTTAACACGGATGAACCCGCAAAATATGTATTTTATATATATATAAAGTATTTGATAGCTTTAGTTCACCTGAAGAATAAAATTTTATAATGAGAGAAGAAATCTGAATTTTTGCTAATAGATGAAACAGAAGAATTGAGATGAGAGAGGCACTGATAAAAATTTTTAAAAAAATTGAAGATATGTATATTTGCATAGCAATTCTTGTTCATTATTTCATAGGAAACCAGCCTCTACTTTGCATGGGGATAATATAATGAAAAGTATTAAATTATCAATAAGAGCATGAAGATTCAGATGTTTAATACTTCTAAGTCACATGAAGAGTGAAGTTGTTTGCACAATAAAAAAATATATGATTTTTTTACACAGATAAATAATTGTGACACGTAGAATAGAGAGGCATTGGTAAAAACTAAATTGAAAATGTATATCTATAGTCTAGTGATTGTTCACTATTCCCTAAATTATTAAAACTGTTTTAAAACAAATAAACAAGCTGCCAGCATAATCTGAAAACAAGGTTTGTTTTTTAAATATGTGCATAGTGATAGAGGCTGGTCTGAGATTTTTACACTAGTGGAAAATTGTGATAAGATGAAGTGGAAATGAGAAATACACCAGTAAAAAATAAAAAAATTGAATATATATATATTTAAAAAAATAGTGCACTAGTAATAATATTCATTAACAAAAAAAAAAAAAAAATTTTTATTGCAAATGCTTATTTTATATTTTTCAAACTGAATGCATTTTTGATATTGTGTACCATGATTTTTAGATGCTGTGTTAGAATTAATTAGAAGTCTTAATTGCTTGTTGAGGAAGTTTCATCTTTTTTATTTATTTCTTCATTGACTACAAGCTTGACTAATTTACCAAGGAATCACTAGATAAACAGCAGTTTGAATTCCCAACTACTTTAAGTTTTTTGTATTAAGAGGTAAAAAAAAATAAGCATCATAACTATTAAAAAAAAAGTTTATGAATGACTGGTCTTTTCTGGAAACACGAATATTAAGATGAATTTCATAGTTAAAATAACTGAAAATTTCTTGCTCTTGTGTTTATATTTTTTGCCATTTTCTGGACTTTAGTAACTTTCTTAGTATACTTCTCTCTGACTATTGATGGGATGCTAATAAATAATTATATGATGAAACCACTTTCTAAAAATAAACAGAAAAGATCATGGTATCTTAAATAAAATCAGTAAACCTTTTTTTTGTATTCCTAAAACTTTGAGGCCAGAACTATTATTATTATTGAAGATGCTTTAAATGTCTTTAAAGAAAAGATTTGTCTTTAAATTTTGTTCTTTTATTAGCAAAAGCTTTTTACCCAATATATGACTATTAGGAATAATGAATTTTCTTTTACTTAGCTCCGATAACAATTTCAATAAAGACTTCATTGTTCAATAGTGATGAATCTGCCTGCCTATATGTCCTAGGGAAGTATAAAGTTTGGATGAGGTGGGGGGGGGTAATTATGCTAAGGACTTTTCAGATGTATAATCTGCAGTTAACATTGATGAATAGTTATCAGAATATTTTTAGTTACATAATAAAATGGATGTAAACAAAGATTCAAATGCTCCCACATTGTAATAGTGTGTCTGATATGTAATGCTTTTCTTTTTTTGTTTTTTTTATAGAGTGCAGTGTAAGAGACTTTTGCCTTTTAGTGATTTAAAAGTAGTTTTTCTTTTATCATTTACTTGTTAAAATGGTGTTTGAGAAGTCAAATTGTCTTTTCCCCCTTCAAACCAGAATCTAATTTTTTTGCTCTAACAACTTAATTTTACCATAAACAATTATACAGCAATATATTTTAATGTCTTTAAATGAGGTCTAAAATAAAAACTTGGTGTATTAATAATCATGCTTATTCACCAGGCACAAACTGTGTTTAAAAAAAAAAAACAATTTTATTAACTTAAAAAGGATATTGTGTTATAATGGTTACTATGTGAATCTTGAAAATATTTTTCAGTTCTCAAACAGGTTTCAGATTAATATAATTAATCAGATGAATGTCAATAAGTAGGATATATGATGTGGCCTTAACTACTACTGATAAGAGAGATACTGCAGGAATACTAAATCATAATTATATTATCTTATTTATGAAATATCCCTAAACTGCATGCATATGCATAGTACTTCTTTATTTTTTATTGAATTTGTAATTTATAAACATAAAGGGAGAAGAACTGTTGATAGAGAATTGTTATGATGAAAGAGAAAAAAAAATCCAAACAAAAGTTAGTATATTAAGTTATTTTCAATGCAATAGTCACATTACGACATTAAAAAAGTCAAAAAATTGATATCAATATTTGAGAAATATTGTTTTACGATATCTTGATTTAGATTTACTGCTATCTATAATTAGTTAATGCACTTTTTGTAAATAAAATACATATAGTCTGTTTTTATATCCTTTGACACGGATGCTTTTTCTTTCATTAATTTCTTCTGACATTTTTGAGGTAGCCCTTTTGACTCAGAAATTCTTAAAAAGAACTAATTTTACCTGTCTGTTTATGGCCGCGGCACCTGTCCAGACAGCTTGTAGAATTTGAAAGATAATGGCTCCTCCCTGGTGCCAGCACTATGTTAAGAAAGATTGTCACGACGGCGGAGACTTTAGGACTGTATTATTATAGTTGTTGCATGGTGTGAGTTCTACAGGGGGAGATTTTTTTTCAGGGTGGGACTTTAACGAGAAACTTTCGGTTTTAATATTTTTACATTTTATTTTACCGGTGGGATGTACACGTTACTAAGTGTTATAAGAAGGTTTGAACAATATCTTCACCTACTATATATAGAAATAATGCTGGGTTTTAAAAACGAGATATCTTTATTTTCTTATCTGGGATTGGTGCTTATTTAGATTCCTATAATAGGCTAAATTAAATAAACACTTGGATTCTGAGTTAAAGCTTACAAAAACATATTTATAAGCAAATTAAAAACCTTTTAACTATAAATTAGTGAATTAAAAAAAGTACTTATACATTAAAAAATGAGTTCACGCTAGACAATTACTTTTCCTGAATATATAAAAATAAGTTTAAAGTTTTTTGTTTACCTAAAAATCTCTATCTATATATATTGAAATTGTGCTAAAAAAACATTTGAAATGATTTGCATATATATGATGAATACAAATAAATGCTTAGGCATTTTGCCCGAAAAATTACAGTGCTTTTTTAAAACTTAGATGCGTCAATTCAACAGCGATCCCTGCTATCCATCTATTCTTCTTTTGTCTCTAATATTTTCTTATCAACATACAAATCCCTTCTAATTACATTAAGTTCAGTATAGCAAAATATACTTGTATTTAAATATTAAATTTTATAATATGTAAAAATTTCAATCTGATCATTTTTATTTCCAAACAAGAGTTTAGATCTATTCTGATCAAATATTTACTTATTTATTTTATGCGTGGACGCGCGTATGTGCATCTGGTATTCTTAAAAATCTTTACCAATATCTTGGTTTTAAAGCATTAATACTTTTATATGCTTCTTCACGTCCATAATTACATAAAATACATAACTTGAACAATTCTGATCTTTGTTTTTAATTAAAGGAGTATTTCTATCACTTAAAAATTTCAGCCTTGCAGTAGTTTAGAATATTTTGCCAGCTAAATTTCTTGTTTGAGGCAACTAGTCAATGCTGGACAAAGGATAATTTTTATGTAGCAAAGGCATTTATTTTAAAAATTCATTAATGCAAAGTTCTAGTTAAACAAAAAAAATATTTTAATAATATTATGATTAAAATGCTCAGTTTGTTATGTTGGTAACTGTGTAGTTGGCTGAAAGAGCAGCCGTTTGCTGAACCACACCATTTGCTAAATACTTTTTATTATTTGACAATAAAGTACGAATTGCTGAAATGGAGCATCTTAAGCCTAATTTTCCACATAAATAATGAGAACTAATTAATCTTTGCTCAATTTTGCTACCTTTCCAGAGAATAGTTAAATTTACAATTTTTTTTAAAAAATAATGTTATATTCCAAAAATATTTTTTCTTCTTTGTCATCTTAAACTTATATTTTATTAACATTCACAAATTAATGTATATATAAGGGATTCGAACTCAGACTTTCACACAACCCTCAACTCTCCAAGCCATCTCATATTGCTGACCCACCTGATCACATACATGTTGAAAAGATAAATAATCACCAAAACCAGCCCTCATCAGTTGGTCCAGATTACCATCTCCACACATATATACAATCAGTGCTCAGCTTTATATTAAGATCGCCAATCTTTATACTTTAATGGACAGGCTTTGAACTACTTTAACTCACAACTCTTCAGCCTTCCATTTCATTGGCACTAATGAGGGCTTTGAACAAAGCCATCATCATATTTTCAATGAAATGGAAGGCTGAAGAGTTGTGAGTTGGATTAGTTTGAAGCCTGCTCATAAAGTATAAAGATTGCCTATCTTAATATAAAGCTGAGCACTGATTGTATACATGTGTGGAGATAGTAATCTGGTCCAACTAATGAAGGCTGGTTTAGCATAAAATACGGATATTGGTGATTATTTATCTTTTCAACATGTGTGTGATCTGATGGGTCAGCAATATGAGATGGCTTGGAGAGTTGAGGGTTGGGTGAAAGTCTGAGTTCGAATCCCTTATATATTACATATATATCTGTATGTGCAGGTGTAAGCCTGTACAGTGTATTAATTTAAATTAATGTATAATAAATTCTATTGTTAATATGAAATATACATGATATAATAGAAAAATGTAAAAATCACAATGATATTTTCATATTTATTCCTCCTAAATGAAATTAGCAGTACTTAAAATTTTTGATTATTTCTCACTATTAACAACAAAAATTGAACTATATTTAAAAAAAAAAGATGTATAAATAAATTCATTGCTAATACAATTCACAAACAAGTCTAAATACCTGAACAAATCTAGAAATGACTCAACTAATGTAAGACATTTATCTAGTCTTATTATATAGCTAAGTATACGTTAATTGTTTATGTTGTGTAAAGATCAAAGTTTTACATATGTGTGTTTTACTATAGGAAACATATAATAGAATAAATGTAGCTGTCTTATCATTATATAGAATTAATTCTGCAAAAGAAAAGTAACTATTAACAAACTGTTTAAAATCTTTAATATTGCTCACAATTGCATAATTACAGATATCAGAAAACGAATACAAAACAAACTGAAGAGACATTATAATTTATTTATATCACCAGTAGGGATATTTATAGATGATATTATAAATCACACATTTTCCAATCTTCTACTTTTTTTATATTTACAATAACAATAGCAAACTGATGATTGGGAGGATTTTTTGAATTCATAATCTATAAAAAAAAAAGTGGAAAATATGATCTTTATATTGTTTTATATCTTTTAATTTTAGTAATGTCCATTTCCCAAACATTGAGCACCTTTGCTAAAGAGCTCAGACGCCATGGATTTCCTTGACTAGATAGATAGATGATAGTTATGCTATAAATAAATATTGTTTTGTTCTGTTTGTAAAAAATGAGTGAGAAACTAAAGAGAGTGATTTTTACAAGACTGTCAGTAATAAAAGTATCTTTAATATGATAACTTTGTAGAGAAAACAGATGAAACAACTTGCACTTTAGCTCACCCCCCCCCCCCAAGTTTAGAGAGAAAAAATCACCACGAGCTGAGATAGATAACTTAGCACGATTTTAAATAGTGCTTTTAATATCACATATAAAATAGATATTCTTGAAATTATAAAAATAATTGATTTTTCAACTAAACTTTCCTAAGCTTTTACTATTATTAAAATAAATAATAGTAATATGATAGTTATGATAAAAAAAATTTAGAAAGAAATTTATAAAATACAAATTGTATTAATTAAAAAGAAAGAAAAATTGAATTTGAATGCAACAAGGTCTGCCATGACAATTAATATAAGATGTAAATTGCAAGCTTCAGGTAATTCTTCAAAAATATCTGAGACAAAATAACTTAACATTGAGAATTTGCTTTGTAAAATGTTTATAAAGTTAAATGGATGTCAGGAAAAAATATTTAATTTTTGAATGAGTATTTACATATAATCTGAGAACATATGAAAAAAATGACTTGTTTATGTTTGTTCATCCAAATTTTGCAGAATACTTTATAAACAATAACTGTTAGTATTTACTAATATCTGCTACAGATTTTGTAATGCTATGACATCATATAAATATGGCATAAAATGGCCAAATCATTTGTAAAGTATTGAATAATAAATGCAAGCATTATGTATTAATATACACAAACTGACTTGTTTTATATTATTAATATCCCCATTTTATTTAATTACAATACTGTTGATAAAATGATTAAATAGTCAATTGGATTTATCCACATGCAGCATAATGTATCATTTGCAGGACTAACATGAAGCTAGCTGCTACCCTTAAACAAAAAAAATGAAGCACTTTTTTGTATTTACATATATGCATGGTACTACAAATACCTCCAAAATTTACCTGAATATCAGTTTAAAATCATTTTCATTTGTTTATTAACATTAATATTATTGGCTAAATATTTGTATTGTTCTTAGAAAAACAAATGATGACAATATTATTCAAAATTCTGTGCAATATTAAATTCTGTGTTGGCAAAATGGGGAATAAAAATAACAAGGCTTGATATTCTTGCATAAATTTATCAAGATTGTATGTATAAGTATTATTATAAAATATGTTATTAATACATGAGCCACCCTAGACATTACCAAAGTTATCTGAGTTGGCTAACATCTGTAAAATATAAAAATTACAATATATTAATGAAAGTAATAAACTAAAGAAAAGATTAGTAATAATGATCATCTAATAGTAATCTGTCTTGACTTAAATATAAAAATAAATATATCTAATTATAATAGAAGTCAAAATATTTCATTGAGATTATTTAGGTTACATTGAAATAAATTATTCTATTAAAATATTGATAAGTTAACCAATGATATATTAATTCAAGTAATAGGAGTTGATCAGAAGTAATCAATTACCATTTGTAGACATACAATTATAGCTAATAAATTATGTTTTGTAGTTAAAATTATAGCTTCTTTAACTAATGAATTTCATTGCTTTGTCACAGTAAATAATATTGATAGTTGTGCATTTTGTCCAATGTGGCTGCTCGATGGCATTGTTTCTCTGCAAAAGCACAGAAATATGCCATTTACATGGCCAAAGTTACAGCCTATAGAACAGTTCTGTTCATATTAGACATTAGCACACCTAGATGGCATTGCACACAAATATTATGGCCCACTGATTTCCTTGGTGTCACTATGAAAATAGAGCACCCTTTACAGATTGCTACTGTACATTTGGAGGGTGTATGGAATTTAACTAGACATAAGTGTTTTAATGTGCATTAAAAGTAACGATCTTAAAACTTACCTGATGTACTATTACATACTAATAATTGTTAGTCTGTCACCATGTTTCCCTACACATCTGGTAAGGCAAAAAAAAATGCAAAAGTGTAGGTCCCAGAACCATTTTACATAAGTCACGTGAAAAGGCATGTTTGCGGGAGAACAACTACAAGAATAATAAAATGGCTATGTTTGTAGCAAAACCATTGACCTGCACAGCACTATGTGCTGAAATGTTTGTTTTCTCATACGAGTATATGTATTGGCCAATCCTTCAGATTGTCAAAACCATTGGACCACCTCCCTCCATATGCCAGCGCTATACACTGAAATGTATAATGCAATTAAAAATTGTAATTTAGAAAATAATGTTGGTTCATAAATCATGGTATGTGCTGAAATGTCTAATTAATTAAAAATGTAATTTATAAAATAATGTTGGTTTGTAAATTTTTTAAAAATATTTTGAAAAATTGTCGGAGAACAGAAAGCAAAAAATTATCGGTCTGGTAAGATTATATTTCATTATTTTTGCAAGCAACAATGCCTCGAGTGGCCACATTGGACAAAGTGCACAACAACCATAATATCCCTTTTGAATTTTCAACTCTTTCAGAAATTGTTTGAGTAAATAATTGAACTCATTTGTTGTCAGTTTGATTGCAATTAATACATAAGCTTTTCATCAATTTTTACCAAAAGATGTTTAAATAGGAGTATTAAAATAAAGGTTAGTCTCATTTCCCATTACATTACAATTAATCTGTGAGTTTATATTGCTATTATAAAATTGATGCATACCTTATGTTTTTTATAATAATATATCCATCTATTATGTGTATAATCATTGCATTCTCCATTACAAATTATTACTATTTTTTTACTCGTAGTATAATTCACTTTTTTGAAATATGTTTTATAAATATTTTTATTCAAAGTAACTGTTAATCAAATTTCTTTTGCACAAGTCCCTTTTTTTGTATATGGTCATATATTTTTTGTTACAGGCCAAATACTGATAAACTATCATCCTTTATTTTTAATGAGATGGAAATTACAGGTTTAAACTCATGTACCATAATGTTCTGATACAATAGATAGCAAATTACTATAGTTTAATTGAGAAGCTTCAAATTATAAGCCACTTTATAAAAATATATTAAGAACTTTTATTAGTCATTTATTTAGCTAGACATTATCTCTCGCTCAAATATATACTTATAAGCCACACTATATATATATAAGTACACACGTGTGTGTGTAATTGCATGCTTTACATATAAAAACTTGTAACAAGAAAATATTAAAATTTTTGCATAAAAATAAATGATCTGTATTTTAAAGTTTAAAATAGCAAATAAGATTTACATGAATAACATTAAAACTTTTTTTAAATAAAATCGATGTAAATATAAATTTATTTCCAATGTTGTAGATTTTCCAGGTATTTCTTAAATTTGTCTTAATTATATTCTGGCATACATTAATAATTTCAGGGTAAACAATTGCTAGCCACATCTTTGGTTACTGAGATTTCAAAACTCTCTTTCAATGCAAACAGATTAATTCTCAGGATGAGGATAAAATATCTATCCTTCCAGGAACCATTTTTGATTTATTTAGGAAAGCTTGACTTTGGTATAACAATCTTTCAGAATATAGGATGATCTATCTTAGCTATTTAAACACATTCATATTAATTTTGATTTTTAATTAACATTCTTATTAGCATTATTAATTGACTGACAGAAATAATTAAATTTGTTCCACCTTTTGAGTTTTCCTAAAACACCTGGTTTTTATTTTTATAAATGTACTTTCATAGATGTTCCACTTGCAAAGTTTAATCATTTCATTTTATAATCTGCTTCTTTTACACGTTTCCAAATATATATACTTTTAAGAAAATATTTAAAAGCAATTGGCTTCATTTTTTTCAAAATAAAATTATTAATTACTTATCTATATTCTCCAAAGAAATGCCTAATAATAAAATTTAAATAAGCAAACACTTTTTATTTATTGCTCTCTTGTTATTGCATTAATCAAAATATCTTTAATTATTTTTTTCTTGTTTTTTTTTAAAATTATATGCTCATACACATTATGACATAAATTTTATACATTCTATCTCTTCTGATCAAAAAAATAATGTTTTTAAATTATACTTTGAATACTATGTGAAACTTGACAATATTTATATAACTTTATGAAAAATATTGTGGACATATATGATATCCTTATGGATCTGAAACACATTTATTTTACTTATAATTGATTAGACTTTCATTAGTAGCAAATTTTGTGGATGATAGTATTTTGCAACATTTTTTGTATTAAATTTTGTAGTACATATTTTTTAATATAGTACCAATTTTAAGGAGTTTAACATAGGATAATTTTTCTATATATCCATTTCAGTGTTCTGGTTCTTATCAAAGATGTCATTTATTCTACAATTTTTGTACCAATTTCACTTCATCCATAATTTCTACAACTACATTACTTTTATCCATGAATTCTATATCATATCATCAACATCAATATTTGCATTATTACATCTTATATTTATTTTATATCAAATATTATACTCCACATTAATATTTTTTCTTGTATTACATTAACAGATGTAATCATGATAAAGTATCATGGAAATCCTTAGACAATACTCTTTGAAAATATCTACAATATTATTTATCTCATCTAAGGAGATTTGTCTTTTTTCATCTAAGGAATTTACTACCATTTCAATTTTAGATTCATTCACCATCTCATTTATATTTTATAATTGATTGTAGTTTCACTGATAGTTGAACTTGGGTGTTTCCCATTACATTATAATAGTATTGTTTAATTTATTTTCAACAATTATTATTTAAAATTATTAGAATATTCATATTTTATAAATGTTAATCACTTTTAATAAGTTGTTTATATACATATTTGTTCAAATAACATTATAACTATGTTTAATATTTATGAACAACTAAATATCACATGATCACCATTCTTCATGCTTACACAAGCTCCAAGGCTCCTCACTGATGAAAGCCACAAGCTAGAAATTAATCTGGAGATATTGGATGAGTAGGCACTAGATTGGGATTTTATGCACAAACCTTCCTGCTTCCATTGATTACTCTGGCTTGCACTGAATGGCATTACTGTATAGAAAGTTTTGCCTCTGTTTAATATTTTTGCTTTATATTAATATATTATTTGTAAATAATGTGTTAGGTTATATATACTTTATTTGTTAGTGTTGGTGCATGACTTTAAAAATAAATATATATAATTAAAGCTTAAATATAGTTTTATTTCTCACTATTATGTAAACAAAAACACTTATTTATAATTGTTTAACGGAAAAGAAAATATAAATTAATATTAAAGTTTATAGGCTTAATGTTTTCAAGGATCCATGCCTCATATTCATAGCCATCATAAAATGTATAGTAAAATATATGCAAATATTTAAATAAGCTAGTGTTACGTAACCCATTTCTTCGAGATCTCAAAGCAAGTGTCTTTTCTATTGATAGCATGGATGTTTCCATTAATGTAAAATGCCTCTTTTATCTTTCTTTTGTGATCATTTGATTCTGAGCATAATATTATGGGATTGGCAGGTGTGAAGTTGTGTCCAGATGGCTTAGCATGTTCCAAAAATACAGAGGATGTGTTGCTGTTCTTCTGAGCTCTGTTATAAGTGTAATGGTGTTGAGCCAGTCTAGTGTGGATTGTAGCTTTAGTTTCACCATAGTATATGACATGGCATCTGGCCTGAGGGCAGGCAATGGAGTACACCACATTATACCATACCCATTTCAATCTCATGCAATTATAAATAATAATATGTTTTATCACTAAAAAAAACCAAGCTCAAGCTGAGTCCTTAGCTGGCATATAAATGGAATAATTATGATGGTAATTGAATAACAGATCATCCAAAATAGTCTTTCCATAAGAAGGTGGCATCCATATCTATTAATTAACCTATACATATAAGGGATATAAGATACGACTGATTACCAAAAATAAATTTTTGAGATGATATTACATCACCACAAAAGTAATGTTAGAATACCATTCCAATTTATGGATTTGAAATAGTATAAGCCCACTTTTCATTACAATATGTATATATGGAAATATACTCTCCTATTTTTGTATATAAATGTAAGTCATGAAAAAATGACTGATATATAAATACCAACAGAGAGACTTATGGTGCAGTAGTTAAGTCAGATGTTTGTTATATTCACAATCTATAGTATAAATATGAACTAGATCAAATCTCTCTCTCTCTTTTTAAGTTTTAAGCATGCTTATGATTTTTCCTTTTGAATATGCCATTCCCACAAACAGCCCAACTGGCTATTTAATTAATGGTCAGTTAAATGGTTATCTAGCTGATCTTAGCTAATGAGTTAAACAAAAATAAATAAATAAATAAACTCTCAATGTCTGGTACTTGATTTACTAGGTAAATATTATATTTCTTTTTACGGTTTATCTATAGTCGATGCTGAGAAAGCCTTTTCTCTGTAACAAATTATTTAAAAGCCGATGTATTTTTTTACGTAAATAATCTGCCTTCATGCTGAAAACTTACCTTTTATATAGGGGAGTACTTATATTTTTGATTTTATAAATAAAATTAAATTGCAGGTATTTTGAATAGAGGGAAAAATATATATGTAATTTTATTTATGAATCAGGAAGTTAAATATGTGTGTTTTTAAAATCGTTAGTTTGTTTTTTTTAAAAAAATTGTATTTCTTAAGTTTTTATTTTTAACTTTTAAAACTTTTTTTGATGAACAATTAGTGAAAAGAAGTTAAATTAAATTACCACGAATTTTAAAGTCATCTTTAAGTTAAACTAAATCTAAAAATACGTAGTATATTGTTTAACTTATTTTGCAATTAACTGATGAAAATTGAACCTTCTTATTTTTTAATCCATATGCACATGTGGATAGCATATATATCCATCCGGAAGTATTAGAGAGATTTTGTTATTACGTTTTTATGTACATTTTAAATTATTACTATTCATAAATAAAATAAAAAACTAATTACAAGTAAAACAATATAGTTTATGAATTAGCGTAAACGCTCATATATGATCCGCATAAAATTGATAATTATTTTTTTCTTTACTTGCTTAAAGAAATATTGATAAATCAGCAATAAGTCAAAACTATTTCAAACTGAGTCTTCATGTAAACCAAACCAGCACCCACATTTACTTTATATATACGCCAAATGGCTAAAGGAAAAATAATAAATTATCTTCAAAATTGTTTTTGATGTTAATGATGAGAAGTTAAGAAAATATCTATCTTTAGCAATAATCCTTATATATTCCAAAAAAAAAAAAAACATTAAAATAAAACATATGGCTCAGCTTTCATAAAACTATGACATCCTCTACCTCATCTAAGAAAAACAGCATTTTATTATAGTCTTATTTTTATATTTTTATAGTCAATGAATTGACATTGGTCAGTCCATCCCAGATTGGTTTATTAATAGCTAGGCACCTATTGCCCAATCAACATTAAATTGTTAGCTAGGTTAAATACGTATGCGTTAGTTACCTAAAATAAAAAATGGATCTGAAATTTTTTTTATGAGTTATTATGCCAGATTCACCTAGAATACTATAATCTTAGATTGTAACATAGCTCCCCTCTATATATTATATATTGTAATGTACACATGTTACCATTTATATAATTTCTTTATATTATATAAATAACTAAATAAAGAAAACAATTAAAGGTCATCTATTTAGAAAATATTTATTGTTTTGAATGAATCTGAAATAAATCAACAATTTATTTATTAAAATTTGAAATAAAATATTTTTGTTAAATTATTGTGTTGAATGATAATAATGCCATATTAGAATTATAAGAAAAAGAATCACATGATCACAAGTCAGTATTTAAAAAGGAAAGAACTGCATTTTGTGTTGTCAAAACTACAGAAATGATTTTAGCAAGAAGACACATACTTTCTTTTATTTAAAAAATTGTGTTTATTTTACCTTACTTTTATAAATATATTTGAGACATATAGCAAAGAAATATCCACTGTGAGTAAAACAACACAGAAAGAGGAGGTACAAGCTCCCCCTTCATTTGGTATCTTTATGATTAAAACAAAATGGATATCACAAATGCTATGCTGACCACTATAGATCCTAGATAATTGAATTCACCTTGGATTATAACACCAACTGGAATAATAATTGGATATCACCTACTGATTTCAATTGCTTATGGATCCCTGTGTTTGTGCTATAGCAAGCATGTAGTCAACCATGTAAAAAAATGAAATTGTCAGATATCAAAATAGTAAAGATAAAAAGTAGAGTGAAATAACAGCTTAATTAAAACACAATTTTTTTAGTGAATACAGTAAAATATGTCGATGATAGATCTTCCCATGATGGTTCTTAATATAGTTTGATATGCATAAAGGTTAAAAGTTGAAATAAAAGTTTAGTAAAGTAATGTAAAACAAGAGAAGCAAAGAGTCATGTAAAAACTCAAGAATAGGTAGATGATCACTAGGAGTAAAATAAAAATGATGCAGTCTGAAACTATTAATGAAGGAGAAAATTAAGTATGAGATGATACAGATGGAGATGTAATAGAGATTTCCATTTGAGAAAATCTAGAAACAGAACAAAACATTGATATATCTAGGAGGACTGTAGCAGGACTTGTCCAATCACCAGGAACAACAATAATTCCAGAGAAACAAGAAGAAGAGAAAGCAAACACAAATCATGTCTTACTTAATCACTTAATAGTGATGATGTAGCAAATGTCAGCAAAGCAGCAGCAAATTTTAAGAGATCAGAAACAAATGTTCACAAATATAACTACCAATTTATCTGAATTCAAAGCAAATATAATACATGATTCATCTAAAAGAATGTAAAACATGAAAACTGAATTAAAAGCAGACACTGGTATAAAATTGCCATAATTAGAGAAAGTTACAGATGAAAATGATTGAAAATGTGAACTAAGATTTGAGGAAGTTGAAAAGAAAATTGAAAGCAAATTTGATGCCAAATGCATAAAAATGAAACAAGGCTATGATAACTTTGAATCTAAACTGGAACTAAATCAAAAGGAATTTAAAGATAATCATAGTAAAGAAGATGAGCTTATAAAAACTAAAAGAAAGTCAGATGTTAAATATGTTAGGGTACATCTCAAGATAGAAGTATCAATTACAGACAAATTTGATGAATATCTGGGAATCTATTACTGTAGCAATATTTATATTAGGAATAAGTTTGAAATGTTTCTTAGGGATACCTTTCACCTATTACTTGACAGTTACCAGAATGGAATATTTCCACATTATGCTAATCTTAAAAAGGAAAATGATCACAGATATAATATAGCTTGGGAAAATTTAAATGCAGTTACCACATTTAATTGGCTTAAGTTTAATTTAAGAACTAATAAAGGTTACTTTTGAGAAAAAAAAAGTTTAATTTAAGATATTCCAAAGATCTCTACAATGAAAGAGACTAATAGGCTAGAAAGCTTAGTTGATGGACAGTATTTAAAATTAATGTGAGTAAAATGAAAAGTTTAATCCATCATTTTATGTTAAAAATAATGATAAAGGTAATGATAGGAATAGGAAAAGTAGGCCTTATCATAGAAGGGTATACCCTACCATTGTAATATCCCAATGACCACTAAATACTGGCATAATCATTATCTTAAGTGTAAGATGAAGATACAAAATATAAATAAATCTCGATTAAGTGTCAGTGAAAAGGACAGTCATTTTATTTGGTATAAAGACACAATCTTTATACGCAATCCAAAGATTGAGTGTGCTGTTGACTCTATGGGCATTCATTTTGGTTTAATAAGAAATTTATTCAATAAATATCCCATAAAACTTAAAATATAATTTATAGTAGTAAATACAATCTACCTGAATCATTTGGTTACATAGGAGATTGATTGAAGCATCAATTTAGGTCCTGTATTATTTTATGTATTCACTTATATATATATATATATATATATATATATAAGTGAATACATAAAATAATACAGGATATATATATATATATATATATGCATTTTAAATATGTTAAGCTTATAGCCATTTCCACAATGTCAGAAACTTCAAAGTATACTGTAATTCATAAGTAAACGGTTAAAATATTTCATTTTATACTTTAGGAAAAGTAAACAGCAGGGTTACCATAAATGAAAAACGAATTTGTCCACCACAATTCTATTTCAAAATTCCATCGAATTACTCATAGATCAGGAAAAGGTCGAATGGACACATATCACATAATGATAAAAATGCAGAAAATAAGACAAAAACAAAAAACAATCAAATTACCAATTCAAAATTAAAGCTAAAATGCTCATATGCATTATTATTTGAAAGGAACCACAACTAAAATTGGAAAGATACTAAAATGCTATGTCATAAAATCAATGTTCTCTACTGTGCAAAAGATGAATAATATTCTAGTCAAACCTAAGAATATAATTCCTCTAGAAGTCCAAGGGGTCTATGATCTCCCATGTGGCATGTGCCTAACTACATACATAGAGAGAAGCAATGTATGTATAAATGCTAAAAGAGATGGACACATTAATGCAGTAAAAAAATTATCACATCTTCAGACATGCTTTTCATGTTTTAAATACTAGTCATTGCATAGACTTCTTAAATACCAATATTATATCCACATAAAATAACCATGATCAAAGACTTTTTAGAGAAGCTACAGAAATTTTTAAAAACAAAAACTGCATTAATAAATGTAATGAAACAATAAAATTATCATTTATTTGAGAAAGTTTCTTAAAGCAAATAAATATAAAAAATAATTCTAAATATAAATCAGACTATTCACCAACTACATCCATCCATGTAATTATTAATTTACACATTTTTTCACCCAGTTGAAGATAAATATTATCTTATTGAAATATTGGCAAGAAATTTATTTTATTTTAATAAACATGATTAACCAGTTTTGATTACTTCCCAATGTTTTCATAAAATAGCAATCATCATTGTTGAAACATTGGAAAATAATCAAAAATATTATATAGTTTGACCATTATATATATATATATAATATAATAATTCTTAAGGCTAAATGGATTTGTAAGTAATCATCAAAAACCAGTCAACACTTAGACAATCCCAGTATCAATAACAATTAATAAATTCCAACTGTTGTCATGGCAACTTTATTTTAACAATAAAGGTGGAATCCAATCTTTATTAATGGTCCAATATTATATAGACCCTAAAGATTGCAATGGATACAAAGAAGTTTAAATAAACCTCTTTAAACTCAACTTCAATCTCTGTTGTCAAATTGCTATCTTTTGTGTCTATATAAATATATTGGACCATTGGTAAAGGTGGGATTCCACCTTTATTGTTAAAAGAAGGTTGCCTTGACAACAGTTTGAATTTGTTGATTATTATTGATATTGGGATTGTGTAAGTAATGCCTATGCATAAAACAATAAAAGATCATGTAAATAGCATAAGATTCAACAAGGTTTAATAAAATAAATAGAATTAAAGATATTAATGTCATGGCACCATAGTTTTAAAATTAGTTGACATGAAATATAATAAAATTTGTAAATTATATGCAGTATGTATCCTGTATACATGTTTAAGGCAATACACAGACATAAATTGTTTCAGTTATGCCATATATTAATTCATATTATTTAATAAAATCTTAGCCTGAAACAAGAAAATTGGTGGCTATTTGTTGCATAAAATTAACTTAAAAGAAAAAAAACAACAAACAAATATATATTTTTAAAATATTTGCTCACACATATTATTAGTTTTAAAATATAATAGTTTGGTTATAAAGAGGATAGTGCATTATTCATGAATAACAAAAGTTTCATTTGTAAGATGTAGTTTGATTTGTAGAATTTCACATTTTCAAACATATATGCCAAAGAATATATGTGTAGTTTTGAAAAAAGTTGAAAGATGTTGTCAGTTATGAAAAATTATGTTGAACATGTACACAGATAAAATGCATATTTTATAGAAAATTTATTTTGTTAGACATGAATCAAGCACTGTAAACAAATCAACATGTTGTTATAATGAAATGATTTAATTAACTCATTTGTTAAACTCCATTAAAGTGTTTACCAATGATAAATTTTTTTATTAACAATACCCCAAAATGATAAAAAAGCTGGCGTATGAGATTTTAAAAAGGTGTTTTTATTTATTAGGTGGTTTATCTATAAAAGCAAGAAAAGTAACTTTCAAACAATTGTTAGTGAATTATTGTTGTCAGTTAATTATGATCAATGATTGCTAGCACTGATATTAAGTTGAAACTCAACCAAAATGAAAAATAAAGAAGAATCTTACAATAGTGACCATAAGGTTTTCAGTTGTTTTTAATATTGAAGATTGATTATGACAATAGAAAGATAATAAGTTAATCTTGAAAGTGTAGCCTTGAATACCTCATTGGTGATGTAATGACATATAGGATGATTGGCTAGCCACTTCTAGAAATGTGATAACTGTTGACCTCATGATAGGTAGTTTCTTGAAAATAAATACACTTACAACCCAAGAAAGATAACAAATACTATTCTATTTATGCTCAGACATCATTACCCCCTCTGAAAAAACCAAATATTAAAGATCTTCCAGAGAAACCTTAAAGATATAACTATATCAGATATTTATGAAAATATGTGTACATGTTTCAAGACAATTGATCAAATATGGAGAAAAGCATAGTTAGATTTTTTCCCTCTTTATCTTCTGGTATTTTTTCTATCTCCAATTTATAATAGTAGAATTCCAACACATCTAATAAGATATCATCAAAACTGTTAAATGCTCTAAGATAAATATTCAAGAATGTATTTAAATTCAATTTTAATTAATGAAAATCTTAAGTGTACAAATCTATTCAAATTTTGAGTTCTATTATTATAACATGTATTTAATTCCACATCATGATGAAATTAATATTACTATTAATGTGTATATTATGTCATACACTTAATTGTTTAAGGATAATTATATATGAGTAATTCTTATCTGAAATAATATGTTCTACACTCCACTAGCAACCAAAAGCAAAAATAAAAAGAGTTTGTTTTGTTCTTAGAAAGATTGAAATCTTGTTTTGTAAAAATGGCCTTTCTAAATAAAAATAAAATAAAATCCTGGTTTGTAAAAATAGCGGCCTTGAAAAAAGGAGATGGTGATTGTAGTAAATAGAACTGTCTTTATGAGATGAATCTTTGGATGATCAAAAGATGATTGGTTTATAGGCAAATGATAATACCTAGAAACATAATCATTATCATTAGGGGAATAAACTGCAATTCACTTACAAATAAATGGAACTTGCATTGATCATTATCATTATTTTATAGTTTTATAACATTTGAAGATAATGAGAAAATCAGTATTACCTTCATTCTACATTTTAGCATATCAAGTTTTTCATTAACTTAGACTTGACCTGCTGTAATATATATATACACAACAAAAATAAAGTCATATATCACGTGACTTGTTTTAATTAAGCTTGTATTACATATATGTAATATAGGGAGCGTGCAGGAATAATTTTAGCAGAGATTTTTAAATGCTTTCTCTTGGGGCACTTACTATAAAAAGCTTGTTAGAGCTATTAGCATGCTCCCTATGTTACATATACTATATATACTTTAAAAAAAAAAGTTTTCTAACAATATTTACGTATGGATTTGAACATTTAATAGAAGGGTAGTATAAAGACTTCAAATTATTGAATAATATATATAAAAAAAATCACGTTGGAATATTAAAGATTACAACATATATATGTTTGTGTCCATATGAAATTCTAAACTGCATCCTGACAGATTTTAACTACCTGTGATATGTATTTGATTTAGAAAATAAAAGTTAAGGATTACAGAATTGAATTAAACTTCATCTTGTAGAAGACTGATAATATTTGACAATAATAATGATATATATAAAAATTCGAGAGATGGAGAAAATAAAAAAATATATACACATCTAGCCAAAATTTTTTAATGGTTTCTAGTGCCAGTTTCCTTCGTAATGTTTTAAAAATTTATTTATTTACAATATATTTAAAAATTAGAACTTTTACACCCATACACCTACATCATACGATTATATTCTTCAGAAATGTATTAGAATAGAGAATGTATTAAAATTACAGCATTAATGATAATATATTAGGTAGGGCAGATAACGGAAATCTATTCCACCTTTGAAGTTTTAGAAACCAAAATCGTAATATATATATTAAATCACGTACATGTACATGTTGTTTTATGCAAATCAATCGTATATTCATTATTATTTTTAATTACTTTAACTACGTATTATGTCTCACATTAGAAAAAAAAAAAAGTGGAGGAAAGAGCGGGACTTCGAATATGCGCAAAAACGTAATTTTGAACTCCCATTAATTTATACAGTTGTAGCATTTGTTTTATTTTAAATACGCTTTCATTTTTATATTTAGAGAGAAAGTTGTTTTAAAATGTGTCTAATTAATATTAAAATTCAAGTATAATGTATATAATTAACCTAGATGTAATTAAAGGTGATTTGAACCCAGACTTTAATATGTCTATTTCTAAATATTTCTTCTGATATTCAGATCAACCTTACTGATGGATATAAATAGTGATCTGTATAGAATATGTATGTATAGCTGTAATAAATACTCAGTATTAAATATTGTATATACAGTATATAAATATGTTCTACTTTGTAAAACGTTAAAGAGTAACAATGTAAATAGAATCATAATTAAATTAGAACAGTAATATTGTCATTGGAAGTAGCATTTCTAATCAAAACATAGAAGGGGGGAATGAACTGAGATCACTATATATATATATAAGACGATTATATCTATATTATTATGTGAGTTAAGACTGAATTCACAATTTTAATGTTTCATTGAACTGCAGGTTACTAAACTGAATAGTATAAAAGAATCAAAGACAATAGCTAGAAACAGAATGGCATTTTAAAAGTTTGCCTATTTTCAAAATATTATTTTTGGCAGATGATCAACAATCACCACTAGTTTAAAACCATAGTCCTTACTAATAAAGGTAGCTGCCAAAAACCAGTTTAGAGATAGGGATATCGTAGTATTACATGACCTGATATCCAGTGATTACTCAACATTACAGCAGCAAAACAATATAAAGAGATCTGCTTTTAAATCTTTAAAAGTTGTTATATTTACTAATGAAAACCATTTGGTCATAATTAAAAAGCAAATTCAGCAATGACATTAAAACTGTTATTCTTGGCTGAGATTAGTTAATTGGTAGTCATAGTAATTAACCAATTATTACTATTATTTGAAATAAAATCCTTGTTTTTACTTCACCTTTGAATTCTTTTCTAATAATACTAAGCTTCACTTTTTTGCATAAAGCGCAATTTAAAACTTACTATTATTTGAATAGATTGCAATTAGAATATAATTGTTTCCAGAGGTTGGTGTACTTTGTTTAAGCTATAAAGAATTCAAAGACAAAATACCAATATTATATTACATTGATATTATTAATATAAGTAATATTGTTTTGTGTATTAATATGCTAATATATATTAATTTTGTCCTAGTGATATGTTTTAATTCTGCAAAATTTTGTTTTCTCTTTTAAATTAGTTCTTTATAAATAAAATTAATTAATCATTATTATTATTAGGTATCACTAGGAATATATGACTTTGGATAATTACATAAATAGTATTTGTTTAGAATAATCTATTATTTGTTTTGTTTCTCAGTAACTCAAAAGTACATCCATTATTATGATGATGAAAACCACACATTTTATTATTAGTTTTTCTTTCATCACCAATCTCCAATTCAAATATCCTTACTCTTTAACAATGATGTAAAAATAATCTGATTTAATCTTTCATTACTGAAAGTTTTTGTACCATCAGAGAAGTATATTGGTTGAACTATTTATTTATAATATCATTCTTCCATCAATTACTTTCATCCATTTGATTTTGTTGCTTTGATTGTAATATGTCTTAGTAGCATTTTTTTGCAAGTGTACTTGTAGTTGAAACTTTATTTTAATCTTACAATTCTACTGAAATAGAAACTTAATTATACTTTCAATGTCTTTGCAAATATTATTATAATATTCCTCTTTATTTTATCTTAGTAAACACTAGAAAGCAGATAGAAAGAAAATAAAAATAAAATGGTGTATCCCAGAACAGTAATTACTCCCTTGACAAAAACTATTTCTTAATATTATTCTGATCTTTTATTGATTTTGAAAATCTAGATGTTTAGTGAATTGATTTGAATATTATTTAGTACTGATTATTGAAAATTAACCATTGTAATCACATTAGAATTGCCATATCTGCTATATTTGTTACCAAAGTCCCCATAAGGTAGTGTAAATTTATGGAAAATAGATCACACTATATTTGTAATATAATATTGATCCATAAATGTATAAGACTCTTCAAAACATCCATACATAAGACAAATGCTTTTTGATATGTATATATGGATTATCATGATACAATTATTATTATTATTATTATTATTATTATTATTATTATTATTATTATTATTATTATTATTATTATTATTATTATTATTATTATTATTATTATTATTATTATTATTATTATTATTATTATTATTATTATTATTATTATTATTATTATTATTATTATTAGTATTATTATTATTATTATTATTATTATTATTATTATTATTATTATTATTATTATTATTATTATTATTATTATTATTATTATTATTATTATTATTATTATTATTATAATAATAATAATATTACAGTAAATGTACTTTCAAAAATTTAGCTGAATTGGTTGCATCCAGTTATAGATGAATGGTTACCAGAAACTCAATGTGCTTTTAAAAAACAAATGCAAGAAAAGTATCATGAACAAAATGATTTGATTAAAGCATTTGACACAATTAATTGAACAGGTCTTTTGCATTGTTTCAAAATTATTTGACTAACTACCAAGGCTTATTTGTATTATATAGTGTCTATGTGCTGGAAAAAGATGAAATATTATTACTTCAAATAAAAAAATATGAGGCATTTGAAATAAAACCTGGCATTAAACAAGAATATATATGTACTCCAATATTGTTTTCAATTTTTATGACAGTAGTCTTTGAAATTGTTTATACATGACTTAAGAAAGCAGTGATAAAGATGTGAAACAGGTCTGATGATGGAATTTTAAATTTAAATTATTCTGGATTTATAGTATGGTGATGATGGTGCTATCTTTTCCAGTTTAAAAGATGATTTACATATTGTACTTAATGTTTTGGTTGACATTTAAAGACTTTGATTTAAAAATTAACTTTCAAAATTTCAAACGTTTTATCAGATAATGACAAAAGAAATAGCCCAGAAATTTTTAGTTTGGACCATTAATAATTTAGGAATGTAAACCAATTTAAATACCTTCACAGTTTTATAAGTAGAAATGTAATCATAGATGTAGAGGTAGGTACAATGCAGACATCTATGTGTTGTTACATTTAATAAATTAAAAAATAGAGTATTTTGTCATAGAGAAAACTACAATAATTAAGTTAGTTGTATATTGAGCTGTTATTTTGTCTAATTTATTGTATAGAAGTGAGATTTGAACATTCTATCAATGCATTACAAAGATATTAATCAAGTTTTATTTAAAGATATTCTGCAGGCTTTTAAATTACCATGTTAAGACTAAAATCAATCAGTATTTTCTTCAACTTGTTGAATATGATACTATATAATCCATTATTGTAAAATCACAATTATGTTGGATTGGACATCTAAAATGACTGAATAATAAAAGATTTCCTAAATAGAATGATGTATGCTGAATTTGAGTGTGATTTTCATGAGAGACATAAACCTTATTTATGTTATAAGGATTATCTCAAAGACAGTATAAAGAAATGCAATGTTTATTGTTTCCACTGTAGTATACAACAAAGAAGAGAATGCAGTGGAGAGCTGCAATTAGAAATGGTATTGAGATATTTCAGAAAAAAAGTTTTCTGCTGAAGAAGTTAAAAGACTATATCCAAAATGTTAAATAAAACAGAAAAATGCACTAACAATGTTCTATGTGTGGAAGTATTTGTGTTTCAAAAATTGGTTGATATAGTTATTACAAAACACATCTCTAGAGGATTTTCTTTCCTTTTTTTTTTTATCTTTTCCTTTTTTTTTTCTTTTTTGGAGTTGAAATGGCCATACTCATTTATATTATGAGTGGCTGATATATATATAACAAAGAATAATATCCATGTAAACAGAAATAACTTAACTTTTGATGTTACATACAAGTTATCAATTACTATTAATTGATAAACCCTGAGGCTAAACCAGATTCTTCATTAAACCTATAATATCTCTTTTGTTTGAGTTTTTTGTTCAAGTAATATATATATCATTAAAATCCAGCCAACACTTAGACAATTCCAATATCAATAATAATCAACAATTTCAAACTGTTATCAAGGCAACTTCTTTATATATATATATATATGTTAATTCTAATGTTTTCACGGATAAAAGATGTCATATTATTATTACTATTTGCGGGATATTCCGTGTAGTGAAAAAGCTAAATGCTGACGTTTCAGTACAATATCAAGTACCTTCCTCAGAGCGTCCTCTTTCTCAAATCATAAGAATGCATTATGATTTGAGAAAGAGGACGCTCTGAGGAAGGTACTTGATATTGTACTGAAACGTCAGCATTTAGCTTTTTCACTACACGGAATATCCCGCAAATAGTAATAATAATATGACATATATATATATATTACAATCTGGTCTATTAAGTAAATGAAATACTCTTAATCCTATGCATAGATAAAACTTTTTTAAAGAAAAGATCAGTCCATTTTTTTATTATCTCAATTTATATATAGAGATCAATCTGAAGTGCTTTGGAGAGAAATCATAAAGATTTTTAATCAATCATATTACTTTATTTAAGCTATATTTCAAATTAATTTAAATTATTTTAATTGTCATTTGTAAAATTTTTCAACTTATAGCTTGTCAATAATAAATCAAATAATGAAATATATAAATACAAACTTCCCAGCAGTGAATATTATATAATACACAAAATAAAATAATATAAAGCAATTTGAAATATAACTTTAATGTAATATGACTGATTTAAAATCTTCATGATTTCTCTCCAAAGTGCTTAAAATTGGCCTCTGTATATAAATTGAAGTAATGAGAGAGACAGACTAATCTTTTCTTTAAAAAAGTTTTATTTTGTGCTTTGGATTAAGAGTATTTTATTTACTTAATAGATTGGTGTTGAAATATTACACACACATAGACTTGTCAAATTAATAAACTGTAAAACACAGACAATGGTTTCACTGCTACAAGCCTCAATTGTAAAGTACTAAAACATAACAATAAATTTATATATTACTCACAATTTCCACTTAATCTCACTACCTCTTAATATTAAAACAATAAGTTAATTGCTTCAGAATTGTAAATATTTAATAATAAAAATTCTTTAATTTTTCTTTTTATTTCACTTCTTTCAGAGAATACAACTTTAGCCTCATCAAAAGAAATAGGGTGGACTGTATCTCTTTCATGAATATATAAAGCATAACTTAGATATTTATTTATAAACCTACTTTTATGTATTTTTATTTAAGATCAAACTACTCTGATCTATATTGTGATGGATCAATCCGTATAAATCATCATTTAAAAAAAGAAAATAAATAAATAAAACTAACTTTTGGTTTTATTAAATTTAAATCAATAAAGCTATTTAAAAAATTGTTTATAGGAGTGTGTGTATTAACACACATACTTGTTTATGTTCAAAATATATCTTTTATTTTTTTACATATAAAATTGATTTTAAAATAGTTTTATTTTACAGCTTGTTTTTATTTTTTTAAAATCAAATTGATTAAAAACAAGCAAACTTGTTAATCACATTCCTGTCTTTTTCATTTTAATCATTTCTAAGTTAATTCTAAAAGCAGAGATTTAATTTTGTGTTGTTGTTTTAAAATAATCCCTGGTTAGAATTCCTAAATTAGTTTGAGTGAGAGATTGAGATTTGCCATGCCCTAAGGCATGGAATTGGAAAACAAAAAAGTTTATGTGGGAAATGAAGTGAGGGTATAAATAACCCCACAAATTTTGAACAAGAGAGTTTATTCTTGGCTGTAACAAGTTAGTCATACTATGAAATTCTAGAATAGACCAGATCCCCACTATGCCTCTACACTTGCCATTAGGAAGAGAAGACACCTGGAATATGAACTTAAATAAAAATGTGCACTCTTTGAAACTCCGTGAACTTTGCTTTACCATAAGGTAAATACATTTTTTTATTTTTTCCAGGGTATATTCTTTAGTTAAATCTTTGCTCAATCTAAAAATAAATCCGTAGTATTAATAATTATTTAATCTCCTATTAATTAACTGTATTTGCATTTCATTGTATTAATAATGTGTCTTAGAATCTTAGTTTTAAGATTCCAAGTTTGCTTTCAATTTTATTTATCGGAGAATGTCTAGTGAGTTTATATTTTTATATGCCTAATATGTCTCTATTTATATGCCTAACTCTTTCTAAATGCTTTAGCAGTTTTTTGTAATTTTAGTTTAATCATCTGTTCCTATTTTATTGTCAAATAATCCAGTTTAAATACAGTGTTTGTGCCTTTTGCAAACCGCAAAATCTTTTGGCTGGTGGTTTATCATGTTTATAGTTCTTATTTTCTATAGTTAGAGATTTTTTTTCTTATTTTCTAGATTACGTAAGATCATAATCATATTTTTCTTTCACCTTGTAAGTGAAATCAATTATGCTTGCTTTAAATGTAGTATAACATGCAGCAGTCCATAAGCTAGGGTGTGCTCATCCACCTGGTTTCATTGATTTCCTACAAGACCATGTTTGTGTTAATGTCTCTGAACTGGAAAATGGGAAGTGTTGTCTTTTTTAAATCACCAGCAGAAAGATACTTTCAATTGCATTTAAAATTTTAGGTGATAGAACGTTTCTTTCTGCTAAAGTATTTAATATCATAAATATTTTTATCTCATATACACTCTCTGATAAATTAACTTATAAAAATCTAGGTCAATATTTATATTTTGCTTGCTAGATTTATTTTGTCTTTTACATGTTGCTTTAAATTTATTTGTCAGAGCATGTACTAACAATTTGGTTTGTAAAATTATATGTATTTTAATTATTTCACTTTCTAGAAATGCTTGGGCAGATGTAATTGTTTTTCTAACTACTTACCTGTCTCCTATTGAGATTTTTAATTATTATTCTCCACTCAGTTTTGACCAATCATTTAGTTGGTGATTCCACAGTTATAAATGTCTGTTTTCCTTCAATCATAGATTTAATATTTTATTAATTTGAAATCATTTACACCAGAGTATTTTCTAATTTCACTATTTCATTGAATTGGAGATTTAAGTTTACTCCCATTTTATAATTTATACTCTGTCATATTCATTTAATTTTTTTGCATTCTTGTATCATAAACTGTCGAGGTCTTAAATGGGGTTTTTCATGCAGTAGTCCTGCGGACATTATGACATCACTAGTCAATATGCTAGTGATGCTCATCCATGCTAGTTTATTGATTCTTGCAAGAAACATTTACTTTTCACTTTAGAACTTTTTAATAATAAAACCAGAATTGCAGGTGAAATCCCAGCTGAAGGAAAATCCTTCCCTCCCTTTTTAATCCAATATTAGAAAATTAGTCTGCCATAGAGATGATATTTAATTTTTGTTAGTACATGCCTGACAGAACTGTATTTATTGTGTGCAAATCTTTACTTAAAACTTTATAGTTTTCTTAATAAAACTTTAAGATTGTTTAAACTTAATTTGGCTGATGTTTGTCTTAGTGCTTTGTTTTCTCAATTGTCTGAACAATATTTAAGATTTCTTGCTTCTCCCTGTATCTAGTCAGTGCAAACCATCATCCTCATCCACTTTTAATCATGGTAAATAAATTTTCCAGATATATAGTGATCTGGTGGCACCATCTGTGATTGAAGGTGGATTGAGTGACTTACAATCTCACAAAAACAAGGAATAATATAAACTACTCCAGAAAGTCTTTTTATCAAAAATTTATTAAACAATACAAAGGCGATTTTTGATAGAAAGATTATTCCTGGAGTAGTATATATTATCCCTTGTTTTTGTAATAATGTATATATAGGTTAGAATAGTTTGAGCTTAAATGGAAAAATAAAAGTAGAGTTAGAAATAAATATCTAAGTTCTGCTTTATATATCCATGAAAAAGATACAGGCCACATTATTAGTTTTGATGAAGCTATGATTCTGAAGCAATTAACTTGTATAAAATTTCTTTTAATACTAACTGTTTGGGGTGTAAGTGGGAATTGTGGATAATATGTAGTATAAATTTGTTATGTTTTACTCCTTTACACTTGAGAAGTCTACTTGTAGCAGTAAAACCATTGGTTGTGCTTTAGAGTTTATTTCTTTGGCTAGTGTAGTTTAGTTTTGAAGTTAGAGTAATTTCAAAAATTGAAATACCCCAAAAATTAAAATTATAAACGAATTAAAAAAATGGTTGAATTAAATGATTTGCATAGATTTACATATAAAATATTACTCTATATCACTAATGACAAAGGCTATGAATACGGGAGTTAGCATACCCTGAAAACACTAAGCCAAATATTATTATTTATTAGTTTAATAACTTCACCAATTTGCATTAAAGTGCAATATAATTATAAACAAATATAATGAAAAATATTAGAATAATATAGAAATTATATGTATTTACATATGTATATATATGATAATCAATACATTAAGTGTTTAAATTGAGCTAATTTATTAGTTTTTTTTTCAAATCAATTAAACTATAGTTTTTTGTTAATTTTTTTATAACCCTCATCAGAAATATGTATAGAAATTAACTAAATTTAAACAATTGATTTATTGTTTAGTATGTCTATTTATTGTAAAATCAGCATAAAGGAAAGTTTTAAAATTTTTTGCTTGAAAATAATATCTTAATTGATATTTAGATATGTGTGTACTGATATGTGTGCATGTGCTTATTCAGTTATATACTTTTAAAAATTACTGCACTTTTTTTTATTACTATAAAGATGATTTTTTTTCTATTTTATTATTTTATGAATGAAAATTTTTCTTCTTAAACAAATAATTGATTTCGGAATATGACATTTTTTTTGGAATTAAATTAATAATTATCATTTTATCACTTAAAGGAAGCACTTCATGAATTCTCTTAGGCTTATAAAATTGCTGTTATTACTAACAATTTGAAGTTATTTCAAATAAAATTGTAAAACTTTGTGAAAATATTGACTAAAAAAATTTGTAGTTTTCATTTAGATTGCAAAAACATATTTGTCAAGTTCATGCAGTTTCATAAAAGTACAAGATTTAGGAAGAATGCTTCAAAGGAAAAAATAGTTTTTACTATAGTGATATACAACATATGCCCATAACATTTTTTCTAAATAAATTTAAAATTTGAATGTTTTATTTTTTGTTTGTTCAATGTTTTTTGGATAGGATTATTATTATGGGCATTGAGATAGTGGATGCAGCATCTTCACTGTAATAAACATTTCCTTTTTCTAAATTAATTTTAAATAAATTAAATTAATTGAGTTCACATTAATTATTTATTTCAAAAAAATTTAAAAAGTTAAAAGCAATCACAATAAATGATATTATCAGTAGTAGAAATAATTTTTTAAATGCTGAAATAAGACATGGCATATTTAGATCATGCAAACATCTCCCAACAAGATAATCATTATACTATTATTTAGAAAAGTTTTTAGTCTAAATAAAATAGAAAATGACAATGATTCAATGCTATCATGTTTAGCAAAGATAGATTTTTGCTATTAAAAATTATTTTTTATGGTTCTGAATAAACCAGATTAAACATACAAAACTTTCTCAAAGATACTGAATATGTGCTGACTTTTATCTTATCATATAGCTAGCTCTCATTTTAAACATTATCATCAGATCAAAAAGAAGGAAATCTTTGAATATAAATTAAATTTAGAAAATTATCCAATATTTGGGTACATAAAAACTTTTTTAAAAATAACTAGTCCAGCAATCATTAGTGGGCATCATTATTTTATGAATTAATATTAAAACAAATAAAAGAATTTGAAAATAAAATTAACTATTTTTTATTAGAATATGGAATATAAATAGCACAAATCAAGGCTTTGCAAAATAACAAAAGAGGGTAGTCCTGGATATTAATATGGTAATCAAAAATGATTTAAATCATTAAAACACATGATCACTATTCTTTATGCTTACATAAATTGTTTACACAGAGGCAAAACCCTCCAAGCAGTAGTGCCAGTAAGTGCAAGCCAGAGTAATCAATAGCTGCAGAAAGGTTTGTGCATAAAATCTTTACCTAGTGCCTATTCATCCGGTATGCCTAGACTAGTTTCTATCTTGTTGCTTTCATAAGTGAGAAATCACAAACTAGAAACTAGTCTGGGGATATTAGTTCATTAATTACTTGGGCTTATACTGACTGGTGCTACTGTATGGAGAGTTTTGCCTCTGTGTAAAAAGCTTGCATAAGAATAAAAGATGGTGATCATGTGATGTTAAAGGTTTAATACCAATCCTGGCCAATAGGATTATGGTGACTGTGGTTATTAAAAAACCAAAGACACCAAAAAGAATGCATACTGAGCTGAGTTCAGATCTATATGACTATATGATACCATTTCCACCTTTCTTATACACTTAACAATACTATGTTTTACACCAAAACTTTACTCTTACAGTTTAAACTGTCCTGCAATAATCATCAGTGTTACAATATTTAAATATATAATCATACAATTAATACATTATATTTATATACATAATCAATAACATACATCTTAGTCTGACCATTATAAATAATCATTTTTCATTTTATTATTCTTCTCTTAACTAATTTTATTTTCTTATTTATAGTATTTTATTATTAAATTATTCTAAAACAATTTTATTATAATTTTAAAACTTTAATCTTTAAATTCTACTATTTAATCTATCATAATATTATTATGTTTGTAATTATAATTTCTTAATTACTTCTAAACTTTCTTTATTTTTATTATATATTTAACTATTAACATTCTTACATGATAAATTACCTTTTTATTTATAATCCCATTTCCAAAAACCAACTGACAAATTTTCAAAAATTCTTATACATGTTTTCTTCAACTTTATTTTTAAAACCTTTTTATATTCAAACTATTATTAGTAATAACTAATTCTTCATAAAATTATTGTCTTTACCCCAAAATCCCTATTAAGATTTGGTATTATATTTTTAATCAATATTGCCTCTTTTATTTTCCCATCCCTTCTATTACTTGTATAATTAATCATTTTTATAATATCCTTTTCAAACCTATGACCTGTTTTTAATAGATGCAAATAAATAGGTAACCTCTTATCATACTTATGTTGAATGAATCATGTATAAATTGAATTCTTTGTCCCACCTACATAATTACTTTTTATATTTTTACTTTTACATACCCCATTTCTGCATTTTTCTACTTTTATTACATATTTATTATCTAATATATTAAGTATATTTTTACTTTTTTTATTTACTATCTTAAATTTTATTACATTATTAAACTTTTTATTAATTTTAATAATTATTTTATTCATTATTTTTACAATACTATTATTATAAGTTCTAATATATATATATATATATATGAAAAACAAAAACAAGTTATTCATGTAACTTGCTATCACTTGTTATTTATGATCAATAGATGGCGTTTTACCAAAACCACCGAAACAAGTGTAAAATTTGTTTACATAAATGACAAAAGAGTCAGAATTAACTATCTCTTTTATTTGCTCACCATCACATCAGCTGATTTCAAGATATTTTCTATCATCAGTGAAGGATAGAGTTAGAAACTAGATCTAAACACTGATTCCAAGTGTTTATGCAAAATGTTTCTATCAGTTTGCAAGTATGAATTTTTCAAACTGGTAAAGTCTTCAAACTCAGCCTGACAAGCCAGATATCTATATGGGTCTGATCTCAGTTCAGTTTCACCACATAGTCAAAGTCTCTGCAATGTATATCATTGCAAGAAACCTTTAAAGGTACATTTATAAAAAACAAATAGATAAGTATCTTGAAGAGATTAAGAGATTAGATAAAAATATAAAATTTACAATAGAAAAAGAAAATGATAAATTATCATATTTAGATATTTTGTTAAAGAAGTCATATAGAAATGATAATTTCAAAAAAAAGAAACATCTGTATATAAAGCATCTAATATGGATATTAATATAATTAATTGGAATTTGAATATAGATATAAAATATAAAATAAGTGGTATAAATTCAAGAATATATAGAGCTAGGAATTATTGCTCAGACAAAGAAGATTATAGTAAACAGGCAGAATTGATAATTAAAGAATTTAAAGATAATGAATATCCAAAGAAAATTATAGATGAAAGTATAAGGAAATCAGAAGAAAAGTTTAATAAAAATAAAGATTTAGTATGTAGAAAAGTTAAAATAGATAAGAATGAATATATAGGTATTAGAACTTATAATAATAGTATTGTAAAAATGATGAATAAAATAATTATTAAAATTAATAAAAAGTTTAATTATGTAATAAAATTTAAGATAGTAAATAAAAGAAGGAAAAATATACTTAATACATTAGATAATAAATATGTAAGAAAAGTAGAAAAATGCATAAATGTGGTATATAAAATTGAATGTAAGTCATGTAAAAGTAAAAATATAAAAACTAATTATGTAGATGAGACAAAGAATTCAATTTATACAAGATTAGTTCAACATAAGTATGATAAGAGATCATTTATTTATTTGAATTTATTAAAAACAGGTCATAGGTTTGAGAAGGATAGTATAAAAATAATTAATTATACAAATAATAGGAAAATTAAAGAGGCAATATTGATTAAAAGTATAAAACCAAATCTTAATAGGGATTTTGGGGTAAAGGCAATAATTTTATAAATAATTATAGTTATTATTATTAATAATAGTTGAAATACACAGGCTTATATATACCTGTGTCTATATATGTAATAGACAGGGTAGGAGGATTTTCTATCTTAATATATATCTGAGCACTTGTAGCATATATGTGTAGAGATGGTAATCTGGACCAACTGATGATTGCTGGTTTAGCATGAAATATGTATATTGGTGATTATTTATCTTTTTGACATATGTGTATTCAGGTGTATCAGTGTTATGAGATAGTGTGGAGAGTGGTGGGTCATGTGAAAGTCTGTGCTCATACCCTGTCTATTATTATTAATAATATAAAAAGGTTTAAAAATAAAGTTGAAAATGATGATAGAGGGAGTTGTTAAACAAGTATAAGAATTTTTGAAATTTGTCAGTTGGTTTCTGGAAATAGCATTATAAAGATGTAAGTATTTACTAATGTAATAAAAAGGTATTTTATAATGTAAAAAAGTTAATAGTTAAATATATAATAAAAATAAAGAAAGTATAGAAGTAATTAAGAAAATATAATTACAAAGATAATAATAAAATGATAGATTAAATAGTAGAGTGTAAAGATTAAAGTTTTAAAATTATAATAAAATTGTTTTAGAATAATTTAATAATAAAATAATATAAATAAGAAAATAGAACTAGTTAATAGTAGAATAATAAAATGGAAAATGATTATTTATAATGATCAGGCTAAGATTTATGTTATTGACTATGTATATAAATATAATGTATTAATTGTATGATTATATATTTGGATATTTTTCCAATACATATATACAATTATGACAGACAAAAATAAAGCATGGCCCTTATTCCCAGGAGGCTGACAACTTTTTATTTAGGTACTTACAACTGCAGATTACTTTCAAGTGAAGGAAGATTGAAAGAATTAGAAGAAGAACTCTCTTATATTAAATGGGATATTATTGGACTTTGTGAAGTTAGAAGAAAAGGTGAAGAGACAATTGATTTAAAAAGTGGACATATATTTTATTATAAAGGCACAAATATTGGAAATACAAGTGGAGTAGGATTCATTATAAATAAAAAGTAGAAGAACAATATTGTGGAGATTGATGGTGTATCAGACAGAGTGGCAAGATTAGTTATACAACTTAATAGCAGATACCAAATGCAGATAATTCAGGTTTATGCCCCAACAAGTTCTCATAGTGATGAAGTAGTAGAAGATTTTTATATGGATGTACAAAAGGCTTTTGATAAGAGTAAACAACATTTTAAAATTGTTACGGGAGACTTTAATGCTAGAATTGGTAAACAAATGAAAGATGAAAGTGCTGTAGGTAATTTTGGTTATGGTAATAGAAATGAGAGAGGACATAGACTTGTGGAGTTTGCAGAAAAAGAAAAACTTTATATTATGAATTCTTTTTTTGAGAAAAATGTTAAAAGAAAATGGACATGGAAACATCCAAATGAAGGTACAGCAGAATTGGATTATATTTTGACTAACAGGAAATACATATTTCAAGATTGTAATGTTCTTAATAGATTTAACACAGGAAGTGATCATCGATTAGTAAGGTGCAAGATGCGTGTTAATGTAAAACTAGAAAGACAAAAGTTGTTAAGAAAAACAATATTTACAGTTGATATTCCTAATCTTCAGAAACATTCTAATGAATTTAAATTAGAACTTACAAATCGATTTCAAGTATTAGTAGATTTTGAACATGATTCAGATTTGAATGAAATTAATATGAAAATAACTGATACACTTTTAAAAACTGCAACAAAGATAGCTGGTAGACAAATCAGCAACTGACCAACAAAATTTCTATTGAAAGTAGAGAATTTATGAAGAAAAGAAGAAATATGAAGATATAAAAAAATGATGCACTAAAAAGAATTGAATATCTCGAATTTTGTAAAATGGTGCGGAAAAGAGTTGAAAACGATATAAGAAAATATAACTGTGAACTAGCAAGAAAAGCTGTAGAAGAAAATAAAAGTCTTAAGAATGTAAAGCAACATTTTGGTATTGGTAGGAAATTTATATCTGCAATAAGGAAAAAAGATGGAATTATTACTAAAAAGAGAGATGACATCATGAAATTGATAGAAAATTTTTATCAAGAATTATATAGTAATAAAGATCAAGTACCTCCTATATCTATTACATCTTCCAAATTGCCCAGAATTTTAAATGAAGAAGTGAGAAATGCAATTAAATGTATGAAGAAAGGAAAGGCTCCAGGAAATGATGGAATTATAATTGATATATTAAAAGAAGCAGGTGAAGAAATAGAAACAATTTTAGCAAAGTTATATTCCAAATGTCTAAATGATAAAGATGTACCGGATGATTGGAAGAATGCAGTAATAATATTAATATTTAAAAAAGGTGATAAAGAAGATATTAGAAATTACAGACCTATCAGCCTTTTATCAGTTTTATATAAAATTTTTACCAAAATAATTACAACTCGTCTACAGTGAACATTGGATTTCCACCAACCAAGAGAACAAGCTGGATTTAAAAGTGGTTTTGGTACAGTAGATCATATTCAGGTATTGAGAGAAGTTATAGAAAGGACAAATGAATATGAGTTGTCATTATGTTTTGGATTTGTAGATTATGAAAAGGCATTTGATTCTATAAACATTTCTTCAGTGATTAAAGCATTGGATCATCAAGGTATAGATCCATGATATTGTCATATTTTAAAGAATATTTATAAAAATGCAACAGCAACAATTAGATTACATAATGATACTGGGAAAGTCAACATTGAGAAAGGTGTAAGACAAGGTGACTCCATATCTCCAAAACTTTTTACAGCAGTGCTGCAAGAAGTATTTTGTGGATTAAAATGGGAAACTAAAGGAGTGAAAGTAAATGGAGATTATTTAAGTCATTTAGATTTCACAGATGATGTAGTTGTTTTTGCAAATAATGCTTCAGAGCTGCAGGAAATGTTGCAGGAGTTATCAGATGAAAGTAGGAAAGTAGGACTAAAGATAAATGTTAAAAAGACTAAAGTAATGTTTAATCGGTTTGCTCAAAATATGAAAATAAAGATTTATTATGATGAATTAGAAGAAGTTAACAGTTACAAATACCTTGGTCAGATTATTAATACAGATGGAAACATAATGGAGAAAATTAATCATAGAATTAAAATTGGTTGGAGTGCTTTTGGTAGAAATAACTTGATACTAAAAGGAAATATGCCTATGTGTTTGAAAAGGAAAATTTTTAACAAATGTGTTTTACCAGTTCTTACTTATGGATCTGAGACTTGGACACTCAATAGAAGAGCAATACAGAGACTTCAGACCACTCAAAGAAGTATGGAGAGATGTATGTTGGGAGTAACAAGAAGAGATCGAAAACGCAATGTATGGGTAAGAGAACAAACAGGTGTTACTGACATCATTGAAAAAATTAAAAGATTGAAGTGGAGTTGGGCTGGACATATTGCTAGAAGAGATGAGAATAGATGGACAATTGAAATTTTAAACTGGATTCCAAGAGATTGTAAAAGACCCAGAAAGAGACCACATGTGAGATGGATGGATGAAATAAGAAAGTGTGCAGGGGTGATGTGGAGAAGAGAAGCTAAAGATTGGAGAAGATGGATTAAACTTGGAGAGACCTTCATCCTGCAGTGGATTGATAATGGTTGATAATGATGATGATGTAGCTCTGATGATGACTGCAGGATAGTTAAAACTATAAAGTAAAGTTTTAGTGTAGAAAATAGCATTATTAAGTGCATAAGAAAGTTGGAAATGGTATCATATGTAAATATAGAAATCAATACATAAAGAAAGGAGGAGAAAAAAGAAAATTATATCTATATGATTATAAAAACTAATGAGTTTGAATTAAAAGCACTATTATGTTTTCATTTTGGACTCAAAGCTTTATAGCTAGTTAATAAGATAAAAGGTGGCTGCTGGAGGATTGCATTAGATCCTAAGATCTAAGGGCAGTGCTTCTCACTGATGAAAGCTACAAACTAGAACCTAGTATAGGGGTATTGGATGAGTAGGCACTAGATAGGGATTTTATGCACAAACCTTCCTGCATCCATTGATTACTCTGGCTTGCACTGACTGGCATTTCTGTATGAAGAGTTTTGCCTCTGTGTAAAAGTCATTTAGTTATAAATAGCTAATTTTTAAGACAATATATGCTATCTGAAAGCAAATTGAATACTTACTCTGAATTTGTAAATTAAAAAATAAACAAACAAAAAAAGATTCAAATTTAGTTTTAAAAAAATCATGAATTAAGCAAATTAGACAGACATTCTATAGCAATAAAGTTTAAAAAATTAATTCAGAAGAAAAAAAATACCAGAAAATATATGATTGAAGTAATATATTCAATGCCAAACTGAAAATAGACAATGAGTCTGCTTGTCTCAAATAAAGCATAAAGGAAAATCTTGAAAAAATAATTTATAAGCCAAAACAGGAGAAAATCAATGACAAACATTATTAGTAGAAATGTGTGTGTGTGCGCGTAAATAAATAAATAAATTAGTGATGTATATATTTGTATGGGAAAAAAATAATCTTCACACATACACTGTTAGATTAATTTTACTGTACTCACTCACAATAGTTTCTCTTCCTTGTGAAATATAAACTATGTTTGTACAAACAATTTGTCATTTGAAATATCAGGCTCATAATAAGTTAAAGTCTTGATTTAAGCATGGTCAATAAGGGTTTGTTTATATAAAAATAAGTCCTAAGTATAAGTATATTTATACTTTTAAACACCTATTGATGGGTAAGTGCAAGTAAATTTAATCTAATAATTCATGTGTGAAGATTAATTTTCTTCCACAAGATTACTAATATATATATATACACACAAACATTCCTAGCAGTTAATATTATATACGAATTAGATCAGTGGTTCCCAAATTTAATATGCCCATGGACGTTTTCTTATTGCAAAAACCTGACCATGAATCCCAAATGAAATAACTCAATATAACTGCATAGTATAAAAATTACAAAATTAACTTAGATGTTTTGAATGATATATGGTGATGTAAAAATAAAATATACATAAAACATTTTGATATTTAAAGTAGTTTATTGAAATTATAACTTTTATTTTAAATTATAAAAACACATTTTTTTCAATGAGAAGGGTGACCCTGATGAGATGATATGAGATTATTTATATTTGGCTCTATGTTTGTGAATAACATTTGTAACACTCCATGAGCATTAATTTCCAGTTTGTTTGTTTTTTCACAATGAAGCTCATAACTGCACTAAATCCATATTCTATGTAATAGGTAGATGGAAAAGCAACAAGTAGCTTCTGTACAGTAACCCATAATGCAGAATATAAAATATGTATCTGTTTTTGTAGCCAGAATTTGTGGTATCCTTGTTCAAACATTGGTTTTAACTCCTCATTTGTGGATAATCCAATAAGCTGCTCCTGTATTAGTATGGATTCATCTAAGTTTGAGGGTCTACTTGAAAAAGGGTCCAACACCCAATCAGGAATAACCAAGTGAAGAATGTTTTCAAATCTTTGACCGAAGTCAGAATGAAGAGCTGTTAAGTGCTGACAATAAGCAAGCAAATCATCTTGGTTTTTGCAATTTTGAAAGATTTGGAAACTAAGAGCATTCTCCTCTCCCCAAGTTTTTTTTTTTATATAGCATAAGTTTTACAACAAATGCAGATATTATAGTTTTTAGTATTGATTAAATTTAATTGATCACCTTGTAGCTTCAAATTTCTTTTGTTAAATTTGGCAAGTAAGTCAGTCATATACGCTGTCTCATTTTTCTAATTAATTAGAGACACAACACATTATCTTTACTCTCCAAGAATTCTAATACTGAATCAAAGAGTGCATAAAATCACTCCAAACATGCACTTTTAGATTACCAATGAACTTCCATGTTAAGTAATAAACAATTATAATTCATCATTTTCTATACAAAATTGATCAAATAATCTCCCATTTAAGGTATTAACTTTTGATTTTATTAACTGCTCTAATAAGATAATCTATTGAGCCATGCAAGCATTCACTAAGATTTTTGATGAATAAATGTTGACAATGAATGACACAAATATACAAATAATTCATTTGGTATAGCTTGTTTTAAGTATTCTAGAAAGCCTTGGTGTCATTTTATCATTGCCCCAAAGCACAGTCAGTAGCAATGGAGAGGATATCACTTAAGGGTATAGCTTTTATATCAAAAAATCTTTTTAATTCATTAAATATTGTTTCATCTTTCATAACAGTTTCAAAACATTTGCCAAATAACAATTCTTGGGAATTTTTTTTTTTTTTTTTTTACAAATCTCACATAGGCTGAAAGTAAAGCTTCGTTTCCTGGCAAAGTTAATTCGTCAAGCTGTATAGAGAATTTAGATGTTTTTGAAGTATTCACATAGAGAATTTTCTACATATTGAGCCATTTTGCCAATCCTTCTTTTTATTGTATTAATGGTCTGTGGAATTTTTCTTACATTGAAAGCTGGTTTATGCAGCACAGTGCATATTACCTTACTTACAGCTGGTAGAATAAGTTCTTCACCAAGGGTGTGTGGCTTTTCAGACTTTGCGATCAGTAAAAAAATATTATAAGAAGCATGCAGTCCATCATCATCTTCTTGAGATATTGTCACTAAGAACTGTCACAATGACAGTGTTTTCAAATATCTTTCTTTGGCGGTTTTAAAAAAAGTTAAATCTTTATTTTTTTTGTCACTATGGGATTTTGTTCCTTTATCTCAGAAGATTTCATTGATTCATTTGACAAAGTTTTATTGCATAAAAAACACATAGGTAAAGTACTATTTTCTAATAAAGAAGTGAAACCATATTTTAAGTATTCAGCACTATATTGTCTGCATTTTTTATTCATCTCACTCATACTATTATCTAGAAAAGAGCACAGATTTAACATATAAGAAATTAAACAAAAAAGTTCTTTGCAAAAAACAATATTTATTAATATTTTGTTTTATTTAGAAAAGGAAATGCCTTAACATAACGCTAGCATTAATTAATTATTTAAAATATAAGGATAATATTTCAAATGAGTTTCACAAATTGTATGATTACGCATTTATTATTAATTTTATTATTTATTTTTCAAAAAATAATAATAATTTAATTATTATCAAACAAATTAATAAATAACAAAATATAATATTGATAAATATTATATAATAAAACTAGTGTATTAATTAACTTTAACATATATAACTTTGCTTAAATAAATTTAATATACACAAAGATATCAACTGTATTTAAAATACTTAGGTAACGTATGCTACCTTCATACCAAAACAAAAAATATTGCTTTTTGGTCAAAAGTAGGAAAAATTTGTTGCATGCACTTTACATCATGCATAAAATAGAACTAAAGTGTTGATTAGTAGCTGGTATTTTTTTTGTGTGTGTGCCATATTTAGACAAGTTATTGCATGTAGTGACAGGATTCCATTCCTGTTTGTACTTGCGTAGATATATAGATAGACATCCGCGGTCAGTGCAACTCCCACCATCCTATGCTTGTCATTATATTATTCAGGATGTAAAAATGACTATCAATTTATTTATTGCTATTTATTTTAACTTTCATATATTGAAAAAGAGTCACAATTTTTTTATTTTATATTAAATCTTTCCATTCCCCTAAAGTTGTCCATGCACCTCCAAATTTATTTTTATTTGCCACAGATCCCCTCAATGGTCACACGGACACCTGGGGGTTTGTAGAAAGCACTTTGAAAACTACTGAATTAGATTAACAACTCAACATTGGTTTATTGAGCATGTGAAATATATATACACATATATAGGAGTAGCCAAAAATTCTACAGAATATACAGTTTATAAATATCTGCATCTGTATGTAGAAATAATAAAGTATCCTACTAAGAGTAGTGAAAACTTATAGAATATTAACTTTATAAATATTTGCATCTATATGTAGTAGATGATGAGATATTTCCTTAAATGATTTAAATTATTATAAATAAAGGTAACAGCATCAAATATAAAAATAAAGGAAAGTGGAAACAAGATTTTCTGAATATCCTCAATGGAGTTATAAATATTTCATTCCAATAGTTTGCAAACTTTAAGTGAACTTTTTTATACTACAAAAAAAAAATCTCATAGACACAATGAGCTGAGGTTGATTAACCAAAGCAAATCACAGTAAGATATGTGAAATTAATGTTTTAATAAAATGATAAAATTTATAGTTTTAAATAAAAATTGTACACAATTTTTTTGTCTATTCTCTTTGATCACTGTCTCCCCCCCCCTTACTATCATTTTACAACTCTATGTCATCGATCATCTCTTTTACACTAACTTATTGTGTGTGTGTGCACAATCCATTTTTAATTTATAATTATATTCACAGCAATCTAATTTTAATCTTTTTCCACATTTGTTGTCTATATTAATTAAGATTTCATACTCTTTTTTTTAATTAGTCTACGCTTAGAATAGACAGTGGCTGTTAATATTAAATAAATAGAGAACGTGAAAATGAAGCTGTGGAAACCTTGGGGTGGGAGGGGGAATGAAATTGTGAAGATATTATTAAAAGAAAATCATGCTCTCAACAAGACAAGTCATTTATTGAAAAAAATACAAGAATTCTTCATTATCATTAGTACTATAAGAAATTACTGAAAAATTTAAGATGAAGAAAGTTGTAATTAATATACTAAAATTTCTTCAAACTTATTTTTTACAACTTTAGAATAAAAATTTTAAGATATAGATGGAAAAAGTTAGATTTTTTTTAAAAAAGACCATCTATGTATTTTTTGATTTGTGAATGATACTTTATTTTTGTAATAATGCATAATGAATTACAATCATAAATTTGTGAATTACATTATTCAAATTTGCAGAAAGGTTCAAGGATAATTCCAAGTAAAGCTTGGTCTATTGTTTTATCTTTTAACATTGTAATGAATAGAAATAAAATTAAAGAAATAAACTTTATGTTGTAAAAAGACTTATTAACCCTAAATTGGATATAATAAAATTTTGTTAAGAGGGAAGGGAGGTCAAACAATGTTAAACAATTACCAGTGAGGATCAAGTGTTATTACTTGCCATAATACTCTTATATCTAAATAACTCAGATGACTACAGATAAAAAACGTGACATTTATTTATATCCATAGATATTGAATAAAAAACGAAGGAAATAAATAGATTAAAAGTGCTGTAAAAATGTCTTATATATATTTTTAAAAAAATGTCTGTAAAGCAAAAGAAACTGAATTCAGAATAAAAGTAAAAAGTGTAAGAAAGTATAAAAAATATTACAAAAGTGTTAAAAAATGTAATTTTTTTTTTAAAAAAAAGTAATACTCTTATTGTAATTGATAGATTTGAATAAAGATGAATTGGGAATAAACAATATATATAATAATCTACAAACTAGGTCTATTTTTAACTGAATACAAAAAAATGAAAATAAAAAAAATCTAATCTGAGTTTGAATAAAATAAAGAAAAGTTTGCAATAGATATTTGTGAAGAAATATGAAAAAAAAAAACCAGTTGCCCCTGAAATAGTTAAAAGAATTTGTGAATGAAATTTTTACAAAATCAAGAAAGTAAATTATATTTGCATATGTGTGAACTATTTTATTTAAATAAAGTAATTAAATAATTTTATTTTATAAAATAAAGCAAACTTTAAATAGTTTATTAAATGTTATTTTAGAAAATCATCTTAGTTTAATTTTTTAAAAAAAAAAAAAGTTTGAACAATTTTGTATTAATAAATTAAGACAGCTTATCAAATCAACTAATTAATGAGTTTTGAAACAAGTAATTATGTGAAAAATATTTGGGATTTTATTGGAAGAGAATATGTTTTTTTTTTTACAGAATATATTAAAAGCAGTTAATATTTCTATAGCAGAAGGACAAATCATCCAAGTCATTCTATCCTCTGAATCAACCATTATACCAAAACCATGCACAGCTGCCTATGACTTAAAGGAATCAGTATTCTATCATCATCATACTTTTATTAAGAATTAACCTGCCTGCATCATAATAGGATTCTTGAAAAGTCATTAACTAAATCCATAGACCATCAATTATTTATTTTGGGAGATTATTAAATTAATGTCAATAAATAATTTTATGCTAAATTAAAATTAAATGCTAAAAAAACTATGGCACTATTAAAAATCATATCTCCATGAAACTTTATGGAAAGGGCATTTAAATTTATTCAAATAAGTCAGTCATGTTATGATAATATTAATAGCCATAAGTTTATTTAAATCTGCTATTCCAATAATTAAATCAGAAAAATAATTTAACTTTTAATAATTATATTAAAATTTTAATATTTTCTAATTATAAATCTTTATAAATAAATTGGTTGAGTGCAATTAACATATATAATCACTCAGATGAAATCAATATTTTGTTTTAAAAGAAAGCAATTTATTGTTATTTTAAAATCTTTTAGTTAGTATATATATATATATAAATGAAAGAACTCCATGCATGTTTTCAAAAGAATTATTTTAAAAGAAAATTAATAATTATTTTAAAAGAAAATCATTTTTGCTTCAATTATTTAAACAAAAAAGGAGCAAAAATAAAAAGGGAAAGAATGGCTGAAGAATTTTCAGCCCATATAGCAATATAATTAAGTTGGAAAGCTGAATTTGAAGACATATAAGTGTCCAAAAATTTCAGATTGTCTACTTAAAAGTTAATTATCAGATAAGTGCTGGATTTGAGTTGGTATTTTGGATCTGATGTCTGAAATATCCTAGTGCCTACTGAGGAATGCCAAAAACATGAAACTGGTCAGAGGATAGGGATGATTTCTAGATAGAGATTTTTTAAATACTTTCTCTTGCCAATCACTTATCAATAAAACTTGTTAGAGCTATTGCATGGTCTTTAGTTTTTATAATTACAAGCTTATTAAATTAAGTCACAGGATCTATGGCTTATTTTTATCTATATACACTTGATTTTAACCTTATAACTTCATCAGAATTATTTGATTAACCCATAATGTAAATAATTGCATATAAGGTTATTAATCTCTTCATTAATGTATGCATTTATTAGTTATTTTTATACCACCTCTCTTGTTAATTTATAAACTATATATTATATCATATTGTCTAATCTTCTGTTCTATGCAAATTAATTCTGGTTATATGAGCAATGACAGTTTAGTAGATTAGTGTTTATCTTTACTTTCATGAAAAAAAAAAAAGTATTTCCCCAAAAGTCTGGCTAATAGCTGTTAACCCAATTTAAGTTATTATCTGATTAATGATATCTGACATTTTATGCCAAACAAGTACTTATCATATATATATATTGTAACTATGAGGGCCATGTGAAGGCAAAATTATATATATAAATGACAAAAATTCAAGTATTATTATTTAAAAAACATAAAATATGATTAATAAAGGGATATAATTTGCATTGGCTATGGATAACCAACGTGAGTAATACATGATGTGAGTGAATGATCATAAATAAATCAATGATTAAATAATATTTACATACATCAAAATTTAAATAATTTATCATATAAATTATAAATATTATTAGTCATTGATTAAAGTAAACAGTAAAAAAATAATGTTGTTATTGATTGTTAATAATTATTACAATCTATAAAATATTATTCTTTGTATTTTTATTTATGTAAATAAGTTTATTTTAAAATAACACTAGAAAGAACAAAGGGAAAATCAATAAATATTTATTGAAATGATTGCCTGATTGGTGAAAGAGTGCAATTTTTGAATAAAAATAACAGAGGAAGTAAATATTGAATTGAATAACAACTAGAAAAAAACTTTCTTCAAATTTTCTGGTTAAAAAACTTAATTGTGGATTAATTATAACTTTTAATAGCTCAGAAATCAAAAAACATGGATTTCTAAGATAATAAAATTGGAAGGGAGGGATCTATACTCATTTGCTGCTGTATTTTCCCACGGAATCAGATGTAAAAGCTCAGCCTGGAATAAGTGAATTATATTAACACAAATCTCTTTTCAAAATTAGTGGATATCTTATATTTTGTTATATTTATCATATTTATCAATCAACTAGAAAGCAAAAAAGATTAAAAAAAATTAACATTCACAAACAAATTGGATATTCAAAACTTATGAATAAGCTTTGACATGGATTACTTATGGGGACCCAGAAAATCATGCAAGGACTTATTATTCAATATCATACCATTCAGGTTAAATGAATAAGAAAATAATATTATTATTTTCCTGAAGGTTTGTGATGATGGTGTTTTCGTTGTATTTTTATATTGGACTATTTCCATCATCTAATATGAGTATTGAATGTCTTTAGAAAAATTTAACTTTATTTAAATATTCCAAATACATCCAACTATTAGTAATAGCACATTAAACAGGTTAGTATATGTGCAATGTTTCAAGAAGTATTATTCTTCCCTATTCTTTAGGTGTTGCTGGCCTGATCAATGAGAGTACTAGCATGGGATTCAAACCTGAACCCTTAGATTATTGTGTATTGAATTTTAAGTTAATACTCGAACCAAATGAGCCATCCTGCCTTGGTCAGACAAGCAACACCTAAAAAAAAGGGAGAATAATATCACTCAAAACATTGTGCATATACTAACCTGTTTGATGTGCTATTACTGACAGTTGAATGTATTTAGAATATTTAAATAAAATTAATTTTTTCTAAAAACATTCAATATTCATATTAGATGATGGAAATATTCCAATATAAAAATACAATTATTATTTTATGTTTATTTTATAAAAGAATATAATATCCCAAAGTGTTCTATATAAAAAGATAATGGTAATAATATTTTATTTAACAAATATTAATTTTTTAAAAAAGTGTACTAATTAATGATTGATGTATGCATATGTAATCTTATAAAGTTGAGGTTCATATATTATTTTAGTTAAATCTTTATTCTTATGCATATGATTGACATATAAAATATTTAATAAAAGACTATGATTATAATTATTAACTTTTGCTTATGCATTAAATATGTTTAACTTGAGGTAGAGTAGAAATATATTTTTATCTTTACTACATGTGAAAAGGTTTAAGTATTGTTAATACTTGATAGATATAATTTTGCTCCATTTCATGATTCTAATATCTAAATTAATAATAATTTAAATCATAAATGGTAAATAAATATGTGTGATTATTGCAATTATTGACATTAATAAACTATAATAAAAAGTGTTTGAAATAATACTTAGTATTTTATAATATTACATAAGTTTATATTTTAACAGAAGTGAAAATTTTTTTTAAGGTTGTAAAATTTATAATTGAAAGTAAAGAAATAGTGTATAAGTATTATTATTTTATTATTATTTCTTTGATATTTTGATTGTCATGTCATATCCATATTATAAATGATTTATAATAAAGTTAGTAAATCAATTGTCATGGTGTCCTTGAACTCAAAATTTTATTTATGCATCTACTTTATTTTTAAGTTATTGCAAAATCTGTTAATAATGGATGTTACTTTGTGTTTGATGCCTTTATTCATTGTGCCATTCATGTTATGTTCCATTCACTTTTACTACTGGCCATAAGGTTATTGTAACTGAGATAGATAAATGGCATCCATATTGTTATAAATAAACATATAGCTTGCATGGAGCTCATTGTTATTGACATATAAATTTTTGCAAGTTAGAATATACTTTTGATGCCACAATAAATGATTTTATTTTATTTATGCATTACAATATATATATATATGCCCCATTCACTCATAATAATCTACTTATGTAGATACCTTAAACTTTTTATTTTTATTATGATTATTACAATTAATCTTGATTATCTGTACTTGGAAAGATTCTCATAAACCTTATCATTGACACAATCATCATATCACCATTTCTCTATTATCATGATAAGTTTAATTATACATAGATGGATATCTAATTATTTGTACTGAGTAGATGATTCATTATCATTACCCTCTCATCATTAAAGCATCATTCCTAATTCACCCATAATGATATATATGAAGACCGTGTAATGCAGAAATAATATATCTTTCTGCCATGCTTTTAAACTTAATTCAAATCCAAGCTAAGTATTTCTTTAAGAAATAGTTGGCTCATAGCTAAAGCAGTTAACCATTCAACAGTGGTTACACATAGGGAAGTAAACAAACAGTCGTTAATTCTCATGAACATTTGGAAGCAACATTAAGAATAAATATTATAAAATGGTAAGATAAGAAATTCAGTATTAATTATTAATTTTTAAAACAAGTAATATCTTCACATATTGATTTTCCTTCATTATTATTATTTGAGTAAAGGACATGTGCTATAGTTTTTTAATGTGACATATCCACAAAAGATTTTATAGTAAAAAATTATAAGAAAATAATAACTATAAATACTTTGATCAGATTAATAATACAAATGAAAATATAATAGATAAAGTTAATCCTAGAATAAAACTTACAATAAATGTTTTTAGTTGAAAAAAATAATATTAAAAGAAAATAAGTATACATACTTAAAAATAAAGAATTTTAATAAATGTGTTTACTCATTTCAATTATGGATTTTAAACTTATACACTTAAAAAAGTAACAGTATAGAATGTCCTAGAGTAAAATGTGGACAGATGTATAATTGGAATTAACAATGCTGTTTTAAAAGTGAATTACGTGAATGAGAGAATAAATAAACATCATGGATATCGTGAAAGAATTAAAATGCTAGCACAAGACTGGATTAGATATGTTTTAGAACAGTTAATAGTAGTTGAGGAACTGAAATAATAAATTTTAAAAGACCTAAAATATGGCAACATTTGAAATGGATAGATGATATATAAAAGTTTGCTAGAATGATGTGGAAAAAAAAAAGATGCTACAGATTAAAAGTATTGGAATACACCTGGAGATATCGTCATAAAATGGATTGATAGTTCTTAAAACCAATTTTAAATTAGAATAAAATAAAAACAGAATGTGATTTGTCTTCCAATAATGAGGTAGTTATTAATCGTTTATATATATTTATGCAAAACCTCAAGTTGTTTCTAAAATGAATAATCTATCTTAAATCTTTGTTTGTTCTGTTATTTCAATTAAAGTTTTTTCATTACAATCAAATAAGATTTATAAAATAATTCCTAATTAAAAACTATTTTAAACTTTGAAATGAAGCCAAATCATGATCGCCGTCAGGCTTGGCAGGAAAATAGCTTTCAGTGATGCCAAACTTTGTTAAAAGACAGGCTCCTCGGAAAAAACTTATTAAAAATGGGACTCTTATTTTTTTAATAGTGAAAATATTACACTTTGCTCACCTTTCTACTTAAAAAAATTAATTGATTAAAACAACGATTTATTATTTAGAACTAATTAGGCGTGTTTTAAATATGATTCATTGTTTTAGCCTACTTTATTTAATAAAATGATTAAAAAAATTTATGTAATATATGAAAAAATACATATATATTTTTAAAAATAATTTTTATATCTCTATAAGTATGTGTATAAATGATCAATTGATGTAAAGGTTAGATATGATAGTTGGTCTTACTTGTGAATAGGGTGTTCATATTTCCGGAGTGGAATGAGATTTTTTTTTTAAATAACTGAGATTTTTTCAAGCATTTTAAGGTATTTATATAAACAGATTATAGTCATTTCAGTTAATCAGTCAATATTAGTCTATAAATAGTTGTGTACATTTTTTTAGCTGAAAAATAAATACATTCCTAAATGACCTGTTGATCAAATGACTATAAACATACTGATTATAAAAACAAACATGATTACAACATTAATAATTTTTATTAGTCATTCATTAGACTTGAAATTATCCATTTAATAAATAATATTTATGTAGCATAATTTTCACAAAGTGGATAGATACCAATCTTTACCTTGTGTGAGAGTGGTGTAGTGAAAATTACACTACAGAAATATTATTCATTAATGGATAATCTCAGGTCTATTTTTATTAATATACTTCCATTAAGTGGTTTGTGTCAAGAATTGTGCTGACAGAGAGTTTGCCACTTGTCAATTAAACTGTAGTAATTGGTTATCTATGTATACTAAACAAGATATGTGTAAGAGATTGAGATCTGGGGTCAATTAATGAGTGCTTGTTCAGCATGAAATATGCATCTTGGGGTCATATATTTTTTTCACATGCCTTTGGTCATATGTCTATGATTATATTCCTCTACAAGGTGTTAAAAGCAGATAGAAACAATTCCCTATTTTGTGTGAGAGTGGTCTAGTGAAAATTATACCAAGAAATATCATTCATTAAATGATTACAACGTTATGAAACAATTATTATTAGAGAAGGAGATGTCATATATCTATGGTCACTCATCTCATATTTTGTCTTTAACTCATATATATATAGTTCGCAAAACAAACTCTTAACAAGCATTGAGAATACCCTCAACCCCAGACCAGTTTCTGCATCTAGCATCATCAGTTAGGTGTTAGAATATTCATTAGATTAAAAATACTAGGACTAGCCCAGCACTTTGTCTAATGTATAACTATTGAGAAGAAAATCTGAAACTTTCAGACATCTATATGTCTAAAAATTCAGCTATCTAATTCAAATAGCCATATGGGACTGAACTAAGTTCAGATACACCATATATTAATAGCTCTAGTAATATAAAATCGCCAAAGCCTTAGTAGCAAAAAATAAATTGATAAAAAAATCAAGTCAGATGTCACATGACCTAATTTTAATAAAGCTCGTATTTACAAATGTTATATATAGAGTTGCAAAACAAACTCTTAACAAGCTTTGAGAATACCCTCAACCCCAGACTGGTTTCTGCATCAATATATATATATATATGTTGAGTCTTCTATTACTAGTCAATATCTTAACACTATTTTAGTATCTCATATTTAGATTTATAAAAATTATATCAAATACTTATATAAATGGATCATTATTTTAATATAATAGGTATAATTTCAAAGAGTCCTAAATAAATTATTAAATAATTAATAAGAAAATCCATTTATAAGTTAAATCTATCTTAGATATAGATATAAATAAAAAAAATTCATTCAAACAACTGTCTTTTATCCATTGATTATTTAAATATGCAACAGATAGTTTGAAGGAAGAAAAATAGAGTCAAATATTGTTTCCAATACAAAGCTGAAAATAAACCGAGTTGCATTATGTTTTCTTTAGTACATTTCATCCTCTATATATCAAAGATAAAAATAATTAGCATAGAATGGAGCTTGCTAAAGTGGATACTTGCTGGCTTAATTGCATACATATATCACTTGAGTTGAAAACATTAAGATGTAATTAATAATTTGTAAAGTGCATACTCATTATGTAAGTAATATATATTAAGGCTATAACCTTAAGACTATGCGCCTAAAATGCGACAATAGGAACCTCTACAAATCTAAACACAAGATTAATGACTTTAAAAAACAAGATCAGCTACTCCTATCTTCGACCTAATTTCTAAATATATAGCTGAATCTAAAGCATTTGATTTGAGAGCATGAAGCTGATTAAGTCCACAAATTCTATATAAACTAACATACGTGAAATCTTTTGATTTACAATAAGTCAGTATGAAGTTCTTATAATTAAAATCTTTTAAAACAATTTAAAGTTGTAATTAATAAATAACCTTATGACTATGCACCTAAATGTGACAGTAGAGACCTCTACAAATCTAAACACAAGAATAACAATTTTAAAAGACAAGAATGGCCACTCTTATCTTCGACCTAATTTCTAAATAATATCTTCAGGCTCTCAAATCAAAATGCTTTAGATCCACCTATATATTTAGAAATTAGGTTGAAGATAAGAGTGGCTGCTCTTGTCTTTTAATGTCATTAATCTTATGTTTAGATTTGTAGAGGTCCTTATTGTTGCATCTTAGGTGCATAGTCTTAAGATTATAGCCTTAAACATTAGGATGTTAAAATCTAAGGTTATTAATCTTGAATATATAAAAATATTTGATTGCTCAAACTTACAATAAATGGCATAGAAGAATGCAAATGAAATGGATTACTGCTCCCAATATAGATGTTGAAAATAAGCTGAGAATCTTGTGGTGCTTTATTTGGTATATAATAATAAAATTATCATTTTTAAGTATGTCATAGTAGCAAGGTATATTAAATTTGTAAACTCACATACAATAAATTTTTTCAAAAAATAATAATAAATTTTTTGGCAATATTAATGATAGTGCTATGTCTAAAATATTTGGAAGGAAAAAAAATTATTTGTCAAAAAATAGTTTGTTAATGATTCTTTTTTTAAAAAAAAAAAATTGCATAAAAATTTGTGCACTTATTATTCAGATCAAAAACACATTTTTCATGGTTTTTTGCAAATGATTTCAGTATATATATATTTGTCAGTTTGATTAATTATTGCAGAAAAATCTTTTGCCATTTCCAGTTTAATATAGCAGGCAGATACACATAAGATAAAATTATTCTCTGAAAGTTAAAAATTATCAAGTAGAAAAATTAGATAATAAAAGTCATCAAGCAATAACAACTTATCATTGAGAAGTTTATTGCTGCCCTGCATGGTTTATTGTAGAGCTAGAGTGCCTGAACCTAGAAATAAGGTTGATTGATCAATTCCAGTGCAGACACTTTTGGCACTCAATTTCTGTATTAACTCTTGAGGATTGGGGCTATTCTATTACTATTATTAACATTTTTTATTGCTTGCAACTAAATTAGTATATGGTTTAATAAATTAAAGGCAATATATTAATATATTTGGAGAAAACATTGATAATATTAAGTACAATCTTAATTCAAGTTTGGTCCTGAGTATTATTATCAAAGGCAATGGTAATATTCAAAACAACAACAAATGGAAATATAGTTATACATTTAAGTGTGCAAGTTATAAAATGCCCTCAACTGAGCACTATTAGATTTTTCTATTCCTCACCGAGTGAACCAGACTTTTTTAACTTTATATTTCTTGCTGTTATGTTTAGTGCAAATGATGAGTACTTCTATAAGTTTAAAAACATGATCAAATATTCTTTAATTTTTCAAAAATATTACTAATACTATATGATCTATTTTAGTTTTATTACAAAAATATATATGCTGTGTTAATTTAATATTAATGTTCTATTCGATTCACATAGTAGGCATAAGAGTAATTTGGTTCCTGACATTTAATTACATAAAAAATATGTGGACATTCTCTGGGATAGATTTTATCGGTACTATTATTGATTAATTAGTTTAGTGTAACCGGTAAATGTTTTATGTTGAAAGTTAAAACTATGTAAATATTAAAATATTATTCTAGTAAAAATGCAGTGTGGTCAAGTTATTCAAATTGTGTGAGCATTGAACAATATTGAAAGTGATTTGTGGATAACAAAAAAAATTAAATTAATCTTTTAAATTTGTGAAATTTAATTAAGAGTGATACACATCAGCATCATCCTAGCAGCAACTCATAAATGAAGATTGTTATATAAAAATTACAAAATAAAACACAGATAAAGCAAAAAAATAAAATGTATTTTCCAATGACTATGCAAACTTAACCATGAACTACAAATATATTAACAAATATCACATAGGAGTTTTGTTGTTTGACATCTTTTAATGATGTGTTTTAATTTTTTTCAGTGAATCTTATTTTGGAAGATTTCATTATCTTTCCCAATTGCAGCTCTTTATTATATTCTATCCTAAGATATCTTTTCCAATGAAAGCTATTAGCCAACAAGAGCCATATTTGGTATGTGATACAACTATCAATTTTCCAATGCCTTAATTTAATATCTTTTAAATTAAACAGGTATCCCTCTCAGTACTCTACCTAGTATATTTCTATTTTACAAAAAGTAAAATTACTTTGAATTTAGCACATGTAGTTTTAATTTTATACCACCCCTTTCTTTTTCTTTTTTTGTGGTATCTCACACTGGTTGTAGTTTAGGTAACTGTAAATTTAAACCTTCTTTTGCAAAAAAAAAAAAGCTACTTTTTTTATATTTTAAGACAAATATAATAAAACTTATTATAATAATGGCAACAATAATAAAATGCAAATTTATTCCATTATACTAATTTATTATAAGAAAGCAATCAACTGATTATAAGAAAGCTGTCAACTGAATCCAGTTAAACAAGAGTAATTTTATTTTATTTTTTGGTTATATTCTTAAAAAAAAAAAAAGCAAATAATTTAAAATTTATTGTAAATAATGCTTATTGACAAAATCAAATTTGAAATTTTATATATATAATACAAATAATGTCTATAATTAAAAATTATTGTAATAACAATAAAAATAATAAATATAATAGTAATTAACTATTATATACAGTCTTTCAATATACATAAGTACTTTTGGTTAATTTTTTAACTCTTCTCAACTGCCATTAAATTCAGCAAATATAATAATAAAAAAAAACAAATGTCATCAACTCAAATTCCATAAATCTTGAATTTTAACATTAGCAGCTTATCTATTAATTATATTCATTTTATTTCTATTTATTAAAATTGTCTCTTTAATTATTTTTTTATGGTTTCTCTCTTCATGAAGAATCTTAAAAATTTCAATATTAAACTTAAATTTATATTCACATGATCTTTCATGATCAAAAAAAAACTGAAACAGACATTAAATCATTATTATTTTTACTTTTCACAAAAGTAATTTATGCTCCTTTAACCTTTTCTCAATACTACACCTTGATTCACCTATATATGATAACATAACATTTGATACTCAATATTACTTTTTTGCTTGACAGGTATGACACTTTTAGAATTAATCACTAACTTATTAACATTATTTATAACACAAAGTGAAACATTGAACACATCCTTATATATATACTTAAAAACTTTCACTTGAGCATTTGAAATATATGAAATAGATGTTGATTATTTATTATTAATCTTCGACTTCTTTAAATCATTATAACTCTTTAAACAACATCAAACAATTCCTTGACAAATAGCTCAATATTTTTTAATTTATCACACTGGTAATGATATCATTTTTCATTATGAAACAAAAAAGATCTAAAACTTTCCACCTTATGCATAATTGATACTTTTAATTTACACTTTACACATCCCCTTTTTTGCAATGGTTTAATACACATGTGTACTTTTAAAGATATTAAAATTTACAAAAGGTATGTGGATGATGTTTTTGTTTGATGAAATACTAATACTATACATTTGCTTGCAGAGGAGCTAAATAATTTCAATGGGATTATTGAAAAAGAACAGGACAAAAGTATTAAGTATTTGAATTTATTTATTACAAGAGATAATAGTATGTTAAGCTTTAAATTAATAATAAAACCATTGCAAAACAGGGAATATATAATTTGTATATTAAAACTATCATTACCAGTGCAATATATTGAAAAATATTGAGCTGTTTGCCAAGGAATTGCTTGATGTTGGTTAAAAAGTTGCAATAATTTAAAGGAGTTGAAGATTGATAATAAATAATGGATATTTATTCCATATATTTCAAATGCTCAAGTGAAATTTTTTAAGGATATATATATAAGGCTGTGTTTAATGTTTCATTTTGTATTGCAAATAATGTTAATAAGTTAGTGAATAATTCTAAATGTGTTATACCTGTCAAGCAAAAAAAAGTAATGGTGTGTATCAAGTGTTTCATGGATGTATGTTATCATATATAGGTGAATCAAGATGCAGTATACTGAAATGATTAAAAGAGCATGAATACAAGCATGTGAAAAGTAAAAATAATAATGATATAATAACTGATTCACTTTTCTTGAATCATGAATGAATGTGTAAATAGAAATTTAAGTTTGATCTTGAAAGTATTAAGATTCTTCATGAAAAGAGAAACTACAATAAAAAAAATTGAAGAGGCAATTTTAATAAATAGAAATAAAATAAATATAATTAATAGACAAGCTGCTAATGTTAAAATTTGAGACTCGTGGGATTTGAGTTGATAACATTTGCTTCTGTTATGTTTTAAAGCCATTGAGGAAGGTTAAGAAATTAACCAATAGTAATTTTGTGGATTGAAAGACTATATATATATATTAGTTAATTACCACTATGTTTATTGTTTATATGTATCAAGAAGGTTACAAACTTTAAAGAATAAACATTAGATATAATACTTATGTATTTAGAATAGAATGAACTTGTGCATACTGACTCATAACTGTAGTGTGATCCACAAGTTATTGATAAGTGTGAATGCATTCAAGTTTCTTTGTAGGAATTTTTCTGCCTAAAAGAAGTTCATGTATGGTGTAAAAATTTAACAACAGCAGTCCATTTGAACAAAGCCAACCTCATTATTACAAGTAATTTTGGATTAGGTCTTACAAAAAAAAAATCCAGACTTAGTATTAATATAAGAAATGATTTTTTCTTTCTAAACTTCACTATGAAGAATAAGGTACTCAAAAATGTGCACAGGTATTATTGATAGATAAGTTTGAAATACCGTTAAATTTTTATTGTTACATTTAGATATTGCAAAAGTTAAATAAAATCTGATTTCACAGCAAATCTAACACTATGCAATCTTCTTCACTTGATAATATGCTTTCCAAAAAAAAAAATTGTAGATATCTATCCATTCATTCAAACTTTCTTCCAGAAAATAAATCTATATTAAAAAAAACTACTACATCAATTGTAAATTTTGATAGCTTTTCAAATACATATATTTTCTTTCCTGTATGATTTTTGAAGAATTCACACCAAGATAAGTTTATATTGCCATTATTGGTTTTACAGTTATTTTTTCTGCTTCAATGAGTAATTAGCCAGGAAGAGAATTTAACAAGATTATATGAGATGGGCTATTTTAGGCCATTTTTCTCTTTTTTTTTCACTTTTATGATAGTAAATAAAATTAAAAGTGTATACAGCACTTGAAAGAGAAGCTATAATGAATGCCCAAATATTAAATGCTTAGCATCTTCAAGGCAGGCAAAAATACTTCTAAATTGGATTGCTAAATACATGATTATTTGCTAAATTGAAATTTTATCAAATCTAATTTTTCTAAAGCAAGATTGTAATTGAAACTCATAACTGTGATTTTTTTTGTTAACCCTAAAGGTCATAAACATAAAAAATAAAAAGTTTGAATTTAAAATTGCTATATGAGTAATTACAGAATGAAAATATGGTAGGACAAGCAGACAATACTATTGTCACAATTAGTGCAGAAAGATGATTGATGGCATGAGAGTCACAGCATGATCAGAATCTATACTATTTTAATTGAGAAAGACATCAAAAGAATATTGGGAGATGGCAGTAAAAATTGTTTATGTCAGAAATGTTATCTAATCTTTTATGAATCAATATCTTAAATACTATAAGGCAATGAGTTAATTATCACATGATCACTATCTCATACTAGCACACAATTGTTATTGTGTTTTCAATTTCATTCTCATAGTTTTGTAGTTAAGTGGAGATAAAAGGTGATTGCTGGAGGGTTGCATTAGATCCTACGATCTAGGTGCAGTGCTCTCAGATCCAAGGCTCCTCACTGATGATGACCACAAGCCAGAAACTAGTCTGGGGATATTGGATGAGTAGGCATTAGATAGGGATTTTATGCACAAGCCTTCTGGGATCCATTGATTACTCTGATTGGCACAGGGTAGCACTACTGTATGGAGAGAGTTTTGCCTTGTTTAATAAGAGTTAATCTTAATTATTGTATAAATTCACCATCTAACTATCACACATATCTACATATAATTTAAACAATATTTTTTTTCTTTATTTCAATAAAATCAACTAATATATAAGATTATACCAACACTACTTTTTACTGTTAATAATTATTAGCTTCAAGAGTTCATAAGGATCTCATTAAATATTTATCAAAAGAGAAAGTTTTATTTCATTTTATAGGAGACAAAATTTATATACACAGAAAAGAAAAAAGTGCAGTAATGCCATAAAAAAAATTATGCACTTATATTTACCTAAAACTGATTTTAAAAAGGACAAAAGTAAATTAATATAAGCAGAAATAACTTAATTTGTAGATACTTAATTTAATTTGTTTTATAAATAGCGAGTTTAGAAATTTCATCATCTAGATTTTAGTCAGTATACTTCTGAAAATATTTAGAAACATTACTGAATTTTGTCTAAAACATTTTGGTATTATATTTTTTATTTTAAAATACATACATTTTCTTATCCATACCATTTACAAAATTAAAAGCAGTAACCCTATATATGATCAGAATTATGAAAGCATGAGTAGTCAATAAATATTAGATGCTAAGGTTATCTAAATTTCCAATTTTTGGCTATTAGTTTTCATCAATGGAGATAATTGGATTATTCTTGTTTGTCCATAAGCTAATGATCAATGGTTTTAAATCAAAGACAACTTACTTATGTAGTTATAAGAATCTGGTAGAACATAAACAACTATATTTTAGTGTCTCAGTTATTGGAACTACTATATTGTTTACTCATGTTTACATAGATGATTCAAAGAAAAAGTAGTAGAGTGTTTTGCTACTGGTAATTTAAGTATTAATTATAAAGCAGGAAAGACAAGATGCTTTGTTGACAGAAACTATTTTAGCATCAAATGTACTATAGTTAGTATAATATGGAGATCACAAAAATATATGATTCCTGTTTTAATGTCAAAACTATGCAGTTCTCTGTATAGTACAGTTCAGGTTAATAAAAGCTTTCAAAACATTGATTTGAAAAGTATCAAAAAAGTGAATATGACTTCTGAAGAATATATGTAATCCAATACTTCTCACTGATAAATGATATTACCTTGTTATTGAACCTGTTTCATATATGGAAAAATAATTGAAAACATTAAATATAATTTTTATGGATTTTCAGAATGGCCTTTTTTACCTTTAATTTATTACATGTCAATGATGCAATCATTATACTTTTTTTATCATATTATTGGTGTTAATGAAGATGGCAGCTGTAAGATAAGAAAGTAATGTGCTACTATGTGCTGATAGAGTACATAAAGGAACTTTGACCTGAATAAAATTAAAAAGATTAAAAGTTTCTCATATGTCTATGGTGGTTGACTTATACAGAATTACATACTTCACTTTGATTAACTAGAATTTGATCATGTTAATAAATGTAGAAAAGTCTAAGATTTAGAGAAGGAAAAAAGAGCTTAGTCATCCAAATTAAAAGAAAATGTTTTGATCACAATATTATCAAGGTTTAAATTGCAAGTAAATTCTGTAATAGAAGAAAGGCAAATATATTTATTTAAAACTTTGGATTTCTACATATTCTGTGCAGAATAAGTCATCACGATTTTTTTTAAATTTTATAAAAGTTATGTAATTATTTTAGGAATCGATAGGCAAAGGCAAGCAGCTTTAAATAGTCAATCTCCTTAAAGTAATAGTGAAGGAGAAGGCTTTATACATTAGTCTTTTCAATAGCTGGGTACAAAAAGGCTTTGTAAAGTATGTTTATCACTAAAAGTTCATTGTTGGATTAGATAAACTTGGAAATTTTAAATTACAAGTAGATTTAAGATTTCAGGTGACCAACCCCTAACAACTCAGCTAGTCCGCCAATTATTGGACACTAAGTGAGTATTTAGATACTTTTAGATAAATATATTAAATTTATTAAGCACAAGCAGATGATATAATAATAACATGAAAGGCTAAAACCTTCGACAGATGCGCTTTAAAAAATGCTTATGTGACAGTCAATCAGATGTAATAATGACTGCATGTGGAACTCTCAATTCAAAAACACAAGCCAGAACTATGAGAAATAGATGGAACCCACCTTCTTCTCTACTTAAATTTATATATAAATTAGCCAGACTCAAGCATTCCAAACTAAGAGCATGAAGCTGATTGGTTGTCACATAAGCATTTTTTAAAGCACATCTGTGGAAGGTTTTAGTCTTTCACCTTATACTTTTAGATAGAAAGTTAGAGAATATAAAATAATACTGACTATAATTACCAATTAGAAGCTTCTGAGTAATGATTTTCTTTCAGTTGATCTTATTTGTTGGTCTATTAAAAAATCCTGTTTACTTCTTACATGTGCAAACATTGAAATCAGCTATTCCAAGAAGTAGGCTTTAATATCAATAAAGAGTTTGTTTTTTAATTTTTTGATGTGCAACTAGTTTTTTTTTTTTTTTTGCTTGTAAATATAATTTTATATTATAGTAATAATTACTTTTAGAAGGCTTATTTTTATTTAATACTTTATTTATTTTAAAGTATGAAATATTTGCAAGATTATTATTAATGTATTTTGCCTCCTTATAGTTGTGAATCATAAGCTTTAAATTTTAAAATGAATTAAATGATGCAACAGACTCGCACAAAAGCAAAAAAAAAACCAACCTGATATTGGTGATATTGTAAATAAAGATTAATTAACTTTAAGAAAATATATTGATGGATTAAAGAAATTCTCATTTAGAGAACTAACAATATGAAGTATTCTTAAAAAGTCAGTTTGAAATAAAATGTGATCATCAAAGAAAATTACCAGTTGTGATAAATATTCTCTTGGGATTGTAAATGATTGATGAAGATGATGATAGTTATGCACATTTACAAACCAAAGTTTCAAATATAATTGGTCTCAGTATAGATCTAATTAATTTTAAAACAGATCTTTCATATATATATATTCACTTATCTGATTAATGAAGTGTTAAATTTTCAGGATAGTTTCTTGATTAATAAATTATAGTGACTTAAAAAATACGTCACTATTGATATATGCAACTAGTATTTCTATAAATTATAATAAATAATGATTTTCTATTTTTATTTGGTCATTGAATGAAATTTGAGGATTTTGATCTGCTTGAGCACTTGAAGTAATATATTGAGATTTGTTTCTTGAATCATTATTGTATGACATTCCTAAATCTCACAAGACAAAAACATAACTGTGTATATCCACCTACTATAATGATCATGATCATGGATTTGAATCTTTGTCAAACCTAGAAATTATTTATAGATAAATGTGAATTTCTAAATAAGCTAAACATTTTTTTCTATTACAACTATCTCTTATTCAACCCAGATAACCATCAAAATATTGGCCAGCAAATAAATATTTAGTTATTTTTATTGGAAGGATGGGAGTCGCAGGTTGAATAAATATCAATGAAATTACCATAAAATAAAAATTACTATCAAAATTTCATAAAAAGGGTATATGCTCCAATGGGTTTGAGCATATGATCTTTATCTTTATTAGAATAATTATATTCGTTATTTAATTTGGCATTAAACTATCCTGTCATTAATAGATTAATATACTTTTAAATAATTCAGTAAAAACCATTATTGTTTACATAACAGTAAAATATACTAATAAACGTTTTCTTTAATTTTAAAATAAGTGTATTTTATTTTACGTGTACTTATTGACAGTTTTTTAATTTATCTCCATCCTTTTCCTCTTACGTTTAACATATACTGGTTAATAATTGACAGGTTTCCTTCTTTACTGGTGTATTATCATGAATAATTATTGTATTTATGAATGCATATTTGTATTTATTTATGTGTGTGTGCTTATTTAGAAGACTGACAAAAAGTTGAATGCTTCTTGATATAAGTTTAATTTTAATGATTGCGAGGAATAGGAAAAGGAATGATTAGCATTCTTTGACCAGATGAGGAAATGATGAAGCATTCAGAGCTATTACAAGAATGTTACAAAATGATAAATGATTAATATCAAGCTGTTTGTGGGAAGGTGAAGAGAACTTAATCATGCTTAGAATAGTGATTTAATGTATGAAAATATAAACATCTTTTCTTGCTATTTATGTAAATAAAAAAATAAAAAGATTGTTGTTTGCAAACAACAATGTAATTTTATTTACTAAGATTTACAAATTATATACAACTTTAATATAATGATAAACAAATCTGAGTTATATACATACTTTACATCCACTCGCACATATTTGTGCATGTGTGTTAAATAATTTCGAAAGAGCTTTCAGATGATAACACAATCATTATCATAAACAATGATGCGCTGCTTTTTAAACTTTTATCATAAATTATAATTTTTTTTTTATAAATTTAAGATAAAAGTTTATTAGAAAAAAAAATCAACTAGATATTTGTACGTATATTTTAAAAAAATTGGTCAGTAAATGAGCATCTATATACACTTTATTTGAGAGTGAAAAAAAAAACAAACAACAATCGTAACCTTCACCACCTGACAGTTGGTTAGCTTAATAAGTAATGCCTTCTTTTTTTTTTTTTTTTTGGAGAGCTTCTGGAGAAACCTTTACTCTGCAGTTGACTCTTTAGAACTATCATATATTAATTAAGTTTAATGACATATAATGTTAAAAAAACATTTAAGCTAAGGAATATATCTATATACTATTACTTTGCTAGTCTTATAACTATATTATTTAAGCCATATTAATGTACACTTACATGCCTTAAGAAATATACAAGTAAAAATAAGAAGAAAAACAATAGAATCATATATTAGCTTATACATACAATCATAATAGAAATACTACCATTGAAATAGAGCAGAAGTTTGTTGAAATCAAATGATTTGGAAAAAGAAAGACTTACTGATCTACATAAAACAAACTCTTATAAAGAATAGTTATCCATTAGTTATCATTAAATAAATCTTAAACAGATCACATAAAAAAACAATACATGAAAAGAAAACTAATTATTGATACTATAGGGTATCAATACTTATCAGACATAGCAGACAAATTTAAAAAAAATCTGCTGTCAATATAACATCAGAACAGTGTTCCAAAACCATAGTGCATGACAAGGAATTCTAATCTATACAACATTAAACTTGAAATAGTGAAAAATGAAAACTGTATTTATAATAAAGCATGTGAATATAAAATAATATATATCAGCTCACCCTATTAGAAAATGATTAAAGGAGCAAAAATTTATAATAAATGAGGAAAAACAAATGCATCTAAAGTAGCGGACACATGTGTATGAAACATATGTTATATTGGGAAAAAAATAAAAATATTGAATGGAGAAAAAAAAAGTAAAAAGAAAAAAATTAAAAAGCTGCTCACATAACAATGGCAAATAATTTCACAAGTCTCTCAAATATGATAATTCAAAATGTTTTGAAACCACTCATTAACCTGGTCCTTAAGAAAAAGTGAACATATTAGGTAGACCTTCACCTTTGACAAAGTCCTAATTAGTTAGTGCACCATTTTAAATTTCAATATTTATAAATCTAAAAGTTTCTAGTTTGATTTCCCTGCTAATATATCTTTATCATTTAAATATTTGTTAATTAGTTTTTGCCAGTAATTTTTTTTATTTTTTATATCTGTTTCTTTTAAAATATTCTATTATTTTCTGAAAGTTTATCCTTTTTCATAGATTTAATTACATATCTCATGTCTTTATTTTAAATGCTTAACAATTTAGAATGTGTAGTTATTATTTACATAACTATATATGTGTAGGCTGCATGGTCCTTTCCAAATACACAACTCATGAAACAAAACACATATTTATACATACATAGCCTGGTTTACTCTCTCCCTTGTAACAAGGTTTGAACCCAGTTCCTGTTGCAATATATATATATATATATATATATTGTACCCTCACCAAATTCAGTGGTAACTCTCCAGCTCAACTCTTAGAACTGCTACACACCAAATAACAATGAACTTAATAGAATAATACTTATTAAAACAATACTTTGACTAGCTCAGAATATATTTCTAACATATTATATCTAATAAGATTAACATTCAAAATAATTTATTTTATTTAAATAACAAACTAAGATAATAAAAAAAACACATAAATTAAATATGAAAGTTCAAATTAAATTGCCAGCTCATTTATTATGATAACAATTTAAACTATGACTGGATCATTATTTATTTTATAATATAGTTTGACTAAAATACTAACAAAAAATTATGAAACTCTGAAACCTTGCATGAGACATTCAGTAAGGTACATGGTTGTTTTAACATTGAGGATGTATTTTAAAAGATATACTCTCAATGGCATAAGAATATTACCCCTACTTAATTCATAAAAACTATCTTGTCTCACAACACACATAAAATAAATCATACCTAAATAATTTATATACATCTGGGTCTCATTTTATGTGGTAGATAGGTTCCGCAGAAAACCTGTATTAAAAAAAATTGCACAAAAATAGACTTAACTTACCTTGAAAAATGGGGGATAGGTTCTATAATTTTCAGAATTTGCATAAAAGCAAAGCAACAAAGAAAAATTACTTTAAAATTCGCATTAAAAAAAATAAACAAATAAAGTATGACTAATAAAAAATTTTAAATATTTGAAAAAATTTAATACAAGACAAACTTTTTTTCCTTTTTTTTTATTAACTACACTATTACAGTTTTCATACATATTTTAATCATTACCGCTATTTGACAATATGCATTTGTTTGTAAACTAGTAAAAAATCAGATTTGTGATGTGATGTACAACTAGCGCCACTTTCAGTCTTGTGCTGTGTTAATTATTTTCTGTTTCTATATTAAAAAAATGAGATCACAATAAAAATAAAAAGATTATACATTATCATTAGAAATATTATTTTCAGTTTACAAAATCAATAAAATCTTCATTTTTTATTTTAAAAATCTAAAAGATTATTTATTTTTGTTATGGCTAACAAAATACGTTTTAAAAATTTAAAATTTTTGAATATTTATTGTGATATTTTTATATGTAAGTATAAATATATTATTATTATTTATTGATTAGTATAAATAGATTATTTACATAGAAGCCAAGATTCTAAATACTGCTTCAGGCCATATTCACATTAGCTGCTAATATAACATTATATTTTTGAAAAAAAAAATATTTCAAGTCAAAATAAGTTATTAATAGTTTAAATTTCTTGATATCTAATAAATATAGTGAAATATGAAAGATATTAAGAAGAAATATGAATCGCATAACTTCAAAATTGCATTAAAATAATCCGCATAAAATGAACAAGAATGCAATTACTATTTTCCTTTCATAAAAATATTTAAATCTAATATTAACTAAAATCCCTATCCATTATCACTTCGTCTAACTCTTATAATTATTCAATATCTCAGGTTTATCTAATAATAATAATACTAAACAAATTAATACAATGTAGCCAAATATAATGAGGGATTTTACATATATTCAAATACTCTCACCTAAACAACAGTAAACAATTAGAATATTTTCAAGATTCTTAAAATAATATATCTACTTAACTATTACTCTTCAATAATCATAAATAATATTATAAATTCTTATGAAAAGATCATATAAAATATTTTAAACAAATTCTAAACACATTTCATATATTATGTTATAAAATATTTTATTTCTTATGTGGCATTTACAGAAAATATTATATTCTTAATATAATTGCAATATTAAATATTTTAAAATTAGCATTGTATAATCTTCATAATCACTAATAATAAAATCTTCTGTAATAATAATAATTATAATAATATATTTTTTGTTAATCATGTGCAAAAATATAATGATCCAAATATACAAAGATTCAAAAACACTCGAACACATCAAACAAACTCTCAAGACAATATAAATTCCAAAAAACATTAACAATTTTATTCTTTAACAACATGTTTAAATTAATAAAAATATAATTTTATAAAATTTAAAAATATTTACAGAATAGCAAAAGAAAATTAATTAGTCAAATTAAAATATTTACACAAAAAATACTATGAAAATAATACATAAACATTAATAGCTTTCACTCTGATTATTTGCTGTATAGAATTATATAAAACAGAGTACATTACAGTAATAATACTATTACTATCTTTTCTATTTACAATAGCTACATTCCATCATCACCATCATAATAGAACAACAACTATAATAAATAAATTTATTTACATTATTTTTTCTAATTAATGATATACTTCATATTTCTGATATTATAATAATGCCTCTTAATATTATTAATTAATACTAAGATTAGCACTTATTAAAACTTAACATGTAAAATTATCCTTAAGGTATTAAGCATATACTTTATATACTAACAAAATATTTATCTTTACCCTCCTGGTATATTTTAATATTCTGATATGAAATTAAAATAAAGAAAGATATAGTTAATGAAATAACTTTATTCATAATTTTGCAAATTATTTACCATAAAATATCTAAAATAACCCTATAATTTATTCAAATTATATTAAAGAATTATATATTCCTTATATATGCTATGTTTATTCGTTTCAAAATTTATCCTATAATTACACACAGTTGTTTCATTCCATCACACACACTCTCTCTCAATCACAAATATGCATTTAACTTTTGAGTTCAATGATCTCTTTTATTCATTTATTTCTAGGAATATCAAATCATTCCTTTTCATCCTTCATCATAAAATCAATAAATAAATATCATTTGTGATAAAATTGTTCTCTCCTTTTGCATTCACAAATACTTGCAACTTTCTACAGTTCAATTATTATTCTAACCAACTTTTAAACTATACCATTTACAATGTAATATCCAGTGGTGATTAATAGTGCTTATAATGAGGTATACAAATACAACAATAGCTTAAACTAATATGAAATATCATGTTTACAGTGCTTAAGATTACATATTTAGCATGTATCTTAGGCATGGCTTCTACTTGAGCTCTTAATGAACTATGGAAAGAATGTAACTGCCCATATACTAAATATACACAACTTTGTTATTTGAATTTAACTCATTAATTCTTGATAATATAATTCAAATATAATCTTTCCTCAATATCCCTAGCATACAGGATTTCATTTTACAACTAATTTCCCACACCATTATCCTTCACCTTCCACATTCTGAATACTTCTCTCATTTCCAAAATAAATATTAAATAAAAGTCAAGAAGGTTCAAAAACATTGTATACACAAATGATTTCATTAAATATCCACCATTATCACACATTCATTCATTTATATCATAATACTAAAGAATTCAGAGATCAGTGTTTTGCATTTATTGTATCCAAACAGATACTATCTATAATGATATCTTAGAAACTTATAATCATATTTAAAAATATGCATACTTAAGCATTCATAAAATTGTTAACACACCTGGTATTTTCTAATTTTATATTACATTCATAAAATAATTAATATACTTTTAATTATATAACTATAATTCTGTCAGATCTTAATACTCAAGCAAAATGAAAAACAAACAAAATATATATGAAAATATTATTAAAATGCATAATAATTTACTTTTAATCCTAACTATTATTGGAATTAAATACAGTGATCCCTTTTCTTCTTGGTCATTTGAACATATCACAAGTTATAGGTATATATATATATATTTTTACTTTTCAGAAAAACGAATTTTTTCTGACATCTATTATTTTTCTTTATTTTCTAAATAAATATTTTAATCTTAAAACTAAACTTATTTCTAAATAAACATGTTAACTGAATATTATTTCTAATAAAAAATATTAATACTAAAAATAGAAAAATAATTATAAATTCAAAGCTACATAAAGTTCTTGTTTGGCTTTCATTCCTCCAGTGCCTCACAAAAAAATAAGAGAGCTTGCTCCATTGCTATTGACTACAAAAAAGTTTGAAAATTTTTTTTCTCTGCTTCACTGCACTGAACAAACTCCATAATATACAAAATTAAGTCATTTAAAATCTCGACAAAATACTATCCATCCATATTTGATAAATAGTTTATTTAAGTCCATTTTCTTAGCATTTCAAGCATAACAGATATTTCAGAAGCAAACATTCATTAATATAATTTTTATATTCAACAATAATTTCTATACATACACTTTTTTTATATGCTAGTCTAGACTTATGTCAAAAATATGACAAAAATTAGTATTTTACCAGAAAGCACTTATAAACATTCCTAAGAATAAGGTCATTTATCAGTTAATAAATTTTTAGCAGACAACTTTTATCCAAACTTCTTTCCCACATATACACTCATATTTAGATGGCAATAATTTTTAACAAGTCATTTTTTAAAAATTTAAGACTTTTTATCTTTTCTGGAATGCACATATTAATTAAATAATTTCTTGTAATATAGTACAGTCTCTTCATTCAGGTAATGTATTATAAAAGACATAAAGGTAATGTATTATAAAAGACATAAAGATAATCTTAAGATAATATTAAAATTCATCTCTCTTTTAAACAGAAAATTTTTTTTTAAATGTAAAATTCAAAAAAATGTTTTCTCTTCATCTTGATATACACAATTTTAAAAATATAATATTCATTCAGGCTATTCTCTTTTAATCAAATTAGTAATAAAAAATATTTTTACAAAAGCATTCTCAGATAATATAAAATATATTCACATTTATCAAGTTCCATTATACACATTTAACTTATTTATATAAAATCACTTATTCTTTCCTTTTAAAGTATGTATAACTTAGTAAATCATTTTCAACAATTATCCTCAACATAATAATTATAATAGTATATAAATTCCATGACAGTTTACATTTATGAGAATTATAACTGTTGAATACAAATGTTCTCTCACTTCACACATGCAAATAACATTAAATATAAAGTTCTTATGATTCCTTAGGTTTTTCTGGTAATATGGTTCCAATTCTTACAGCTTCTTCCTGACATTAGGCTGGTAATAAGATAATTATTGGTCCCCATAAACTTACCATGGTTTTGTTAAGTTTTATTATGAAAATTTTACTGACAGGGAATTAACTAATTTATCCACTCATGGGATACATTACAATAATTATTTAAAATTATACTTCTAACTTTTACTAAAAAAACATTTTATAAAAATTTAAACTTAAATTAAGATAGATTAAAGATAAAACAAAACAAGACTAAAAAACTAAACTGTCTAGACTGATTGGACACTTATATTTATATCTTTCTTATCCAGTAATTTCATTGGTTAATCTAAGTTATTCTTAGACATTAATTTACATATCTACTACTTTTCTGACTACAAAATAATTTACTAAATAATATGACTAATTAAATTTTATATTATATAAAATTTATTTAATATTTTATAATATAAAATACCTTTATTTAAACATTAAAATATTTTTAATAACTTAAATATTAATTTTAATATAAAAAATATTATTTATACAATACAATAAAATTAATTGCTACTTTTTTAAAAAAAATTACAAATATTAATTTTTGCAACATTTTAATGTTTCAGTTTTATCAACCAGGAACTAAAAATTAATATTTCTGCCTAACACATGTAATCTCAAGGACAAATCCACACACTTTAAAGACATATGCCACTACTTTAGATCATTCTAGAATAATTTAACATTTAAAACAATAGCTTAAATAAATAAAATTATTTAAAAATATTAGAAATATTATATAATATTAAATATTGTAATTAGGCTACTGTTTTAACATTATATTCTTTAAATATAATAAACATTAAATAATTTTATCTTTCACATAATACAGTATATTTCAATTTTATCATTAAAATATATTAATGCAACTTTAAAATACTTTAAGTAGCTTTATAAACTCCCTACCTAACAAGTTTAACTCTTTCACTGTTGACGTGGCCATAATGAATATTTAAAAAATTATGTTAAGCCACAAATTTTATCATGAATTAAGTTTATACTACTAAAAAATGACATAATATATATTTTTTGAAACATAAAACATCAAATACTGTAATTAAGTTGAAAAAATATAGTTATTGATATTCAAAGTAATAAAAAATAGAATAAAAGTTAATATTTTTAATAATTATTTTCATATTATTTTATAAATTCAAAATTATCATGCACACAACTTAAAACTATTGTTTTGTTAGCAGGTTAGTTGGATTCATCATAAAATTTCTAAAAAAATTGGTAGATAATAACACTCACCTAAGGTAATCCATCACTTAAAAACTTCATAGAATATAGACATTAGTACCTTTCATTTTTCTCAGTAGTCCTTCAAAATGCATTTCCATACAGGGGTTTGAAATGTATAAGACATCCCTAATAACATCCTTTATAACAAGTAGTTAATAATGATCAATAATTAGTATAATTTGAATATTATAATAAAGAACTTCAATACAGTTTGTAATTTATTAAAAAGTACTACTAAAATAGTCACTATATACAAATAAAATAATAAAATAAAAAGTGAATGAAATACTAAATTCATTATAAAGTTAAGCTTAAAGTACATAAGTTTGTAGTTTATATATATGGTCAAAATCATTACTTTTAGTATTTGCATATTTTTTACTATTAAAATGTAGATAAGAAATTATAGCAAAATCTAAATCAGGTCATTATATTTCCAAAATATGCTCATCTTTGTCTCATATCAATTAATTCAAATACTCGACCAAAATTCACATCATATCAAAAAATGCAAATAATTCGCAATATAAATGTACACAATCACAAGCTATATTTTTTATGTTAGTTTCAATAGTAATTTTTTAATATATTTTTTATCAAATATATATATATGAATAAAATAATAATTTAAAAATGTGCAGCTTTGAAATTTATATTTCAATAGTCTATAATTGGCCTAAGTTTATATACTGTCAAAATTGTTACTTTTAGCATTTTAATGATTTTTATTATTATTAAAATGCAGACAAAAAATTATAGAAAAATCTAAATCAGGTCATTATATTTCCAAAATATATATATTTTTGTCTCATATCAATTAACTCAAATACTCGATCCAAGCTCACATCATAGAAAAAAATACAGATAAACACGATCTTTTTTTTAAATACTAGTTTCAATAGTAATTTTTTCATATATTTTTTATTAAATATATATAAAAAAAAAAATTAAAAAATATATAATAAAATAATAATTAAAAAACATATAATAAAATAATAATTAAAAAAATATAGAAAAATAAAAATACTTATCATTAGGCCCCCATAACATTGTCTTCAAAATACAACAGAAAAAGTAAAACTTTTTACGATATATTTTTTACACTGAAATGTTCTCCAGTAACTATCAAAAAAATGAGAGAAAGACAAAAAAATTCAATCTATTTGATCACAAAAATTATCATAAAATTTTTATTTTTTATTGTAAAAAAAAAATAAAATTTACCTTTCTGGAAAGTACAGTTTACAAAGATGGAAATGAAGATGTAAAAAAAGCATGCATAGTCTGTGTAGATTTCCATTAATCTTAACCTCAACCTGGATGTTTATAATTTGAAATTTCTTGTGCACTTTAAGTGCTCATAATAACGAATAAGCTAAGCTTATTTTACTCACAAAAATAAATACAAAGTATTATGAACTGATAAAAATTTAAAATTTTTTAAACTAGCTACTATCTTTAAATTCTACTTAAAATGATTGTGGCAGATGGCATGGTCACAATATATATAAAGACTAACTAAAGAAAATGTATACAAAAAAATACAATTCAAATAAAATTACTTATATGTAAAATTACTTTTATATTTCAATCAGATTACTGATTAAAATACAAAAGTAGTTTTACGTTCAAGTAATTTTGTTTGTGTGTGTATATTTATATATATATCAGTATGCACGCATGTATATGAATATATATATATATATAAAGATTTAAATATATTTTCAAGTGTTTAGATTTTCTTTTTTCCATTTTTGAACAGAATCAATGTTTCTAATTTGAATATCATACATTATCACATGTTATATCTCTTCAAGTGTTTCCTATTATAATTTAAAATATGATATAGTGATTAGAAAGTAGTCAGTTTTTCTATATGCATCATATTTAATTTTTTACATATATTTGTAGTTTAACTAATTTTATTACATGTAGAATGAAAAAACAGTACTAGTCTTTGACAATTGCTTTAAATATGCACATATAAAAAATAAATGGAACTTTTTATGTGAATAGGTCTACTTATATACTATATATAAAACATATAAAAAGGCTTTTTATTGCAGAGATAACATCTCTATCTTCTCTACTTATGACTTAGATTGAAATCCTAGTTAAATAAAATGTAAAAAAAAAAACCCTCTAAATCGGATTAAAATCAAACAAATTTTAGTCAGACTGTTTTTTTTTTTTTTACAAATAAATGCCAAAGTCAACTCAGTTAATTGTCCAATGTTGGTTGGTAAATGATATCTATCTTTTTCAACAAGAGAATAAAATAAAGAGAAAAAATGCTCAAATCCTCATTACTCAATAGTTAGCAATCCTGGTGAATAATATCTTATTCTTCACTGTACCTCTATGAGAGGCTTCACTGTATGTTTTAGTGAAGTAGTAAAGTATCAACTCAAATGTAAAGATTCCAGCATCTGAATAGCGTAAGATAATAAAAAAAAACTCACTAACTCAATGGAACTTATTAAATGCTTAATCTGCAACTAAAATGATTGACTGTCACATGATTTCTCCAGTAATTAATCATGTGAATATATATTTTTATAGGGGATGTTGGTGATGCTTTTCATCCACAGTGAATTCTTTAAAACCATTTATCTATATATTTAAATTTTTACAATTTACTGATTTTATAGAACTAAATAAAAGCTTTAAAAATATTGACTTTCTCTCTTTAAAAGAGAGAAGAAATCAATAATAAAAAATATTGCATGTACATTGCACTAAATTAAGAGAGAAAGAAAATAAGAGTTTAATACGTTAAAAAAGAAAAAAAAATTTTTTTACGGGTAAATGTTATGTGCTTTTAATTATATAAATATGCAGACGTATATATACTATTTCAAAAACATTTAGATAAATCTGTAGGTATTACACGAAAAGTATTAGATTGTAAATTTGGTTCTGATCATTATTTAAAATTAATACCGGATAATCTTTTCAATGCTAAATGCAAAAAAGCTTTTAATTATAAGCTTGCTGTACTGATAATTATTAAATTTCAGATTATAAATTATGATTACCATCATTCATAAATTTATTGCTTAGGAGATTATAAAAGATTAAGTGCAGGAAGTGCTAGAACTGGAACTATATTCTATGAATTTTAAGCTCCACAGACTATCAATCCAATACTACACCGTATCAAAAAGACATCATCATCATTCCACTGTAATTATCTAATGAAAGTCCCCTTGCAAATCAAAAATCTCTTTTAATACTTTTTGACAAATTATTTATTATAAGTCTTTTTTTTCCACAGTGATCCAACAAACTTCTTTCTTTAATCATCCTACATTAATCTCATAAAATAATTGAACTGAATGGAGACTCAGTTATGAGTCACATGACACTTGAACATCAGAGGTTGAACTCTGATCCAGGATCTTTAGCTATCGATTTCATCAGTTTATCAATGAAAATGAACAATATTCATTTTAAAATATTAGATTTATTTGGTGGAAGTAAATATTATATAAAAAGTAATTAAAATTATTATTATACAATAATCTTAATAATTAAAATTTTCATAGATGCCATTATTCTTTAATGTCTAAATAATGTAAAAAATTACACATACAGTTACAATATTGAATTAATCTCAACTTCTGACAATAAATAATTTTCATTTTTCTTTTGCTGGTATCTCAAAATATATTCCAGTGACAGTTTTCTTTTTTTGGATGAATATTCAATTAGCAAATATATATCCCTAGACTAAATGGTGTGTTTTTCTAAAGTAATGGAGTGACCAATTTAAAAGCTTTTAGATCAAGCTTGATTTATCATTTTCTGTACTTAAATAACACATGACTTTCAGAATAAGTAATGTTTGATTTTTTTTCCTAGGTTAAACTATTGTTATATACACCACATTGCTTTATTAACTTCTTACATTAACATAAATGCTTTGTGTACAAAACAAAAATAATCAAAATTATTATACATGATAAAATATTACATCATTTATCACATGACCAGTTTTTTTATTGTTGTTTTATTAACATACTTTTTTACTATCTTTATGCCGCTTACCATAAGCTTTAAAAAGCTATGATAGTTTCAAGATAACAATGCTTAATAAATCACTATCCTGTGCTTTCTTATTCAAAATCCCCAGACCAGTTTCAAGCTTATGTATTTCATCAATGAGCAGCTTTGGATCTCAGAACAATGCAACTGAACTTTCAAGATCTAATGCACTCCCCCCCCCTCCAGCTCCTATCATTTAATACTATCAAATTACTAGCTCAAACTGAAAAATATATGTTTTCTGTCTGTGTCAACTTGCTTGTGCAGACATATAGAATTGGAATATGTAGAAATTGAACTGGATTCAGTTCTATATGACTATACAAACAAGTTGGCCTGGACTGAAAACATTTATATGCTGTTCAATTTGGTTTAATGGCTTGATAATATAACATAGAGATAAATGATAAGAGCTGGAGGGAAAGTGCATTATGTCCTAAAATTCCAGTTGTTCGGTTCCAATATTCTAAGCTTCTTACTGACGAAAGCCATAACTTGAAATTAGTCTAGGACTTTTGGATAGGAAAGTACAGGATAAAAATGTATTAAGTGCTGCTTTTTGGCAAGTATCATTGTTTTCTAATGCTTACTGTAAGTAGATTAAAGAAAGTGAAAAAGTACATTACTAAATCAAAATTATTATTTCATACAAGCAATATTTATATCAATGCAAGAAATTTAATGGTGCTAAATTTGTATTATGTTGCATTGTTGAAAAACTTTTGATTGACAATGTAGATAAAGGTTTTTTTTTTTTTTTGCACTATTTTTAAAATTGTTGCTGATGAGACTCCATCTGTTTTTAATACATTTTAAAGTTGGGAAGAAAATGATGAGTTTCTCTATTATTAAATTTCAGTCTTATCCAAATATGAATTTTCAATATTTTTGAAGAATTAAATATGTTGAAATTATAATGCAAATACTGTAGCTATTAATGGGGGATTTAAACTTGAGCAATGAATATTCTTATTAATTAGTATTTATTGTTGTGCTTCTCAAATTTTCTTATACATAAAATACAGCAAGTTAAATACTGTTATTTAATAAAGTGATTATTGTAGATATACAGATTATCCATTATTTATAAATCACTGGATTTCTCTTTGATAATTTGGCATTAAAACATTGAAGATTTGATGCACGTTTTTTTATTAACTGTGGAATTTCTTACTAATATATGGTTATAATATAAATGACTTTCTTAGTATTTTTATTTTTGTAATCCCCCCCCTCATCCCCCCTTCCCACTCCCTTGCTCCCTCCCTCTCTTTTAAAATTAGAGGAATTTAAAATTTATTATGAAGAAGACACCGGTACCAGGTCATGAATAAGTTAAACTTCAATTCAATTTCTGAAAATCTGGTGAGCCAATAAAAATATTATTTTTTATCCTGAATAATTTTAAATTAAAGCTTAGAATACATCTTTCAAATATGTAAGACAGAGAGCATATCAATAGCTCAAACAAGCTCTTAATTGATAAGTGCAGTCAGAGAAAATATTTAAAATCTCTATCCAGAACATTCCTATCTCTAGACCAATTGTTTTCAAGTTTATGGTTCACCTCAGTGAAGAACTAGAATATTCAGATACTAGATCTAAAATATCAACTCAAAACCCAGCACTTAATTTATATATAATATTTAAATAGAAACTTTGAAGTTTTTGGACATGAAAATGTCTTTTACTCCAGCTATCTAACTTAAATAGCTATATGGAACTGAACCAAATTTCAAATCTACCATATATTAATAATCTCAGAATAGCCAAAGTCTTAAAGGTAAAGTTATAATAATCAAAAAAGCAAGTCGTATATAATGTGACATTACTTTTATAAGCTTGTATTTACAAAAATGTAATACAGAGAGTGTACCAATAGCTCAAACAAGCTCTTAATTGGTAAGTGCGGTCAGAGAAAATATTTAAAATCTCTATCCAGAACATTTCTATCTCCAGACCAATTGGCTATGCTGAGGCTATTAATATATGGTAGATATGAGCTATTTAAGTTAGATAGCTAGAGTAAAAGACATTTCCATGTCTGAAAACTTCAGATTTCTATTTAAATATTACATATGGGATAATTGCTGGATTTTGAGTTGATATTTTAAATCTCGTGTCTGAATATTCTAGCTCTTCACTGAGGTGAGTCATAAACTCAAATCCAATTCTTCTGGAGATAGGAATGTTCTGGATAGAGATTTTAAATATTTTCTCTGACCACACTTATCAATTAAGAGCTTGTTTGAGCTATTAGTACACTCTCTGTATTATATTTTTGTAAATACAAGCTTATAAATAAAACTAATGTCACATTATATATGACTTGCTTTTTTGATTATTTTTCAAATAGTATGTAATCACTCCCAAATATGTAATTAGAGGTAAAAAAAAAAACAATTAAATGATTCCTAGGATGCATTTAGATATGAACAATGCCTTGTAAGTTGGCTCAGTTCATAAACTACAACTATACTCCACTTACCTAATGATAAGTGTATTGATTCATTTTACAAATATTACTTTATTAGTACATATTTATAGAGAGCAATTAATGTAACATTAATGATTAATATATGTACTAATTTTTATTAATACATAAACATTTTTGATCTACATATTATTTTTCATTTTTATTCATACATGAAATCTTAATATTTTTCAAACAATACAGAACACAGAAACCCATGCTACTTGGAAGTTATTTGCATTTTTACTTTGCCAGTAACTCTGTGCTTTTGAGAGATGACTTGGTTATGTGCACAGTTGATGGAAAAAAGATTTGGAATATGAATAAAAAAAAAAGTAATATGTAGATTACAATACTCATGCTTTAATATATATATATATCAAATGAAATAAATATAATAATCAAAATATTCTAGAATAAATATAAAAAAAAATCAATTATACAAACTGCAAATCCATTTTAGCCAGCTTATAGCATTTTACATCATCTTGAGTAGCAATCAATCTTTAAAAATTTTAATCTCATTAAAATCACATAGCAGTAATATTGCCAAGTGAACTTTTCACAAATTATAAATACTCACATAATTACGTTGTTTATTTAACATATTGATTGTAATATTTATAAAATATGCCTCTTTAATTTTTATATATATATATGTCAAAGCATTGACTGAGAAACTAACTCAGGCCGGCTGCTTGGAAGGCAGTTATGCTAACCGCTAGGCCACCAATGCTTGACAATTTTTTTTTCTTTAAGTCATTTTTCACATGTAAAACAAAAACACTATCGAAGCAGAAATCTCCATTACAAATCACTGCATGCTCTGTGATAGATATAAGGTATAAATCTGTTTTTATAGGGCATGCAGTGATTTGTAATGGAGATTTCTACTTTGATAGCGTTTTTGTTTTACATATGAAAAATGACTTGAAGAAAAGAAAAATTAAAGAGCCATATTTTATAAATATTACAGACAATGTGTTGAATAAACAATGTAATTCTGTAAGTATTCATAATTTATGGAAAGTTGGACATTCACATGGGAACGTTACTGTTATGTGATTTTAATGAGATTTAAATTTTAACAGTTGATTGCTACTCAAGATAGTGCAAAATACTATAAGCTGACTATAGCAAAGATTTTATTTTTATTTTATATAGGCATGTTAAATTTTTTAGTATTTATTCTAGAATATAGTATTAAAATGTATATCTCATTAAAAAAATAGTTATATAGGCATGTTAAATTTTTTAGTATTTATTCTAGAATATAGTATTAAAATGTATATCTCATTAAAAAAATAGTAATTTATAATCTTACAAATGAATTTTATTTGTTAATAGTGAAGTTGTTTAAAGCTAGCAATTATTTATAACACATGCTGATAGAGTGGTAATTTTAAATTGAAGTGATATAAGTGGTTCCACATTAAGATTTTTAACTTTTTGAAGTTATTATAGCTAAGATTTCTACTCAAAAAAATAATACTGAACAATTTGAATATAAATTATGAATGAGAGAAATCTCATGAATTTCAATGCCTCATTCAGTTACTCTTCCTGACTACTTTTGAGTTACTGAATATTGCTAAATAAATTACACAAAATTAAACAACATATTTTGTAAAATAATTTCTATTTTTAAAAACACCAACTTTGATAATATTAGAAACGGGTTGTTTTAGCTGTCTGAGCATTCAAGGGTTGGTGGCCGAGTGCTTAGCACAGCTGCCTTACAAGCAATTGTCCCGGGGTTCGCTTCCTGGCTGACGCTTTGACATATTAAAAAAAAAAATCTTTTCAACATAACTGAAAAAAAAACTGCATTTGACAAAAATTCAACAATTCAAAAAAAAAAAAAAAATCTTTGTTACCGTTTACTGTGTTCTTCTATCATAAAATGATATCATGAAATTGGAATCATCTCCTTTAATTGCAAAATAGTTTAAATTTTTTTTAAAAAGTACTTTTACTTGACATAAAAAATAATATTGATATTCTATCAAACTTTATAGTTTACATACTTAAATAAAATGGTAGAAAGCAGTGAATTTGCTACATTATTAAAAAACATCTATAATAAGACTAATACAGTTTATAAATCTGATACTAAAAATAATTTTGATAACTATAGAGTTATATCTATTCTTCCTTCAATTACTAAAACAATAAATTATATTAATAAAATAATAATTTAAAAATTATAAATAAAATAATTTTTTAAATAAAAACCAATATGAATTCACAGAAGGAAAAACAACTATATTAATAGAAAATATTACAGATAAAATTAGTAATTCATTAAATTAAAAAAAAATGTAACTGTAATATTTTTTACATCTTTATAAGGCTTTTAACAATATTGAGCATAAACAATTGATTTACAGTTTACAAAATTGTGGTTATAAGAAAATTGCTCAATTTCTTTAAAAAATATTTAAATGATAGATATGTTTTATCAAAAATATCAAATGTATTGAGTAAAGAGCAAAAACAATATTTTGGAGTTCCATCAAAACATCACATGATCACCATTTCATATAATTACAGATTCTGTTAATAACAATACTAAACTCTCCATATAGTAGTGCCACCAAGTGCAAGCCTTCTCACTGATGAAATCCACAAGCTAGAAACTAGTCTGGGGTGCCTACTCATCCAATATCCCCAGCCTAGTTTCTAGCTGTGGATTTCATCAGTGAGAAGTCTTGGATTTAAGAACACTCCACCTAGATCTTAGGACCTAATACAATCCTCCAGCAGCCATCTTTTCCCTATTTAGTTAACTATAAATCTAGAAGTCCAAGATGAAAATATCATATTATTTTCAACCCAAGCTCATGTGATGTTTTTATGGTTTCATACCTACCCTGGATAATAGTGAATGTAGTTTTTGAAAAACCAAAGACACCAAAATGTATAGATGCTGAAATGAGTTCAGATTTATATGACTATCCAAAAAAATGAGCTTGGGTTGAAAATGTTATGGTGTTTTCATTTTGGGCTCCTAGTTTTATAGTTAACCAAATAGATAAAAGGTGGCTGCTTGAGAGTTGCATTAGATCCTAAGATCTAGGTGCAGTGCTCTCAAATCCAAGGTTCATCACTGATGAAAGCCACAAACTAAAACTAGTTTGGGGATGTTAGATGAGTAGGCAGTAAACAATAATTTTATTCACAAATGTTCAAGCACTCATTGATTTTGAAGACTTGAACTTGATGGAACTACTATGTAGAGAGTTTGGTATATGGAGTTCCTCAAGGTTGTTCTATACTTAGTGCATTGCTGTTTCTGATTTTCATAAATGATCTAGGAAATATTAATATTCAAAGATCAATATTTCAATATGCAGATGATACTGTTATTATAAGTGTAAATACCAATATTGATATTACAATTAAAGAATGTCAAGAAAGTTTGAACAAAACTGTCTATTGTTGCTCTGAGAGAGAAATTTATATAGATATTAAAAAACAAAAACAAAATTTATTTAATATGTTCTCCTTAAATGAAATATAAAAATATTGATATATATCTACATTTATATGATTGTAAATATGATAATAATATAATATGTAATGATAAAAAAATGTATTAAAATATAACAAGTAAAACATATTAGATATCTTGGAATGTTTCTAGATGAAAAAATGTCTTGGAAACATCACATTAACATAGTAATTAATGAATTTAAATATTTTATAACAATAATTTACAAAATCTAAATATTTTTCTTTTTATGTAAATCTTTATTGAAATATGGAAAAACGATTTATGGTTTTGAAAACTTTTCTAATATTAATAGATTAGCATTACTGAAAAAAGAATAATTGATCTAAGAGAAGAAAATTATACCAAAAAAAATGGATACAAAATTAATATTTTATTATTCAATCCACTTCTTGATTGTATAATGATAGAGAAAAAAAATTGATAGTACTTTCAAAAAATCTTATAAATGTATCTAAGAAAAACAGATATATACTGTGGTAGTGGTGATCAACACCATCACAAGCTTTGGTCAGTGTATTCAAGAGTTAGTTGGATTATAAAATTTAAAAGTGCAAATGTAATTTAAAAACAAAAGAACGTTTGTGGGCAATGTAAATAGATATATTTTATTCATATAGGTAGTACAAATATTTGCATATTGTAACTATATATATATTTGTTCTCATTTTTTAAAATTTATAATTGAGATTAATAAAATAAGTTTTTGTATTTAATCAATAACTGGTGCTCCATGTCTTTATGCATCTCACACCATAATTAATCTGTATAAGAACTTAATTATATATGTATTTCCTATTTACCTTGACAATTAGAGTAACAGAGCTAGTATATGGAATAACCTATAAGGGAATGTTGGGTATATCTATAGATTAAGGATCTTGTCAGGCATCTTTCTATGAAAGTGGCACTTAAATCCCATGAGGCTTTATAAAATGCTTAAGTTTAGCTGAATCTGGTGGAGATGGAGATCCAAATAGAGTGATTAAGATAATATAACTAATGGCTATCAGTTTAACTCCCTTTTATAATATAATTTATAATCTAGTGCAAGTTTTGATTTAACAGACTCACATGAGACTTTACATGAGCAAGGGCTTTATCTAAGTGATTTCTATTCTCCTGATGTGGACCCTAAGAATTAGAATAAGTTACTACTAAAAAAGTAGTCGTTGTATTAGTAAAATTAGTTATTTCACTCTATCTTATCTTCTAGTTGAATGACAGAGTTTGAACTCGGTAGAGATGGGTAGGATAGTTCCCATTACAATACATAGTTTTAAAATACTGTAATAAATATGAAACTAGAGTAAGAAATCCCCATGTTTCTAAATTATTCATTAATTTATCTATTGAATTAAAAAGCTGCAACATTATAGGAAAATCAAATTAAAAAATATACCAAAAAGAGAAAAAAGGGGGAAAATTAACTTAGGATATAGAAATATATATTTGAGTATATAATATTAATATAATATTATATAATCAATATTTTTATTATATAATTAATATATTATTGAAATGTAATTTATTGTTATTATCATTAACATATTTTGTATTAGGTTTAAAATTAAAAAAAAGAAAGAAGTAAATATATAAACTATTATGAAAATTTTCTTCCACATAATAGTACAACTAGGTTTAGTAGGAGAAGAATGACATTTGCATTTGTGTAAAAATATTTTAACCTGTATTTAAATGAATGAATAAAGATAATAAATAAATAATTTAGATGTTCAAGTATTATCTAAACAATATATCAATCATGGTTAACTGTTAACAAAAACAATATGGTTTCACTTATATATTTTTAATGCAATATATTCATATAAATAGATGAGAGTATGAATTATATTTAAGAGATATTACTATGCCAGATTAGCATTAAACAATAAACTAAGTGTGAAAACTATATATGCCACATCCACATAAACAATCAAATATTTATTGTAACATATGCCAAATATACATTTTTTTTTCCAATTAAATATTTTCTGAGTTTTAATTAACTTTTACAAAAATATTATGTTTTGTTGTTTTTGTTGTCCATACTTTGTTGAGAATCTAAGCATGTTTTTTATGTATTTATTAGGTAATTTAACCTTTATAAGATACACCAACTCCAGGAAAAAATGTATATGTTGAAACTAGGCAATGTCTTAAGACCCTTTTTTTAAATTTTATTTTGGACTTTTTATTATTTTATCAAATATTTTTATTTATCCACTTCAATTCAGTGAAACTGGTTATTTTTTCATCTTATTTTCAAAACTAAACTTATTATTAAACACTATGTTTTATTTTTTTTATTTGTTGAATATCTATTAATGATAAGATAATCACTGATTTAGGAGAAATACTGAAATGCTACAATAATTTTAAAGTTTGAATGCCTGAAAAATTTTATTGATAATATTAAATTATTTTCTTATTGATGTTTTAATTGCAACCAAACATCAGAAAGTTATTTTTTTGAGTCCCTTATCATACAAACAATATATTTCTTCCTGGTACTTTAGCATCATCAATTATATACTTATCACTGGTTACCAGATGGTAGTACAATTTTAATTCACATCTTCAGATACTTTCCTGGATTTTGCCTTTATCAACAAGAACTTCAGATTTAAAGTTGAGATAATGCAGTTACTCATTTGGAATTCACTTTAATTTTTTTTTATTACGTAACTTTTAGCATAATAACTCAAGAAAAAAATAAAATATACATTTTTTTTTGTATAGTAAGCTTGGAGAGTGAGGTGACATATTGGTATAAACTTTTCTAACTAGAGAGGAAAATGCCTGAAAATAGAATAAAACTGTCGAACTTAAAATGTTCAATTACAGATCTGGTATCAGATTTATTCTATCTTGAGTTCACTTGATAGTAAAAAAAAATTAAAGATGGCTGTCATATGTATAATTATCTTAGTTACAGTTTTTAAATTCAAATCTTCAATGACAAAGGCAAAAGCCAGAACCAATATGGCAATGAGGATTAAGTTCGCACTAACATCTGATAAAACAGATAACTGAAACATATGAGAACATTGAGAATAAATTAATACTATGTTGAAATTAACATTCTTAACTAGAGGAAAAATATGTTTATTATTAGAGTGAAATGGAGGCTACCAAAGTTTATAATTTATTATCTGTTACATAAACAGTTTGATTTAAATTCAAAAGTTCGATTTTTTTTAAATTTCAAGCTAACAGCTTAATGTTTCTTAATATAATTATCAATATATTTACTGATCATATAATTTATTTAAATCAATCAATTTATTTATGTCCCAGTTTCAAAATATTTTTAACCTGTGTTATTGCACACATCTAAATATGGCATTTAAATGTAATCTTTAATATCAGAAGAGATATAAATTGATTTTAATAAATATTTTGTAAACAAAGAAAAAATAATAATAGCTATAGCTATAAAAGATATAAATCAATCTAAATTTTTACTAACTGACTAACAATTAAATCATTTATCAAGTCATAATTTTTTTTTCTGAACTGAAAATAGAGCTTATTGCATGCTACTCCATTTTCATCATTTATATATATTGACATTAATACTTTTCAGCATTAGTAAACTTAATTTATAAAAATAATTGTAATTCTACATTTCAAGACTTCATGATAAAATAATAGTATATCCACTTCTATTGCAATAGGGATTTTATTTTTTAGGTGGTCAGCTCACAGTCAATTCACTTAATCATTCAATATTGGCTAGAAAATGTATATCGAGTTAATCTTAGCTAGAAAATAAATCAAAGATTGAAAAATGCCAGTGTGTATGTATATCTTTTTTTAATTGAAAAATTGTTATATTTTCTTAATAATTTAGAAAGTAGTCACTATACGTAGCAACACATTTATTCAAATTTAACATTATATTTAAATAAATACTAAAATTTTCTGCACTTTTTGGATTTAATTAAAGAATTAGATATTCACTGCAAAGAGTAGAAAACAAGTCTGCTCTCAAGTTTCAGGCGATCTCAGTAATGCTAGAGAAAGTTCTTATATACAATAAATCCATACTTTGAGAAGTGGTCTCTACAAATTTTATACAATCATTTATCTCACAAAATATACTTTCATTTTTATGGGAAGATAAATGTCAACAATTACCTCTGGTGTACAGGATTCAGCAGTTGTAGGGTAGAACATAATTCAGCAGTTGTAGAGTTTTTACCAATTACCAAGCTGCTTCCCATACATATCTTCTTCTATAAAAAAGCAATTCATATTGTTTAAATTTCATTATAAATAAAAATACTCAATGGTATTAAAAAATTGAAATAAGTATAACTTTATTCAAGCACTGTATTATATTTATTGTTGCTGAACTTACAAAAAAGGATTTATTTTGTCATTGATATGTACTATGAAGAACCAATGGCAAAGACTTTGTTGTATTAAATAAACTTTTTATTAATACAGAAAGTTAATATGGCAATAAATGATTATTTGTCCAGATTCCATGTAAACAAGAAGAGTACAGTCAATCAATTTTACACATTTTAACACAAGACTCTTTAAACAATATAAATTATATTTATATATTGTAATATTCCTATCCAAAAAAATGGGTAAAGAAACATCAAATAAAACATGTGCTAACCTCTATTAGAAATCCACAATCAAACCCATGTGAATGTGTAATGCAGAAATGTGGACATTTGTTCAGGACCTACTTGGAGGATAAGCATAAAGGTTGGGGGTAAGGCACCCACAATGCTCAGTCAATTATATAAATTGGAGAGTAAATGAATCCACTGGATTCACACCCATCAGATTACAATTAAGACAATATATCCTAATTTTATTCCAGAAACCCAAACCTATGCTCACTGAATCACCCATTGATATTGAAAAAGGTCAAATGGAGGCATACCATAAAATGTTAAATATGAGTGAGAAATGAGGAAAAATTTAGAAAAAGTCAAATTATCAATTCAAAATAGGAGACAAAGTCTTTGTTAAAACATCACACATCAGCAACCCAAAGGAATCAATTTTCCACAAGTTCTGTGATATATATGAGAGTCCATTTACCATCATTAAATGTGCTGGCCAAAATTCATAGTGTCTAAACAAGAAAAATAGAATCAAAGGAACTTACAATGCATGAATACTGAAGCTATACTATGGAAAAGCATAATAAATTCTTTTGCAAAGTAATATAATTTTGACATTAACTCTATAATAAAATTTAAAATAAACAAAGTTTATAATGATTTTAAATCTATTGCATTATTTATCTTCAGCATATATGTAGATTTCTGTTACACACACAGCAAGGTTTACCTTATTTAATAAATAATATTACATACATGCATATACACTGATTTATTATACTTAATCATAAGTGTTGAACAAAGTATGTCATTATATATGCACACACATGATCATTACAATAATAAAGTTTAAATTTAACCTGATATATGTGAACTTGGGTATATAGCTAGAGAAAAAATACTACTGTAGAATAGAGTAGGTGAAACATACTGACAGATAGATCTGACTGTTTCATAAGTATATTTTATAAGTTTCTAATTTAAACTGCAAATAATTCATATAAATTTTTACATACATAATATGGTTTGATGATGTGGTGAGAGTGGATCTACTCATGAATTAAAGATTCCTAAATCAATTTTCATCTGCTCAAATGTCATTTTATCTCTTGAAAATCTGGATATATAATTATTTTTTTAAGGTTTAAAAAAATATCAGCTTGTGTTCTGCTTGCTCAAACATTATTAGTCACTATCTTGAAGGTTGACAAGAATATCTGGCTTTAAAACATAAAAATTCCTAGACCTATTCCTGAATGAGAAAAATGGAGCAAAATATCTCTCATTGGCTAATTAAGAGAAATTATTGTGCTCATCTATATTTTAGTGCTTAACAATGTTTGACTTGTGAAACAACTGACCATGTAATAAATCAATAATTTCTTATAAATCTTATAAATCTAATTTTGTGATTGTTAGAATCTTAGTGCATTCATGTACTTTACTATTATTACACAAATGCTTTATTTACCACCCACTTTTACAAATTACAGTTTCAATTTCCCCAGCAATCTTCTTCAGAACTTTTATGACTCCTAACTTCAATTGCTAGGAGATATAAAAGTTCTGAAGAAAATTGCTAGGGCAATCAAAACTGTAAACTGTAAAAGAGGGTGATAAATAAAGCATTTGTGTAACAGTAGTAAAGTGCATGGATGATTTAGTATTATATGGTAATCTTAGTTCAGAGGGAGATTTTACTGCACATAATTACAGAATTTAAGATTAAAAATTATATTGGTATAAATATTAAAAAAACAATTGAATGGTTTAGTGTTCAGAAATTTACAAGAAATGTGAGAAATTGGTAATGAAAGCTGGACTATGATTCATAGGTCTTGAACTCCACTCTACTACTTCAACAAACAATTTAGGTCAGTATAAATATTAATTCTGCTTTTGAGTTATGAAGAGCATTGTCATATTGGCTGTAACAGATTAAGTTAAAGATAGCCACATTTAGAAAAATAAAAAATTTACAATATCCACAAGTTACTCAAATTTTATTGAGAACTTATATATATAATTTTTAAAAAAAAAAAAAAATATTATTTCAGTTGTCAGAAATACTGTCATTACTGTTCTCACACACTATATGGTTTTGATGTTATATTGTTTCGATATTATTATAAATTAATTAGTCATTTATTATCCAGCTGTACAATTGGTAAATAAATCTTCTCAATGAAACCAGATTTCGGTATTTTACTCTTAAAAGCTAATCTTGAACATGCAGCAATCATAACAGAAGATGTTTATGACAAGAGCTGCAAAAAACAAAACAAAAACAACAACATATCATTAGAAAAGATTACTTTTACAACAGTCTTCATAAAGGTCTATTTTAGTAAATGGAATATAATCAGCCAGTTAACCTAGATCTGGAGATTAAGACAAAAAAAAATTGCAATAAGGCCACAGTAGGCAGTCCACAGTTGTTCAACAATTTAGATTCGATTGAAAGAATATTGACTGATGCTATTAATCTCTAAGGCTCATTGTGCAGCTATCTTCTCTAGTTACAGTGAGATCCAACATCCACTAAAACAATCACCACTATGATTCAACTTCAAATATTGTAAAGAATTACTTTTATTTACCACCACTGCAAGAAAAGAAGACGCTAAAATCAAATTTTCAATATATGATCTCATTAACCTAACTACTATTTACTTAAACATAATATCAGTATATTTGTACACAGCAGAGTGATTAAAACTGAAGCTAATAGCACATATGCACATGCACGCCTACAAAGAAAAAAACAGAATTTGTCCAGGCTTTACAACTTAAAAAGTTTCCAACCTAAAACGATATATAACATAAAAAAAATATATGGAACAAATCATTTAATGTTCATGCATTCAAGTAAAAAAAATTGTCATCAACAATTTTAATTAAAAATAATGGAATCGTTTATTGCAATGCATAGGAAATGCATAGGAGCTTTGAGCATTTGAAGTGACAAAGTTGACGATCGAGAGTCACCCCACTATCACAAATCTCTACAAGCAACAATTCTGTTTAATTGACCAAACCGAGTTATTTTTATTTTTCTCAGCTGGGGATCAATCCATTCATTCTATCACCGCAATAAATCACACGGGAGCAAAAAATATTGTAATTATAATAAAAAAATAAATATGAAGAAAATGGCCTAAAAAGTATCAGTTAAATAATAATTATAAGATTTCAAAGTGATCCTTTAAAATAAAATTAAATAAATGGTTTTAAAATAATTTGCATAATAAAAATTTGTATTAAATTCCGATTCTCATTAAGAATTAATCTGATACTACGTGCTATGTTCTCATTTAAATGCTTATATTTTGACAGGAATTAAATATTTATACTATATTATCTATATTTAAACTTTTAGTGCTAATAATAATACGATTGACATAAGTAATATAAACTGTCCGAATTTAAAAAGTATTAAATTTTATCTAGAAACTGACTAAAATAACAAAATATTCTACCTAGGGAAGAGTTTGTAATTAACTAGTTTAAATAATCATACATTAATAAATGGCGAAAAAAATTTGAGTCTGTTTTTAATTTAAAAAGACACCCGTGATTTTTGCTTTTCTTTTAAAAATACTCATTAGTAGTTTGAAACGTACTATTAACATTAGGAAAAAAAAGTAGGGGACCAAGAATTTGAACTGAAGCCAGAGGGATAAGTGGCTGGCGCCAGAGTTGCGGGAACAGGTTGCAAGCTTTTGGACGTCTCCTTTTTTGATTTTTTCTTCCAGCTATTAATATTATTTTGATTGCTTACAGCCATATAACATTTAACAGTAAAGACAGCTTTTTTTTTTATATGCATCATTCATGATTTTCAGTAAGTAAAATATATTTGTAGCAAAATTTTAAATATTCTCACTTGACATATATGTATGTACACACATGCTCTGTATATATTTTATATAGAATGAATGCAAAATGACTATTTTCAAAAGACTTCTCAAACACTATTTGGTATGTCCATTCTGCCACTTTAAGGATATATTTAATCATAGTAGTTAGATCAATAAAATATTAGCCATGCATGCTTTAGTATAATGGTAGAATGTCAAACGCTGAAGATAAGGTCCGTGGATTGATTCTAGTATTGATATTCCTGGCACTCTAACTTTTTATGAATCTCCCAAGCAATAATCATTTGCTTACTTTTTAATAAAATATTAGAATGATACTAATATTAGCATATAATGTAGTTAAAGTACAAATCTATAAAGCATACGGCTGATCTGATCATTATATAATTAATTAAAGTCCTGATTAGATGATAGAATTTGTAAGTCAGAGTTCAATTATGGATGAGTATGGAAAACAACCCATCAATGAAAGGACAGCAGTCTATTAAAATATAAAACCAGATTTTTTTCTTATGAGATGGGTCCAGTCTATAAAACTGCACTGACGTAAGTAAAGTCTGGTGAAGAGTTTTTTAAAAACTGTCATGAAATATTTGTTTTCTAAAGGCTAAAGTGATAGGAAATACTGTAGATCACACAGACTTTATTTTACTTTTTATCAGTTTTTATATCAATGCTGTATATATATAAGAGATTGACTCATCCTGTATGTATTACTATACAAGTTTGAACATCTTTACTAAAAATAATGTATTACATTTCATTCGAATGTCACTGTAAATTTAAATATAACAATTTCAAGTTAAAAAAATATTTTGCAAAATGGCATGGTTTTACATATTATTATCACATATACATAGAGGCAATGGCATAGCTAGAATTTTTGGCATCTTACATACATTTCAAAAAAGATCCTTTTAAATATATATATATAAAGCATAAAAGAGACTTTAACATTTAAAGCTCCTAGCATTTCCTATGCATTGCCAGTAGTTTGTTTCTTAAAAAAATATTAAAGTTATTGTTGAAAATGATTTTGATTAGTAAAACCTATCACATGATTATAGAAAACTAAGACTTAATATATATTTGTGCACATAAAAAATATCTTCCTAAATTTAAAAGTAATACCTTCATTAGATATGTATGTACATATGTCTCCAAGAGCCGTTTTCTTCATCCTATTTAAGAATTATTTAATGTAAAATTGTGTAATCAATGGATATTAGATTCGATTTTGTGAATATTACTTAAGTTCAATTTGAATCAGATGTAAAAACATCTCCATGAATTCCACAAAATGCCACCTTAATTAAAAAATCAGGAAGTAACTGAACCATTTCTCATTAAACAGAAGAGCAATCAAAAAATTTTGCACCACTCAATAAAATATGGATAGATGCACATTGGAAGCAATAAAAAGCAGCCTTCTTTTTTTCTTTTGCCACAATTGTGCCACCTAATCTTTACTGATAAAAGTCATAAGTTTGAAATTAGTTAGGGGATACTGGATAGAACAGCACTGGATAGGGATTCATTAAGTACTATCATCTGATATTTATTAGTTACTAAACTCTGCAATAGATGGAATAGCTGTTGTAAGAAAAAAAAAGAGGTATTAAAAGTAAAATACATAGAAGACAAAACAAACAAATATTTTTATTGACATCATTGAAAAAATTTAAGAGGCTGAAATGGAAATTTTGGATAAGTTACTTCAAAAGATAATAGTTCCCAAAAGATTGTAAATGACCTAGAAAAAGGCTATAGGTGAGAGAGATGGATGATGTAAAGAAATTTATTGGAATGATGGGAAGGAAAAAAAACTATAGATCAAAAATACTGGATAAAACTTGGAGGATTGATCATGGTTAAAAATGATAATGATGGAGAAAAAGAGAACTTAAATTACTTTTCTGGATAAAAAGATTAACTAAATGCTAATAACAATCCATAATTGATATACTTGTGCTTTATTTCTATATTTTATTTTATATATACATTATAAATTAAATTACTTAGTTTCTACTTTTCGATAGTTGAATATAATATAGTAATTTTTATACACCTATATTTCTTTATTACATCTTAAATGCATGTATTATAATGGTATTTGTGTGTGTTTAGAATTTTGCCTACAGGCAATTAGAGGTAGTAAGAACGAAAACTTCATGGCAAATGGTAGTTAGCTTTATATATTTCATATCTGCCTTTTTTAAATATATTTAAGTATTTAAATTCTGTATTTTAATAGATTGACAATGATTGATCAATGCAGTCCGAACATGTCAATGAAAAAAAAAAAAAAAAACAAGCATATATTACAGGTATGTTTTACCATAAAAAAAAAAAAAATTATAAAACATTAGCGCAATAAGGATATAGTAAATTTAGATAATTGTTTCGATGCTTTGTTTATATATATTAAAAGTTTTTGCTGCATTAGGCAATTAGTTTGTGAAGTAATTTAATTTATAATATTCTATATATAGTATATGTCGTAACCAAATAATTATTTTTTCAATAAAAAAATGTATAACTTTATAATTTGGTTTACCGCTATAAAATAAATTGACTCTGTCAAAATATGGTGATTTATTTTACCATTACAGACTCATGTAGTTTGCATTATATTAAAAAAAGTGAATGGATAAAATAAATAACTACGTGGACTTTATTGATATATCTTACAACAATGAAAAGTATTATTTCTTCCCCATTAATTAAAACGTGTTACATCGAATAAAATATAAATATTAATTAAGCCAAATTCTTGATAACCACATTGCTAAATATTTAGTTTTAAGTATTAAGAGGAGGGAGGGAGGGGTGCCTTACAAAAAATAATTAAATAATTACTTCGATAGAATTTAAAAAATGTAGATAGCGTGGGAAAGTTGTAAGTGATCAATGAAAACATTCCAGGTGTTTGATGAGCCTTCAGATGTTTTCGGCCCTCTAGCGGTATACTTTATCAGGTGAAAAATTATTGTAACACTTAGCATTGACTTTGTTACCTCAGTTTTAATAATAATAGTAATTTATACAACAAACATTTTAACTTCTTTGAAATATATGTAACCATCAGTGTAATATATCCTATATATATATAAAGAAAAAAATATATAAATAAATATTCAAAATATACAAAAAAAAAAAAGTACTACACTTTATAAAGGAAGCCACAGTACAAGTCAATAATCAATCCAAACATAGCTATTAGCTATTTATTGCTAAAATGAAGTGCCGAAAAACTTAGAAAAGGGAAATAATTGCACACAGAATAAATGTTAAATGGATTCAAGCTTTTCGAGTTTTTCACTTTTTTGAGGAGTGGTTGCCATAAAATAGATCGGTTAATAGTTTGAGAATTTTTGGTATAACCGACTGGATTATACTCTGGCTTTGTTAGTAAAGCGTAGTTATATAATTTGTTTAAATTGTTTAAAGCATATCAATTTTTTTTATTAATAGGATGATACATTCAAGTTTGTATATATTTTTAGATAGCAGAAAAATGTTCATGAAAATAATATTTTGGAGAAATAGCCAATCCATAGATTCTAATATCTATCAGTATTGTCCAGTATATGAATATCTAGTTATTCTTAGCTAGAAGTAAAATAAGATATAAAAAAATTAAAAACTTTCGATGATTTGTATTTTTTTTCCATATTTCGTAATCCTTGCAGATATGCTTTTCTCTGCTATAGATTAATTAAGTCTGTTGTTTTACAAAATCAAGTTCATGAAATCAACGCTGCTTGTAATCAAGTTTTCCTTTAATAATTTAGATTATAACTTTTGTTCTCCTCTCTGCTCAGTCAGGAATCAATCTTTTTTTTATTTTTATAAATCAATTGAAATTAATACTGAGCCAAACTGTTCACGGCACATTCTCAATTATTTTGTTATTAGTAACAAATATAAGCTTATATATAAAAAATTTTAAATTGACAAAGGTAATAAATTTAAAAATTGACAAAATAGGTGAATGTGCAACGAAACTGAAGCATTTTATTCATTTATAACTATTTATTTATATTGAGCAATAATAGGTCATTTATATATACAGTATATTTACTTTTGTTTTGGAGTTCTATTTCTGAAATAAATAAATAAGATTGTATTAAATAATCATCTCCATATAAATTTTAGCCTGGAATCTTTCAACTAAATTGCTAAAAGTGCAAAACCCATTAAGCAATGTCAATTTATTATAAAATTATATACAAATATATTATGTAATAAATTTAGTAAAAGAAAATATCAGTTATAACAAGAGCAAAAGCCATCTACTATAATTTTGAATAGTCAATGGACACAAGATGGTATTGTCTATACCACAAGCATCAAAGGCAGATAAATATTCAATTAAGAGCTGGTAAATTTATGCCAATATACTATCTGGCATTCATTGATTACTTCAACTTATAGTAGATGGCTCTCAGCTATAGGATGAGGATAATTGCTCTTAGAAATATATGAGTAAGCATATGAAAGGTCATGAATTTAATAAAAATCTAGTTTGATAAAATAACTTTTCTTTAGACTTCAACTTTAAACTTTTTAGTTTGATGTCAGAATCAATATTTTGTTTTTGTTCTAACATATTGTACAAAATCCTCATTTGCAAATCTCTTAGCCACAAATAATAGCAACATTTCATCTTTCCAAATCTGGATATTCTTTATATAAAGATGCATCAAAAACTAGTGAGCTAAGTTTGCTTGAATTTGACTTGATCATTTGAAATTCTCTTCAGCATACTACAAAGTCATCATCTACTTGTAAAACAAGAATAATCAATAGTATGAAGAATAAGAGTAAATTAAAAGTCATATAATGTTATTGCTAGATTTTTATTATCAACTGGGCAAAAGTAATTTGATTTCTTTCTTTTTTTTTCATCTTTTAGGAATTTATTGCATTATTTATTATTACATTGTTTTATTTAGGATGGGAACATTCATTTTTGCCCCACAATTAATGTATATTAGTCTCTTGAATCTGTGTTAACTTGAATGTATGCAGTGTTTTAACTTGGTGGCATGTCTTATTTCTCCTCTGTAATGACGTATTTTATTGGTCTATGAGAATGTACTTTGTGATAGGCTTCTTAGGCAGTTGTGGAATGTGGAATAAATTCCACATATCCTCGTATCTAGTCGTTGTAGCAAGCATTTCATCCCTTTTTTCATTTTTAATAGCTTTTTTTTTGTTACAGTGAATTGATCTTATATTCAAAAATTACTTTCATTATTTGTAATTCAAAATAATCATTAAAAGATGTGTTGAAGTTATAATGCAATCTCTATGGATTTTTTTTTTAAATTTTCATTTGCAGTTGAGCTAATATTTTAATTTATGTGATTGAGACAAACAATTTATCATAGATATAGCAGTAATATAAGCAGTCTTGAAGAGTTATAAAAACTTTTATTTAATCTATTGGAAAATCAAAATTTGACATGAAAAAAAAAATAGTTTTTTCTATAATTTAAACATTCTTACAAGAATTTGATCTCATGATGTGCAAAAATAAGATATTGTAGTGAGTAACAGTGATATAACTATTGTAAAGCAAACCAAGTCAATATCCATGGGTCCTTGATCCTTAAAGGCTATTTTGTTTTATATATACATGAAAGCATATTAAAATATATAAAAATTTATAAGAATCTTTTTGGAATTTTGCATAGAGATCCAAAATTCTAGCTATATCATTGGTGACTTCCTATATTTTTACCCATAGCTTTAAATATTTATGATTGTAATGGTCAATTTTTTATAATAGTAATCATCACTTCATATTCTTAATAAAATTAAGATAGTTTAATCATTTTTTCACATTTCTAAAGAATAATGATTAGTCTTAAGACATTATTCATATTTTGAAGAATCTGTTATTTATATCATTGTTTTGCCATTAACATTGCACTTTTATCTATTTATTTTATACATAAACATTCATCACAAACTTTCACACAAATGTAAAATGTTTTTGATATTCTTATTGAAACTGCACTTAATAAACAAGCAAGATCTGATCTGTAACTTCAATAGACTCACAACAATTAAAATAGCAGACATCATATAAGTTTTGCCATGATGTCATTAGAAGTAGTTGTTTCTGATAATAATGTCATTATAATTTTAAAACAAAGTTCTATTAGATGTTAATTATTTTTTTAATTGCAAAAATTGATAGTATTGTACAAATTTATTAATTAATATCTGGTGAGGCTTGTAAAGCATAGTCATTGCAGCATGTAAATTATTTTTATAAATTTGCTGTGAAATATCACTGCCTGCATTTCTACAGACAAAACATTAGCAAGCCAAAATAATTGTGCAAATGCTTATATGTATGTTGATAAAATATTTTTTTTGTTGCTAATCACCTTATACTATTTTAAAATTATAAATAATGTATTTCTTTTTTATAAATATTAATGACATATAGAACTTTTAGATTTAATCCATAATAGTTCAGAATTACATGTAAAAATGCTTACATAGGATTAGAAAAAAAAAAGGTTGCTGTCACAGCTATGAATTCAACTTTTTTTTCAAGTCTATTAGTAGATTAAATGAATATAATTTTTGCAACTGCTAATATATAATTGGAATAAAAATGTGTACAATTTATACCAATTAACCTAATATATATATATATATCTTGATACCCTGTCATATTAATACTAATGTAAAAAAAAAAAGTCAGAGTTTAAATATGTTTATTAAATTATTAGCACCAAGTATACTTTCAATGCTTTCACAACATATTCATGATTATTCTGCTGAAAAAACACACTTTCTGCTGCTTTGAATATTATTATTTGTAATGAACTATGCCTTTTTGATTTTCTATCATTTTGCTCTTCACACACTATTTTAACACAACTTAGGTCGAAACTATGGTCATGTTTTCTTTCGTGATTGTAAAAGACCAATGTATTAGTAGCATCAGTTTTTGTTTGTGACTTTTTATTCATTAGAGAATGTTGTGTTATTCTTATTTTAAGGTGGCCTCACCATAGTATATATATGTGTGTGTGAGCAGTCCTTCTGCTGCTTCCTACAGCATAAACCACATTGATCCAATCCAATGTTTGTTTTTATCTTTTGCATTGTTAATAAGTTTGTTTAAATTAATGGACATTCTAAATCCCACATTAAATTTATTTGAAAAAATCTGTACTATTTTATTACCTATATGTGGTAAGTTATAGCAATTCCGTTTTTTATTTCTATGACTGAAGATTTTATTTGCTATTTTTATTTTGAATTGCTGTATATATATATCCATGTATGTGTGATCTGTTGTTTTCTGCTATTAAAAACATTGAATTGTATATAGCTGATTGGACAAAAACAAGATATAACAGAATGCACATATACTGATGTATATCAAAACAAAAATAAATAAAACTTTTGATTGTGGAAATAATAGCAAAAACTGGATTGTTATAACATACTTACTACATATGAGTAGCAAAATAGTACAGATTTGCTAGGATAAATTTAATGTGGGATTTAGAATGCCCATTAATTAAACAAACTTATTAACAAAGCAAAAGATAAATAACAAAAATTGAACCGGCCCAATGTGGTTTATACTGTTGAGTGCAGCAAAAGGACTGTCTATATATATATTACAGTGAGATCAAGGCAAACCTTAAAATAAAAATAATGCAGCATTCTCTAATATATAAAAAATCATAGAAAAAATGATGCCATTAATACATTGATCTTTAACAATCCTGAAAGAAAACACGGCCATAGTTTCAATCCAAGTTTTGTTAAAATAATGTGCAAAGAATGAAACGATCAAAAGCAAAAAATCAAAGAGGCATAGTTCACTACAAAAAATGAATATGTAATGAACCAGAGAACAAATGGAATTCAAATTAACAGGAAATGGGTTTTATCAGCAGAATAACCACGAATGCACAAATATATTTGATTAGCATGATAAACAGTAATTATTCTTTACACCATTTTACAAAGTTGAGTATATTATTTTCATTTCTGAATCTGGCAATATAAAGATTGAGAAATGAAGCAGTAAGTAAACATTAAATAATTAGATGGATTGAAAAGATGGGAAGAATTTATAAATGACTTTATATGATAGTGATAAGGCTTTTATCCATATTCATTAAAAGTCCAGGAAAATAAAAATAAAATTATTTATACATGGATAAAGAAAAAGACAAAGTTATAAATAAAATGAGAATAGAAAAGCATAAAATGAATAAATGATATTTCAATGTGAAAAATATTTTGCTTTTTGTAAGGTAATTTATAATATAAATGAGTGTCCAATAGTTTTTTTCAGAAGTTTAGAGAAAAGCTTTAAAACTTTATGTACAGTAGAAGCATATCCACATGCCATTTTTATGGCCCAGGTTGAAACCTAAGACAATAAATCTTGATAAAATATTCAACAGGGGTTAGTTTTTTTTCTTTCTGTTAGCTGGTTCACAGCTGACTACATGATATTGGTCAGTAAATGGAAATCTAGATATTCTTGTCTAGATGATAAAAAAAAGATGATAAACTACTTATATCTTTAATACCAAGCAGTAAACAAGTATGATAAACATTGTCTTCTTTTTTACTGTTCCTCTTTAAGAGGCTGCTGGAAAGATTTTTTTTTTTTTACAATAGGCTATTTTACGTTTTATTGAAAAATGTGAAAATTTTAGAATAATTAACCTAATTTTGTCTGCTACCAAAATATAAATAATTAATCACTAAAACATTTGGTTTTAGGGGGGGGGGAGAGATAAAATATGTAATTGGAGCTGAATAAACTATTATTGGGAGATATGTAGATGAGGATTATGATTCAAAGATATAAAGCAAAAAGAAAAAGTTAATATTTGTTTTATTGTTCTTGAAAAGTCACTTTACAGAGAGACATGATTTTATTGAATATTTTGAAGAGAGGAAGATTTAGTTCAAAAGAAGGTGGTAACTATTATAAAATGTACATATAAAGAAGTATATTTTTAGAATAATTAAATGATTTTATTTCACAAGAAAGAAAGTGTAAGATAAAATACTTATTTATTTGTTAGTTTATTTAATATTTATTCAGATAAATTGCAAAATTATTAAGCTTATGATATAGAAAAAATAAATGTTTGTAATACCAGGTTTGCTAATAACCTCATAGTACTTATAAATAGTAAGAATTAACTTAAAAAGATGCTAAGAAAGAATAATAGAACATTTAAGGGAAAAAGTGAAAGAAATGCAATTAAAAATAAAGTAATAACTAAAGCAAATGAAGCTTGTAGAGTCCATTAATGTTTGTCAGAAGATTTGTGATAATGGTATTTTACCCGTAGTTATATTTTGGACTATTGTTATTATATAAATGAAAATGTTTTTAGACAAATTCAAATTTTATTTTTCCTTTGTAAAATACATTCAATTGTTAATAATAACATACAGTTTGTAAATGACACAATATTTGAAGCTATATTTTTCTCTTTGCTTCATCAAATATTGCTGGCCTGACTAGTGATAGTCTAATTTAGAAATTCAGTAACACTTAAAATAGCATAGTAGATTAGAATAACATTTTATAACTTCAGTATCTACAAATTTAAAGGTCTTTGATTCAATGCCCATGCTAGACTATCATTAGTCAGGGTCAACAATGTCTAAAGAAAAGAGGAGAATAATGTCACTTGAATATTGCATTTTAATTTAAAAAAAAAAAAACAGTTAACAATTTAATTAACTAAAAGCAAATTAATGGTTTTGAGTAATTTAAATAACTTTAAAAATAGAGAGTTGCCATGGCTAAGAAAATAGCTTAGAAGTGCAGTAAAATTTACATTTAAGAAAGAGTTGTCAAATATTTTACATTATATCATTAGTTTCTGTATATGTTCAACTTCTGCATTAAGAGTCATTTATAGTAATCATGAATAATTACTGGACATTAGTTGATAGTGTAGTATCCAAATCTTCTGACTAGTTTCTGGCAATTGGCCTTCTTCAGGTGAAAAGCACTGAATTTATATCTATATATACAGCAATGATTATTATTATTATTTTTTTTTAATGTTAACTAAACTTATAACATAAAATTCAAGTCCCTAAAATGTTAAACTCTAACTAATTTTCTTGTATTATTGTAATTTTGAAAACAGACTAATGATCATATTAGTGGCCTTAGTTGTGTAATAATTGTAAAGATGAATATACAAAACAAATGTTGCCTTTATTTTCTCTGATTATTTTAAACACTATGTACAAGACCAATAATTCACTGTATTATTATAACTAATTTTGTTTCTTCTTGTTTCTGAGTAATATTCCATTAATCTACATAGTGTTTTTCTTCAATCTCTTATCTATAATAAATCTCAAAATAAATTTCCAATATTGATTTCTTCATAGTGAAGTACATATCTTACTATTTATTTTCATTTTTTCTTTTAATTTTTTTACAACTGTCACAAAGCTCATCTTACAATTCATACAATCACTTATAGGTAGACAAATAAAATGTCACTACTGAATATCAGTATTCCATAGTGGCAAGGGAGTATATATATTATTGGGTCTTTTATTTGCTGATGATGTCTTCTTGTGCACAGAAAAAAGAGAAGATATGGAAGTTATGCTAAAGCCATGCACAAGGGTGGATAAAGAGATGGGGATTAAATTTAGTGAAGAAAAATCAAAAGTAATGATGATTAATACTGGAGAAAGAGAAAACAAAGAATTTTTATTGGGGGATATAAAGTTAAGTGTAGTGAATAGGTATAACTATTTGGGAATCATCTTAAGTAATCAGAAAAATTTATTGGATGAATGAAAGAAAAAATTGATAAATGAAGCAAAGAAAAGAAAGGGATTGATAAAGAAATTAACAGTGTTTTCATATAAGAAATATGATGTTGCTAGAATTGTATGGAAAGAAGTGGCAGCAGCATGGCTAACATATGGTAATGATGCATTATGTGTTAGTAAAAAAGTGTTAGATTACTTACAAAAAGTACAAAGAGAAGTAGGAAGAGATACATTAGATGCAGATGTGTGGACAGTAAAGAAAGCAATTCAAGGAGAAAAGGAATACACAAGATGCAAAAAGAAAAATGTAAATATTCAGTGGATTGTAATTTATGGATAGTAAGAGAATAGCCAAAATAGTATTTATTTGCATTACGAGTAAAGGATAGGCAACAAGATGGGTTAGAACCGTAGTATGGTATGGAGAAGATACTTATACAAAAGGTTGGATGATTGTGTTAGGAGAATTGTTGTGTGTTATAGTGGCAAGGAATGGAATAGAATAATAGATGCATTAATAAAGAATGGGGAGTTGGAGAGATGGAGAACTAGTATGGAGAGTAAAAAAAGTTTAAATATATATAAAAGTAAACAGAATATTGGTGTGAGTTAATTTACGATAATAACAAAGAAAGTAGTTTACAGTTTAAGGCTCAAACAGGATCTTTAGCAACAGGGGAATATACACATAAATGGAAAAATGTGGGTGATTTAGTCTGCAAGTTAAGAAAGAAAGGCAAAGAAAATATTAGGCATATATTAATTGAAAGTAAATGCCTGAAAGCAGAAAGGATACATATAATGAAGGTGTGAAAGAATAAATATAAACAAAGTGATTATATAAAAAGTGGGTTCTTTTATGCTGGGTTTGGGAAAAGATAAGGGGGGTTTAGATATAAAGGCACTGTGGAAATAGGATGAAGCAGGGTAGAGAAGAATATGGGAAAAACATGGCAGGAAATGGAAAGAAAAGGTAAAGTGACTAACAGGTTTCTCTGCACTTAGTGGCTGAGAGATTCCAGATTCCAAAAAAGAGAAAAGTCTTAGTGCATTGCATTGCATAGACCAGTGATTTTTTGTACTTTATGTATTTAGTTACCAACTTAGCTTTGGATAATATCTCTACAGTCTTTGAAACATGAGGCCAAAATTACTGTAATATATATATATATATTCTAATATTTTCACGGATGAATGATGATTTTATATTATTATTATTTTTGGCTACACAGAATATCCCGAAAATAATATGAAAAATCATATGTATATATAGAATTCACACATAATATACACTAGTACAGGAACAGTGAAGGAGGATTCAGAAGATAAATTATTGAAAAAGATCAATTTAATCAATGGTTACTTTTTTAAAACAAGTTTTGATTGAAACATCCATGACTATCATGAATCTGTATATTTAAAAGTAATCAAATAATTTGACGCTCAAGATATTATGTGATGATTGAACACTCAAGTGACAGTTTAACCTTTGATAAAGATACCTTTAACTCTTGAGTTCATCACTCTTACTAATGTGCTAAATCTTCCAGAACATTCTGTATCCAAAAAAAATTTAAAATAATACCATGCTTATTACTTTGATTTGGATCAAAAAGAGATGCACTAATCTATCTAGCAAGTGGTCTGGTCTTACTATCTGTCATGAAAGAGTGCCACTAGAAATAAATTAATGATTGAATTGCATTAAACAATTGTGACTACACATATTTTATGATTCAATAAGTTTATTCAGAAATTTCATTATCATAGATCATATTATACATATTAATGTTTATAGATATGATGAGCTATGTTATTTTTTTAAAGAATAATGAAATATTAATTTAGCATGATATATATATATATATCTTTTTAACAATTTTTTTTTTAGCAAAAATGGAAAAAATATGTAAGCATTTAAAAATGATGAAATAGCTTCTTAAATAATTAGTCATTTATTTCATTTTGCTTCTAGAGTTGTGTATTGATTGGGAAATGATGTTAGTCAAAATTAAACGATTTTGTAGTGAGAGTTAAAAATAAGAAAGAATAATTGCGAGAAATAGATTAATAAAATTCAATTTGAATATTGTATTTCATATATCATTTGATGTTTTCCTTTTGATATCTTTTATTAATGTTGTTTTATTAAATTTAAGGAAATTAAATTTTCCAGACTTTTAAATCCATAGAAATCCTCCCATCTAAGCATAGTATTTTTTTTTTTTAGGGAGATGCAAATAATTTTTTTTTTATTAAACGCAACAACTGGAATTTATCAGAAAATTTGAATGTTTAAAGTTATAGTGTATTTTACTGTTGATAAGTTATCTGACTCAAAAATATATCTTTATAAATAAATATTATGAGACGTATATTCAAACACACACATTCATCTAATGTCAATAGTGTAGCAAACCATTCTGTAATATTCATAAGAGCAAACTGATGGAGCATATTTGAGTAGCTACAACTATTTTGTAAGTATTGGAACATGATTTATTTCTTAACATTTAATTATAATAAGTTCTCACAGCAAATTTTTCAAATCTTATTTGCTGCATTATTTTGGTTATATAAGTTGCTTTGGTTATATGCGCAATGCATGCAGCTTTAACAAAATGATTACATGACTTGAAGTTGTATTTAAACAGGTGTTAAAGTTAGAATTAAAGTTTTATACTGATCTATTAATGGTTAGGTGATGAAATGAAATAAGTAATTAGGCAAAACACCTTAATATTAATTATATCAGAGATTTAAATGAATGCAAACTACATTATTTCCCAAGTAATTATAGGCTTATAATTTAAGTCAGGGATTCAGTTTGAATTATATAAAAAAAAAAAACTATGAAGTAACAACATAGTGAGTTTTTTGATTTAAAATAGAAATTTTGGAATATATATAAAACAACAAAGTATTTATATCAATAATACAAACAAAAAAACAATCTTATTGGATGTTAAATAAATAAGTTAATGCTATTTGAAATAGCAATTGATGTTTGTAAATATTTTTAAAAAATCTGTTTTAATAATTTTTTATCATTATTATAAATCTTTAATGGTTATGTTGATAATTTTAATTTACTGCAACAAATTTATATGCTATCACAGGCATTAGAAGTGAATAGAAACTAGTCCATATACCGATAAAGATGTGTGATCGAATGCATCGAGCTGTTAACATGGGCCTAGAGATTCAGTTGCTTAATACCTCTAATTTACCTGAAGAATGAAGGTTGTTTGTGAAATGCATGTATATTGTGAAAAAGTGCTCTGAATTTCTATGTTGAAAGTAGGTTACAATATAGTGAAATTAAGATAAGAGAACCATTGATAAAAACCAAAACAATTTGAAAATCTATACCTATAGTGCAATGATTATTAATCTTTCCACAAGTTGTTAAAAGTGGATAGAAAGCGTCCCCTATTTTGCATGAAAGTAAGGTATCAAACTATCAACACAGACATGGAAATTCAGGTACTTGGCATTTTTTAGCTTATCTAAAGAGGAAGGATGGTTATAAAATATGTGTATAGTGAGAGATGGTGATCTGTATTTCTATACTGGTAAATTATTGCAATATAGCAGAGGTGGTATGATAATGGAATTGATAAAAATTGAAAAAAAAAACCAGTGCAATGATCATTCACCTTTTTACAAAGAAATAAAAGGGTATAGAAACCAGTCATTGTCATGAATAAAAGTAGTGTGATGAAAAGTATCAAGCTGTTAAAAATAGCACAGACATTTAGGTGTTTGACCTAAAAAATGAAAATTGTTTGCAAAATGCATGCATAATGATAAAAAAAATGGTTTGAGTTTTTATGCTGATGGTGAAACATAAAATTGAAATGAGAAAGCCATTGATTAAATCAAAAAAATTTAAAGGTAATGTAAAATGTGCATATCATTAGACTTAAATTTAATATATAATTACTGGATATGATTTTCAGATATTTTGTCTACTTTCAGCACAAAGTTTTAGCAGGTAAAGGTGGTTATGTGATCAAACAAGGATTAAAGCCTAACATTAGTGATGCACCATGAGATGTGATAACCTTTCCCCCCTTATTAACGGTTATGATTTCATTGTTGGTTTTTTTATAGCATATTTTTCAGCATGATAAGTTGCTGCAAACTTTGAAAGATAAGTATCCATTCCAAGTAATTTTGATGTGAATTAAGATGTATATTTAAATATATAACAAGTGCAAACTATAATAAGTAGTTCTCATGTGAGAAAAGATGATGGTAATGAACTATAAATGGCAATGAATGTACAGACTACTGCATAAAAATGTATAACAAATGAATAATAGAGATTGTATATTTTATAGGACAAAATTCTAGTTTTATAAGTCTAGGTTTGCTTTTGGTACAAAGTATCATATTTTGCAAGTAACTATGATAACTCCATCATTGAAATATAATAGATTAAAAAAAATGTGGCTTAAATATAAACTAAGCTATTCCTCTCTAGGAATCAGGTTATATATTAAAATTTGAATATGAAGTCAGTGAATGCTACTGGTCTGTTAATTGATAACTTATTTTTGAACTGGTAATATATCACATCTCCTTAATTTTTATTTTTTCTACCATTTCTTTCCTGACATATTAGTTTTTTTTTATTTTTATGAATTGAATCAGTGATCTGTCTTTCTTTTACGATTTAAAAAACAATAGAAGTATATGATGAATTATTATCAGATACAAATTCATTCATTTCACTGTACTAAATTGAAGAGCAAGGAGAATTGTCATATTCAATGGTATAAATTATTTGTGGAATCTATAGAACATTATGTATATTGACGAGTCTATTTAAATTATTAAATAATGAGAAATTCATATTCAAATTATTTGTGCAAACATTGTGAATTTTTTTTTAAAGCTTAAAGAAATACACAGCATGAAAATTCAATGTTTGCCATTATGTTCATGGGAGTTGTTCTATTTAATATCATTAAATTTATTTAAGTATTTACACAACAAATTTCTTTGCATTATACTTTTTGTAAGTCTTCAATGTATAATTCCATATATATATTCTTTTTTATACTTCATAATCACTGTACAGACTTACACACATCTGCAATTATATAATGTAATATATACTCAGACTTTCACATGACCCTCAACTCTCCATGCCATCTCATATTGCTGATCCACCTGATCACACACATGTTGAAAAGATAAATAATCACCTTATTTGCAAATCATAATATCTTTTGAACTCCTGGAGTGGGAATGAATATAACCTCAAATATTAATGGTTTAATGTTATTCATATTATAATCAAAATAATCTCTCCATTAAATCCAAGAATTTTAAGACCTTTTATTTATTTTATATTATGTTATGTGAGCACATTATTTTCAAACAAGTCTAATGGATTGCATCATATAGGAGAACATTTTTTGTGTTTTTATTTGAAGCTGTTAACTGGGTGCATCAGTACTTAACGTTATCTCAATAGTGGTTAAAGTTTATAAAGAGAGTTCGATTTTGTGTTATATAAATATATAACCTAATTTGGATGATTATAAAACGTAAAGACAGATATATGTATAATATAACGAGAGAGGGTTTTATAATATTCTAAAATGCTAGTTATATGAATGATGGAAATTAATATGGCACAATTAGTGAATTATATATATAATAAAGAATATAAATAAGGATAATCTCATCTTGTTAAATGCACTTCGAATAAACAATCTATTTCAACATTGATAGATATATTCATTTTAAGCATTAAAAAAAAATGTATCTTCCAAGTTATATGTATATGCACATACACACACATATATGTAATGTGATACATATTATTGAAAAAATCTGTGCACTCACACGAGAGATTTATCTAATCTGGATATTTAATTGAATAGGTTTCATGTTGAAACTTGTTAGAATACTTGAAGATAATTTTTTATTATACAATGCTCATTTCCTCTTTTTTTAATTCCTACAAATAAGGTTCTATTTTTAAAATTCAGATGGCTAATAGATTTATTAAAAACCATCTGTAATAAATATAGAAGTTATTTGCTACATTTAAAAAGATTAATTTAATGACTACAAATACTGTGGTTAACTTTTTTAAAACAACTTTTGGTTAAAAACACCCACAAGACTTGACAACAATCTGAATCTGTAAAAAAAATTGATGAAATTAAAAAAAATAGTTTTTAATTATTATTCAGTTTTTGGGACAAAGAGAGATGGGAAACCTTGAGTCAAAGGTCTCGCTGTCTCTTCATAGTAAAGAGCAACAGTCAAACAGTAAAATTGACTGTCAATGTGTGTCAAACAACAACAATATATGGATAATTTTATAAGCCAACTATAGTTAGTCTATATAGAAGATTTATCTTAGACTACACCACAGTATATCAGCACGTTAGAAATTCTTACAGTTTTCTCAAGAAGAAAATGTAGCTATCCAGCTCTTTATTCTTTATGTATATTATTAGCAAAAACAAAAAAGGTGGATGCAAGCATTTAAAAAAAGTAAAGCAGGGTTTGAGATAATTGAATATTGACAACATACATATATTTTTTCTATTTTTTTTTTTTTTAAATTTTCATCAATGCATCTTTCATTTCAGCTCCGCCATATTACAATTATCAACACAGAATATATATATGATCAGAATTTATGTTTGATGACAAGTCCGCATTGAGATAGAAATATAAAATTATAATTAAAAAAGTAAACGAATAAAATTCAATGTGCTTGTTTAGTAATTTGAAAATTTAATTTTTTTAAATTATATGTTTCAAAGGTTACTTTATTCATTCTTTAAAAAAAAAAAACATTGGTTATACTCATTTACTTTTTTTAAAAATTTTTACAACATTAATTAAATCATAGACACTAGATACAACAAATCAATCCCCAAAAACGAGATATTATTATTGAGGCAAGTGTGTCATGCTATAGCTTTGAAAATTGAGAGTCTCAGCCAGGTTTCTCTATATACCTTATATTTGGAAATGGTTCTAACTCTTTCTCTTATTGTTTCTAGCTTATTTCTAAAAGCAATTTGTGTTCTTCTTGAATTGTTTTCATAGACACATATGCATCTTGTGCACCATATAACATAGAGAACAAAGGTATTAGCATGTACATTAAAAAAAACAACTTTATCAAATTCCTTAAACATATATCCAATATTTATATTTTTATTCTTAAATATGACTAGTATTTCCACCCTGATCTGGTTAAAGCTGGGAGATAAAAAATAAATGTGAGATTGGATTGAGCTCCCTTTTACAAACACCACAGCAATCATCTATTGATTGAATCTGTCTTTTTTATTTGTAAAAAAATTTGGTAGGTAAATGTTTCTAAGTTGATCTTAACCAAAAAATCAAAGAATTTAGGCTCAAGGGACCAATATCTAAATTTGTGACATAGTTTATTTGTAAGTTCAAGTATAGACTTTTCATGAATTTTTGTGACTGGAGACAGTAATAAATATACTTCCCAATATTGATATTTATCCTTTAGGGAATATAGACAAGATTTTGTATTTCTATAACTAAGTCTCTAATAGCCTTTGAATATCCTGTAAGTGGATGTGATCTATCTGTAGGCATAATTTTAAATGCTATTTCCAGATAAGGAAACCTCTCAGTATATCTGGAGATGATATCAAGTGATTTTTTTGTATTTCAAATACTTTTATTGAATGTAGACTCAGATCATTGCTTGCCAATGGACACAGGAGCCTTCTGATTGAATTGATGAAATCCTTCTACCCCAAAAAAGTTTTCTCAGTAGTGTATGACTATGGTTAATAAATTTCTTTGTAAATTTTATTATTGGTGTATAATATATCATTCTAGTCACAATTAGCATGTTGTATAATGAAACTTTGGCATATATAGAGAGATAAGCTTTTGTTAGGGAGTTAATTATATGTTCTATTTTATTTGTTAGTTGGTTTTGAATACTTGTTCTCATTTGTATAGGATTTAAGTAAAAAGGAAAACCTAAGAAAGGTAGGGTTTTCCTTTAAAATGCTCTATAGTATTGTTTCCTGTTTAAATTTGCCATGCTCTTGATTTTTCCATATTAAACATGAGTTTGAATTTCTCAGTGTATTGTTACAAGTGGAATTTGTTTTCTGTACGATAAGAAAATTGCAATATCACCCATGTAAGCAACATACTTAATACTAGTGTTTAAGTCTGGGATATATATTCCTGTCATTTCTTTTTCAATGGCTGCTAGTAAAGAGTTTATGTATACTGAGAAGTGCACTCAATGGTGAACCTTGAGGTATAAAACAATTGGGGATGTATATTATTTTATTATATTTAAAACAACATTTTTTCAGAATTTTAAATAGTTAATGGATACATCATTTAAATATTATTTTTAGAAAGGATTTTTGTTTTAAATTTAAAGTTGATATCAAACATTTATCAGTTGTTCCATAATAAGAATTTATGCAAATGAAGTTAATGAAGGTATTATTGTTTAATAACAACAGAGTTTTTTTTTAATCCAAGACTCTGATTGAAGAATCAACCTGTTTATAGACATATTATGAGACCTGTTTTGTGATAAAAAAAAAATCCATGGTTTCACTTATAGATGATATATATATATATTGTAATGGTAAGAATTGTCCCTCCACATAACAAAATTTAGAACACAGGCAAAATACACTAAAGCTGATCGAATACGGATACTGGAATCCAAAATCCGACCAACATTCAATCCTTTCACCTCTGCTCAATGATTTAATACCCTATGGATGACATTCCTCAACTTACACAGACACTCAATTTACCCTCGGTCCGGCAGTCACCCCCGGTGGAACAAGAGACTCATAAATTAACTAGTTTATCACTGATTTGGTCAGACATATACACATATGGCTAAGTAATTAATTATAGAACTTAACAGACTGATCTACATATATATGAAATGGTGTATGTGCAATTAAATATAGAGTTGGATAAAATGAACTCACGGACAATAAAATATGGAAACGAGTTATAATTTTAAATATTATTAATTTAATAAAACAATAACAAATAATAAATCAAAACATACAAAATTATATGATGGGAACGTGAGATATAACGCTCGCAGGCGTTAGATAACTAATGAGATTAATGTTACATATCTCATTATAAGTGTTTAATAAAGTGTAGTGCGGTATTGGAGTTTATGCCTATATTAAATATGCCAAATTTCTAGCTCTTTTGTAGTCTGCTAGATCATATGGAACTTTATAGCCAAAGTTATATAACTAACTATAATAGCGCTCCTATGGCGTCTATCTATACAAAGTTAAATCGAGCATGTAATTAGGCTCAGAGATACGCAGGTTAGCGTGTTAACCTAGATTAGGATATACTCTAATGCTAGATAAGCATTTAATATAAAAGGAGAGAAAACTGGTTTATGATAGGTTTACCTATATCCTCTATGGCACATATTAAAATATTAATAAAGCAAAAAGGTGCGAATGGGTCATTATTCACGGGCTTCAGTCTCCAAAGACTCGGTTTGCCCTAAAACCGCTCAACTTGCTATGAATAGGAACATTAGTAGTTCAGGGAGTCGGATAAGCATTATGAATCATCTAGGTCCTTGTGCCCTAGTTCTAAAAGTGTGCTTGAACCCGAACTAAAGTGGATGAGTGTGGCCTCCACCAGCACGTCATCAAGAATCATGCAGCAAGCAGATAAGTGTACATTGCGTACTTTGTAAGGACACATCCGCAACTTATACATATATATAACGCAAATGCGTAAAATTATATTATCGTGCCTTAAAATTAGATAGCGTCTATTTGCATATCTATACAATCCAGTTCTCAAATTTAGTATTTTAAATATACTATTTAGGGACTAAATTAATTAGTAACCTAGTTTAATATTATCACCTGCATCTCAACATATATAAATCTAAGGAGGGCAAAGCATATTTGCGGGGTAATTACGAATAAAACATTAAAATATGCTTTGAGAATATCTCTATGGCTAGTTCCTATGATGTACGAGTTACATATATAAATAGTTATAATTCATAACTAGAATTAAGCAAACTACATAAAATAACTAGATAACTGATTATTGTAATATTAATACCCAAAACTTAATCAGTAAAATAATAATATGATCTCGAAACAGCGAGTGAGAATGAAGAATAATAATGCAATTATTTAATATTTATTATAGCGAAGATTTGAAATTATCTTCGCAGATCGATAAGCTAAAATTATATTTATAAATACTTGCAGTTTCGAGTCATTTGGCATATTAAATACATATAATATTAAAATGATAAAATCATAGAATAAATCGAATAGATTTAGAAATAGGCATAAAAAGACCGCAGAAAATTATACATTTAAAATAGATTATTAGAGTTTTACATTTTAAAAGAGAATTCAAGTTTTACAATCAGGCAAGATTTAGCATTTTACAATCAGGCAAGATTTAGCATTTAACAATCTTCTTTGTAGATTTTAGTAAAGGTGTTTGGGAAAAGGCAGATTTAATAAATAGCTAGCTTTTAAAAGAAAGAATTGAAAGTCACAGTTTATAAACAGAGCTCTGAGAGAAAATTTACCATTCATTTGTTTTCCATTGCAGTTAGCTTTTGGAGCACTTGGGATGATATTAAGTTGACACTTTTGATGATGATTTAAAGTTAATAGAGATTTTCCTATGGGCTACTTTTGCTTTGCTGGTATTCGGCATTAGGTTTTATGGGACCAAAGTTCTTCTCCATTCACTGTGAGGAGAGAGGCAGTGAACTATTGGCGTCCTACTCGATCATTTAGAAGGTAAAACCGGCATAGGTTCGGCTTACAGTTCACTTAATATATATATGATCGCTTCTTGGTAACAAAATTTTTAGTATTAAACTCTGTCCACCTGTTAATTTTTACGAGCTTGAATGTAGCTGAAAAGTCCATTTATTTATTTTAGCAAAACATATTTAATAGTTACAACCAGTAGAAAAACTCATTTATTTATTTTAGAAACACATTTTTAATTATAACAAGTAATTTAGATTTTGTTTTCCTGCGTTATTTTGTTATTAACATTTTATATTTACCAAATCAAGTCCACGCTATTTTAGGACCAATGCATGACCTACTTTAAAATCTGTTTACAAGATCAAATGTTATTTTGACAAAGTTACTTTCATAATTAGTAGAAGACTAATTTTATAACCATACGTGCAGAATAACAGGAAATATACGTATGCGATTTCAATAATACAACAATAAAATTGGCTAAATAATTTAACTAAAATATTTCTTAAACTAGAAATATTTATAAAATGAATTTCTTAAACTAGAAATATTTATAAATTGAATATATATCTGTAATATATACCAATAACATAACAATAATTTAAACTAAAATATTTCTTAAATTAGAAATATTTATAAAATGAATACATATCTGTAATCTATACATATACTATTAAATTACAGACATACCGCTCACATATATATACATGATTCTGCATATATAATAATTTAATGTTATTTAAATGGGTACTCTGAGAGGGTTTAAACCTGGCATATGGATAGATGTGTGGGTAAAATAAGTGAAACAGGCAGATGGATGAAACTGACCATTTCATATCCCCAAACTTACTTAAAAAAACAAATAAAAAATGCCTTTACTTAATCTGAATTATTAATGATCAATGATCAGATCTTGGTTTTCATCTAAACGACCAAATTTTAAAATTCCACTTCCTGTCATAACATATCTCAACATATCCCCCGCCTTGCTTAGCTACTACTCTCACACCCCCACCATAATGAAAACTTATATAAGACATCTAAATAGAAAAAAAAACATTTCCACCTAAACTAATGAGACAATACAATTTTATAAAAGAAAACTATACCTACAAAGTGCAAAAAAATGCATAAAAAAATAATTAGATGCTATTAGTGAAATCCCAGGATTGGTTAGTTTAATTTACAAGTAAAGGTAGGGGTTTGATCCATGTACTTCCTATGATTGTTTAGGTAGGATCAGGGGGTTGATTGACATCTAGCTTTAGTCTAGGAGGATGGTAAACTCCTATGACCATCATCCTATCTTTCAATGCCATCACCATCTTATCTTTTGACACCCTCTTATCATTCCACACCTTTAATTTCAATATCCTCTTGGCCTCTTGTCTAAACCTAATCTTGGTAGAGCACCAACCTTTACCTCTGTCACTACATCTGTAACCTTCTGCTGATAAAGTTTTGACTAAGAGTTGATTCCAGTCATCCCACTGTAAAACACAAGAGACCCAGTGGATGATTTGTCTGGTGGTTTCTTGTGAAACACTGTTGAGAGGTTGGCATATAAATCAGCCCAGCCAAATGGTTTCTCAATGGCATCTTTGGTTCTCCAAGGCCTACAGCAAAACAGAAGCTTTCTTAGCTCAGGAGCTCCAATCCGATATTCTCCTAGCTTTCCATCACTGCTATGGGTAAACCTATGCTCCTGTCTGAATTGTTGTATAATTTCTGAGGACTCTGGAGGTCAACCCTGCCAGCACTGAAGGTCTCTGAAATCCCTCTTGCCAAACTGCCCACCATATGGGTCCACACTGTCAACTGTTGTTATTTTATGGATGTGTGGCCTCGTTTAAACTTTACTGGATGTTTATCAGTACTATTTAGGACTTTCTCAGATCAGAGTAGCACGGCACTCCTTACAGTCAATTCTTCCAGCAGTGCCACACTCCATCTCACTGTGGGACTACTGTTACCAACCTCCAGATCAATGATATTAAAGTTTTTGGTTCCACTCAATATTCCTAGCTCAGATGGACCCTTCCCAGTTTCTTTCTCTTCCTTAACTTCTTGGTGAAGCTCTATTTGTTCTACCTTCTCACCTAGTAATCTGGCTTGAATTACTATCTCTGTCTTTTCTATTTCTTTTGTTGGAATATATTCTACTTCGGTGTTTATTTCTGAAAGCAGTTTTTCTCTTTCTTCAATCATTTCTAACTCAACTTTTAATCTTTCTGTTCCATCGCTTACAGCTTTTCTGCTCTTCTTAAAGGCTCTATAATTTCAGGTATGATGGGCACTATTTCTTCCTCACATAATGGAATTAATTTAATAGTTTCATTTCCATCACACTGTCCTTGTTCTCATTAGCAATTTCTAACCCCAATCTCTCTAAAGCACTTGGCTCGACCTTTTATTCAATGGCTCATAATTCAATCTTTTCCACTGGTATATTTATCTGTATGAATTCTCTTTTTGTAATTGGCATTATCTGTGCCTCAATCTGTTCCTCAGGTCCAGCTTCTCCTTCAGCAATTTTAAATTTCTCCTAGTTTTTCTGAAGGTGGGCTCACAATTTCTATAGTTTCCCTTATAACTTCTATTTCTTCCTTCTTAGTCTCAATTCCTGTAATATATTTTCAGGTGTAAGTTGTATAGTTTTCTTAACCTGCTCTAATTTAGCCATATACTCTGGTTCTTCTGTTTTATCCCTTTCTTCTTTCACCGTACTATCACTATCTATGGTATACTCAGCTGATTCAGTACCTTCTTTCCTTATCCTAGTCTCTATCTCTTTTTTTATTACCTCTTGCTCACATGGACCTTTCTTGGTTTCTACTATACTCTGGTATGTCTGATCCTCTGTACTCTCTTACTTGTTCAACTCCTCTCTCCGATCTACATTATCCCTCTTTTCTTTCTGATCCTTTCTATCCTTTTCTTCTCGATCCTTTCTTTCCTTTTCTTTCTGATCCACTCTTCCCTTTTCTTCCCTTTCTTTCTGATCTATCTCTGGGGTCATTAAGCCTGTTCCTTCTTTCATCTTTGGGTCAACAGCCTTTTCAGCCAGACATTTCTGCTCCTTTTTCTTTCCCCCCTCTGTACAGCTGCTTCCTTGATATATTGTTCAAAGATTCTTTCTATCTTTAAACACTGCTCTTTGTGGTTTTCTTCTATGTCAAAAATTTCTCTCCAATAAACTTCCTCTAGCTCCAATAATTCCTTTTCTCTTTTACTCTCATTAGGCAACCCATACTGGTGGCGCAATTGGTGGTATATCAAATCAGTCCAGTGTCAAGAGGCCACCCCTTCTGTTTTTATTATTAAGGACACCTCCAACATCATGATCCATGTTGCCTTGGTATATCCCTTATGTGTTATTTCTCTGAATGCTTATTATTTCATTTCCTTCTCCCATTTTTCTCCCCTCATTATCTTCCCTTTAATGTTATCATTCATTATTAAAAGTTTTCTAAATATTCTATTACTGTGGCTTATCACCACTCTCCCCTCTGGAAATGGCTTTACCTATGGTCCCATTCTCTAATAACCCCAGCCCACTCTAATTTACTAACCAACTTTCCCTATCTTCATTATATATATAGTGTCATACTTAACTTATAAAATAATTTAGTCAAATTACAATAGCTATGCCCAATATGGTTATTAAAATTTTCCTGCCTAATATTTATATGGTTCATAAACTATAATACCAGAAATTTGAAAATATAAACTATATAAAATTCATGAATCAATATTTAGTAAAATAAAATTAATTATTACCAAGTTTCTTTTTTTAATTCAACTCCTCCCATTTCTACTAAAAAAGAAAATTTTTAAAAGATTTATTATTGTGGTTAGTTTATTACTATGCAGTTATTGCTATGCCAGTTTTAACTTTATTTGAGTACCCATACAATAATATAGTTTATTGATCTTGCCCAACTCGTTTCATTGTCCGTATCCAACTCTTTAAAATATTTCCAAAAAAAAAACATTGGATTTTCTTTATTTTTATTATTATGCTTTTCTCACTCCTGATGACAACATTTATTATGAGAGACACATAGTCTTCTTGAGTACCAGTCATCAGTGAGCAAGTAAAATTAAGCGCATGCACATCATATATCAAAAAAAATTCTTTGTTTATTAGACCACTCTAATAACAATGAAGTATTTCACTTCAATAGCCCTATGTGTATATATCAACTCTGCGCCAGCAAAAGAGAACAAAAAAAATCATTTGACCTCTCCAGTATATGCCAACCAAAAAAATATTTTACATATATATAGTATGGGAGAAAAATATTTTTTATCCACATACTATTTTATAATTTTAACTTTTGACTAACGGGATTTACGATTTGACAAAGTTTGAACCAAACAAAAAAAACATTTTTATTAATACATGATTTATCCCATGTCAATATATTATAAATGTACATATACCTAGATAACAAAAGTTAGAGCATATTTAAAAAAAAAGTGGAAAATTTTCATATATATATAATTACTGACACAGAGTGTGAAGATATGGACCAACTCAGTGTATGAAATAAATTACTATTTCCCAATAAAGTATTCAAACCTGGACATAAAAATTGTACATGCCTTATGGAGTCAATCTATATAAATAATTCTACACACACATACACGCAAATTCAGTGTGTGAACTAGATCGAGGACCACATGCTTGGATATCCGGAATCGTGTTTAAAAAAAATTTATATCACATATATAAAAAAAAACTTTATATATCTTTTAAAAAAAACTCTTCTATTTTATTATTATTATTATTATTATTTTTTAAACCAAAATTATCATTTAGGTATGTGCGTGTTTACATTATAAAATCCATATTGTCACATTAAAAACTTGGAGAAAAAGAAATCAATACTTATTTTTGGAAATAAAAATGTAGCACACACATATATATATATTTATCTCCCCTTCTTATCTTTTCTTTCTGACTGCATGCATTCAATTAATGGTCATGTAAAACAATTACCAAAATCTAACATCTGGGCATTTATAATCTGAGAAAAAAAAATGTACAAATGTATATTTCTTACTTCCACATATATTCGATTCAAGGTAGTAGAAAAAAATTAACGAATCGAGCAAAAAAAAAACAATACCTATATATATATATTTTCCACTCACACGCATTCAATTTAGTGTTATGGAAATAATTAATGAACACAGAAAAAATATATATATATATATTTATTTTGGGGAAGAGAAAAAAAACTTTTAAAACTTATTTTACTTTGGAGTCAGAATTTGGAAAAATATTTTACTCAGGATATATGTGTGATTATAAAATTGAAATCTTAGAACCTGGAGAGAAAAAAAAATTATACATATATCAATCAAAGGGAGTGTGGGTATACTATCCAAAGTTTCTAATTTATGGCATCAGAATTCGGGGAAAAATTATACACACATATATGCACATCTCTTCTCTCCTCATATATTCGGTTCAGGGCTGTGGGCAATAATCAACAAGGTCTCACATATGGAAGTCCAGAACCCAGGAAGAAAAAAATTCACATACACATATATATAGCCAACATGCCTTCAGTTGTGGGCCATGGGAGTAATCGAATAGACTCACGTTTGTGTGTAGAACCCAGGGAAAAAATTTTACATATGCATTTTCCCTCTTTCGTTCAGAGATTTATTCATGGTTTGCTCAGGGGCATGTAAATAAGTAACTGCCCCATGTTGGGCACCAGAACACAGGGGAAAAAAACCCTATGTAACGGTAAGAATTGTCCCTCCATGTAACAAAATCTAGAACACAGGCAAAATACACTAAAGCTGATCGAATACCAATACTGGGATCCAGAATCCGACCAACATTCAATCCTTTCACCTCTGCTCAATGATTTAATACCCTATGAATGACATTCCTCAACTTACACAGACACTCAATTTACCCTCGGTCTGGCAGTCACCCCTGGTGGAACAAGAGACTCATAAATTAACTAGTTTATCACTGATTTGGTCAGACATATACACATATGGCTAAGTAATTAATTATAGAACTTAACAGACTGATCTACATATATATGAAATGGTGTATGTGCAATTAAATATAGAGTTGGATAAAATGAACTCACGGATAATAAAATATGGAAACGAGTTATAATTTTAAATATTATTAATTTAATAAAACAATAACAAATAATACATCGAAACATACAAAATTATATGATGGGAAAGTGAGATATTACGCCCGCAGGCGTAATATAACTAATGAGATTAATGTTACCTATCTCATTATAAGCGTTTAATAAAGTGTAGTGCAGTATTGGAGTGTATGCCTAATTTAATATGCCAAATTTCTAGCTCTTTTGTAGTCTGGTAGATCATACGGAACTTTATAGCCAAAGTTATATAACTAACTTAATAGTGCTCCTATGGCGTCTATCTATACAAAGTTAAATCGAGCATGTAATTAGGCTCAGAGATACGCAGGTTAGCGTGTTAACCTAGATTAGGATATACACTAATGCTAGATAAGCATTTAATATAAAAGGAGAGAAAACTGGTTTATGATAGGTTTACCTATATCCTCTATGGCACATATTAAAATATTAATAAAGCTCAAAGGTGCGAATGGGTCATTATTCATGGGCTTCAGTCTCCAAAGACTCGGTTTGCCCTAAAACCGCTCAACTTGCTACGAATAGGAACATTAGTAGTTCAGGGAGTCGGATAAGCATTATGAATCATCTAGGTCCTTGTGCCCTAGTTCTAAAAGTGTGCTTGAACCCGAACTAAAGTGGATGAGTGTGGCCTCCACCAGCACGTCATCAAGAATCATGCAGCAAGCAGATAAGTGTACATTGCGTACTTTGTAAGGACACATCCGCAACTTATACATATATATAACGCAAATGCGTAAAATTATATTATCATGCCTTAAAATTAGATAGCGTCTATTTGCATATCTATACAATCCAGTTCTCAAATTTAGTATTTTAAATATACTATTTAGGGACTAAATTAATTAGTAACCTAGTTTAATATTATCACCGGCATCTCAACATATATAAATTTAGGGAGGACTAAGCATATTTGCGGGGTGATTACGAATAAAACATTAAAATATGCTTTGAGAATATCTCTCTGGCTAGTTCCTATGATGTGCAAGTTACATATATAAATAGTTATAATTCATAACTAGAATTAAGCAAACTACATAAAATAACTAGATAACTGATTATTGTAATATTAATACCCAAAACTTAATCAGTAAAATAATAATATGATCTCGAAACAGCGAGTGAGAATGAAGAATAATAATTCAATTATTTAATATTTATTATAGCGAAGATTTGAAATTATCTTCACAAATCAATAAGCTAAAATTATATTTATAAATATTTGCAGTTTGGAGTCATTTGGCATATTAAATACATATAATATTAAAATGATAAAATCATAGAATAAATCGAATAGATTTAGAAATAGGCATAAAAAGACCGCAGGAAATTATACATTTAAAATAGATTATTAGAGTTTTACATTTTAAAAGAGAATTCGAGTTTTACATTTTAAAAGAGAATTCAAGTTTTACAATCAGGCAAGATTTAGCATTTTACAATCAGGCAAGATTTAGCATTTAACAATCTTCTTTGTAGATTTTCGTAAAGGTGTTTGGGAAAAGGCATATTTAATAAATAGCTAGCTTTTAAAAGAAAGAATTGAAAGTCACAGTTTATAAACAGAGCTCTGAGAGAAAATTTACCATTCATTTGTTTTCCATTGCAGTTATATTAAGTTGACATTTTTGATGATGATTTAAAGTTAATAGAGATTTTCCTACGGGCTACTTTTGCTTTGCTGGTATTCGACATTAGGTTTTATGGGACCAAAGTTCTTCTCCATTCACCGCGAGGAGAGAGGCAGTGAACTATTTGCAGTGATCTTTTCCAAAGTCCGGTAGGAAAAACCAGAAAATGAAGCTTTGTTTCACATACATTGCAATGGTCAGGTTCAAGCCCTTCTCATTGCACCTTTCAGTTTAACTACAAAACCTATCTGTGCTGGGTTCAAACCCTATTAAAATATTCATTTTATTAAAATAAACATCTAAACTGTATTATCATGGCTGGGTGCACAGCATTATATATGCACATATGAATAAATGCTGTACATACATAGGCTAATATGTGTTACAGCGAATATAGTGTTAGATCACTTATTTATAAAGTGTAAAATTTAATGTTATAATTTTTTGTTTTAGGAATGTCACTTTATTAAATTTAGTAAATATAAATTTGTATGTGGATATATGTTTCACCTTATATAATAATATATATAGAGTGGCATGATTTTTATTTTGTAAAAAAGAGCAAAAAGCTTTTAGTTTTTAATTAGTTAAAAATAAAAGCCGTAAACAAATTTGCATTAAGTCCACCACACCTGTGGTTAAATCAAAGTTTGATAATTGCTTTATCCAAATTTGTCTGCTAAATTGTATTCATTAAAATCGCTGAAGTAGCACTATTTCACACCTGGAAGAGGGTCTAAGGTGCCATGGAAACCTAAACAAAAGCATTTTGGTCAATTTGGTAAATCTTATAATTTAAAGTAATATTTTAAGAGCTAATGGGTTTTCAGGCAAAATAAATTATTTTCCAGTTAAATGCTTCGTAAGAAAAATATAAATAGGGTATATTTGAACCTTGAAGGATGGAGTCATTAATTTTGGAAGAGCATCGCCATGCTGAATCTACGTCAGATCGATCTTTGAAAGATCTAACTGGAGAAAGGTGACTGCTACTTCTAGAATCCATGGAAAAAATGATGTGCAGCTGCCAACCCACAAGAAACCATCCTGTAACAGCCACTCAAGAAGATGATGATACATGAAAGCCCATACCTGATTATCCAACAAGCAATTAATCGGTATGCCAAACCTCTAACCGCAGAGCTCTGTGTTAACAAACTGTTTCTAAATTCAAAATTTCTGCTCCAAAGTTTAGCTAGCAAACTAAAATAATTTAATTTTTAAAATTCCATAAATGTTTTATTATAAATTCCCGTTAAATGAAATAATGTATTATTTATATAACTTGCTTACCTCTTTAATATCTTAAAGTAAACTTAAATGTAAACTACTCTAAATTCTTCTCTATCACTGTGGTTGTACCCTTTAATATTTCTTCATGGTTATTTTGTTATTTATATGCCAATGCTTTGAAGCAGCGAGCATTTAAATGAAATATTTGGAGATATTATTGGAAATATCTTCCCCATAACTATTTTCTTAATAACATTATCGATGCTCGCTGATTCAAATTCCTATAATTTTAATTTAATTTTAAATGTATTGTGGACTGCTATTAAATTTTCATCTTATATTTCTAAATAGCGCAATGTACTGGTCTTAGTAATATGAAAGTATATTCAACAATTATTTGGCCATTCGATCAATATACTTTCCTCTCCCTTGTAATAAATTATATAGATTGAAAACTATAAACCAGAGTTTTATTATATTTTCTTTATCCTTCTAATGTTGCTTGATTTTATATAGTGTTTTAGAATTGGCTCATGATAGTAATACTGACCGGGCTACTGCCTCATATTTTGTAATAATTAAATGTCATACTTTTGCTTGGTGGATTAGATACATTAAATTCATATTCAAAGTTTAAAATTTTGCTGCATCTTCTCCTTAAGATGCGGCCTCAGGAAAGACCACCCCATCTTACCTCCTTTTGGGCGCACACTAGTAAGACTGGACGTAATAATTCCCAGCAGTCGTGTTAGCCACCCTGACCTTTTTAGCAGCAGGACGCTTGGTTCTAGGGTATCGGTGTTTGTCATGAAAACCCTTGACTCTAATCTATCTGCAGGGCGCTCTGTTATTGTAATTTGCTGGTGCTGTAGTGTGTCGGTAATCTCATTATAGCCAGTTCTAAGTTCCATAATTTAATTAATTATTCAGTATTTAACTGAAATTTATAACTTTGGTTTCTGGATTCAGTCCCTACCCTGAGCTGAGCTATATGCTCATACTTTATTAAATTAATAATGTCGCAATAAATATTTTGTCTAAAATATTTCTTTAAATGCTTAAATGGAATATTTAAAAGAAAAGATAGTAAATGTTTTGCCTAAGACTGGTACATCATTTTATAATAGTAGCCACCACTTTCAATAGGAATTGGCATAACTTAATTAGGCACCACTTAGTGATTTCTTTAAATATGTCAATATTAATAATTAAAGTTTTAATGAGGAGATATGCTAATCCTCACATTATAAAGCCTGCGTGCTTTTCTCACATTAAGTTATGTTTTATTTGTTTAATAAATTATGTGTTAAATTTATTCTGGTTTCACATTATTTCTCGTTCCTATTTCAACCCAATTCAGTCTTAGTTAAATATATATGTGTAATATAACTATATATGCATTAATTACAATTTCTGAAAGTTATCTTTAATTTCGTGCTGGTAGCAATTAAATTAGTTAATATAATTTTTTAAGTCCTGAGTCTCGTGTTTCTTCCTGATCTATGCTGGTCATGAAAGATGGGTATACTATGTGTAACTTCAAATGTGGTCATTCGTAAGGTCTTGAGTCGTGGAATACTGGCAAACGAGTTGAAGTGTGGTCGGATTCGGGATGTTACAATCCTGATCTGGTCGGCTTTGGTCTCTTTGTCTGAATTCTAGATGTGTAGGCCAACAAATTCTGCATCTGCCTCATTTTAAGATTTCTGTATCACAAAAAATAGTGCTGTCCTGGAGGTCATCATTCAATACAAGATCATTGGAAGCAATGTCATCAGCCAAGAAGGAAGAAAAGTATAACCAAAGAATATTGCCCTTACCATGTATAGTCCCAGATATAAAGAAAGTAAACTTAGAAAAATATAAATTAATGTAAACAAGTTCAGATTTAGTAAAAAAGTTATCAGAGATAAAATGGTCAAACTGACACATTTTATTCTTGTCAGGGGAGCGGTATAATAAATTTCATAAAAGATTTATAAATTGCTTTTATTTACTGTGTTTTATTTAACAGTAATGTTCAGTTTTTCATCAGCAATTGAAGAAACTGATAAAAGCAATAAACAGAAGCAGATGACATAGCTGAAACATTAAAGATTAGAGCAAATATGAAAAAGATTTTTACAAGACATTAATGAAAACACAAATCAAATGTTAAAATTTCTTAAGTGTTTCTGTTATGAAGAGTAAGAACAAACAATAAGTATAATAAAATTAATGAAATATAAAAAATAAGAATAGAAAATGTATCAAAAGGTACAAAAAAATGATATACTTTAGTAAACATATAAAGCATTGAATTTAACACAATTGCTTATATTAAAAAAAGTAAACTATGCAGACATTACTACTTTCCTGTAAAAAAGTATTATTTTGTAACTCTAGAATTACATATAGGTATTAAGATGAATGCAACATATATATAATGGTTTATAATAAAAGGCTCATGATGAAGAATAAGGCAGAAATACCTAAACTGGTCTGCTATTTTATTACATATATATTTGATGTTATATATATTAAACATGCACAATTATTTGACTTCTATTTATTATATACAAAAGAATGTAATAAAGTCAGATTCCATCTCTTTGTGTATTTAAATGCTATGCTTACATCTAACTTAAAATGAAATTTAGCCTAGTTCCAGCAATTGTCAGAAAACAAGGTTTAATAATATTTGGTTACAAAAATAAGCAGTGATCATTTCATTCTTAAGTTTTCTGATGATAAAAGTGGGTGTATAAATTTATGAAAATTGGTCTATTTTTATTTAATTATTGAAACAATTTTTAAGTAAAGAACCATTGTCCGAATGAGCATGAGTTTTTATTAATAAGCTGTAAATTAAAGTCATTTAATGGATATATCTCAAGAAGCACATGTTTAACTTGGACAACAGAAAAGTCTAAGATCAAATAATAAGATTCAGTAGACAATTACATTGTCATTACTCTAAAGAGTTTGTGAGAAACGAATTACCAATAGAATCAGCATTGATAAATGCAACATTAATGTTTTCTTTGTGGAATAAATATAGATATAAGATTTCAAGAAAATTAATCTTGAGATAAAAGAGTTCTGATACTTTTCAGAAGTATCTGGTTTGCAAAAGTCAAATATAGTCTAGGGAAACTTAGGGGTTATGCTAATTTTTATTAACTATGTTAAAATGAGCTAATGGTATCTTTGATTTCAATTGTATTATGTGAGTCTTACTTAAGGCAATACATATTTTGATTGATCATATTTTATAGAATTTATAGATTTTCTGATTGAATATCTAACCATCTTTATGTTTAATGTTATTAAAATCTATATTAAATAGAACTACATGTAGTATATAAAAAGTTTAAATCATTAGGTTTTTGTAAGCATATATATTAGGTTAATAAAACTAATCAGATTTAGAAAAGCATAGAAACTATTTTATTTTTGAAACAAAATTTTTAAGGTCAATAAAGCATGTAATAAATGCCCATTACCTTTGCAATGTTAAAACTTATTATAGAAATTTGGTTTTATACCATCTCATTCTTTAATATAAAGGAGGAAAGAAAACTTAATCTATATTAGAATTGAACATGTTTTTAAAATAATAATAATTAAATCATTTATTCACTGAAATTCATAATAAATAGTAATATCAAAAATGAAGAGCTGGAGCTGAAATCCATAGACCCTGATTTGAGCTCCAGAAACCCCCAATCTTGTCATCACACTAAACCATATTCTTAATGTGAACACATTATTGATTTGGTTATGCTTTTAAGTCATGACTGTCTAATAATAAAAACATACTCTAAGCAAAATTGACAACAGTAATAAAATCATAAAGAACTATCTGAAAAAGCACAAATTTTTTAGAGTACTGTATTTATTTTTCTAGCCTTTTGATATCACGTTAAGATGAGTGTGTGCTTGCGTGTAAGAGTACAAACAGTTTCAATTTACTCTTTTAGTTTTTAGATTGTTTATTTATTTGATATTTAAATTATTATTCCCACTACATTACAATTTTGTATGATTTATTTCGGTCCAATTTCTAGCGATTCATTTATTCATGTAAGACCAGGATATTAACATTTAATTACAGTGATATATGGAAGAATTTTATGCATGATAAATCTTTTTTTTTTTTTCAATCTGTTATATGGTTTGTTTCGCTTCCTTAAATTAAGTTTTATTGTGGGATAGTTTAGTTTGACAAAAAATGTTATGCTTAGATCTTTATAATTATGCCAAAACACACATATACAAAAATTTAAAATACAGTTTAGAACACTAAACTATAAATACATTCCAACCGAAAATGTTATGAATAAAGAAAAACAATACTTAAATTTCGACTCAGCATATAAAAGAATGTTGTGTGAAATAATTTACCATTTTTAATTGAAGTAATGCTATTATAATTTTCAGGCTTCGTTATCTTCCCTGCTGTTGACATGATTTGTATTTATAATATATAAGTATTGTTTTAATTAAAAGTAGATTACAAAACAAAACACGAAATTAGTGAAACAACGAAAGACAAAACAGAAAACGGGTAAGAAAATTAATTTGGGAAGGGGGGTGGGAGACAAAAATCTTACATTTTAGATAAAGGTGGTGTCATAAAAATAAAAAACCGGTAATACCGTAAATGAATTTTAGTTTAGAAAATATCATTTGCCCGTTTATTTTATTAAAGTTTTGATGTCTAGCGCATTTTCATAATTTTTACGTTTTATCATTAAAAATATTTGAACGCAATCGTCTCTTTATTTATTTATATTTTAATGAGTCTATGCGCATTTAATTATGCTAAATAAATTAGTTTAAACATTCATAGAAAAATATATATATATGCTTTGTCAATATAGAAAATATAAGTTCTATCTTTTATAATTATTACACAGTACTTAATTTATTAAAACACTCAACTCAGATTTGCAATTCGTTTTAGGCAAAAGACCACTGCATTAAGAAAATATGGAACAAGTTTGCCATCTAGTGACACAAATATTAATTTAAAAAAAAAACAAAAACAAATTTAAACAACAATAATAAAAAAGACAATAATAATAATAATAAAACATTAAAATGAATAATTTATAATATTAGGTATTTTAATTTTTAGCACAAATATGGACATCGAATATTTTAAACATCAAATTAATTTTTATATTTCCTTTTTTTTTCGAAACTATATTAACTGCGGATCTAAAGCAAGCCATTTCCTATTAATTGATAATATGTTATATCTCCAAATACAAGGTATTCTTCATCAGAGTGTTTGTTTATTTATTTTTCTTGTTGTATTTTTGCAAAAATGATAACTTGTTGTATTAAAAAATATATTGATAAATGGTTTTTTTAACTATATATACAGTAGAATATGAAGCATAAATCAATGATAAATAAATTTGATTTTTAAAATTATAATTTGAATGTAGTACGTGGAAACCAAAATGTAAGATTCTCTTATAATAGGCGGAGAACTTATGAATTGATTTAACATTTGAAAATTATTTATACAAATATTTTAAGTCTGATATTTGTTTTTACGTATACAAACTATTGTAATATATATCATTCATCCATTATAAATAGTTTAAATTGTCCATTTCCAACTTTAATACCAGTTCACATTTTTATTTTCGAATAATTTTTCTACCGTTCTTTTTCAGAATGATTTTATAATAATAAATAATGATATATTTACTTGCAACAAAAACAAATTTGTTGAAACTGCAAAAGAATTTAGTAGTACTCTTTAAGAATTAATAATTTTAAAAAATTAAAATTTTCATTTTATATATCATTTAAAAATTCCATAAACAATAAAAACATAATTCTCAAATAAATAATAATTTGCTATTAAAGATAATCTATATTGTAATTTTTTAAAATAATTTATTGTGACACTTTCTTTTTCCAATTAAAGTTTTCACATAATATTGTTAGATATATTATTTTGACTACATCATGAATAGTAGTTAAGTACAGAGTTACCCATAAATGTAGAAACTTGGGAGTAATGGTACTTTGGTATTCCTGCTATGACATATTACTCTGATGATGGTTGTGTCTGGTAATATTTATTCAAAATTTCTGTTTATGATGTCATGGTAACCAAGAATCCTGGCATGACTAATCCATGTCAAATAAACCGACTCTTTCCATTTTAGAAGATATTAAATGGTTCAATCTGCCAGAGTATACCCCCCCCCCCCATAATATAATACATCTCTCGCATCATTTATAAGTAGTATGGTTTTGTATTTAAAAAATACATCTACAGCTAAAACTTTATATGTTTGTGTTTTTTTTGTGTGTGCTAAAACTTGACGGTTTCCTATTTTTACCTAAAGCTGAAACTTTGTCGTAGTTCGCCATTTAAAAAATATTTCAGGATTCTTTTTTCATAATGAATATATTTCTCCATCATTGGAAATAAGATGAGTTATTTTTTTTAGATTTGAAGTTTGGTATTATGCTGGGAAGGGGAAGGATGGCTTCGATGGCACAAAGTGTTGTAATAAAAATTCCCAAAAAGTAACATATTAAAAAATCACAACTATCTATTTTTATTTAGTATCGTAATGTGTTTTTGCCTTTTTTCACATTGAATATATCTCTCCATTTTTTTTTTTAGATTTGAAGTATGGTATTACATGTATGATATATTATTCCAGTGACATATTATTCTAAGTTTGTGATATCTTTAAAATAACACCTTCATGGGATCTGCGGACAAATTTTATCAATTAAATTTGTCCGCACATTTCTTAGAGCAGGGGTGGGCAATTGTTTTGGCTCGGGGGCCGCAGAGATTGGCAGAGGGCCACTTTGTGGAAGCGAAAGTTAGCGGAGGGCCGCACCTTTTTTTCATGACACAATAATCACACTGCTTTATTCCCTGTATTACCAAAGAAATATTTTTTTTGTCCATTCTTCATTAAACACACGACATTCATCACCGATTTACATTTTTTCTGAGGGTTCATGGTTTCATTAAAGTTGGAAATGTATATATTTTCTAATGCGAAGACAAAATTGAAATTAACCAGACCAATTGGAAAAGCACTGCACATTGTATCTACACGCATGTGTATTGATGTGGCCATCCTAATGGAATATATGAGACAAATCTTTGGTCGTACACGAGAAGGAAATCTCAGTTCAAGGCAGATTTTTCTGATTGTCTTGGCAGGCCACATGTGGCCCTCCAGTTGCTATTTGCCCAAACATCGCAAATTTAGTATAATATGTCACTGGTATGTCATAGCAAGAATTATACCAAAGTATCAGAGTAATAATATATTTTTACTGACTGTTCTTTTTCTAAGTAATGAAAACAATTCAAAATAATTCAGCTCGAAAAATTAAAGTCAAAGAAAAACAATTGATAAATTTATAAAGATTGCATCCATAATTTAAAATAATAACACATTTAGACATGTTTACAAACTTGTTGCAAAGTAAGCAAACAGGATTCATATATAATAAATCATGTGTGAACCTTAGAAGAAATTAATGATGATAATGATTTATCCTTACTATTATAATAACAAGAAGGCCCGATTTATTAATTACTCATGGTAGATATTCAATATCTGTCACATTCTTAAAAGTTCCTACAGAAATTTTGTGAAAGTGATGTTCTTCCAATGAATGTAGTATTGTGAATATGTTGGTTTATGCATAAACTATTAATGATGTTGAATAATATATAAGTGCATTATTAAAATACTTAATACCATTATTGCAATAAGCAACTTTTTAAAAATAATTCTTAAATAATTTTATTTTATTCATTTAATTTTATTACACCGGATATCAGTGATTTTTGATAACAATGGTGAATATAAGTACTATGGGAGAGATAAAAAAAAAGCCTTTGTTAATCTTTTTATTTATTTATTTTTTTCCATTACTTTATTTTCAATTTTTCTTTTTTTTTTTTTGGCAAAATTGCAAACTTGTATTTTTTTGTTACTATGCAATATATTTCTAAACTATTTTTCTATTAATTAGACTGATGAGAATATAGTGAAAAGTAATTTAACTTTTTGGAACAAGAGATGTAAATTACATTTAAGTATCCAAAAAAATTTCAAAATTAGTATAATTAAATTGTATTTTAACATTCAGTATTGTTTTATAATTTATTTTATTTTTTTTCTAAATATTATCTCTCTGTAAGATATTAGTTTTAAATGAGTCAGATAAATCTGATATCATTTCTTTTTTTAATAGCATCAACATAAAAACAATATGATTTGTTTGTACCTGCCAAGTATCACACACGTATTAGTCTGGCGATAACTGAAAGATAAACAAATCTTTAATAAAATTAAAATTTTATTTTAATAATTAGTTTCCATAGAATCGAACACATAAGAAATTAAAAACATTTATTATTTATTTCTCATTTTGTAACTTCTAGGAGGATTTAATTGATAATCAAATTATCAATTTATTTTTTTGGTGCCAAACAATCGAAACCATATTAATTAAAAGTAAAAAGATTTAACATTAAATGTCAATATTTAAAAAAAAATTTTTTTTATTTAAAAAAATATAATCTTATTTACACTAAAAATAAAAGACTTTGTAATAAAAAACAATATATAATAAGAGTACAAACATTAAGAATATTATGAATTAAATGTATTTATGTCATCTGTTTTCATCAGAGCAGATCTAATGCTTAAGTACCATTTTTTTAAATTCAGAAATCTTTTATTAAAGTTTTTTTAATGGAAATTATGATGTAAACTAAGAAAATTTTTTAATTTGATCTTGGATTATAATAGGAAAGTTGTTTCTGTTGATATTGTAAAATTAATCTTAATAATGAAAGATTTTTGAGTTTGTGATATAGTTTCAAATATGTTAAACAACCCACAGAAAAGCATTTCAGATGTTCCCCAAAGAGGAGCAGTAAAAATGAAGATATTACCAGACTTGCTAATTGTTGAGTATTAAATATTTTAACTGTTCATTTTCTAATTAAAATATTTAGATCCCCTTTTATCAACAAATTTTAATTAAGTAGCCTTGATCGATTTTAGGTTATCTGTTTACTAAAAAATTTATGTTAAGAATCTTGGATTCATAGGTCTGGTAAACAAGTGCATTAACTATTTATACAACAAAGCCATTGGAGTGTATTGTTAGCTTTAATTTTAAATTATTAAATAAAATTGGTATTAAGGGAATTATAAGCAATGGCAAAATAACACATATGGTGATTATTTGTATTACTGGTTTAGTTAAAGTGCTCTGATGTATTGATTGCTGCTTTGCTTTATGTCAGAATGTAGGTAGAAAAAGAAAATTTCTTCCCATTTTTTTTTGAAATGGTAATCTTACTCCATATTAAATAAAGAATATAAAAATTGTATATCGTAATGAGAAATTGTGAAAACAGAATGAAGAAATGTATTTTCATTATAAAGGAAAGAAGCTATTGAACAATTAATGTGCAAAATAATATATGAGTCAAGAGATTATATATCAGAAATAGATTATATATGCTCTACATATACATGTTGAATATATTAAATGACTTTTTTAAATAAAATATGCCAAGAGTTATGGTGTTAAATCATATTCAAGGAACAAAGATGCCTATTTGATTTTATTATCAGCTCAATTGACTGTTGTATATATTGTTTATTAGGACATAAGATCAAATTTATGTGTTTGGTATTAATAATTGTCATCCTTATTACTCTTTACAACCATTTTTGCAAGCAGTCAATATTAGTGTGGACATAAAAACAGCCTGTTGCAAAGCCCGGTTATATTTAAAGCAATAGTTCAGATCTAATGTGATCAAGTATTTATTAACTTGCTATCCAAAATTGTATTCTGACGAATTTAAAATCATAAATACTTTTTTTATCATTCTTTCATGACCAACATACACATAATGGTTTACAAGAAACAGCATAATTTGAACAATTCTGAATCTTCATTTTTAAAAATATGATTCTACATCTAAAAATTTTTGCCAGATTTTTTTATTGCAACTTTGCTTTTATTAGTTTTGTTGTTGATGAATGATCCAAAGAGGCAAAAATGTCAACAACTTGCATGCCTTCATTATTAATTTTGAAGTAAGCTATTGACTCTGTCATTATAATGTTTATCTTCTTCATATTCATATCCATTATTTTCACTATATTCTTTATTTTATAGTGTCAACAATATATATAAGGTTATTGACATTTCTTCTTCCACTTCTAAATTCGTATTTGTCTTCATCCAGTTTGGCTTCCTCATGGTTCATTATATATATATATGTTGAAAGAATAGGGTGATAAGAGGGAGACCTGATTAATTTCTTTGCCAATAATAAAACCTGTCAATTTCATCACAGCCTATTTTAACAATAGCTTTTAATCTCATATGAAAATTCTTTGTAGACAACACTAAGATGTTTTTAGTGCATCCATTTTTCTAAGAATATTTTATAATTTAACATTGCCGATTGAATTCAAAGGCCTTATTATAATCAATAAAGCATGTGAAAGACTTGTTTTTATATTTTCCAGCTTTTTCACTTATTGTCAGTGATATTTCTAATAAGGCTCCAATCTGTGCTGAATGATCTTAAAATTTTTCCAATTTATGCTGGAAGATTTTCAGAAAATCTTACTTGTAAATAATATAATAGTAGTGGTATATTAGTTTATATAGTTTATCAAGAGTCTTTTCTTTGTATAAGAGTTTAAATAGATATTTTTCAATCTGTAGATCATTGGAATAGTTTTTTAAAATAATTAGCATAATTTGATCAGTACTTTTATTGATTTTTCTTTAGTATTCTCATAATTTCTGGTGTAATGTCATCAATTTCAGTTAGGCAATGATCTCAATGTAATATTATTTGATATCTTTGTGGCATAGCTTTTCTATATATTCCTTTCATCTTTGATCTTTTGTTTCTTCAATAATAATCTGATTAGTAGTATTTTTCAGCAAAATTACTTGTGATTGAAAGTTTCTTTTAATTTCACAAACTCTCTGAAAGTTAGCTCTTGTTTTTTTTTTAAAGTTGTTTTCATTAACAATGGCATTGGAAATATTGTTGCAATATTGCTCATCATTTCAGGATGGTCTTAGTAATTTCCTCTTATTATCTTAAAAATCTTTATCCTCTTAGTTTTGATCTTTTTTTTTTATAATTCCCATTATATTTTTTGACATCTATTTTAATTTTTTGGATTGTTTTATCTCATTCAAATTTTTCTTTTTTAATTATTTTTTTCATCAGTCATATTTTATATAATAAATTTCATTCAAAATGTCAAATTATTTGTAATGTTATTCTTAAAGCATTAAACATATTCTCTAAATTACATCTAAACTTTGGAACAAACTTGTAGTTCTTTTTCAAAAGATTCACTGGAAGTTTGCACATGAATGGTTCTTAATCTATTTCTGAATCTATTCCATGCTTTTGATAACTGAAATCTTTTCATTGTTCAATGCCAAGAATATATATAATCCAGTAATATGTTCATGTTTGTAATCATTTCTTTGTATATTTAAAAATATTTAGCAGTAAAAAAAATCCTTGTCTTTGCTTTCTATATCCATATTGATTATCAGTATTTTTTTCTTTTCCTTTGACTTTCCCTTCATCACTGGCTAAAAATATCTCGTGCCTGCAAATTGTGTCAAATTCTGCTTGCGCCCGATCATAAAACTTCAAATTTTTATCTACTGATTTGAGTTGTTGCAGTATATATTTGCATAATAACAATGTTAAATGGTTATTAATAAAATGAAAATGATGCCAATTGCTTATTCACAAAGTTATATTCCATGATTGTGCTTGGAATATTATTCCTAACTGTAAAAGCTACATCACATTTTTTCTTTATATTTTCGCATGAATAATTATGTGTTTTTCTGATCTAACATTTTTTTGTGCACTTTATATTGCTTCATTAATTTTAAGGATATCATTGAATACTACATCAATTTTTATTTTATTTGTAATTTACATATTCCAGATATTGATCTTCTTACAGCTTTAGACTTTTGTTCTTCTACATCATGAAATGGGTAGAAGAGTTCTATCAAGAATTATATAGTAATAAAGAACAAGTACCTCCTACATCTATTATATCTTCTGAATTGTCCAGGATTTTAAATGAAGAAATGAGACCTACAATTAAATTTATGAAGAAGGGAAAAGGTCCAGTTAATGATAAAATTATAATTGATATATTAAAAGAAGCAATTGAACTAGAAAAAAATTTGGCAAAGTTATATACCAAATGTCTAAACGATAAAGATATACCAGGTGATTGGAAGAGTGTAGTATTAATATTAAAATGTATAAAAGATGATAAAGAAGATATTAGAAATTACAGACTTATTAGTCTTTTATCAGTTTTATATAAAATTTTTACCAAGATAATTACAATTCATCTACAGAGAACATTGGATTTTAACCAACCAACAGAACAACTGGATTTAAAACTGATTTTAGGGCAGTAGATTATATCCAAGTATTGAAAGAAGTTATAGAAAGGACCAATGAATATGAGTTGCCATTATGCTTTGAATTTGTAGATTATGAAAAGGTATTTGATTCTATAAGCATTTCTTCAGTGATTAAAGCATTGGATCATCAATGTATACACCCAGAATATTGTTGTATTCTGAAGAATATTTATAAAAATGCAACGGCAACAATTAGATTACATAATAATACTAGGAAGGTTAACATTAAGAAGGGTGTAAGACAGGGTGCTTCCATATTTCCAAAACTTTTTACAGCAGTGCTGCAAAGAGTATTTTGTGGATTAAAATAAGAAGCTAAAGGAGTAATAATAAATGGAGATTATTTAAGCCATTTTATTTTGCAGATGATTGTAGTTGTTTTTGAAAATAATGCTTCAGAGCTTCAGGAAATGTTTCAAGAGTTATCAGATGAAAGTAAGAAAGTAGATCTAAAAGTAAATGTTAAAAAGACTAAAATAGTGTTCAATGGATTTTCTCAAAAGATGAAAATAAAGATTGATTATGATGAGTTAAAAGAAGTTAACAACTACAAATACCTTGGTCAGATTATTACTACAGATGGAAACATAATGGATGAACTTGAAGTGCTTTTGGTAGAAATAACAATATTAAAGGTAATATGCCTATGTGCTTGAAAAAAAGGATTAATATGCCTATGTGTTTGAAAAGGAAAGTTTTTAATAAATGTGTTTTATGAATTCTTACTTATGGTTCTGAGATTCAATGTAGAGACTTCAGACCACTCAAAAGAAATATGGACATTTGCATGTTTGGGGTAACAAGAAGAGATCCAAAACACATGGGTAAGAGAACAAGCAGGTGTTACTGATATTGTTGAAAGAATTATAAGACTGAACTGGAGTTGGGCTGTACATATGGATTCCAAGAGATTGTAAAAGATCAAGAAAATGACCACTTGTGAGATGGATGGGTGAAATAAGAAAGTTTGTAGGGGTGATGTGGAGAAGAGAGGCTAAATATCAGAGAAGATGGATTGAACTTGGAGAGACCTTCATCTTGCAGTGGATTGATAATGGTTGATGATGATGATAATGACTTAGCTACATCAAAAGCTAAACATACAAATGGCCCTAATCTAAGTGCATATAATGTCTTCAAATTAATGAATTTTGTTCTCTTTTATTTTACTACTCGTACACAAAAGTAATTTATGTAATTGACAGGATCACTAATAACATCCTATTGCCCTCATTGCTAATCAAATATTATGAAGCAGAGACGAATGCAAGGCAACATCTTTTTATAATCTTTAAAAGAGAAGTTAAAACTTAGCATCCATTTCAATGTGCAACAAATGGAAAAAAAAAAGCTATATTAAACACATATGATTTTGGATAATAATAATAATCAGTAGATTCAAAAAAGGTTATATTTGACTATAACACATCAAATTTGGCAAGCATCATTAAACAAATAGTTAAATCAGTTAATCTTAAATATTATAAACAAATATAAAGAATTGACTAAAAAATAATGTTTCAGTTAGATATCTATTCATGCTATCCTCATTTGATAATATATATGTGAGTGTATTTGTTCACTTGATTAAAATTTTGAAGGATCCATGCGACTTCAGTAAAAATTTGAATAATTACATAAAATTATTTGTAATTAGAGCTGTGCATAATTATTCCCATTTTTAATAAATAGTATTTCTCTTTAGCATTGAACTGCTTTTGTTTTAAAGAGGGTCATGTCCAGTGGTTCAATTTCAATGACTTTAGTTAATACAAAGCTTAGTTTTCATGAAGCCATCAGTCATCTTTCCATATTAATTCCAACAATGAGATTGCATTTTTGCAATCACATTGTTATGTTTGAATTACATTATAAGTTTAGTTGATTGAAAATTTTTAGTTATGATTTTGCATGAAGCAGCAAAAAAGAAAAAAAAGTGTCACTTTGGAACTAGGTTTAAGAGAGGAATTTTATATTTGTGTAGTCATCATTGAAATCTTTAACTTTTTATTGTTTTTTTTTTTTTTACATTTTAATTTTTGTCAGGAATTAAAATGGCCATACAAATTTACAAAAAGTTATATGATAATAATGATACTTATGTGATTATATTATGTATATACTCACAATTATTTTCTTTATTTAATATGTTTTATAAAACAAATATTTATATTTTTAAAATCAAAAAATCATTGCATAATGTTTCCATCTCATTTAAAAGGCTTATCTTAAAATAAATTTTTATTAAAACTATTTCTTCCTAATTGAAATTATAAAGCAAGTGGATAAAAGCTTTTTGTAAGACATCTAACAAATATGTATTTTTAATTAACTTTCAAAATATTATCTAAGGCTGTTTGATGTTTTAAATTGTTGAATATATATATATGTCTACTGATTAAATTATGCTACAGAATTAATAAAAATATAATAAATTAAAAAATAGATTATATTTATTATTATTGGTTTTCAATAAAAATGATTAATATCAGTCATTAGAGGGGTAATTTTTATATGACTGGGAAAGCAAATGTAAATTGATTTATTTTATATTTGCATTGCAAATCTAAAACTAGAGGTCTATACATTGACAAAACTAAAGTTTGAAAAGTTTATACATCCAGTGATTATATAATTAATAGTAATATATTAATTTACAAATTTGAAATTTGGTTAATAATTCACAAGTGTATTAAAATGAATAGAAATTAATCCTATCTTGTGAACTAATACCTGAATATGATTGGATATTCTCCCTGATTAATATTATTTGTCAGATTGGCAATCCTAAAAAAACTGGGAAAACAAATATAAATTGATCCGTTTTACATTTGCAATGCTACTCTGGTATTAGAGAGCGTGCATTGATATAATTAGCACTTAGAAAGTTTATCATTCCAATGATTATATAATTTGCACCCAAGTTATTATGATTAAGATTAGAAATTGTGCTCATTGCATAGATTATAATATATCAATTTTTCTGTTAGGAATAGAAATGTGATAATTATTATTTTTATGTAATTCATATCCATTTCAACTTGTGTGTTCTTGATATCCCTTTTATGTTCTTGAATGTAATTATTAAATTAATTAGTATGTTAAATGCTAATACTTTATGATGAAACTAATTCTATATACGGCAATTGTAAGTCGATCATAATCCATTTTTAATATTGTTATTTGATGATTGTAGAATATATTTATATGTACATAAGCACCTACTTTGAATTTTAATCTTCATGCTTCAAATTTGAAATTATAACTACTGATATACATTTTTGCACTTTCTTTGCAGATAAAGTTTTCAACAATGAACTGAAACTGTGGTTTTAATTGTGAGTTTATAAAGTCTTTTATATTATTATAATAATATGATAATTCATTGTTATATTAATAGCTTTTTAATATTACCTTAACATCAATAAAAAGAGCAAATGTTAATGCAGATGAAGTTTTCAAATTGTGAGTTTATAAAGTCATTTTTATTGTTATGATAATTGATTTATATATTAATAGCTTTTTAAGCTTAACATCAATAAAAAAAGAAATCAGATATTAATGATTCTAAGAATTTAGTTACATTTTGTTAAATGGTCAAATGATTGATGATGTACTCTTAGTAAATCTATAAAGATAATACATGTTAAACCATAAGGATCAAAGTTGCAAATATTATTGATCATAAATAATAAGCAGTAGATGAATATATTGTATTACAAAGTGGTATAAATAGGCCTATATCAATGTTTTTTTTTTATTGTTCTGTTCAATAAAGTGTTTTAATTTAAACAAACCATGCATCATACTTTTCTAATATTATTTCCAGTAATTCCCACATGATAGTCAGCATATAACTATTGACTTTAAAGTATTGAGTATGCATTTGACTAAATGATCAAAGAATATTTGTAGTGAGAAAAAAATTATTATGATCATTGGAATTCTGTATAAGGGAAATTATATAACAATTGGAAGGATTATGAATCAAAAAGAGTAATAAGCAACATAGGTCTCAAATAAGATCATCCTTTGTCTTTCATATTGTTTATTATTATTAAGGAAGTTAGCAAATAAATTACTAAGAATAACAAGTTTAGATGTAATGAAAGATTACCAGTATCATTTTTTTGCTGATAATATAGTTCTCTTTGCTAATGAAAAAGAAGAGATGAATTGGTTTCTTAAGATATGTATAAAAAAATGACAGAAGATGATTCTAATTTTAATAAAAACAAAAAAAAAATTCAATGTTATTGATAATAAATATTAAAAATAAAAGAGACTAATAAGTGGCAAATAGAAAACATTGCTTAGAAGATCCTTTTTTGTGGATTAGAATTAGCAATAAAATGTAATGTAAATTATAATGAAAAAATTTTATAGAGATGTAATCGTACTTACATATATAATCTAATCACTGTTTCAATCTCCGGTAATACATTATTTCTTAAATATTATAAATCTCTGTGCATTCTCCCGCCAGTAAGAATTTAAAGTGAATCACACCAACTCTTACAGACGATGCTTAAATCAGAGCTTGAGTCTATTGTGGGTTTGATGTTATAATCAAATATTCAATTGTACAAATTATTTAATCCCTCTGTCTAATTTGAATCCAAGACCCAATATAACATTCTCTATCCACCATGACATTAATGAGAATTAAAATCAATTAAAACTCATTACAATAAAAAAATGAAAGTAGTCACAGCCACTGCTGAGAAACAATTAAGTGTTTTCTCCAGTTAAACACCTAATTTATTTTACAATAACTACGTTGTTTTAATTAAACCATAAAATGTATACACGAACATTAATTTTTGTTGAAAACATCTCGTCGATTGTGATGTAACTTGTATGCATTATAACAAACAGTATGAGAGAAATATGATTGGATAGATTTAGATGCAAGTAATTAATAAAAATTAATTGAAGGAAATAAATAAAATTTTTATTATTATTAATATATATACATATAATAATAATCACATCTAATGATGTAAATAACCGTGAACCTGCTACTTGAAGTCATCAAAAATCATATTATACCAAACATCCTCATTTTGGTAATTAGAAAAATATAAAAACCAATGACCTTCTTAAAGATCAGATAAAAAAATCTCATCGGCTGAACAATCTGTATCAAGTTGAAGCAGAGAAATCGAATTTGCAGTTTGAATAGAGAATTCAGCCACCATTAAAGTGAAATATTAAAAAAAAATAACTCTTTGGATATTAAGTAAAGCTAAATAAAAAGGCATATGGCCAACTGTAGAATTCTAAAGTGAAATCTCCAAAATTAAATTATTCAACATTTTCAAAATGTTATCAACTTTAAGTCGGAGATTGAATTAATTTTAATTCAGGATATTTAATAATAAAGATAGTGCTTTTAATTTACTCAAGATATTCTTCTAAATATATATAAATAACAATACATACAAACATGCATTGTTAAGTGCAAAGTGACATCGGGGAAAGAAAGTTGTCACCCATGGAGATGTAATTGCCAAAACTGAAATGAATTCAACTTAGCATTTATTCACCTACACTATTAAACGTGAACTTTACTATTGAGAAATGAATCGTCACACTTTATATATCTCAAAGCAGGCCTTCTTAAGAGAGAAATTATAAGTGACATAAACGCATGTTCTACAACACTCGAATCTTACTATCTATAACCTGAATTGGATTAAGGAGGACAATGATAATCTTTTACTAATTTCTTTATGAACTCTCAAGTTATCTTCAGGTTGATGTCGTAATTTTTATTTATTTATTTAATACGGATTGAAGGGGGGAACATAAGTTATTAATACATAATAGAAGGGATATGTATTATGGGTCTTATTGTAAATTAAAATAAAATATTGGTTCTAATGAGAACTTGCTTGCATATAGATCCAGCAAGGGAGAGAGATTTTACCTTAATATAAACACTTGTATAGTGACACCGTTATTTATGTTTTTTTGTTTGTTATTACTAATCATATAGTTAATTGTTTTCAATGTACTTGATTAATTATTTATTATAAAGTCAGAAAAGACCATGTATACTTATCAACATATGATTGATACGAATTAACTGGCTAAACTATTGGAGATAATAAATTATGATTTTGTTAAAATAAATTAGCAAGCAAGAATAATTTAAATAATCATAAGTTGTAAAATAATTTTTCTTTGTGTTAATATTGGCTTCAAATGGTTATTCTTTGAAAGGAAGAAGGGGTTGGACCAATAATTAAAAATAATAATAATCAAAGAATACCTCTCGATGTTAAATTAAATTATTTATATTTGTTATAACTTTGTTATCAAAACTTATGCTAAATGTAAATAAACTTGTTAAATATATATTTTTAAATTAATGACTATTGCTTGTATTATTCCTCATTCAGTTTTCAATTTGTCATACATTCTCACACATCCACATATATTCTCACATACTCACACATACCCTCTTATGCTTACACATATTTGCACATCCCGCACATTAAATAATACTGATGTATTCTGAATTAGATAACTATGCTTATTCTTTCTGAATTTGAAATCTGGGAATAACAGAAACTAAAGATGGTAAGATTAAGGTGAGATATTTGTATAGTTTGACTCATGTTTGAGTATTAATACTTTACCTCCCAGGAAGAAGATCAAAGTGAGTGTTGGTATAGATATTTAGAAACCTTAGATACTTTCTTACTCACTGTAATGACCTAGCTAGTCTGAAATTGTATAGGGTCAAAACTAGTTCCATTACAATACAGATGTTTTATATATATTCATGTTTTTATTATAGAGTATTTAATGTATTTATTATTGCATTTTTTTTTTTTTTTGTATTATAATATAATGGTTTAATATTTTTTTGTTCAGTTATATTACAGCCATATGCTAAATAATAAACATGGTTTTCATTTATCTCTTCTGTTAAAATCTCATGAGAAATATTTATACTTGAAAAGCCACCAGGTGGTAATAAATTTTATTTAGATTATGTTTTGATTCAAAATAGATCTAGAAATACTTTTAAGAGTGCATGCACACAATTGTAGAACTGATATTCAATTTGTATCACAATATAATAATGATAGAATTTTATAATTAAAGAATCATATTAGAAATAAAGTTCAGATTTGTTGGATAAGAAAATAAGTGTAAGCAAACAAAAAATCGTAATTATTCAAGGAAAGTTTAAAAGATGCAAAGTAAAGTAATAAAAAATATTTTACTAGTGAAGAGAAGATCTAAAATATGATATGAATTCTGTAAAAGTAGTTATGGAAGATTTGACATTGAATAGAAATATGGAACAGGTAGTGACTATAAAGGAAAAATAGATAGGTTTGATTTAATATATAATAGAATAAAGTTATTTAAATATAAAATGAAGCACCACATGAATGAAATAGTGATTGAAGATAGAAATAATAAATTATTTATAAAAAAAGATTTGATATATTGAAAAGACAAGAATATGAAGTGGTTTATATGATAGAAATAGTAAACCTTTCATTTATAAATAGTTCTGCCATATCCACAGGCTCAACTTTCACAATTTCAGTAACTTGCATTTTGGTTAAAAATATTATTAAAAAAAAAAAAATTCATGCATATCATGAATCATATGAATCAATTTCAATGTAAGTCACTCACATGGTTGCTTCACAGGGAAAATATTATTTTGCACACAATGGTATCTCTGCCATGCAGTATTACTAAAAACTTTTAATTAAAATGCCCTCAAATCACAGAGAAAATGACTAAGGACAATTTTTAGTGACAATAATTGCAGCATTGGAAGAAAAAAAGCCACTTGTTAAAGAAATGTATTCCAATATGTATTCACTGAGCTAAATTTAATTGCTTACATATCTGAATGTGCTTTCTCTTTCTCATCTATTTTTGTGCTAATTATTTTTGTTGTCTTAGTGTATTTTTTTCTAAAAATAAATTGCCTCATAAGCATGCATATATATATTTTAAAAGAAAGATTCAGTACTTTCCATAATTTTAATTATCTATATGAAAACTTGGAACAAATTAGCCATGGATACAGTTGGGCTAGTGTATATTAATTGAAAAAATGACTGGTAGATAAGGGGTAAATAAATCGTGTAATAATAAAAAAAGTAACTGTAAAAGCAATAAAGTTCTGGGAATTGATTCTACTTAAACTGAATTATTAAGCAAAAGAACATTTTAGTTTCACATGTGACAAAAGATCTGATTAGGATCTTGAGAAGATGGATTTCTGGTAGAGAATAAGTTATATGTTTATCTAGAAGTTTGACTTTAAAATGTAGGAAAAGATAAGAGAAACAATTGGATGGGTAAGGATTATTATTGAAATATATATATAATTAGAGGAATTTGAACTGGATTTTTCAATCTATTCATCCTCCATTCCATCTCAAGCAACTGATATACATGACCACATAAAGATACATGATCCCAATATACATAATCAGCATTCATCAGTTGGGCCAGATCATAATTTTCCACACATATATACAATCAGTGTTCAGTTTATATCCAGATAGCAATTCCTCAAACATTTAATGGATAGGTTTATCCTTCCAACTATTCAAACATCCATTTCATTGAAAACCAGTGATGGAATGCTTAAAGCCTTTATTGGATTTGATATTGTAGTCATACCCATGTAGACATAATGTCAATTTAACTCCTCATATTATCAGACCATTACGTATCTATGTATATTAATAATAGAGGGATGGGATGAAATTGTACTAAGATATAATGTAATTTGCTTATATTGAATATTTCTTATATATGTAATTAGAGGGATTTGAACTAAGGTTTTTACAATCTATTCATCCTCCATTTTATTTCAAGCAACCAATACATATGATCACATACATGTGAAAAAGATACATGATTTCCAATATACTTATTTTTTGCAGAACCAGCATTAATTAGTTGGGACAGATCATAATCTCCCACACATATATACAATGAGCTTGGTTTATATTAAGATAGAAATTCCTCAAACTTTAATGGACAGGCATCAATCCTCTCACCCTTCCAACTATTCAATCATCCATTTCATTGAAAAACCAATGACAGAACAATTAAAGCCCTTATTGGTTTTGCTATGAAAGGATGGTTGAATAGTTGGAAGGGTACCAAAACCTTTCCATTAAAGTTTGAGGAAATGCTATCTTAATATAAACTGAACACTGATTGTATATATGTATGGGAGATTATGATCTGGCCTAACTAATGAGTGCTGGTTCTGCATGAAATACGTATCTTGGGTATCGTATCTTTTTCACATGTATGTGGGCATGTGTATCGCTGCTTGAGGTGGACAGAATGACTGAACTGAAACAATCCCTGTAATTACATATATAGGAAATATTTAGTATAAGAAAATTATATATATATAAGATAAAAAAAGTTAATGTTTGTTTTATTAATTTTAAAAGGACTTTATAATTGAGTAAATTGTGTTACTTTATTGGATATAGTAAAAATGAAAAATTAGATTGGAAAAGTTTATTATTTGTATCTGAATCATAACATGTAACTATAAAATTAAATGTTTTTATGGAAAAGATAGATTTAGCAAGAGATATAAGACAACAATTTTGTCTATCCTGTTTATTAATATATATTTGTATGAATTGTTAAATTTTAATCTTCAATAAAGATGAACTTAGCATTGAAGTCAGAGGGTGGCTTGAGATTTGCTTATGATATACATCAACAAAATTTTAAATAGGTTTGATAGAATTTATAAACAGTAGTGATGAAAGTAAATGCAAATAAAACAAAAGCAATGAAAATAGATCATGAAAGAAAAAGATTAAAAATAAATATTGGACAGGAAGTTATAGAATCGTTTTAATACTGTTAAATATTTTAAAAATTTGTTAATTTATGATGGAAATAATGATAAAAAAATTTGAAAGAGAATTTTAATGGATATAATAGGTTTTTAATAAAGATAAGAACTTTTTCTGTGGTTCATTAAAACTAAATGTAAGAAAGATATTTGTAAATATGTTATTTGAACTCAGTTTTATAAGGAGCAAAAGTATAGACAATTAGGAAAGTTGAGAACAAAAGATGAAATATTGATAATATCAACATTCTGCATACTGTTTACTTTTAAGTAGTAAATCTCTCCTATTCTAATTCTGGCATTATGTGTAAACTTGAGCAGTCAATAGATGCTATTCTTTCCATATCCTCAGACCAGTTTTTATCTTATGAAATCATTCCTCTTTGATTAAAACTATTACTAGAAACTAATCAGGGGATATGGATTAAGCAGATTTGGATAGGGTTTATTAAGCATGACTATCTGACATATATTGATTGATTAACTGGAGTAGGGAAAAATATATTTGCTATTTAAAAGCAACATGTAAGCAGAAGTAATGTGATGTTTTGTTGATGTTATAATAATACTGGGCGGGGAATATAGATATCTACATATATTAAAAAAATCAATGAGGCCAAAATATAGAGATTTAGAACTGATCCATATAGCAAGTTGGCTTAAATTCAAAATTTTAAGTTGTAAAAAAAGTAAATGATTGTTGTAGGGCAAAAATATATAAAATCCAAAAAATATAGATGCACTAAATTCATCACAGATGAAAGTTATAAGATAGAAACTAGTGAGGAATCGGGCTTATACAAGATGGCAGAAATTGGCATTGGAGAAGTAGATTTCCTATTTTAAAGATATGGGAGTACATGTAGAAATGTTGGAAAGAGTATGCAAAAAAAAAGTTATTTTTTAAGGAAATGGATTTTGCATATGCTTAAAAAAGAGGAATTTTTGAAGCATGATAATAGGAATTGTAGTGAGTATAAAGAAAATAAATAAGAGAATAAAGAAATTGTTAATCTTAAAATGGTAAATGGTTATGAATTTTTGAAGAATAAAGCAGAAAGAAAAAGCCTTGGAGAAATAGTAGGAAAATGCACTTAAAATTGAATAAATTGAGTTTTGTAAAGGTTGACTTTAATATTGATAGCCAGAGATTAAAATATAGAAATCAAATTCTCCCATGGATGATAAAATTTTCAATAGATAGTTATAAATTGAACTTTATTTTTTAACATTATGTATTGTAAATTTAAAATTTGTAAAGTTAATGATAGATTTTACAATTCCTTTGTATGGCATTTTATATATATTGTAATGAAACTGGATTTTACCTGGTATGAAAATAGGTTAGCTTGGTCATCACGATGAATAAAATAGTGTATCATTGATCCTTGTGCCTATATACCTACATACACTTTAATTTCATTCTTAGGAGAGGAGAGATTAGTAATCAAATAAATATCAAAATATATACCTAAATTCAACTCGACCTTACTCTGCTGTTTTGTTACTGTTATTCCCAAGTTTCAAACTCATGGAGAATCTGCATAATTGTTTAATTCAGGGCATATGAATATCACTTAAATACGGTAGGCATAAGCATGTGTAGATGCTTAATGATAGATATGAATATATAAAAATATATGTAAGTGTGCAAAAATATTTTTAAGTATGTGGGAAGATACGACAATTGAAAAGTGAATTCAGAAAATTACAACAAGTGTCTTTAATTTAAATACTTGTATATATTTAACAACTATATTTGCAATAGGTAACATTTTTAATAAAGAAAATTTATAACAAACTATAAAACATTACATTTGACATCTATGATTACTTTTTGCTTATAATTGATTCCAATTATTATTCCAAGTCCTTATCCCCTACAAAGAATAGCGATTTCATGTCCATGTCAACATAAATGAAATTTATATTATATTTATGATTGTCTCTTGCTTACTATATTATTTTGAAATCATAATTTTATTTTCATTAACTTGATATATTAACTTCCTATCTGTCATAGTGATGATATGGGATCCTCCTGTTATTTATATACTGTAGTTATGATACAAATAAGAAAGACCATTTATGATAGAAATAATTAGTCAAGTACACTGAAAACATTCAATACAAATATTAATATAAACAAACAAATAAAAATACATACAATGCAATTGTATAAATGTTTAGAATAAATATATCTTAGGTAAAATCTTACCTTTCCCCTTTGATGATAATCGGATTTATATGCAAGCAAGTGCTTGTCATAACCTATATTTAAATTTTACATACATGAATGGCAATAATATTTCTCAATTATATTATGTTTTAACACTTATTTTACCCTTTGTATCTATGTTAAAGGATTGATATGAATAAAAACATTTATACAAAATATAAAAATAAGCAAAACTCTCTATACGTATTGCCACTCAGTGCAAGCCAGAGTAATCAATAGATGCCAGAAGGTTTGTGCATAAAATCCCCATCTAGTGCCTACTCATCCAATATCTCCAGACTAGTTTTCGTCAGTGAGGAGCTTTGGATCTGAGAGCACTGAGTGGCAATACATATAGAGTTTTGCCTATTTTAATAACAGTTATAAGCAAGCATAAGAAATGGTGATCATGTGATTTTTATTGGCTTATACAAAATATACAAATAAATAAAATTCATGACGTCAACCTAAATGTAGTTTTAAAAGTTCATAAGGAAAAATGTCTTAATGAATCATTCTGGCAATCCTCATTAATCCATTTCAGGTATAGATGATAAATTGTGAATGTTTTAGAACATTCATTAAGTCACTGATCTTTTGTATCCTTCGAACTTTGCTTTGAAGTATGAACTTGTCATCCATTTTTTTAAGAATCAATTTGATGTTTCTTAGCATAGATGTTAAATGCTAATCAATATTCTCCCAGTTATGACAATCATAGCTTCATGAGTGACGACTTTCTTTCCCTCTATGTTGCTCTTACACTTAGCAATGCATGTTTGTCTGTATCATTATTTATATATTTTTTGCTAAATTATTTTGAGTGAATTAAGAGCAATATTTCTTGCACTATTAGATATCCTCAAGTCTAAATACTTTGATCTATCATTTAGAATTATAGACACATTAGAAATTCGAATAATCCAAATTTAATTTCGAAGATTTCACTTTCGAATTCCTCAGATATTCAGATTTTGGTTTTAATATTAGTTCAACTCAAAGGTGGCTGGTGTTTCTATTCGAATTGTAAATTTGAATTCTTTGCTTAAATTTTTGCAGATTATTCAGCAGATGAGAAATTAATCTCTCCTTGGAGAAGAAGCTCGTTGAAAAACTGCAAGTTTGTGATTATCATTTAGGTCTATTGTTCATGTCATTATTAGTGATTGTTATATATAGTTAATGTATTGATAATAAAATTTTTATTTGTTATTCTTTAACATAAATTTTCATTTTTTGTTTGTGTTTACTTTATTCGTATTTCTCACATATTGTTGTAGTGTGTTGGAGTTACATCACACTTAACAAGATAATAATTACTAAAGGTTAGTTGTCATGTATGTGTTTTATAATTTAATTGAAATACATATTTGTAGTATGATTAAGTTGGGGTTTAAATGTGTATCACAATTAATGGTTTGCCAATTATAGTGCTTTATTTTTATTAATATAGTGATTAATAAAGAACATCACTATATTGGCTCTTAGATTCGAATTAGGTTACAAGGTGTGCATTTGATATTGGAGAAATATGAGTCACACCTATACAATATATATATATAATAGGTAGATAGATCATTCATGACATTTATACTGGGGAATAACAGATTGAGCTCCAGAAACTTCTAGCTTTTCAGTTTTCAGTGCACTAAACTATGCAAGGCAAAATAATTGAATGTTTAATTATTTAGGCAGTTATCTCATATTAAGCCCTCTAGTGGCAGATTGAGCATTTAACAGTTTCATTTAGTTTAGTCTGAATTATTTATTTATATTAATCATCTGAAAATTCATCTTAGAACCATTAGTTTTGAGTCTGCCACTTTATCTCTGCAGTAAACTATATATTGCATATAATTGAGAATTTTTAAAAGTATTTAATAAAGAAATATTTAGAATATATAAATAATGGCTAATTGGTTTATCATGTATATGGCTATGTGACATTATATTGCAAAGAACATGGTTTTACTTGTCACAAGTTTTTATGAAACTGTACATGTAGTGCATTGATGGTGTTTTGCTTACATAAGGAAAGTATATATTGATTATCTCTTTCATCAATTTTGTCAGTTAAATATGTCTGGGAGTTAAAGATGGAAAAATGTTTTATAGGATTTTAAAGTCTCTTGGTTTTTTTCTTTTTCTATTACATTACAATACTTATTGAATCTGGAATAAAAAAAAATAACCTTTTTAAACAATCTACTATAAGCAAAAATACACTCACTATTTTCAATAAAAATAGTTTGCAAAAAAAAAAGGATAGTTAGACTGCACGTATTCTAAGAACTTTTAGAGATTTTAAAATTCATTAGTCTAAATTCAATAACTAATGTTAGAAATCTATGAGAAGTTTTAAATAGTGCAAAAAAAAAAAGTGAAGTTTAGTATTATTAGAAAATAATTATAAGGCTTAGTGCTTTTGGAGCACTTAGGTCTTCATATTCATAACCTATCTTGGGAGTGCCAGCTTACATTGAGATTTTAAGCGATGCTTAGCAGTAATTTATGCAAAATTTATTGTTTTCTTTCATAAAGACCATTTTTTGGAGATTGCAAAGCATGATTCTTTTCGGTTTATTGCATAGTTGTCATTTGCAATAAAGCATGCCTCCTTTATCTTTCGTTTTATATCATTATGTTCAATGCACATTGCCCTTGCCATAGTGGGTTCAAACTTTGAATAAATTTTGCATAAATTACTGCTAAGTTTCGCTTAAAATTTTAATGTAAGCCGACACTCCCAAGATAGGCTATGAATATGGAGACCTAAGTTCTCTGAAAGCACTAAGCCTTATCTACTTCAGCTTCAAGCCGCCATATTGAACTTTTTAAAATAATGGCCTGAGACACAATTTTCATAATAACTTCAGTTTTAATTATGTTAGAACAAAAACAATTACATTGCTAGAAACTAGAAAAATTAAGAAAAACAATAAGCATAAAATAAATAGTGATAACTATATAAAAAATAAGGAAAAAAAAGAAATTTTCACATTCGAAATAATTATTATTTTATTGTTTGTTCATAATTTGGAAATTAACATTAACTAAAATTCAAAATTCATCTTCAGTGATAATTTCTTTCTATTCCTTACAAAATTATCTTTCTAAACATGTATATGTCTTACCTGAGATAATCCATAGCTTCACAATCTCCAAAGTCGGATATGACTTGTTCATTTCTATCTTGTACCCCAAATGTTCTAAATGTCAAAGGCGTCTATAAAGAAAGATTCATCCTAATAAAAGATACAAAAGAAATCATCATAGCAATTGGCTTCTTGTATGTCTAAAACTAGAAATTGTAGACTACTTTCTATATCACTGATAAAATGAGTTTTATCTCTTCATTTTATATTTTTTGTGTGTACAATAGTGATGTTTATATTCATTGTGATCACCAATGATGTTTATATTCTTTATGCAGTGCACAAGTGATGTTTATATTTTTTATGTACAGAAGTGATGCTATCTTGTTATATTTATTGTACCACAGATATAATTTATTTGCATATAGTCTATTGACTTGAAAATAATGTTATGAAACATATAGCAAAAGCAAAGCATGATCAAGCATAAACATAAACAAGAATCAGAATTGGATTATATGTTTGTGTATGCAATGTCTGTCTGTATACATTTGTTTATTAGTCTTATAACTCATTGCTTGTAAACCATATAATATAAACATAATTAATGGTTTTCAAAAAGTATACTTTTGAAAATCATTATTTTTATAAAAATAAGAGGATTAGTGTACATAGAACTTTAGAAAATTACGATATGAATTATATACTAATAAGTTAATTACGATATGAATTCTATATGAGTAAATATATAATTACAAACTAAATCACACTAATTTTTCGATAAATATGAATTCTATGTGAGCATAAATAAATGTATTACAAACTACCTTTAGAAAATTATGATAAATATGAATTCTATACGACCATAAATATATAATTACACACACACCAATTTTTCGATAGATATGAATTGTATATGAGCATAAATATATAACTACAAATTAGCACACACTAATTACAAACTAAAATTAATAAAAAATATATTTTTCAAAAAATTAAAAAAAAAAATTAAAAAATTTTACTTACGAATAATTACGTTCTTAGTCTGTTGTAAGCCTTGTTTGAGAATAATACCGAAGAAAACTTCACTTGCAGCCGTAAAACATTTTATGTCTTTTATCGTTTCATGATAAGTACAAAAATTACCAAAAAAACAAAAAAATTAAATACTGTGGTTGATTAAAAAATTCGCCAAAAATCTAAATTTCGACCGATTTTTTTGAAATAAAGATCGTTTGAAAGCTAACATATATAGCTAAAAACGGCCATATTTTCTTCGACGTCATCATTATACTTTTTACGTCAGCAAAAAAAAATAGCACATCATCAAATAAGCACCGAAGGGCGCAAATGACGCCGACAAACCGGAAGTAGTTATAATTCTTTTCTAATAATACTAAGCTTCACTTTTTTTGCGTAAAGTGCAATTTAAAACTTACCACTCAAAGGTGAAGTAAAACCAAGGATTTTATTTTAAATCTATGAGAAGTAAAAAAAAAAAAGACTAGAATCTTAATACAATAAAATGCATAGGTATGACATTTTTGGCTACACCACCAGTTATCTAAATCTATCAAGGTCATAAATCCTTGGAAAGAATCAATTAGCAAATATTTACTAGAAGATGTCACACATAATTTAGTGCAGTGATAGAATAGCAAAACTCTAAAGTTCAAGGTTCATGAATCATGGCTCATTTTCTGACATTTCTGATATTTAATCCTCATATGATTTTCTTAACAATAAAAACACTCAATTATTATTATTAGAAAATGCTTCAATCAGTCTGATGTAACCTACTCAATGCTATTTATTTTAAGGAAATAAATTAATAATCTTTTGATAACAATAGAACTGTCATTGGAGTCTGTGTTAAGCAGATCATCTCATTCACATTGGTAGATTATAAAAAGTTATTTAATTGTAATAAGCATGGCACAGTGATTAAAGCTTTGGAACATCATGATAGTGGATCAGAATATTATAGAAATTCTAAAAAATATTTTATCAAAATGCAATAGCAGATTTTAGACTTCCATTATTAATTGTATATAGAACAGATTATTTCCATCTTGAATATTTTTTACAAGTTTTCAAAGGAAATATTTTGTGCATTATAATGGGGGAAGGAGAAAAAATTAATGATTATTTATGTCATCTAATTTTTTCTGATATGATTGTTTTCGCAAAACAGTGGTAAAAAATTATCAGATGAAAATAGAATCAAAAATGAAAATTGTAATAAAAGATTAAAATTATGTTCAATGACTTTAATAAAAGAGAAAAAATAAAAATTGATTGTAGTGAAATTGAAATTAACAGTTGTAAATATAGTCACCAGAAATATAAAAGAATAATCATAGAATTGAATTTGAATGAAATGTTTACTGATGGATATAATATCAAACGGAAATATATCTGTGTACTTGAAAAGAAAAAATTTTAAAAATGTGTTTTGCCAGTGCTTACTTATGGAATTTGGATATTTAATACAAAACAATACAGAAATTCCAGCATCAGGCTATAGTATCAAGTAATTTATGTCGATTTTTATAATAGACAATTGAAAATGAAATACATGACTAGATATTATTGATAGGAGAACTAGATGTGTTAGCAGAGGTAGCAATAGTTGGACAATTAAAATCATATACTGGATCCAAAATATTGTAAGAGATTATAAAGACATGAAATCTGAAAAATAAGATCAGAAAGTTTATTGGAGGTGTGTAGATAAGCTAAGCTATGGATTGGAAAGATTGAATTAAACTCAGATATATCTTTATCCTGTAGTAGACTGATAGTAATTGAAAATGATAATGATATGAATAACCAAATTATAATAGAAAAATGCAATATGATATAGAAGCTATTTTTTTTAAAGAAAATTATCGGAGTTCAATAAATGAAGTTATAGAAGAAGATTACTAAAATTAATTAGTGATAAGATTAAAGTATGTCCAGAACATCCAGGAAAACATAAAAATAGTGACCATTAAGAAGAATTTTAAACAATATATCTTAAGAATAATTAAAAACATAATGATTTAATTTTGAAAAATAAGACTTAATACTTTGAGAAGTCATAATACTTGTGGTAAAAATAAAAACTCAGCATTTATAGAATGAGTAGGATTTGTAAAAGGAATAGAACATTTTACTTACTAGTAATTAAGACCTTAAGTTATAATTGTAGTTTTAGTTTTTCAACTTATTACCTTGACACACCTTGACACTTATCACTGATCAAAACAAAGTTAACCCGACTTTGCTCTCCAGTAACTAATAAGTAGATACTCATTGACTGATCATTACTGAATGACTAACTAGTATTGTCTACCTGAAGGAAAAGTCTGAAATCTGCTTGTAATTTAAAAAAAAAAAGATAAAATAATTATTGAATTGATTTAGCGATCTTAATGTATTTTTTTTTTGAGGAAGATATTTGTGTTTAAACTTTAATATGTCCTATTTTTAATCTTTTGTCAATTTATTACATTTCAGTTTATGAATATACTATTAATAATAATTTTTTTTTAGGAGGAATTAATATTATTATCATTTACTTTCTTTATTACTTTTACAATGCTTTATATAATTAGAACCCACTATTGATGGTTTCCATTACCCCACAATCTTATTCAAAACTATAACAAACACAATACAAATACATGAATACAAATATACATGATCATACAATTTTACATTATATATATATAACAGTTGTCGAAACCTCACAAACCTATTTGCCATGCCAGAGCACCACTAGGCTATTCTAACCTAGAAAATTTATAAAGGTGGCAGATACATATGGGTGAGGTTCAACTTTTATTTACTGAAAGCCCCAGTCACTAGCTCATGGAGAAGTTGAGCTTAAAATATGCTGTATATTTAAAATTTAAAATTCTTGATTTTAAAATATTATTAATAAAATATATAAAATAAGTTACTGCCAAAATTAATTCAACAAAACATTTTTTTATTACTCACACGCACATTAATACAAACATTCTGAAGATTGAATTAACTATTAAATAGATTTGATTTAAGTTATATGTGCAGATGAGTATATTCAATAGATTTAACCCAATTTTAATATTTTGCTAAGCGTAAATATGCTACATAGAATACGCATTTAACTAACCCAAGTTTTTTAATTCTAGGCTAAAAGTTTGCATCCAAACCAATGTTAGCTTACTGATATACTGATGTGATTAATGCAAAATGAGGATGTTAGCATAACACAATCATGTTGACAGGAATTTACATCTGTCACAGGATATCATTAGAAAAATAATGGATCATGGTGGGAAAGAATGAGCATCTTCCCCATGATCATTAATAAATTTCACCAACAGACAGGAACGATCCACTACCCAATTGGTGATACCAAAACGAAGGTCTGGGTCTAAAATAGAAAGGAATATTTCCATATTTGTGTGGATCATATTGAAAAATGGACCCTGCTATTATATTTTCTCTGAAGCAGGAATGTGCGTCTGCTGGAGGAACAAAGTCATTTGAAATATATATATAAAAGAGATGCTCTATATATAGGAATAACAGATTATTGTTCCAATCAGAGCATAAGAAAATCAGTGATGTAGGAAATACATCTACGATTATTGGCAATGCGATGGCTACCATTTTGGGCTATGCATTAAGGTGGGTTTTATGCCCTGTATGTTAATGTGGCACAAGGGAATGAGAATCCAATGCACCTTCCCAGATTACCTTGACAAAAAACAATTCTTCCACCAGCACTGATTCAACTATGAAACAATTAGCCCAAAATTAACAAACCTAAACTAACCACCTTATGAATCTATGCAGCTATTTAAGCCTATTTTAAATTTATTAATTTAAATGAAATTAACAAGAATGGAAATAGTAGCAAATATATATATAATTAAATTTTACTTAGTCAGCTAAGAGATTTGTTTTAAAAGTTAAGTAACCCTTAAAATTAATATTTGAAAAGTTTGTATTAATTAATTAAAATCCATATTTCATTTAAAACAAAAGTTCATACTTTCCATGGCTATAGGTTTATTGAAGTCCATCTTTGCAGTCATTGATATGTCACAGAGCTCAGTTCACAGTTCCTTCACTCCCATATTAATATTGTTCTCAGTGGAGATGAATCCGTTGCTAGCCATTTCTGGATACCTTCATTCTGGAGCTCCTCAGCTGGTGCAAATATGGGAAATGTAATTTATTGCATAACCCCTACATTTTGGAGATTTGCAATACACATATGAAATATGTTTAACAAAGACTAATCAGCAAGAACCATCATAAAAAAAACTTTTTAAAGTTTTCTTTTTATATCATTTTGAATTCTTATCATATTCCAGGATCGATCTTTCTCTAGCTTAGTGCTGTTTTTATTGGCAATGATGATTTTTTTCTTTGTGGACCGTGTGTTCATTTGCATCGTCATTGGCCAGCTTGCTCTAGAGTGGGAACTCAAAGTTTTATCACTAGTATTTTTTAATTGGTCTCTTATCTGATGTAAAATCGGCTAAATCCCCAAGGGCTTATTTGCTATTACATCATTATAGAAAATCATTTCCATTCTACTAAGATTAAAAATAACTTGAACAGAAAATAAATAATAGTTTTTATTATTTTCTTTTACATTAAAATCATATCTTTTGTTTTTAGATTTTAAATTTTTAACTTTAAATAATTAATCAGTTAGTTTACCATCTGTGCATATTATATATATTGATTTAAATCAAATTTTTATAAATTTTTTTCTGTTTGCGGGTCACTTTATTTATCGATCTTTTCCACTTTTATTTGAAAGTGATGTAACAACATATATGTATACCATTACAATATATTCTATCTTATAATCATTATTCATATACCCACATATATCTTTATATACATCTCTATATAATTATTAACTTTTTATATTTAATACATTTTCATCTTTTTTATATTTTATATTTACCAATTAATACTTCCTATAATCATATATATTATAACGGAACAATTATATTTAAAATCTAAGTTGGGCTTGTTAAATATAACAGGATGATTAAATTCACCAGAAAAAGGATATGCATTTCATTACAATCAGACTTTGGGTCTTCGAGTAGAATGCTAGAAATGAATCGATGAAATACTAAGTCGATGATTATATTCATATTTATTATGCTAACTCAATAATTTTTAAATAAACTTTGATATAATTTAGACTAGTTCATCTATCTTTCATCCCTCTTTCAATCACCATTATGCCACGATATTCAAACTCATGAAGAATTTGCAATTAGCTCTTTTCAGGGTTGATTTTAAAACAAGTCATTATCTATTATGCCTTTATATAAGCATTAATTAATAACTGATATTCATATGATGTTTATAAAATTAACATTATGTGCCGGACGAAAGCTTTTAATTTCGTCTATCAATCTATTTTGATACAGAGGGCGCCACCAGACCACTACGTGTCTGGAAAATTTGTTTACTGTGATCAGAATAGATGATGATGATGGTTTGCGCCGACTAGACTCAGGGAGAAACAAGAGATCTTAAATTGTTTAGACAATTGAGACAAAAGCACAAAGACAAATGTCAGCCAAATTAAGTTTAAGCATATTTAATAAAATTTTATTAAGAGAAAATTAACTTATAAGAAAAATTTATAAGTTAACAAATATGATTAGCTCAGGCGTGTACCAGAAAGACTAAATGCAATGCTCTGGCAGATCTACTGATTCTCTAATAAACAAATTTAAAAGGGAGGAAGCAAATTTCATTCAGCAGAGGATTCACTCCAAACATTGGTTCTCACCCTCAGATACTTAAACAATACGTCCTTGAAATAGATCAAAGAAATCCAGCGCCGATGAGCTTTTCGAGGTCCAAAAATTGGTCAGACTCCGAATGTCTTTATATCGGTATGAGCTGCACGTATTATTACGTTTAAAATAACGGTGATTGATCCACCTCAAGAACAACTGAAAAATATGCTTGAAACGGAGTAAAACAATTAAAATTGGTGAATCCCCGCCAAAAGATTGGCGAAAATTACTTTAAAATTAATAATTAAAGTCTCAATAAGGGACAAGTAAATAATTAGAAAAACAGTTACGTCTGCCCCAGCATTTAAAGAAAATAAACTTACAAACAAATTCTGAGTACACACTCTGATAAATTTAAAGCACACATAATAAATACAAAAAGAAATCTATCGGAGTGTGCACATGAGTACGAAATATTAAAAGTTTAAATACTCCAGCAGAACGAAAGTATTGCTCACCGGTAATTTAAAGAGGGATATATTTTATCTTCCTGCTGACAACTTATAAAATTACAAAGAAAAACAATTCTAATTTCCGCCTTCAGAGATGTAAGAAACGAAATCCCCACCTGCGGAAAATTAGACAATAAAGTCGTCAGCCAAAAGATTTTGGAGGTTTAGCAATAGGGCAAACATAGAGTTTAAAATTAATTATTGAATATTAACATAACTACAGGTAAGCATTTAAAAGGCACGACTGCCAAAGCATTTATAAAAATACATAAAATAGAAAACTCACTCGTCACTCTCCAATAAACAAAAATTGACAGTAACTTGGAATCTTAAAACTAAGATTCCAAGACATACTACAGAATATTAGAAAACACGGCAAATATTAAATATGAGGCTATATAAATTACTTAAGCTTATGAATACATATTTAGGATTAGACTGAGCGGAGTTTAATGAGAATTAATTTGCCCTGGGAAGAATAAAAACAAAAATAGTTACCTTTCGGTAAACGCAATGTTCACGTAGAGTGCGCATTATTATTTTAGTTCATTTTCAGGTCTTTAGACAGCAAGGTAGATGTAAAGAGGTTCCGGCTTCTTGTAGGTGTTTAAGGCATTACTGGAGCAAATTTGGAAGTCAGGGATCCGTCTTTTGTTGAGTTAGCAAGCCATTTGGGTTTTAATAATACGTATAATATTTATCTTGTTGCAAGCGAAATGGTTTAATAACAGCTAATTTCCCTTAAGAATTTAAATGTCCGAACTGATATAAACTTTCACTTGAGAAATAGCTTGTCTAGTTACGAATAATGAATTAACTGACACTCCAAATTTTCGGGGCTATTTATACGTCGCTCCATTTCCCACGAAACACCTTCCTTGTTCAATTTCTTCGCCTTAGGCAGGGCAAATATTAATCTCGCTCAATCTATCTAAGAATTCTACCCAGGGATTATTGAAATGAAAACAACTACACAAAAATCAAATCTCCACTCTTTAAAATAAAAGCCACAGGAATGTAATTAGCTAGGTTGCTTGTTTTTTTTGTTAATTGATTTAAAGTAAAAACAAGCGGTATATGAAAACTAAAATAAATCGATAAACATTAAAATGATATAAACGCGTTTTACATATAAACGCTTGTGTATTTTGATACACGTATTCTTTTTTTAAATAATAATAAAATTTAAACATTAAACGTTTAATGAAAATTAAAAGCTTAATAAATATTTTTGGTAATAACACCATTGAAACGGATTTCAATCAGGTTCAATATATATAGAATAATTGTTATGTTATTAATTATGACTTGTGTGTTTATAATAAATATATAATATAATATAATAATAATTTAGGTAGAAATCAAGTTAATAACTCAATATTTAATAAACAATAAAAAATATAATATAAAAGTTAAATAAATTATTAATAAAAAAATAAGGATGAATTTTATCATTTCAAAAGATTAATAAATAATATTCTTATCGAATACCTTATGGTAAAATTCTATATTATAATAAACTTTTCAAAAGTAAAGAATTTAATTTAAATTAACAGATATATAAAAACAATATATAGATTCAAAAATTAATAATTTAAATAACATTAATTTATTTACAGTTGTTATTTATATGTTTCATAATTATTAATATATATATATAAGTATTATTTACAATTGTATAACATATATTATATGCATTTATAATAAATAAAATACATTAAATGTTTTATTATATTATATAATAAATATAGTAAACCTATTTTAAATATCTGTTAAATAATAACCATTTTTTTTATATTTCATCCAATTTTGATGAATTATGTCAAACTTTCAATTCATGTTTATAATATTAAATTTAGATATTCCTATTAAAATATAACGATGCCAAATTTGAAATAAAAATAATAATAATAATAATCATATTAAAATAATATAAGTATTATTATAATATATATAAATAAATAAAGAAAAACTTATTTTCCAGAGTTAAGAATAGATATTTAAGTCTGTAGTTCATAATCCTAATGATCTCTTATGAAGTATATTAATCCATTGGTATAATGATGATTTATTTATCCTTAATTGATAAACTGTTAATAATATCCAATGATTTGATTGATATAATATAAAGTAAATAGCCTTCAAATATTGATGTTCTTATTCTCCATTTTTCTATTATCATTAGACATTCTATACAACAAATATTTCAATTTAGCATGACAGTTGGTTTCGAAATCTTTACGATACAACAATTATTCTACTCAATGCACATTGTAAAATTCTTTTCATATATAATTATTTTAAATATATATATATTTGTAAAATAACGAAGTGTTAAGATAACGTAGTTTCCAAAAACTCAAACAGATGTTCTTTTCTTTTATATTGCTATTCTTTCTTTAGATTTAATAGAAAATTAAAATATTTTTCCTTGCAATCTTTTAATCCATAGGTCTTAATTTGGAACAGTTAATATTTTATTCCAATGTTGAATAGAAATATTTTTATAAAAGAAAAAGTTATTTAAAGAGAAATCACTTTCTTTTCTTCTCTTCAATAACAAGAGACTGAATGAATCTCCTTGTGTATTTTGTTTCAATTTCATGCTTAATTTAAATATTAATTGTTATCAATAAATATTAAGATCTAATAATAATATATATATATAATTATTTATTTCTCAACTTCAAATCTGGCAATTACTCAAAAGCTTGACATTAAGTATGTATTATTTAAAATTCACATGTATTTTTAAATAATATATATGTATTAAAACAGTCAAATAGATTTTATATTTATAAATAGTTTCATTAAAGATAAAAGTATAAGGTATTCCTATATTAAGTTAATAATAACTATAAGTTATTATTATAATATATTATTTTATTTATTTTTTATTTTATTCTTATTAATTTTTTTAAGAATATTTAACTAATTTCATTTATATATTCTACATTATCATCATCTTCTCCTCCTCCTTTATCATCATCATATTATTATTATTAACATTCAATATGTATAATTTTCTTTAACCTATAATATTATTTCTTTCTATATATTATTACTAATTATGTTAACCTACTTTTTAATATTTTTTAACATATTTTATATCTGCCATCTACTTATATTTTCAAATCTTAACTGCTAATTATTCAAACTTTTAAATTTTATAGTTATACTTAATAGCTCCCTCTTTCTATTTTTTATATAATAAAATTATTTTTATTTTTAGTCCTTACTAATATTATAATTTTTATTTTATACTTAGTGGCTTCCTCTTTCTATTTTTTATATAATTAAATCTAATCTTATTTTAAATCCCTATTATTATTATTATTATTATTATTATTATTATTATTATTATTATTATTATTATTATTATTATTATTATTATTATTATTATTATTATTATTATTATTATTATTATTATTATTATTATTATTATTATTATTATTATTATTATTATTATTATTATTATTATTATTATTATTATTATTATTATTATTATTATTATTATTATTATTATTATTATTATTATTATTATTATTATTATTATTATTATTATTATTATTATTATTATTATTATTATTATTATTATTATTATTATTATAATAATAATAATAATAATAATAATAATAATAATAATATATATTTTTATATCAATTTTTTTCAGGTGCAAACATATTTATTACTGTCTTAATATTATCAATATAAATAGCTTCTTTTATTTTTCTATCCTTTTTATTATTTGTAAATTGTATCATTTTATATAATAAAAGGAATAGAAAAATAAAAGAAATTATTTATATTAATAATATTAGCTGGTATTCAATAGAGATTTGGGCCAGGAAAAAATTTTGACATAAAAAAAAATATATAAATAAAATAATAATAATATTTGTAGGGATTAAAAATAAGAATAGATTTAATGATATAAAAAATAGAAAGGGGAGCTACTAAATATAACTGTAAAATTTAAAAGTGTGAATAGTTAGCCGTTAAGATTTGAAAATATAAATAGAAGATAGGTATAAAATATGGTAAAATAATATTATAGGTTAAAGAAAATTATAAATATTGAATGTTATTATAATGAATAATAATAATATAAAATATAAAAATATGAATATATAACTTTAGAGTTAAATATTTTAAAAAAATAATTAGTAAGAATAAAGTAATAAAAAATAAATTAAATAAAAATAATATATATATATGATTATAGAAAGTATTGATAGATAAATATAAAAAAGTTAATAATTATATAGAGAGGTATATAAATATATATGTGGGTATATGAATCATTATTATAAGATAGAATATATTGTAAGGATCGCTATAGGTCTCATTCCTATCCTTACCATTAAATGCATTTGACATAAATATATACAGGGATGTGTTGATTTATAAAAGCTAATACATCTATTGAACAGTGTAAGTTGATAATATATAACGGTATGAATAAAATTATATTGTAGTTTAATGAACTGGAACTGCTTGAAACAAAATCATAAATTTGTTACTAAATTTCATTTTATGAATATTTTAAAATAACCTTTGACAAAACGATATTGTTCAAACAGCTGAGAAAGTTTTGTAAAGAAAGAAAGAAAAGGAAAACCGATTTTATAATTTAGTGAATGCGAAAGGGGAGTGAAAACCTGATAGAACGTATGCAATAACCATGACAACAACAACAACTATTTTTTTCTTCTAATGGCTGGAAATATTAAAAACATGTATAGAAAAAGTTATACGCAAGATTTTCTTTTCTTTATTTATTAATGATGGCAAGTCAGATAATTTGAAAAGTATATTTTGGTAAAAACGTTTCTCAACATTTTAAAGAAAGAATAATTGGACACGCAAGGATGCATAAAACTGTAAGTTGTTTAATTTGATATATACATGTAGAAAAAGAAAAAAGTAAAACTGAAACAGAGGAATATTACTATGCTTCCATTGGAATTGAACTTTTATATGAACTATGGAAATTCAAAGAAATAATTAAATTATAATCAGTTGATTGAAGCATAATATGCACCAAGATTTTTTTAATTTTATTTATAAGTCTATTGAACTATTTGTTGTGAGACATGTGAAAAGATATTTATTCACATAATCAAGCGTTTGATAATTCTAGGACTGTTGAAAATTTAGACTTAATAACGTTCATTATCCAAAGATTGACTTTAGTTGTGTTTTGTTTATCATATAGCTATAACGTACTCACTGCTGATATAAAAAAAATTCTTATATATATACTAGTGTAAGAATGATGCAGGTGTGCTAAAAGTCGTTGTGAAAGGTCAAGGCAACTCGGATGGTTTTTGAAGAGGGCGATGAACACGATCTATAGGTGTGAATACTCACCATCACATATATATATATATGTATACAATGGCTACCAAATATTATGTGAAGTTTTATATATCAATTGTGAAAGTTGCTAAATCAAGGATTATCCAAACTACTTGGTCAGCTTGTGGAAGATGGATAAATCGTTGAAGGCGCTAATTTGAAAATGAAGCAAGTATAAGAGATGCAGAAAATTCCCAATTTATAATGAATTTTTCCATTTAAAAGAAGATACTCATATTGCTCAAGATGCTTACAAAATCATTCATAAATTTATGTTGATATGTAACTGTTTGTTTGTTGTGGTTGACATGCTGATGTTATAAATTTTGTAAGGTTTTCTCTCCTTTATTTTTTTACTTCCATCTTGATTTTTTTTTTTTTTTTGAGCTGGAAATACCGAAGGAATTTAAATGTATGCATTTCATGATGTAAAATGTATTTTTGAAATAAAAAAATATAAATGGATCTGTTAGAAGAGAAAGGACTGGGCTATGATGAAATAAGTATATAGGAAGGTAATACTTACTCTTTGACACATTAAAGACATAACATTTAGTAACAAAGTTAATTATTAATCAAACCCATATTAACCACTTATTAACAAGTTACATACTAACCATTACTTATAAGTACATATAATTAATTTAATCAATTGATGGCAATTCCAGTTCTCATAACTCATAATAGTCATAAATGAACCCATTAATTCAACTATAATATACAAAATAATAATTTGTATATTAATATGATGATGTCATATTTATTTATTTTTTAAAAGAAAGGATGAAAAACAGTGTCATTTATTTAGATACTATTAATGATCGTAAATTATTTCTTTTTATATGATGGCATGAATGGTAGATGCTGATATATACCAAGAATGACCCATAGTTGATGATATTATTACTTTATGTATTTATTTATTTATTTATTTTTTTTATTTGGATGAGATTATGTGGAAGTGGTAGGAATCATATTTATGGTGTTTTAAAGTGTATATTTATATATTTAAATGTGTTATATTAAGTTAAAATAAATTTGTTAATTTAAATTGATCTTACATCAAGGGTTGTATGTAATTTGTTGACAATACATCACTGAATTTACCTATCTCTTGATATGGAAACATACATGTAATAGATACTTAATAAGTGTACTATATGAACCATAATGTCAAGTCATTGCCCAAATTGGCTAGATATATACTTTTAAATTATACATGAACAGAGTAACTACTCAGATTACGACTGGGTTTGAATCCAGGGAATATAATGGATTGATATGAAAATTGGGTGGATCCTGTATGTGTTACCAAATGAATGGGGGTTGAATGGTAGTAAAGATTTACTTTGGCTGTAGTGTTGCAGGATCTTTCCAATTTTCCATGGACGGCCGGATTCTTGTTTCAGTATATACTGTGGAATGAATTTAAGTAAATGGTTGAGGGGGGGTCGTCGGTTTGTTACATTTTTGGCGTGCAACGTTTTGGTGCCTGAACAAGTATTTAGCCCATATATATATTAAAAGGAAATCTAGTCATTAGACAAATGTTAGCAATCAGAGAATTAACATCAATGTTATAGGTTGTGAAGTAATGATATAAAAAATTGTATATATAGTGATTAGATATGAGTATCTTAATCATGATAGTTGAATTAATTTGTAGTTAGAAGTAGATTGGGACTGAGTATGTACAAGTGATGGTAGTTTAAAATTTTTTTTTTTTTTTTGGTTTAGTTTCATCGTCTTCAGAGAACTAGAAGGGGAAGCTGAGACCGTACAAAATATAGTTATTTTGTAGAAGCAATAAATAAGGGAATATTCTCTCTCATAACGATTATATTGACATATCTGCCTTTATGCTATTAAGAAGTGGCCAGATCAGTTTTAAAGATGGATGAAAGAGTTGATGAGGCACAATGAAATCAAAAGGGTGAAAATTTAGATACGGACACAAGTATAGAAGAAAGGTTGGTGTGCCAGCAAGCATTTAAGGAACCTGCAGAAGAAATGCATCAACATATTCAATCATTAGAGGAGAACTGAACAATGATTCAAATACTAGAGACCCCTTACCAAAAAGAAATTCCTATGTTAGGGGATCAATTTATGCCATCTAGTGAAAGTGAATCCATCACATTACAAATCCTGCTGGAGATGATGCTGAAGATGACTGCTCTGGGAACAAATATGGCTAACATGGAATCGAGATTCGAGTCTAAGTTAGAGACAAATATAGCCAACATGGAATCGAGATTCGAGTCTAAGTTAGAGTCAAATATGGCCAATATGGGAAATGAGATGTATAGACGAATCAATGATTTCAAAGGGGATTTAAATAGTAGGTTGGATAACATGGCAACAAGAGCCGATGTCAATCAAGTTGAGGTAGGTTTAAAAGGGGATATATCTCAATTCCAAGAAGACACGAGGAAAGGGTTAGTAGGAATTGAAGAGAAATTGGAGGTGAGGATTCAGGAAGTCGACACCCGACTATCCAAAAGAGTAGGACAGTTGTTGCAAGATGTGGGAAAAGCGCGAACTGATAATGATGAAGTAAAACTCAGGGTTGAAGAAGAAAGTACTAAGTGTCAAGAGCATGTCAATGAATTTGCTGAACATATTACTGTTCATATCGACCGAGAGATCAAACAAGTTTATCAGACACAAGAGGTCATGAATAAAGAGGTGTGGAGTAAGAAGAACACTTTTAGGGAAGAATTACAAGCTGAGCTTGAGATGGTCAAAGCAAAGTTGAACAATATTTCCATGACTCACAATGTTAAAAATGAAGGCCGTGAAGAGACTATTGGATCTCTTACCCATTGTTTAGCTCAGTTGGGAGATAAGGTAACTTCCATGGAAACTGATACAATGATTGAGAAGACCACCCTTCAGAAGTTAATTGAGTTTACTAATGAAACACATGAGAGATTGAATTCCTTAAATGAGGTCTTACAACGTAAGTCACAATCTGGGGCATCCAGATGTGCCAGTTGAATGTAAAGTCAGCTAGGCAAGCTTGAAAGGAAATGAAGGAATTGATGGGTGTTGGAAGAAACCAAATAATAGAGTTCTCATGAGACAAACCTCAAGGGATGATCTAGGAACTCAATATCAGTATGGGGAGAGCATAGTTGCTTCTAAAACATTTGCTGAGATAGAGGAGACGAATTTGCTTTACCCGTGCCTGACTGAGAAACAAACCTATGATCAGCAGATGGTTGATGAACCCTATCAAATGAAGAACCATAAGGATTCTCAAGAAGTGAATAAAACTCAAGGGATCATTTCACAGATAAATGCGATAAACCAGTTCATGAAACTTAAAGTGTTTAAGGGCTTTTTGAACGAAGCACCCATAGAACATCTTCAAAGTTTAGAATTATATTTTTCAGTTAACAGAGGTTTGTCGGAAGCTGAAAGAGTTGTTATTGCCTATAGTCACCACCAGGGTGAGGCATTAAGGTGGTGGGAATCTCTGTATCAAACCCCATCCACGTTTGAGGAATATCGAACTTTATTGGTGCGTAATTTCTGGAATTGGGATAGACAAGAAGGCATTCTATACCATATATTCCAGGAAAGGTACAAGTCAATGCCTGGGGAAACATTTGTAAAGTTTTTCGATGACAGGTCACCAAATTACGCACATTGGATACTTACCACCTCACAGAATCGGAGATTATTTGGATAGTTAAGAGAAACTTGCCTTTGCATATAGAGCAATCCCTTCTATGTATTAGTGCAAGAAACATGGAGCAGGTTGCTGAACTTTTGGCCAGTATAGATCTAAATAATACCAATTTATCCACACGAGGTCCGGAAAAAAGAAAGGATGAGCCTTCAGTTAATGCTATCTTCTATCGGAAAAGGAAGGATAATACTTATACAAATCCTCGAAAGGAGAGGATACCGCCAACCAATATATCACAGTTATGGTCTCCGAAGCGCACGTGACCAAACAAGCGAAAAACCACAAGAGACTCGTCACCGAGTCGGGAGGCTCTCCAAAAACCGGATGCAGTAAGTCTGCACCCCAGATTTTAAAAAAAATCAAACTAAAGAGGTTATTGAGGCCTAGTTTTTCACCTCAAGAAACCATAAATACTCTGAGAAACAAAAGACTTTTGACAAGGTGAGAGATCACCAATATGACATATTCATGTGAGTTGGAGTGCCAAATTATGCTCACCAAAGTTGCCCTATGATAGAGGTGCTGTGTGAGAATTTGCCAGTTAAAGCGCTATTAGACTCAGTCAAATTTTGGGCATTTCTGATCAATTTTATAAAAGGATACTGAGTAAAAATCCATTGATTAAGATGTTACTGTTGAAGTCTATGAAAGTGACAATGGCCAATAGTAGGAAGGCAAAATTGGAAGGAAAACAGATCTGGGTAGAGATCAGGTTTAACCAAACTACACTCTATCATGTATTCTTGATACTAAACGGATTAATTCATGATGTAGTCTTAGGGGCAGACTTATTGCACATGAACTATTGTATTGTTGATTTCTCAAATAGGATCATAAAAATAAATGAGGATACCTTAGAAATGACGTTACCTACAAGGTATGGTCTTTCCGAAGTAAATTGCATATTTTCTAAATATGATGGCCCATTTGTTATTGTTAAAAAAAAATTAACTCTAATGCATTTTGGTTAAATATCAATGGAGAAATAAAAGGGACTTACAATCCTAGAAGTCTGAAACCATGTTTTTAGTTAGGAAGGAAACGTAGAGGAAATTAGTGCAGGTTGGATATGAAAAAGGGTGGAAAGCGGATTTTAGAGTGCACTCATAATTGCCATTTATGTGTTGTTTGAAAGAAGACAACATGGAAACTAGTGAAAATGGAAAAGGCGTTTTGTGGTGAGAGTACATCCGACTGCATAATTGAGCATGTATCGGCTACTTTCAGAACTGACTGAGCTATGAGGGTGTATCTTATGTATGCATATGGACAGTTTATATTCCGTGCGGTTATTCTAGTCTTGTAACTCTGCGGAGCAGGACAAGAAGCCGACGAGACAAGTTTTCATGCTGCCTAAATAGGAGTATGGAACCGGTCAGATTCTGTTTCACTCCATCATAATACAATTATATGATAGACAGTACTATTTAAGTAGGAATTAAATAAAGTAAAATGAATTATTGAGTCAGATTCTGTTTCACTCCATCATAATACAATTATATGATAGACAGTACTATTTAAGTAGGAATTAAATAAAGTAAAATGAATTATTGAGTATGAGTGTTAAAAAGGGTCAAATCTCATACAGACATAAAATTGTAATTTAGCAAACCAATTGACAAGAAGAAAGAGATAGATAATTACAGATATTTTATTATGTGAAAAGGAAAATAACCCTCTATGGTGACGGGACATTGAATGTAATTTTTTTTTTTTTATTCTAGTAAATGTCAAAAGTTTAAAAGGATTAAACTTTTAACCTTTTTGGATTGGGGGAATTGTAAGGATCGCTATAGGTCTCATTCCTATCCTTACCATTAAATGCATTTGAACATAAATATATACATGGATGTGTTGATTTATAACAGGTAATACATCTATTGAACAGTGTAAGTTGATAATATATAACGGTATGAATAAAATTATATTGTAGTTTAATGAACTGGAAATGCTTGAAACAAAATCATAAATTTGTTACTAAATTTCATTTTATGAATATTTTAAAATAACCTTTGACAAAACGATTTTGTTCACACAGCTGAGAAAGTTTTGTAAAGAAAGAAAGAAAAGGAAAACCGATTTTATAATTTAGTGTTGTAATGCGAAAGGGGAGTGAAAACCTGATAGAATGTATGCAATAACCATGATAACAACAACTATTTTTTTTTCTAATGGCTGGAAAAATTAAAAACATGTATAGAAAAAGTTATACGCAAGATTTTCTTTTTCTTTATTTATTAATGATGGCAAGTCAGATAATTTGAAAAGTATATTTTGGTAAAAATGTTTCTCAACATTTTAAAGAAAGAATAATTGGACACACAAGGATGCATAAAACTGTAAGTTGTTTAATTTGATATATACATGTAGAAAAAGAAAAAAGTAAAACTGAAACAGAGGAATATTACTATGCTTCCATTGGAATTGAACTTTTACATGAACTATGGAAATTAAAGAAATAAATAAATTATAATCAGTTGATTGAAGCATAATATGCACCAAGATTTTTTTAATTTTATTTATAAGTCTATTGAACTATTTGTTTTGAGACATGTGAAAAGATATTTATTCACGTAATCAAGCGTTTGATAGTTGTAGGACTGTTGAAAATTTAGACTTAATAACGTTCATTATCCAAAGATTGACTTTAATCGTGTTTTGTTTATCATATAGCTATAACGTACTCACTGCTGATACTAGTGTAAGAATGATGCAGGTGTGCTAAAAGTCGTTGTGAAAGGTCAAGGCAACTCAGATGGTTTTTGAAGAGGGCGATGAACACGATCTATAGGTGTGAATACCCACCATCACATATATATATGTATACAATGGCTACCAAATATTATGTGAAGTTTTATATATCAATTGTGAAAGTTGCTAAATCAAGGATTATCCAAACTACTTGGTCAGCTTGTGGGAGATGGATAAATCGTTGAAGGCACTAATTTGAAAATGAAGCAAGTATAAGAGATGCAGAAAATTCCCAATTTATAATGAATTTTTCCATTTAAAAGAAGATACTCATATTGCTCAAGATGCTTACAAAATCATTCATAAATTTATGTTGATATGTAACTGTTTGTTTGTTGTGGTTGACATGCTGATGTTATAAATTTTGTAAGGTTTTCTCTCCTTTATTTTTTTACTTCCATCTTGATTTTTTTTTGAGCTGGAAGTACCGAAGGAATTTAAATGTATGCATTTCATGATGTACTTTTGAAATAAAAAAAATATAAATGGTCTGTTAGAAGAAAAAGAAGGACTGGGCTATGATGAAATAAGTATATAGGAAGGTAAGACTTACTCTTTGACACATTAAAGACATAACATTTAGTAACAAAGTTAATTATTAATCAAACCCATATTTAGTAACAAAGTTAATTATTAATCAAACCCATATTAACCACTTATTAACAAGTTACATACTAACCATTACCTATAAGTACATATAATTAATTTAATCAATTGATGGCAATTCCAGTTCTCATAACTCATAATAGTCATAAACGAACCCATTAATTCAACTATAATATACAAAATAATAATTTGTATATTAATATGATGATATCATATTTATTTATTTTTTAAAAGAAAGGATAAAGAACAGTGTCATTTATTTAGATAGTATTAATGATCGTAAATTATTTCTTTTTATATGATGGCATGGATGGTAGATGCCTATATATACCAAGAATGACACGTAGTTGATGATATTATTATTTTATGTATTTATTTATTTTTTTTTTTTTGTGTTTTTTTTTTATTTGGATGAGATTATGTGGCAGTGGTAGGAATCATATTTATGGTGGTTTAAAGTGTATATTTATATATTTAAATATGTTATATTAAGTTAAAATAAATTTGTTAATTTAAATTGATCTTACATCAAGGGTTGTATGTAATTTGTTGACAATACATCACTGAATTTACCTATCTCTTGATATGGAAACATACATGTAATAGGTACTTAATAAATGTACTATATGAACCATAATGTCATGTCATTGCCCAAATTCGCTAAATATATACTTATAAATTATACCTGAACAGAGTAACTACTCAGATCATGACTGGGTTTGAATCCAGGGAATATAATGGATTGACATGAAAATTGGGTGGTTCCTGTATGTGTTACCAAATGAATGCGGGTTGAATGGTAGTAAAGATTTATTTTGGCTGTAGTGTAGCAGGATCTTTCCAATTTTCCATGGACGGCCGTATTCTTGTTTCAGTATATACTGTGGAATGAATTTAAGTAAATGGTTGAGGGTGGGTCGTCTGTCCGTTACAATATGTATATATATAAATTGTAAAATTATGTTCAAATATATTTGTATTCATGTATCTGTATTGTGGTTGTTATAGTTCTGAAGAAGATTGTTGGGGCAATCAAAACCATCAATAATGGGTTGTAATTATATGAAGCATTGTAAAAGTAGTAAAGAAAGCAAATATTAATATTATATGGATTTGACAATGTAATAAGAAAGATAAAGTTATAATACTTCATAGAGAAGGAATTAACCATAATTTATTATTTTCAATAACTAATGCTTTTTATTCCATTACTTTTTTTTATATTTTTATTCAAAATATCATTATAATAGGAAATGTTACAAAAATAAAAAAAATCTAAAGTGCATTTTAAAAATTCCAAATTTGTCTCTCAAAATTGACTATTTAAAAATCTGGCTTCTTTAACTTAATATATATATGCACACACATTTTTATACAGATACTTAAACAGTTGAATTGTTTGTATAAAATTATAATTTTATTAATTATTTCAGTGTTATTTTGCTTAATTCATGGAAGAATAGAAATGTAAATGAAATATTTATATATTGAAATTATTTTGAATGGGAGAGGGGTTAGTATTGTACAGGTGCACAATGATGTTTCCTGTCATCTGGGATATAAGCTTGACTGATGAAAGCATGGTTGATTGAAAAACAAAAAAGTTCAATAAACTGAAGGTGGGAAAAAAACTAAAAAATGTTAAAATATAATAAACTGTTACAGTTTATTGAAAAACTACAAATGAAAATGGTTGACCTAAATAGCTGCTGTTTACCACAGTTCTTTTGATTTTTTAGAATTGTTTTGCTGAGAATTCTAATATGTAGTTAAATTACTTAATGCACATATATGTAAACACTAAGTCTGTATATATATATATATATATGTGAAATAATGGTTGTATACACTTTCAAATAAAAGATTGAAAGAATTGAAATATATATATATATTAAATGGCTAAACAAGACTTCCTAACAATCAGAAATCGTTCAACTTTGTATCCATGATGTTAGACTTGGGAAAAAGTCTTAATTAAATATATGAACTAGTTTTATGGATTAGAAATGTAAGGAAATTTTATTAATAGAAAACAAAATAAAATCTATATATATTATCTACACAAACTTTGTTTATTCACTATAATTAATAAAACATTTAAATTATTTTGTGTTTTTTGTCTATGTCTTATAATACAATATATATAATAGAATGGTGTATTTTTTAGACATTCATAAGAAATCTAAGCACGTGAAGTGACAGGATAGAGCCACAATTCATAAACCTTGAGTTCCAGAATCATTCAATCTATTTTTGCACTAAACCATGCAGTGCTTATAATACAATGTTTTACTAAAATCTCCCTTCTTCCTTTTATAACAATCCTTCATTAAATATTTTCTTTATTATATTTCTTCTACCACAACTTGCTTTTTATAGAATGTTGTTGGTGACAGTTGATCTCAATACATGTCTAGAATAAAATATCATCATAATTCATTTTCATATTATATTTTGAAAATTTTATAAATGCATTGAATGGTGATTTGTTACACTTAATAATAACATCATAGGTATAGCAATTTTTAAGTAGTTATTACAAGATACTTGCTTTTCCAAAGGCTATTCAAAGAGAAACAGTGAAAGAAGAGATGTTACCAGCTCTGCCATTTGAAGGATAATGACGTTTATGTTACTATATACATTTTTCTCTATGCCAGATAGGTTCGAAATTTTAATAAAATATTACAATATTATTAAAGAAAACATCTCAATTTAAACATAATGAACATATATATATATATATGTAAACCAAAGGATTTATACTGCTTCAAGTCTAAATGTAAATTAATGAATTTTAATGCTTGACTTGATTATCCATGTATACATTGATTTTTTGTTGAAACAAATATTATTCTTATATGTATAAATCATATCACCATGGTCTTTGTACCTAAATAAACTTGCCTTGACAATAAATTGCTGATGTTTTTTTGGTTTATTACATATGCACTTACATTATAAATCCTTCTGACATAATTATTAGTACATCTACCTGTATGCTTTAATACTGGAGAAACATAATTTTTTTTTTAGTTTTCACACTGGCTTTGGATTTCATTTTTAGGAAGTTAGACTATGTTACCTATCAAATTATTGATCAATCAATAGATATCTAGCTACTCTAATATAAGTAAAGGAAGACAGGAAAATGGTTAAAATCTTATTGCTTAGCAGTTGGCAAGCATTAGGTTTCTCTTTTACTTTTTTTTAGGAGGCAATTGATGGCTCTGCTTTTCAATGAACTATTTGAAGGCAATTTTTAAATATATATATTTAAAAGGAGATTATCTTGACAACAGTTTGAGATTATTGATTGTTATTGATATTGGGATTGTCTAAGTGTTGACTGGTTTTAGTAGTTATATATATATATATATATATAAACATACACACACACAAAGACACAGCACAATTTATTATACTGCATTAAAAAGCTGTGAAACTGATCTTGTGAACTTTGTATTGTTACAGTTTACATTTCAGAAGTTGATTACTATGTCACCTAATATTTTATTTTACTTGGAGCTCAATAAAAGTCATTTTTATGCATAAATTTATATTATATATAGTATTAACATTTCATGTATTCATAAATAGTAAGTATAGGTTTTGTGTATCTGAGCTATCAAAGGTTTTTATTTGTTGATTACAGTTCTTATTTTATATTGAAATTTATACTGAGTTTTATTTTCCTTTCTCTAATAATCGGTATAAGGATGATCTGTATCATTTTTCTTATTTTTATTATCTTTCTTGTATTTATTTGCTTATTTATTTTTTAAATAGCTCATAATTAAAGTATATATTAAGCTGCAGTGATATAAAGTAATGATTGCAGAGTTGATAGAATTGTGTCAATAGCAAACTCTTCAAACTGCACAGGAAAAAAAAAATCATAAATTGTTCCCATATATCACATTGGAATTTTATGAATTGACTGAATGTCATTGATGCTTGGATTTAATGATTAAAATATGTAAATAGAACATATTTCTTTAGTTCTGGAATGTATGCAGTATTTCTTCCCATTATTAGACCTAGCCAACAAAAATGATCGTATCAAAAATTACCTTATGGAATCTTCCAACTATTGAAACTTTTATTGATTAAAAAAACAACCAACATTTTTTAAATTTTGTTTTGACAGAGTAGCCTAGTATTTTATAAATCCCAAAGATTGTCAATTCAATTCCAGTACTAGTTGGGACTAATTAGACAATAATTCCTGTAGAAAGGGAGAATAATCGAATGTGAAATGTTATGTTCAATACTAAGTTATGGGCTAAGAGTTGTTTATATTTAGAAAACTATAATTAGATATTTGAATTTTTCTAAAAACATTTATCAATTTCATTTAAATCATGGAAATATACTCCAATATATAACTTTAATCATAGGTATACTAAGACTGTATAGAGAAAAACTTTAAAACTTAGCCAACTTTCATCTTTTATAAGTCATTATGAAAGCTTTTCTTTATATGGTCTTCCTGTATTTATGATTACATTAGTCTGAGTTAAAGCTTCTACTTTTATAATTATATAACTGTAAGTAAAATGCTATCATCACAAATCTTCAGACAGACATCACCAATTTTAATTGATAAATCACTATAATTTTTCAAATATTATATATTTGTGATATGTACAAAATTAAAATTTTTATTGATTTAAATCTTTTTTTTAAAAAAAAAAAAAAAAAAAAACTTCCTTAAATACTAAGTTAAATTAGTAATAAGAAGAGAATTTAAATGACAATGTTGCTTCATGTGTTAAAGTGTATTTAAATAATTATATGCAAGCATTTGTTTACATTTTAACAATAAAAATTTAATTAGCAAAGAGATAATTTTGACTCATATAAATTAATTATCAACTATAAAAAAAAAAATCAACCAGTGAGGGAAAAAATAATTTAAAACCAAATTGTTACATTAACATAAAACTAGATTTCATTTTGATTTAAACAAATACTTTAGATAGTAATAGTATTTAACTTTTTTTTTTTCCATATGTCAAAGCATCAACCAGGGAAGAAGTCGCAACTGTGTCTGCTTGCTTGCAAGGCAGCTGCACAGATCTCGGCTATTTTCAACTATTGAATTCATTGTAATGGATATGAAATTTTTTATAAGCCTCATAAAAAAATTGAATATACAAACACAATATTATGTAATCAAGTTCATAAATAAATATTAAAAATAAATAAGTATTATATATATATTTTAAATTTGACTATGTTACTGTAATGTGCTTGAGAAAATCTTTCAACTTGGAGATTGAATATTGAAGCACCATAAGACTATAAATAAGTCTTCTTTATCAGAAAGATGATTTAAAAACAATATGATGGCAAACAAATCAAACTGACAATGGTATATCACAATAGTCTTTAATTTATGGTGCACTTTCATATAGAACTTCTATATTTTTCATTTATACATATAAAACTTTTATTTTATCTATTTTTGTATAATAAACTAAATGTCTTTTAAATTTTATTCCTATATTTGGTCAGATAAATAATATTAAATTTTGAAATTTGCATTTTGGTAACATAAATTATACCAAATTATTAAATTCCATTTCTGGTTTTATTCCATTTGAGGAGATAAATAATATTAAACTATATTTTTTATATATAACTTCTTTTAATTTTAAGAAACCTGGTTTTGAAATAATAACAAACTATTGTTTTGTCATATTTGTGATGCTGCAGTCATTTGGTAGAATGAAATTGTTGCTAATACTTTATGCAATTCATTAGACAAGGCAGTTTTTCCACATCTACCCCTATCAATTTTTTTTGATGAAGATTATTTTTCTTAAATAGTGTAGCACATTTTCATTTTGAAAAATAATAATAACACTTTGAGTATAAAAATGATAAGCAAGAATTAATGGTTTTTATTTATGGTAGATACCTAATAAGTATAAGGATTACATTTGTAATCATAAATCATAAACAATTCAAAATACAGCAAAACTCTCCATATAGTAGTGCCACCTTGTGCTAACAAGAGCAATCAATGGTTGCCAGAAGGCTTGTGCATAAAATCCCTATCTAGTGCCTACTCATCCAATATCCCCAGACTAGTTTCTGGCTTGTGGATTTTATGCACAAGCCTTCTGGCAACCATTGATTGCTCTTGTTAGCACAAGGTGGCACTACTATATGGAGAGTTTTGCTGTATTTTGAATTGTTTATAACAATTATTGTGCTAGTATGAGATAGTGATCATGTGATGTTAATCATAAATCAGTAAATAATTATTAGATTTTATTTTTTTTTACTTTCATTTTCATTCCTATCTTTATATTCGATAAAAAAAAAAAAGAAAATTAAAAATAACTTTTTAATTAAACAGATGAAATCATTACAAAATAATTCAAAGTTAAATGAAAATGATTTAGTATTTTGATAGTTATTTGTTATGCCCTGCATGATTTAATTCAGTATAGAATTTTGGACTCTGGAGCTCTAAATCCATGATGGATCATGGCTTAAATTTGTCATATTCTTGAATTTCTTACAAATTCCCAAACAATGAATGAATCCTTCAGTTAGTTTTTATTATTAATATATATATTAATTAAAGAGGATTTGAACACAGTCTTTTAAGTTCTTTAACTATTCACTCCATCTTATATGACTGATACACATAATCTCTATTTCTTATGCTTGCTCAAGTTGTTAAAACAGGCACTATATAGGGATTTTATGCACAAGCCTTCTGGCATCCACTGAGTGGCACTACATATGGAGAGTTTTGTCTACTAATTACATCTAAGGTTCAATATATTTCAATATCCTTGTATTTTAATGTATATGTATATAATGTGAAATAATAATGAAGCAATAAAACATGGAATTTACAGAATGCATGCATACATATACTGATTTATTCCCTCCCTTTTTGCATTATAAATATTATTTTCTCCATTAGTTACAATTAAAAGCCCTTTAGACCATATTTCTTTCAATAATTTGAAAGTATTTGTTTTTAAAATTACATTTGGATCAGAAATTCTCATACTTTACCTTTTAAGTTATGGGCCAAAAAAGAATAAATTTTTATTTTAAATATATTTGTCTGATCTACAACTTTACTGCATTTTCTCATATTTACTGTCAAGAGAGATATACTTTCTGATATATTGTTTATAAATTTTAATTCTGATCTCTAAAAGGAAGAATTGTCTGTTTAAATCTCCTTGTTTTATTATTATTCTTATTTGGAATTTTTTTTTTTAATAGTTATTATTCCAATTTATTATTTTTTTGATTGGGAATATTGTGCCGATATTCATTCTAGTGGGTGGTTGAGTGCCATTTATGCCAGAGTTATTAGTTTGAGGGGAATAGAAGAAAATAACACTACTCAAAATGTGTTTACATGTTTGTGTTATTATTAACAACTGAATGATTTAGAAAATATAAATTAAGTTTAAATTTTTATAAAAACATTTAATAATCCAACTAGATATCTAGCATAAAGCTATATAATAACCGATGTCTGTATTCCTTTAACTTATATATATATAATTTATATTTAAATAATAAAACAAATACAGTAATATAAATTCAAACTTTTAATCCATATGGAAGTGCTTTCTCAACTAAGTTTAAAACTTAAAACCACACATACAAGGTATATTCAAAGACAATCACTTTTTAATTTTAGCTTTCCCATAATTTATTACTTTTTACATTTGCTGCCTGTTGATGTTAATATACAAATATAAAAAATGCTTAATAAATTTATTTTATTATTTGAATATAAATTACATATACATATAAATAAATATGTGGATAATTACTACATTTTGTTCATTATTTACAGTACGGACATAAAATAAATTGCATTGATAATATAAGCGTTGTAGATTATATTAAAAATGTTAATAGACGTAAAATATATGAAACAAATTATATCATGTATAATAAAGACAATTGTATGAATATATACAAAACATCCATTAAGTTGAACAATAAGTGGTTAATGGATAAAGAATGGATAGTTAATTAATATATGTGGCTATATATCTATTCAATTTGTATAATAGGTTAATTTTGTAATATGATTGCATAAATATTACATAATAGATCATGTCGGATATCCATTTGTTTATCTGTCTTCTTTTGTGTATTGATATAGATGTCACTGTATGTACTTTAAATCGTGGTATTGTGGAGACATATTTAAAAGGGCAAAAAAACAATTTGCGGAAAAAGACTTTTTTATGATAATTATATACTTTATATAATCTTTGTTGTTTAATAGATATGTATTTTTTAACATATTATTGACTATTGAATTTTGTTCATTATAGACAATATTAGTATGGTTGTACAAACAATGTGTTCATAAATTTTTTTTAAAATCTAAAATATTTTCTTATTTGTATATTTTTATTTCTCTAAAGTTATGTAATTTGTGTTTTGTATTTGTTCTTTGTCTTAGCAATCAAAGCAATAATTTAATATGAAGAAGTAAGTTTCAGCATTATTGTCAGTTTGCCATTGTTTTAACAAAGTTTGATTCTAGTATCTCATATTTAGAACTATATCATAAACTTTAATCAACTACATGATTTTGAGTTTCATATTTGGTTAAATATGTGATTTATTGTGCATTTTTAAATGGATATTTTGTAACTAAATATATTTTTAAATATGATTTTTTTTTTTATTAGTACAATATATATTTAGATAAACGGTAGAACAGTTTTTAAATAGCCTATTCCAAAGCAAAGGCCTTTCTAACAGCTTCTCATAAAAGAACAGTGAAAGGAAAAACATTAATCATCAGACTTTCCGAATGTCATGTTGCTGAAGATTTGAGTATTCTATCTTTGACTTAATCTCTGAGAATAAATAGATATCTATTTATTAGATATCTATTTATTTCTCAGTATTGAATAATTATCTAGGTTGCTTCTAGGTCAAAATTATTTTAAAAAAAATCTAAACCTGATTAGAATGAAATTTTTGTTTGTTTTTCAGCCTATATTTGAATCAAAGTAATAGAATATGCTTGATGGATCCACTACCATTATATACAAACCCCTTCAATAATATATATGTAAAAATAATAAATAATTATAACTCAGATTATATGTAAATTAAACAGAAATAACTATAGCTTCCAATGAGTTCTGTAATGTAAATAAACTATCACTTTGTCTTTTAATAGTTTATGTATGTTACAGATCTCATTGGAAGCTAACAGTTAATTCTGTTTTATTTTTATATATATGTTTCTAAAAAAAAACCTTACAGTTTACTAATTTCATACAATTCTGAAGATGTGATTTAAAATTAATAGAAAATATAGTTAATAAAATTGTGCTTTGAAAGTGAGTGGAGAAGTCATTCAATTTAAAGGAATAATAGATCTGTTTGAAAATTAACTGATTTCTGTTTAGAGAGCTTTTACTGCTTTAAAATATTCCATTTATATATATATGAAATCCAAAAAGCATTTAGTAAATATATGTAGAATTGTATATATGATCTGACAAATTAGTTTGAAGGACAATTCTAGATTAATTTTAGAAAAGATAATTATGTTCTGTGTGCCATTTTGATGCTCCATTATATTTGACCTTCTAATTCAATTCATTATAATGAAATAAAAATATATGCTAACATATTAATATGATTATGGTAATATATATTAATTAATAAGTTATAATTTCTTCATGATATTTCATTCTTTAAATGTACTTTAATTCTAAAATTTATTAAATTATTTTTTTTGTTTAGCTCTACAATGTTTACATTGCTCTATGGTTTATGGAAATATCTTTTTCGGAAAGATGAATATTTTGTGTTAATTCTTGGATTAGATAATGCTGGTAAAACAGTAAGTTTTTTTTTTTTAATGTTTTGATTATTCAAATTGCAAGCTTTTATCATACATATGTATTACTGAATTGAAAATCCACAGTTACACATTACTCATCTTACTTGATTCTTTTAGCAATTACATTATAAAATAGTCTTTTTCTCCACTATTCTAGATCGCCATCTGTTGTAAATTTGATTAATCTGTGGTTATAAGATGATAAACTATCAATTTATTAATCTCCATCCCCAGATTAGTTTCTTTAACATTGAAAACTCTGGTTCGAAAGCAATAATCAACATGGTTATATACCTGGCAGGCACCTTTAACTTCTTTTTTACTATCAACTAATAATCCAAAATTAAGAAATATTTGAGATTGCTCAAATATGTAGAATTACTGATCTGATATTAGATCATCAAACATCACATGATCACCATTCTTTATGCTTACACAAGCTGTTTTTCACAGAGACAAAACTGAGTGACGCTACTGTATGGAGAGCTTTGCCTTTGTGAAAAACAGCTGTATAAGCATAAAGAATGGTGATCATGTGATTTTTGGTAGTTTAATTAATACTAATCCTACCCAATAGGATCAAAAAGTGTGTATGCTGAACTGAGTTCAAATCTATACAATTATACAAGCTATTGAACTTAGCTTGAAAACCTTATTGGGTTTTCATTTTGAACTCAAAGCTTTATAATTAGGTAAAAAAGTAAAAGATGGCTGCTGGAGAATTGCATTAGATACTAAGATCTAGATACAGTGCTCTCGGATTCAAAGCTTCTCACTGATGAAAGCCACAAGCTAGAAACTAGTCTGGGAATATTGGATGAGTAGGCCATAGATAGAGATTTATGCACAAACCTTCCTGCATCCATTGATTACTCTGGCTTGCACTTAGTGGCACTACTTTATGGAGAATTTTGCCTCTGATATTAGATCTATATAACTTTAGAAACAGTTTGGCCTAGTTTCTTTGTATTGGGTGTACTATCTCAGTTGTTGTTAGGTGATTATAAATTATCAAATTTACTTTATAACAATTTATATTTTTTATTGTTTTTCATTTCCAAGTAAACTGTTTTAATAAATTCAACAAAATAACTATATCTAATCGAAATAATAAAAATAAAATCCTTATTGAGAAGATCTAAATAAGTACCTTCTTCTTAAAGATCTAATATATACGCTATAGTAATACATGACAAATTGGAAAATATGTACACTTAATAGTAATTATGCATACTTACTGCTATATCTAGCTAATCTAAGAGGCACTTCCCAAGAGTACAAATCACTATTAACAGTTAATATTTAGATAATTTAACATACGATTCTTAATAGCATTTTAACTATTTACATATATACAATCATTTAACATAATAAGGCCCGAAGCCATACATAAATAATAATTTAGATCAGTATGACATGTAAGAGTCCTAGCTAAATATTCCCACTGCTCGATATATATGTCCGTGTGCACAGATGACACTCCAAGAATCAAGTGTCCTCTTGTTCATCAAATTAGTACTGAGTCATTCATTGTTTTAATCCCTACAGTTGATTGGGCTCATAATTTGTCCATCCACACAGGTGATTCTTCATTTTAATCTCCATACAAAAATTTACATTGTTATCTCTCTGACTTTAATTAATGAGTTATTTTTATAGTTTGTCGTTTATCTTATAAAGGAAATGTAACTCAAATTCCTTTAATTGTTTTATTTCATTAACGATGCATTCTACTCTCATTAATTAGACTATTATTCATTTTAAAACATTATCTTTTTCTAATCTTAAACTTATAAATCTTTTACTTACAAATTTTAAAAGAATAAGTCTTTTAAATTCATTAATTTATTAAACTTATTACTTTTTCTTTCTATAAGTTTATACCTATATATTTATGTGCATTTAAACATACACATACATATTATTATTTCCCCCAAGTTCAGAGATTAGTTTTTAATCTCTGGACTTTCTACGAGTTATTAAGATACATGGGTTTTTTTTATCTTTCTTTTAGCACGCTCTCAAGAAATGTAGTTATTTGAAAATCACAATTATTATTTTTATTTTTCATATCTATGCTAACATCTGGCCACCAGACAAGACTAAGTGCTAGAGCTTTTGCTTTGTCGATGGCTCGCAGACTATTAGGCAGCCACTTTACTATATACTGCCTATTCTTGACTGGAATCAGCATATAATTGCTTTTCATAATGCAACCTTTGCGTACTGATGGTTGCTTCCGGGAGTTCCATAGTTCTTAGTGAAGGAAACTGGGATGTTGCTTTGGTCAGCCTTCTCTAATCTGCTTCATAATCTGTTGGTAGCCATTGTCTTTGACTTACCAACGAGCTATAAGTTTATTTTTACTCTTGATTTCAGTATGTCTTTGTACTTCGTTTCCTTATGTTTCTGGCCATCATGGACTTTCTTTGACTTGATTTTGTTAATTACTGGCTGCTGGAAAGGTTTTTTCTCTCTGGGTATATTTATTTTACCGAAATTCATCTTCATCTCCTCGGAAAGTTTTTTTATGTCAGGGCTGTTAATTTTTTTTAGCAATTGATATTTTTATTTCCATTTCGCTGAATCAGTCTCATCCTAATATGAGATTGATCGGAGCATGTATTACATATAGTGGTAGTACATTAATTTTACCCTGACTTTCATGTATTGGCACTTTAACTACATGTTTTATTCTAATGGCGTTACCATTCATATCTAACGCTTTTAGGTCAGTTTTTAGAATAATGGCTCTATTCCTACACTTGGAAGTAACAGTATACCAATCGCAGACTGATAATTAATGATATGCTGCTACCACTGTCCACTTCCATAGATATGGGCTGATCACACAGATTTAGCTTTAACATAATTTTGTCATCATTGGTGGACATTTTTTTAATATCGGTATTGCTGAATTGCCTGACTATGATATGAACATTTGTAACTTTTACTTTCCATGTTGGGATCATTATATTTTTTCTTTGCACATCTTTTCCATGTGCCCTCTTTTTTTACAATTATTGCAGCATTCTCTTTTATGAAAACAATTGCTAGCTTTGTGGCTCTTTTTTCCACAGCAAAAACATATAAATGGGTGTTTACTGTTAACATTATTATCATTATTCTTAGACAATTCTTTTTTTATGGTTTTACAAATGTCTGTTTGTGATTTACGATTACTCTTGAACTCTGTAAATTTTCAAGATTGCTCAAGTACGAGTTCATAAGCTACCCCACGTTTTATAGCCTCTATATAATTTAAATCGCTAATGGCCAATAATTGTCTAGTAAGAAATTGTTCAAGCAGGGCTTCATCTAGAAAAGTTCCATAGGTGCAATTTTTTGCTAGATTACAAAGAGCACTATTGTAATTTTTTATACTTTCATTTCAACCTTAGTTCCAGGCTCAGAATTGCATTCGGCTAAATCATAATCAGTCATTAGATTCCAGTGATCTTTTGTTTACTGTTCTATAGAATTAATCATTACTTTAGGATAATGTATGATTGTACAACTAATTTATTTTGTAATAGTTTTATGAATAGTATGGCATAGTTATAGAGATTTACTCATCTTTTAATTAATTTCTAATATCAATTTATAAATTAAATAAAATATCAATTTATAAATTAGATCCTTTACAAGCCTAATCAAAATATGAAAGAAATTCATAAAAATACGTATATTTAATAATAATTGTATTTATGCTAATAATAAATTACTATTCTTTTTGTTTTAGACTATTTTACATTAGAATTATTATTATTATAGTTATATAATGTTTTTGTGATTATTGTTATTATCTTTTTTTTTTTACATAGACATATTTAGAGCAAACAAAAACCAAATTTTATAAAAATTACAAAGGCATGAATCCTTCAAAAGTGACAAGCACTGTTGGTTTAAATAGTAAGTATAGATATGAAAATCGTTAGTAAATTTCATAAAAGAGAAAGTTAATATAAATTTTAAATTTTTGTAAATGTTATAATATTGTTTTGTTTTTTTATTTATAAGTTGTCATATATATTTATGTATTAAATATTTTTATTAGTTTCATATTCTTTTACTATCGAGAATAATTATACAAAAACTAATTACAATTTTTTCCTTTTGAAATAATTTTTTAAATAAAAACAAATTTCTTTTAGCATTTTTGTGTGTGAGTGTTTAAAATTTGTTAGTACATTAGATTTCGAATTATTTTTATAAATTAAGGATAGGAATTGAAAATAAAGGTTTTGTTTTTATTGTTAAAGACTAATTATGCTAATTTGGTTTATATGACTTTACATTGTTTGTGTGCTCAAATTTCCTCAAATCTAGAATTTTGACCAATCATAGAATTTAGATCAAGATAGCACACAATTGATAAGAAGTACATGCATGTGTAATACATCATTTTTTTCGTTATTGATTCGGCTTTCCAACAGTGTTTTTTTTTTTACTGTATTTTAGAAATTGTATTTTTAATGAACATTTTAGTAAAAGAGTTTTTTAATTTGTTTTTTAAACTTCATGGAAAAGAATGAACAGTGATTTTTTTTCTTCTGATAACAGACTATAAATTGGATGCATACATATATAACTCAGGGTTTAGAATCTAACCACTGACATTTTTATATGAAATTGCAGAATAATATGTAAGTATATAATATTTTTCATATTTTATTATAATGCAGTGAAATAATGGTCTAATTTTGTGTTATAGAGTAACAGTGTTTTGTGCTATGATGCATTTATATGCGATTTTTTGGCTTTAGATCCTAAGTAATTCCAAATATGATATTCCAGAGATAATATTTTTCATAAGCTGTAGCTATATAATACTTTTTTATATTTTTCTACATAAATAATTTATAATGCTGTAGAATAATGGCCAATGTTGGAGAATGTTTTTTTGTGTTCCAATTCATATATAACTTCGAACACTTAAAACTTAGCCAATTGTAATTTTATATGAAGTGTCAGAAATCAGCTCTAAGTATAAATATATATATTTAAATAATGATTATAATGAAAATCAAATTTATTTCAAATATTTGTTGTTGAAAGCAGTATCTCAGGTCTGTTTTGTATGTATCTGTGTCATATATCTGTTATGTACACTAGCAATTATATTTTGTTTTTTTTGCAATCCATGAGTATTTTTTATACTTTTATTTTTTGCAATTGATGGGTATTTTTTTTACTTTTTTATAAAAATACAAATAAGTTATACTTATAATCACAAGCTATCTACCTAGTAAGCTGCAGGCATTCCCAGAAGGGCAAGTAAATGAAAGATAGGACATGTAATTATTATGACTATTCTCATTAATATTGTATATTGCAGTAAATTGTGAAAATATTTTTTTCTTGTTTAACTATGTAGAAATGTGATATACATTCGCTCTAAAAAAAGGTTTTAGTCTTTCACCCTGTTGCTTTTTCTCTTTGTTCTTTTATATTATATATTAATTTTTTGCAATTATTATAAAATTAATTTTATTTTTTGATGAATTACAATTAATTAATTAAAGTTCTGTTTGCATAATATCTGATATGCAGTATTTATTAGAAAGAAATCTTATTTTCAACAAATACCTACATTGAAGAATAAGATCTGTGTCAGCTCACAAAAATGAAACTCTCCGGCATGTCTTATTTCTAATGCTTTACAATAAAGAATTATCTCAGGTAAAGTCATGTTATATATCTTTTTTTTTTTTTAATTTCATAAGGAAATGTGATTAAGCTATCAGATTAAAATTTAATTCTCTACATTTAGAATTTGAGAACCCATAAAAAAAAGTAAGCATTTATAAAAGTGTTAAAATCTAATTTTTCTAATTTCTTTAAAGGTAATGACTATATTTTCTCAGCTTTATGATATGCCTTAACATTTGCTTTTTTGGCAATATATGGCATTCACTAGGTTCAAAGTGGAAAAAATTATAATAATACAATAGATTTATATAAGTAAAATATCTTATAAAGTTGTTTTTTGTTTTTTTGTTCAGAATTTGCTACCATCAAGAATAAATGCACACATTTTTATACAGTCTTATAAATAACAGACTTACAAAAATGAATCAGTCCATACTTTTTGCACAAGTTGAACATATTTGATATAATGTGCTATACCAGTGATCTTCAACCCTTGGTCCGCGGACTGGTGCTGGGTCGTAGAAGTTTTCTGCCGGTCCGTGGTAGACTGGCAGGAAAGTTTGTAATAACAAAATAATAAAAGTTTAAACTTTAATTAATATAAACAATTTTTATTTATTTTCTCATCTCATTTTTACCCAATTAAAAAAAAAGAAACAACGAAAGCAAAATCTAATCAATCATACATAAATTAATTTGTTTTTCTAGTTATCACAGATGTTTATTGGGGGGGGGGGGGTAGAATTAAATTTTTTATTATTTTTTATTATTTTTCTAAAAACTTTCAAAATTAAAAAAATTTTTTTTTATTATACAAACTCCATAAACTGTATATAATATAACTTCATCTTGTATATTTAACATTAAATACAGATATTACATTTATCATAATCATTGTCATGTAATTACACTAGTTGTGATATTTCCAAACATTCAGGTGAATAACATTTTATTCTTGCATGTTTTAACAATGCAGGCACATTTAATGAGAACGATTATTATTGCACTGTTTACTGTAACAGTATGACTACGCAACTCAAGAAAGAGTGTTCTACTTGTGAAGGTAAGCAACACCACTACTATACGCAGTAACTAGTGTGTTGTTTTGGTCAGTTATAATAATTATGCTCATCTAAGGCTAAGCAGTTTACATCTTTAAGAAAATTTATCTATAGACTTCTGCCGATCAGTGAAACCTTATCCTTATTTTTGCTGGTCCGCAGGTGTGAAAAGGTTGAAGACCTCTGTGCTATACAGTTCATTTTATACACAATAATACAACAACAACACAATAGTAATGCAACAACACTCATAACAATAATTTTTCATTCATTAATGTTGAAAGATTTAGCAATAAATAAATAAAGAAAAATTATAAAAAAATGTTTGCAATTGTGTATGGAATGATTGGAATTTTTTTACTTGAGTGTGAAATAATATTTGTATTGATATTTAAATCAAGGTTTTGTACGTATGTTGTATATATATGAGAAGCAAATATTCATATTTAGCTACATGCAATTGAAACAAAAGTAAAATGTCACTCAACTATCATTCTATCTTTTCATAGTTGATTGACATTTACATAACTCAATGGGAAGTCCAGTTACTTTCATTCCAATTATTTATATATATATATATGAGATGGTCTTTATCTTAGTATGGTCATATTGTAAATTCTGTTCCTAAAGAGAAATTTATTTTTACTAAAATAAATTTTAATGTATATCACATATGAATTCTTTTTTTTTTTAAAAAGAAATTAATTAATTAATTAGTTTGTTAGTTAGTGTCTTTGGCATTTTTTAAACAAATCTCATTTTTCATAATAGAGCTTTCAAGTGATTTATGAATGTTTTTTTCTGGTTCATACTATATTTTACAATTTATTAAATTGAAAACAGATCAAATCTTCATTTAATTGAAAATAGTTTCTTATGATATTTCCAAAGAAATTGTATAACTTAAGCCTCTCTCATATAATCTTCTAATACTTTTTATTACTTTATCTAATTCAGAATGTAATCCTTTTTTTCCTGAAAATTTTACTATATTCTATTTTTAATAGCAATTTAGAGAAATATTTTAAATTTTTATATGTGAAAGGTATTATTACAATATATATATATCGTTGTTATTGTTATGAAGATGATGATTCAAAGATAAACTATTCAATGCTCAGTGATTACATAGGATTAAAAAAATGATATATACACGTTATGTGAATAATTACATGTATATATATAAGATTGTTTACAAATTATATATATAAAGTCTGTTACTCAGATATGGATTATGCCAATGTTTATATATAGTTCATCATAGAAAAATATTTTCATATTGTTGGAATGATTACATATTTTTGGGTACTTATACAGCAGTCTTACAGAGCTTATATTTACATATATCGCATAGTCATCAGTTTCATATGCAATCAAAGGTTCATTCAGTATTGGAATACTTTTGATCAGTTACATAAAATTTAGTAGTTACATGGTTTTTTGTAAGAAACTCAATAAAAAATCTAGTTAAGCTATGCCACTTATGTTTTAGCATTGCCAAACATTTTTACTAAATGTCTGTAAAGTTTTATCAGTTGGGGCACTGACAAAGTTCATTGGGTAATTTTCTTGTCTATATGGATTGTAGGCATAGAGCAATCTTTGTTACAGCAGATGCTTCCTGAGTATCTTTGGGGAATTTTTAGTATGGTGTGCTAGGAGATTGTAGGTTGGACTGTGGCTATAGGTATGACCATGTGTCAGCAAAAATATCAGAGTAGGTGTTTCTACTATCTCTAGCTCTCAACTGGTCAAGTTTATTAGAATAGGTGGCAGTGTGATGTCTGATGAAAGTACCATGAGAGCACTAGAATGCAAACAAGCCAAAAGTAGCTGCATGAAAAGCTGGTATTGCACCTTGGCTATATGTGCTTATGATTTTATTTAGAGAGATGCTACTTTATCTGTATGTGCTTAACATCACATCACAGGTGTATGCAAGAGCTGGATAAGTGATTAGAGAATGATGTGTTTAATTCTCCATGTGGCTCACAGGCTGCAGAGTGGATTACTATCTGCATATGATCTATTGTACCTAAAGAAATGAGATGTGGGTAGAGCACACGGAGGTTAATTTTCAACAAAAAATGTTCTAAAAAACATTTTTATTGATGCAGAAATTGGACATTGTTTATTCCTAGTATTGATAGTATGGGTCAGCTGACTGATTTGAGTGCAATAGGTTGTATATGCTCCAGTATGTATATTTACTTTGACTTCAAAGGGATATTTTCAATTGGTCCATGAGTATTGATAGGTATTCATATGAGAGTGAAGGTCTATAGGTATTAAACTCAGTAGACATTCCATTATTGCAAACTGTTCTATGATGACTGTTAGAAGGTTTATACTTTTCTGAATATGAAAACATTTTGGTTAGCCAGCCTGCCTAGATATTCTGTGGAGATGGCAACTGTCTTTTTTAGTCATAATATCTTGTTACATTGTGATGAAATTGGGGAAGTGAAAGATTTTTGCAAATTTTCGGACACAGAAGCCTTGCTAATCAGGTGAGATGATGATCAATTTGAAATCTGTTGTATATTTTTGTTTTGAGGAGACCAAGGGCATGTGGCTGCACAATCTGTACCTATTTAATTAGCTGATGATTTTTTGTAAGGGGATATAGTTTTACATAAATCTCATTATTCCCAAACTGTTAATTGTTAGAAATCAGGCACTAGGAAAGGTTCAAATCTTAAGTATCTTAGCTGTTGACTATAGTTGACTAGGAAAAACTTTTGCAGTATTTCTTGATGTAAATGATCTTGAGTATTGGCTTCCATAATATTGCATTTACGTGTAATCTCATATATTTGTTTTTGATCATTATTCAGACTGCAGGAGAAGAATCCTTATGGCTGGGTTGTGGGGAGCCAACCTTCATGAACATTAAGTTACTGAGCAAGTTACCAGATGATAGCAATTGATTGGGCTCTGGTTTGTCAGTTTTTTGCTTTTTTTTTTTACTCATAATTCTTGCCATTGGGGATCTTCAATAGGTGGGATGCACAGTGTCAGACTGTCTATAAATATGAATGAGTCTTATTTACTATTTTAGAGGAAGTATCTGAAGAATTGGAATGACAGACTTATTTACTATTTTAGAGGAAGTATCTGAAGAATTGTATAAAGTTTTAATCTTTGGAGCAGCTGGCTGTGGTAGTCTGTTATCTTCAACTGGTTCTATCTCAATAGACTGTTTGTTAAAAGCGATACATGTTGAGGTGTTGCTGTAGTCTGTGGTCAGCTGTCTGGTGCTTGCACATGTGATGAGGGCATGATAATTCAGTCTTTAGAGAGATCTATTGGGCAGTCATTACAATTATGGATGTTGCTATAGTGATATTGGTTAGATGAAGACAGTTGTCTATTTGTAGGTTAGAAATATGTGCATAAATGTCAGTGGCATAGCTTTGATTTGAGTGCATTGAGTGATGTGATCGCCTATTTGGTAACATTGTAGGATTTGATGGTTGCACATTGTGTAACTAGGTGACTGCTGACCACAGAAAAAGCATTGTGGCTTTAAACTTCTTAAGTACAGGCAGAGCAAAGCCATTTGGTCAGTGATTTTGTTGCTGGCTCTATATCTTTGTTGAGTTTGGCCTTAAAATCATAGTTGTTGCTGTAACCTGGGATCTTTCATATATATATGTTGTTGTGTGATTATTTTTCCAAATGGCTCCATCATTTTTTTGGAAAATCTTCAATGGTACAACCAAGGTATGTGTTTTTTAGAACACCACTGATGAAGTTCTGGCGGTTTTCATCTACAGCAATAATAAGCCCAAAGTTGCCTAGTGTTTTGATGCTAGTTCTGAAAATGGTCTTTTTGACTCACATTGTGGAACTCAATGGCAAGATATTTGGAATTGGGATGATCAGCAGTGCGGAGAACAATATCCCATAGTCCATGCAGGCTGAGAGCCTCATATGTAGTGTCCTAGGAAATTTATATAATGAACAGTGATTGTCTGTGACTGCTAGAACTATAGATCTTTGGAAGAAAAAGCAGGAGAATGATGCAAAATTTCTTCTTGGAATGGTATTGTGGAACCTATCTGCTGTCATTATTATGGGAGGGGGAACTTCATTGTCTTGGCTTATTAAGTCAAGATTTTTAATATCACTTATTGTGATTTTTTAAATCTGGGATTTTTTGTTTGAGTTGAAAAGCTAAAGTTGGTTTTTGCTATTTTTACATATGTATTTTTTGAATTTATAGTAGGATTTACTGATATAATAATTTCTGACTCCAACCTCTTGGTGGATGATCACCATTTTTATTGTACTTTGACACTAATAAAAAAAAACAACTTTTGTTATTTATCTGTCACATACATGGAAGTTTTTGTATAAACGCTATTTATGTAATTAGGTCAGTTCTTATCTTTGAAAAAAAATTAAAAATTACTTTTGAATAAATATATTACTGCATAATTTATTAGAGTTTAATATCAATCTTTGGAACTGTTATGCAACCAAAATTAAGGTTTTCTGCAGACCTTTATTATTATTATTATTTTTGTTGTTGGTCATCATTTTTGTTACTGCTGCTGTTGTTGTTAAATAAATTCTGACTAAAGTAATAGGATCTAATTCTGATAATTATGAAATCTTTATCAAGATTACTGTGGTAGTCAGAGTTTGTTAGCTATCAGTGAATTATTTGTGATGGGATATTAACCTAAGATTTTACTGTATTTACATCTTGATTTTTACTCTTTAGTCCAAAATCTGCATTATGACTTTGTAGTGAATGATGAGGATCAAGCTCATTACACTAATAATCAATCAGTAGTCTATCACTATTCAGATGATTTATGATGGCAAATATTTACAAAGATTGGTTAGAATAACAAGAAAATCTGATATTTTACTAATCAATAAGATTTGAAGTCACTGTTTGCATTAGATTTTTTTCTTTGTATATTTTACTAAACAATAAGATTTGAAGTCACTGTTTGCATTAGATTTTTTTCTTTGTATTCTAGCTGGGATGGCATTATATATATATATGATAACAGATGGCGTTCTACCAAAAACACCGTCAAGTGTAGTTTTCTGTTTACATAAACGTCAGAGCGAGCATTCACTATCTCTAACTTTAATTCCACTTTCAGATCATGATTTCAAGCTATTTGCTATCGTCAGTGAAAGACAGGAATAAGAAACTAGATCTAAACACAAACTCTGAGCATTTATGAAACAATTTCTATTCAGCTTGCAAGCGTGAATCTTTTAGACACGTTAATGTCTTCAAACTCAGCATAGCAAGCCAGATAGCTACATGGGTCTGATCTCGGTTCAGCATCACCACATAGTAGAAGCCTCTGCAATATACATCATTGCAAGAAAGACCTCAAAGGTACATTTATGAAAAACAAAAAAAACACAAGTTAAAAAACTTGCTAACGCTTGTATTTATGATAACAGATGGCGTTCTACCAAAAACACCGTCAAGCGTAGTTTTCTGTTTACATAAACGTCAGAGCGAGCATTCACTATCTCTAATTTTAATTCCACTTTCAGATCATGATTTCAAGCTATTTGCTATCGTCAGTGAAAGACAGGAGTAAGAAACTAGATCTAAACACAAACTCTGAGCATTTATGAAACAGTTTCTATTCAGCTTGCAAGCGTGAATCTTTTAGACACATTAATGTCTTCAAACTCAGCATAGCAAGCCAGATAGCTACATGGGTCTGCTCTCAGTTCAGCATCACCACATAGTAGAAGCCTCTGCAATATACATCATTGCAAGAAAGACCTCAAAGGTACATTTATGAAAAACAAAAAAAAAAAACACAAGTTAAAAAACTTGTTAATGCTTGTATTTATGATAACAGATGGCGTTCTACCAAAAACACCGTCAAGCGGAGTTTTCTGTTTACGTAAACGTCAGAGCGAGCATTCACTATCTCTAACTTTAATTCCACTTTCAGATCATGATTTCAAGCTATTTGCTATCGTCAGTGAAAGACAGGAGTAAGAAACTAGATCTAAACACAAACTCTGAGCATTTATGAAATAGTTTCTATTCAGCTTGCAAGCGTGAATCTTTTAGACACATTAATGTCTTCTGAGTTTGAAGACATTAACGTGTCTAAAAGATTCATGCTTGCAAGCTAAATAGAAACTGTTTCATAAATGCTCAGAGTTTGTGTTTAGATCTAGTTTCTTACTCCTATCTTTCACTGACGATAGCAAATAGCTTGAAATCAAGATCTGAAAGTGGAATTAAAGTTAGAGATAGTGAATGCTCGCTCTGACGTTTATGTAAACAGAAAACTATGCTTGACAGTGTTTTTGGTAGAACGCCATCTGTTATCATAAATACAAGCGTTAGCAAGTTTTTTAACTTGTGTTTTTTTGTTTTTCATATATATATATATTGTATTCTATATGGGATGGACTTATATAATACATCTAGATTATATAAAAGAATATTAATATTATTTTTTTGGAGAAAAGCCTCAAATTCTCTGAAGGTTGTCATAGAAGTTATAAATTTCTTACTTGTTTTTAAGAACAGACAATAGATGCTTAATAATTTTAAATTCAAATTATTGGATACATGCTGAGAAATGGATAATATTTTTATACCATACTTGGCTGCAAAAACTGTATAAATTGAAGCATTGTCATCTTGGAATGATCAATTCATCAATTTTTTAAATAGTTTGTACAGTGATTATTATGGTAAAACCATGTTTTAACTGACTTTATGTAGTTCTTCCATCATATTTCATATATAGTAGATAGCATTTTTTATTGATAGATTTGTTTGGCTATCACCAAATATAAACTCTGTCAGGATTTGAGAAATGGTAAACAATATTTATCTGCCATATGACATTCAGTGTTCTATTGTCTAGTTTCATTTTAGGTACACCAATAAATTCGTATTGTAGATTTATTAAAACTTGAAACTTTTGCTACTATTTATTTGAACAAATACTTTTTATAATCTCTCATTTCATTATCAGTTTTGACTTATACAAAGTCTTCACCCGAGTTCTTCTAAATTTGTTTGAGCAAAAATTAAAAAAAACTTTATTTTAAATTGTTAGTATATAAAGATTATAAAAAGTATTTTATTTAAATATGATACATGGAAAAGGATTGTTAAAGTTTTTTAATATACTGTAAATGGTTGGGTTATATGGCACATAGCAACATAATTGTATGTGTGTGTATATATATAAAGTAAAGAAAAAGTAGAAAAAAATACAGACAAAAAAATTTTGTAGATATTTTCTACATTTCCTGGAATAAAAATAATAAATAAACTGGATATAAACAGAATTTTATTATAAATTAAAATATTTAAAAAGGTCTAAATAAATTAATATTGTATTCTGATTTTGATTTTAAAAATAATCATGGTTTATAATGCTTTAAGTAAAAACATGTAGATCACAACTTTGGTAAAATTTCAAAGTTGCTTCCAAAAGTAGCTTGTAATTAAAAGTGCTTTCAAAAGGATTAGAATTGTTTTTAATCAAGAAAAAGTAGTTTTAAATTAAGGTGTTTTAATAAAGGTAAGGATTAGGCAGAAAAAAACTTTTCAATTAAGGTGTTTTTATTACCTGAGAGGACTCTTATAAAATGGATTGATAAAAATGTCAATTCAGTCTGGTCTTTGATATTTGAGAAGCAATTGGCTAATAGTTTGCTGTAGTTGGCAGTAAATAGCTGGCCAGAAAGAATTGGGTAGCAGAGATGGTGTTCAGAACTATACAGATAGCTCTCATGAAGATGAATGGTTCTTTTGAGTATTACTTACTTTTACTTATTGATAATGCTGGTTAATGTATGATTAATGATACTTGCAGTTGTTGTAAGGAGTAACTGGCTGATCTCTCATGTTCTTCTTTAATATTATCTTACTTTATTATACTTTTTTCTAAATTTAAAATTTAATTTACTTTGGGTTGATGATGATTGCCATCACCCCAGGTTCATTCCTTTCATTTTACCCATCCAATTACAATACTGTAGCATTCACATCAAAAACTAATTGCTTTTTATATTGGTTGTAAATGTTCTGTTTGTAGAGATCACAAGAGATTGTTTTCATAGATATTAAAGAGATTAATTCTGTTCTTTGAATAGTCAAGTTTACAATAGATAGCTGTTATGTAGAATAAATAAAGTGCATTACTGTCTCCTAATGCAGATGGTGAGAGAAAGCAGAAATTTATGTGATTTTTTATGTAAATGCTGAAATAAGTATTTTCTTTTCACATGTTTTGTTTTTAATATTGATCCCAATTTAATGCATGCAGCTATATGATCATTAAATAGTTTTAATCTTTTAAAACTGTAAAATAAGTTCTTAGTATTACTGTGTCAAATGCTTTTTTTTTCTTGCATTTAATCTGATTTTATTATATTTAACTAGATGACCGTGTTTGTAATTGAACTTTTTATAACAAATATAATTTTAATGTAATTATTTTTTAAATAATATATGAAAAATATTATTTTGCAGTTGGAAAAATTGACGTAGGTTCAATCCAATTAAATTTTTGGGACTTAGGGGGCCAAGAAGAATTGCAAGCATTGTGGGATAAGGTTTGTTTAATTTATATTCAACTATTTAAATGTTAGCATACAATTATCTACATTCTGTGTGTGTATGGTGTTGATATAAATATTATATGTTTATGTTGCACAGGCACTGCTGATTCAATTTGATTAATATTGTTCTGAAATATCTTCGCCATTATCAAAAAACTTAACTGACTCTTAAAGTTAGTTGATAGTTTCCATAACTGGAGTTTGAGTCTAAAACAAAATTAGAAATTTTTCAGATAGCTAAAATATTTACAGATAAACTTAGGATTTTGTTTTTAAAAGTATCTAGTCTATATTCAATTAAAAACTCATTTAATTAAGATTGCAGTGCATGTTTTATTTTAATGTCAAGGATTAACATGATTTACACGAGAAATTGAAGAAAGAAAAAAAAAAATCTCTCTAGCAGTTTTCAAATTTTTATATAATAGCTTATTTGGACTGATAACTACTACTATTGTACACCAAGTTAGCATTTTACTCAAACTGTCAATGACTGAAATGATTAACAAATAGATTCTGCTGCTATTATTATAAAAATCATAATCTAAAAGCATGGGACTTGTCTTAATGGTTGATTGCAATAGAAATGAGTGGGCTAAGAACAAGAAACTAAAGAGCAGAAAGTTGAAAAAGTCAGTTTTAATCTGCTGATTAAAAAAAATCCAATTTAGAAATAATAAAGTTATTAAGCAGCATTTGGTTTTACAATTTTATATTGAGGCTTTGTACAAGATTTTCTTAAATATTTTTTTGTTAAACTAATGGTCTTTGAAACATCTGCACTATATTTGTTGAATTCATAAATTTAATCATCAGAAAATACAGTAATTTATCTTTTATGATCAACTTTTGTAAATTACTTAGAAATTTTTCACCAAAGTTAGTCTTATCATTTTCTATTAAAAGTATTTTTTTAACATATCTATCACTCAAAACTGGAAAATCAATTTGTAGAATCAAAAATCAAATATTTTGCTTGCAAACAAAACAAATTTAATATATTTTTAATGGAACTTTACCTGTGATTATTGATCATGTTATTTATATCCTGCCATCTTCTGGAAGGTGGAGATAATATTAGTTACAACTAAAATGTTGGAAATGAGGAAAATGCTGCTCTTTCTTTTCACTATCATTGAACTTGTAAAAGTCAATTTTTCTTAACAAAACTTTGATGGTATGTATTATCATGCAATGTGTTTCTGTCATAATACCTATAGTCATAATTCTATTACTAGAAAATGAAGTTAGCTGATAATGTTTTGTAGATTTTAGGATTTGTATGCTTTTGCCAAGATGGAACTTTGATCAGAAGTGAAATTCAATGCGCAGTTTAAAGAATCAATCAGAATTCTAAACCATCATTTCTTTAACTTTCATTATGATTAGTTTATCATTGCTTAATATTAAAACAAATGATTGTCCTGTAGATGTTAATAAATTAGTAGACTATATTTAAAACAACAGATTTGATATTTTAGTAGTTGTGGAAATGAATCTATAAAAATAATAGATTTATTTTTGGAAATGTATACATTGTACTGTAGGTTTAGTTTTATACATTATCTCTAACCTTCACATAAATAAATTATCCTGTGTTCAAATAATTTTTTAGTAATAATTTTTTAAATTTTTATTACTATCATTTTTTATATTCTTAGTCTCTATTTGCTTGAAATTTAAAAACTAGAAATCTTCAATATATAATTGATTCACATCACACTAAACTTCCTGATCTCTTTATATTTGAGTTAACTTTAAGAGTATAATATTTTCATTTACTGTTTGCACTCTTGTTCAGCATTTTAAATCTCCATCACTTTTTTTAAAGGCTAATATCTACTTAATATCTTACAAAAATGTATGATTGACTTGCCCATACAATAAGAGTTAGTGAGTTTTATTCTCTTTCAATCCTTTTAATTATCATGTAACCTGCATTAATTTCATGTAGATATTGTTTGTTTAGAAAAAAAAAAAAAGAAATTAGTCATTCTTTATTATTAGATATCAGTTTTCATTATCCTATCATTAATATAGTTTTAATTGAGTCAGTAGATACCAGATGGCATATGCCAAAGCACTTCTGTTACTCGGTTAATTCCTGGCAAGGTGATCTTCATAACAGCAAAAAATGTCTAATTTATACTTTTACATTCTAAAACTTGAAAGTTTCAAAATTCTAAGATTTTATCTCGTATGTAAATCTTAAATTGTTCAGAAATTTGAAAGGGTCTTTATTGTGGAATGCAGTTAAAATTAGGCATGATAAAAGAATAAACATATGATATTTAGTTTGATTATGTCCTGTAATATTTTTTTCACATATTTTGACTGCAGTTATTGGTTATTGTTTTTTTTTTTTTGTAAAACACCAGATTTTTCTTTTTGAGATAGTTTTTTTTTTTTGAGATTGAAATAGATATATAATTTAATACTTTGATTTGTTTTTTAGAGAAATTAAAATCATAGGCAAATATAATATTTAGATATTTATAAAAGCAAAGATGATTTAGATATGGAACAAGCATCAAAGATGGATGTTGTATCATTTATGAAAATTTTATATTCGCATGAAAATTTTGGGTAATCACTAGAATATTAATAAGTGTTATTGAACTTTTCTGAATTATTTTATAAGTTGGGTTTCTATATCCCTAATGAGATGTCAAGATAAAGTAATATCTATGATATCAGGCTACATACTTTATTCTAAACTTGACTGATCATGACTTTGGCTCTCATATTTAGCAAGATTTGAATATTTATAAGTTGGGATTGTCATTTTCAATGTATCATGTGTGCAGTACAATAGTAGTATTATTGGTTGTTGATATATAGAGATTGAATATTTGAAAACCCTGTTTCAAAATTCACTTTACTTATTTTATAATTAGAACAATAGATTAAAATTTAAATTGACTGAATAAAATGCTGAAAATCCTATTCTAAGACCATTTATTATAAGGTTTGAGTAATCAACAGATACCTGATAATATATATATATATAATGCTATAAAATCTGCTCTATATCAATTTCTGCCTTTATTTTTATCAGTGAAGATTAGGATTCAAAACTGAAATTAATGTACTCATGTATCTAACAAACATCTTTTATTGCTATATACTAATCAAGTTAATAGTGTAAAATTTAAAAACCCTAAGGTTTTGAATCCAGGCCAACTCACATATTTATATAGATCTGAAGTAGGTCCGTTTTTATATATTTTAAAGACTTCATTTTTATGACAACTGTAAGCCTTTTTATTTTTTGCTTATTTAAGATTAATTTCATCAGCAATAAGACATGACTCTCACATATGGTTTTAAGATCAGATATTTTTGCTGTATCATAAAACCATCTAGAGTTAGAATGTTCAGTTATTATATAATTTGGAGACATCATGATAACTATAGGTTCTTTCTACTTTTTGTCTATAAAAAATTAATACTAACAACAATATCATGACTTTCTGATGTGTTTAAAAGAGCACTTCACCATATCCTACTATAAGATTGAGTAATATGCCAAATGTAGTGCTTTAAAATCTCCAGCTCTATATCATTGTCAGATCTATTTAATTACGCAAGCAAAATAATCTTGGTTCAAAAACTTTAGCTTTTTCTTTTTAATTTCAGGATAATAAACATGACTACGGATAGATAAATACATGAGTTCCAGCTTTAAATCCTAGTATTCACTGTCAAAAGCAAAAGCCAGAAACCGATCTGGAGATGGTGATTTTAAAACTCTATACTATATGACATCCATTGACTATTCAAATTTTCAGCAGAATAGCTATTCTTGAAAGCATATAATAATATCATGTCATATTGGTGTTGGTATTAAATTGCCACAGATAGCTAGATAGAAGATAAATGTATGTTAGTAATAAAGGTTGCTTTTATTTTTTTTATCCAAGAAAATGTTTTTAAACATCATCTGATTCTTTCATCGGAAAATACATTTATATTTCAGTATTCAAGTCAGAAACATTTTTCAACTTTATACCATTCTTTAATTGTCTGAATTGACTTATTGAAGAAATGTAAAATAATCTTTCTATAAAATAAAACCAAAATTTATATAGCAATATGTTTGATGAAATTTAACTCATTTGCTAAATGGAAACTATTTTTTCAGAACTAATGGTGTATTGTTGCTGAAATAGAGCCTTATACAAATTTTATTTTATATATATTTTCAGATTATTGTTAATAATTTATGTTCACTTAACCTTAATTAATGTACTCAAAAGTTATAAGAAAAATACATGGAAAATTGCTCCTGAAATGTAAATTTTTCTTTGCATTTATAAATTACTTTATTACTATATGTCATGTATTAATATAGTGTTTAAAGTTGTAGATATTTATATTTTCTGCTTTATGGTTGTATGTCATGCATTATTATAGTGTTTAAAATACTGTTAAGACTTATAATGGTTATCCAAGTTTTATTATTAATACAGGAAGCTCCCTTTTAATATTAACCCAACATATGTAAATTTATTTGAAATAGAAAAAAGAGTGGGGGGCATTTTTCATTCATTAGACACAGAATAAGTTTTGTTTCTTTCATATACAAATCAAAATTGCAAAAAATTGGAAGAAAATATCTTTATTTCATTCATTAATAGTAAGATAAACTTATTAAATACAGATTATTTATTTCAAATTATCTATATTACCTTAAATACTATTAGAAATTTGAATGATACAAATAATATATGCCTTTTAAAATCATTTTAATATTGAAATAATCTAATTATGGTCATTAAAAGAAATCATTCTTTAATATGACACAGTGATTATAAAAATTTTTATATATTTTTTAAGTTATGCAAAAAAGCTTTAGAATGAACCTACTTGAACAAATAGAGAACTGTCCGGATGTGGTATAACTTATGATTTTGTTACAGCTGTTATTATAGAGATATTTTTCCAAAAAAAAGTCATACCCTTGATCATGAGGAGTTTTGTCAACTGTCATATTGATATAATTATTTGACTATAACTCTAAACAAGAACATTTGACAGTAAATGCAAATTGATGGCTGTTAGATTTTCTTGATAAGGTAAATACCACAGAGTTAGAGGAGTTTTGATTTGCATTTACCTGTTTCTCTTGTTTCATAATGCATAAAACATCTATGAATATAAATTCATTATTTAAAATAACCAGTCATTATTATTATTTGTTTTAAAATAAAGTAAAATTACTGTTCTTTAGGTGAATGATTTTTTAATAAAATATTGATGCCAATGGTTTGTTATTTTTTAATTTTTTTTCCAAAGGGTTTACCAATATTTTATTATATTAAATGTAAAAAATAAATAAATCAAATAGTTTATTGCCTGGAGTTCACAAGAAACTTTGAGTACAAGAAGTGACAATGATGGAGTTAAGATTTTTGGATCTTTAAGCTCCAGAGTCTTTATTTTTGTATTAAACTACACAAGGCATAATAATAACAATAGAAATGTTAAATTTATTGTCATAAATAAAAAGAGAATTGGGGTTTGTAGTTATTTTACTAATTCTAAATATATTTTTCTTTAGAAACAAATATTAATTTTAAAACAAAAAATGTAACTACATTTAGTTTGTATAATTAAAGTTTATAATAATGTAAATAGATTATCATCATTATTTTTTTTTTTCTTCGATCTTTTATTATGTAACTTAAAATTTATTATAAATAGAGCTATTTTTTTGGATATTTGATAAATTTTCAATATGAAGTCATTCGTGTCAAAATATTTGTTTATTTGATATTGAATGTTCAGATTATTAAACAAGAATTTGATTTATTGTCCCCATTATCTGTGGGAGTGGGCAACACTTTTGTTATTTAGGATTGAGGTTCTTAATAAATGAGATCATCAAAACTCATATACCTACCATAAAATAATAAAGATGTTTATTGTTTTGCTATTAAGATTAAACATAAAAAATAATCAAAATTTATAACATGTTTTAATTTTAAATGTAAACTAGTAATGTAATTTGATCATTATGTTAAATAATTTACCTTTACAATTGTCATTAAATGATATAGTTTGTAATAGTCATAATTGTTATTTATATGCATATTTTAACAATTATCTCATATATATATATCTTCACCAAATCATCATCTTTTGAAATCTTTTGTAAATAATGCTGTCTTTTAATCACTTTTGTTGAAAACACTTTTTTCTGTAAAACGGTATCACTTTCTTTAATTCTAACTTCATTCTATTCTGCCAGCGATTTGCTCTCAATGAATATAACACATCTTTAAAATATCTTCTAAATAACTTTTATAAATTTAAACTGGGTCTCTGTCACACGAAAATTCTCAGCTCAAGTTCACTGCAAAATACTTTTTAAAGCAATCTATTATTCTTCACTTACTTTACAAATTTTAATCAATTAAAGATGTTATTATTACAATAGTATTCAAAATATGTAGATTTGGTTATTATAATTAATATGTTTTATTTGGGATAATTCATTTGTGTCATCTTAGATGTAAATCAAGGTACTATTATTGTTTGTTTAGCATTTAATAATAATAGTAATGCATATTTTTCATTTAATAATTTAATTATTTCATTGGACATCAACAAGTTATCTGCCAAAAAACAGACCCAGTTCTATTTCAATTTTAAATATATATTACTGCTTTTCTATTTAAAACATATCACTTTATTTAAGATCATATTATAATTTTTCCCCTTGAAATCCTCTTTGTCTTTTCATAATTGAAATCTTATCCATGTTTGGTCTTTTTCCACTTATTTTTTTAATTTCTTCAATAAATATTCTCTTTGCAGCTACTTTTTTTAAAAATACATCTACATGTCTAATCTTTTAATACATCCTTCTTTTCTAATTTTATCTTTCTAATTAATATTTTCTATTCTTTTCCAAATTTATTTTACTAAAACTTTCAATATTTTTATCTCCAAATTATTAATTATCTAAGTTTCTAATCCTTATAAAAAATTTAAGCAATTTTTCTCAGATGTTTTTAATGAACTATTGCAATTATTCTTTTTTCTTGTATTTTTAATTGTAAATAAAAATAATTTTTGAAAATAGTATTAACATATTTTAAATATAACAAAATGAATGATTAATCATTTTATTCAATATGTATTTTAAAATTTATAGTTATCATCATACAAATCACCATGTATCTAGAAAATTTCTACTACAGCTTTGATATGATATATATTTTACTGTATAATTATAATCATTGGGTAACATGGAATCTAATATTAGAAACCTAACAAATACACAAAAAACAATGACATATCACATATATATGTGTACTTGAGTAATGAACCAAATGTTGGTAGTAAATATTTCAGCAATTCTTTACTTACATCTAATAAGTAACGAGTGCTAAAATATTTAGTAATAGTATTTACCAAGACCAGAAATTACATATAATATTAGAAAAATGCTGTATTTGACTACATTATATTGAAGCAGTCAGTCTTAGCTTAAGATTGAGCTTCATAGTTCCATCTACTAACCTGTGTTTAAACCCTATATCCCATCCTGCTCCTTTTGTCGTGTATGTATATTTTATATATACATTTGAGATGCGCACCTACATCTTAAAATTTTAACTTTTAATTTAACATTTTTATTACTATTAATTTTATGATTATTAATTCTTTTTATTAAAATACATAGGTGCAGCTCAAATATATATATATATAGGAGCAAAATACTAACAAAATATTGATTTTTTTGTAAATATTTTATTATATCTCATTTGTACAACTTTTTCTTTTAAAGTTTTTTTTTTTTTTTTAAACTGTATATATTGTAAAATCCAATATGGAAGATGCTACAGTTGATTGTCTAAAAATAATTAAAGAGTTGGAAACACTATTGTTTTAATCTGGGGAAGGTATTTTTAATTAAAGTTTTACTTAAAATAACATGGAGATTAAGATTAAAGATTTCTTTTGATTATAAACATTTTTCTCAAATCTATTTCTAATCTGGAAATAGATTTGAATTTATTTTGGACGTTATCTTACTGTTGCATCTTCAAAAACAAGCGATAAGGAAAAAGTATAAAATGGCTGTATTTTGAATCAGATGGGATTAGCTACTATTGAGATAACTGATTGTAAACATATTACACGTCGCTTGAAACTTAAAATGATGTAGTAATAAATCCACCACCTTTCTCGGCCCTGTTGGGTCATCATCTGCCGCTGTCGTAATATCATGCTTCCATAGAATGAAGTAAGAGCCCGACTGGAAAATTTTGGAATGCTGAATAAAAGCTTGCTGTTATTTAAGAACCAATTGCCATGCATGAGCAGACTTTAAAATATGGACTCTTAAAAATAGTGCAAGGTAACTTTTTAAGCCGTCACCTCAAATTAAATCTAGCTTAACTCATCTATCAAGATTTCTTCTAATATGTGATTTAACTTTGTTTTTGTTTTAATATGTAATTTGCTCTTAAGTAATTTCTTTGAATTTAATTCTCTCACGTATGCTCTTAACTTTCCTTAACTTTGGTGCGGTCATTTATTTATAGTTATTTATTACTTGATTTTATATGTATGCTTGTATTATTAATTTGCCAATCTCAAGCAAACTGGCGAGCTTAATTTATAAAAATCTTTTCTGTCATTTTTAAGGAAACCTTTATGAAGCAAGTTATTAACATCCCCTTCTAAAACATAAATCATTATTAATTAATACGCTCGCCAGATTGTTTTTCGAGTCAACATTTTATTTATGTTTTAGTATAAAAAAATATTTGTTTAAGTCTGGATTTTCTACCCGGGGTGAATCCAGAACTCTAGCTAATTAACGCTTTGAAACCTTATTTATTTTATAAATGTTATTCAATACATACTCTTAAAATATCAAATACAATACTTATATATTCCATTTATTGTAAAATCAACGAAGATGGGATCGATTTATTTTAAATAGCAGAAAAAGGGATGGGGGGAAATCTTAATGTTTCTTTTACTAAATAAAATCTTAATGTATTAGAGAAATCCCTCTATATATATTATAGCGGCATAGCATATTATTTATACAAATTATGGCATTCAAACTAGGGTCATTTATTTTTAAAGCAGTAAAACTTTTTCAATGTCATTAGTGACATTTATCATTACTGCATTACTGACATTTGGCCTATCTTCGTGATTATATATATATATGTGCTTCTTAATCTGGGGGTTACGACAAGTTCGAACCCATAGATTTCTTCTCAAGTCTTGTCCCGAGGATAGTTGAAACTACCCAGGACCATTTAGGTCGTATAAAAGGGCCTCTGGTGGTGATCCCTAAGTTTGGCACACGCTATGCCCATCCACATTTATTTTGTATAAAATGCCTGGCCATGATCCCTAAGACTGGCACATGCTATGCTTATCTACTTCGTTCTCATCCAGAAGCACAAGCGTTTCCTCTTAATTATTTTTGGCAACAGTACCGCAAACTTCTTCGTATATTTATTTCTTTTGCTTCATGACCCAGTTTTAATGCTCTAATATTAAAAGTGCGCTATGCCTAAAATATATATAAATGCCAACTACTTCTAGTTTTATTAATTAAAATTATTTCAGTCTTATACAATCCCACCATCGTAACTTATTTCTGTATTTAAGAGTATCTATATGCCTTGGGAAAAATAAAGCGTTCATCTTACCAGCACTAATTAAAAGAATTTTCAGTAAGCATTTTGTTATATAATCAAATGTTTTCAAATGTATTTTATTTATTTTCACGACTGTAATGGCATGAAAATAATTTATCTTATATCTGTAATGAATCCCAGAACGCTCCCTGAAATAATGCTAGTCACCATGTTTCAGAACCGTAATCCAAATTGTTAATAGCAATTTTATGCGAATTCTTTGTAATAGTTGATTGGCATCTTAATATTGAACCCACCAAAGATGTGTGCTTATTTATAATATATTATTTAGCTAATAAAGAGCATATGAGAAATAATCGCGTGAATGACAATATATAATTATCTATCATTTGGTAGACTTCTTGCTCATTCACGCACATACTAATGTACTTAATTTATAAATGTATGTAAATAATTTGTCATTATATGAAACTAATTTTTATTATCTAACTTATTTGAGTAGTTCGAATTCCTCTTTTCTCCACTTCCAAATGTTCAGCCATGTTGATATATATTTTAGTTTAGTCATAGTTAATAGATGTCTCATTGTTTTGCTCAGCTTTGCTAGTCAGCCGGATTAAAATTAATTCTCATGTACCATCACTATTATGTTATTCATTAGTTGTTTGATCTGGTGCTTAGAGAGTGGGTTCGAATTCAGGCTGGTCCCTGACCTAAATCTCAGGCTTGACTGGGTTTGAAGTACATTTTGTGAGTTCCAGCTCATGTTAGATGGATAAACATGTTTTGACCGGTACAATATATATGTCCATCCATATGTGAAAATTAATCGTTCAATATTTTAAAAAAGATTACAAATAATATTTAAAAACATATATCTTAAAAATACAATTGAAATATGATGCACTTTTGCTTAAGCATTTGTATGAGTAATTTGTGTGTGTATATATTTGAATATATGTACTGCATCTATTAGAATTGAAACAATATAAAATTTTCAGAACATCGTCTATATTATTTTATCATTTATTATAGGATTAAGAACGTGAATCAATCTCTGCAAGACATGTTTTAGCCCATCACTCTTTTCAACTATACCTTATGATGTGACCAGTTACTATACTAATACAACAGAAAGCAGAATAATATCCATCATTGTTCTGAATAGTCTTGAGATTGATGTTCTCCCCAAATACTTGGAAACACATCTGTGATAATATATGTGCAATGTGTCGACGATGTCTTCATCTGTGCTCCAGAATTCCAAATTAATAACATCAAGCAAAGGAATCTGCATTAACCTGAACCATAGAACAGGAAGATTCCCTCAAAGGAATAAAGTTTCTCAACCTATGCATTCAAAGGGATAGTGACCAATTAAATTGTAAAATGTTAATCAAACCCATTGGAATCAGAAGTATTATACTTTTTGAATCCATAAACTCCCAATGCACACAAATATGCTGGTCTGAAAACATTTTTATATAAAAATCTAAACTTATGCAAGTTAGAATCAGACCATAAGTCTAACATTGAAAAATATATTAATGAATTATGTCATGCTGGATACAATTATAGGACACATCAATATTTCTCAACAAATGTTACAAGAAAATCAAAGCTAGATCGATACCATCTGGCAAGCCCTGGATATCTTTCCCCTATATGCCTAAAGTCTCCTGAAGTATAAATGAAATTGCTCTGATTCATTTAGGGGCAGTCTTTGAACCCCACCTGCTGTAAACTGATTGATCAATAATTTCAAAGATAAACTTCCCACTGAACATATCCCCCACACTGTTTACAAGATTTCCTGCAGTCAAACTAGCTGCAATGCTGTCTATTTTGAATAATTACATGACAGTTTTACAAGATTGTATCAACATTAATATCTCTATAGCCAATAAACATCACATGATCACTATTTCTTATGCTTGCTATAGACAGTTTTGTCTGTTTTAATATCTCTATAGAATAGCTAAAAGCAATGCAGATCACAAAATCCATATTTCTAGAGCACAAAAACAAACTTGGCCTCACCTTCGAGCCTACATCAGCTAGCATGGTGTGCATAGAAAAAAATGATTCTAAATGCAAGGTAAAGGAGGTTTGGCATATTGCCAATAATGCTTACTCTATAAGTAAAAAGGAATGCTTTTTCACCCTCTCTAAAAAGTAAACCATATGACTCATTTGTATATATTTACATAAAATTTACATTATATCTTATACCCACAATTCTTTCATCCACTAGTTATTACTATGAATATGATTTCAAGATTAAGATATCGAAAACTGCTCAGCGTAAGGTAATAAAAACTTTTATTCTTAAGCTTTTCTTACTTAGCATTTTTAGCGCTTATAATTTAATTACAATTGTATAAGAAAAATTAACCAATACATATAGAATTACAATTTTATTCTTATTTAGATATCAGTAATATGATCTGTTTGTTGGAAAAAAATTTGAATGTTTAATTTTGATATAGTATTTTATTAAAAGCCTACTTCACCATAGTGCTCTGAAGATTTGATATTGTTTCAATTTATTTCTTACATTTATAACACCATTTTTTGTTTATTATATCCTGTAATGCAGTGTTTCTCAAATTTCAGATATCTATATATTCCTTTAAAATTTTCATTATTATTAAGTATACCTTATTGAAATAAAATAATTATAAATAATAAAAAAGTCTATTTTATTGTGAATATTTATTTTACTTGAATTTAGTACATTTAACAAAAAGTGACAATGGAATAAAATTTTTAAAGATACTATAAATTTTTACTATTACTGAAAAAATGAAATTGATTATGGTGGGATAAAATTTCTTCAAAATTTGTATTTGTGATTGTAATTTTCAATCTCAAGTACAGCTCAACATCTTAATTGAGTTCTTCTTCATTTTTATTGTGGGTGAAAAATTCAACTTTAACAGAAAAATAAATTTTAGAGCTCTTATCTGTTAATTCATGAAATTCATTCTAAATTTATAGCCAAAATGATAATAATATATTCTTGTGTTTGTTTAGGAAATCATCAGGAGCAGATTATAAAAGTTGTTCTTCAATTGGCAATTATCTTTATCTTTTTGTTATAGATATTGAAAGGATATATTATCCACTCATTACTAAATATCCAATTCAGAGGAATACTTTTATAAATGCATTTGTAAATGCTACATGAAAGTAATTTTCATACCATCATCAATTTGTTCATTTGAACTTGCAAGCAATTTTTTGTATTTATGCATAAAATTTTCCATCACCATTGTGCTTTTAACATAACTTTATCTTGCTAAGATATAGCTTCCTAAAAAATAAATATGAGAATATTTTATCATCATTTTGGCTACAATATAGAATGAATTTCCTAAATTAACAGATAAAACTCTTAAGATTTTTTTTCCTATTTCTAAGTTCTTATTTATGCAAAGGCGAATGTGATATATAAAAATTTTCTTGCTTGTAAAGACAAATTAAGATTAAAGATTACAGCAAATTTACCTGTCAATATACTAACTGAATGATTCATTTTCAATTATGTAAATCTTTTGTCAATTCAAAATTTTTATCAAGACATTTTTATTGTCCATTCAGAATTTCAAATAAACAAGAAAGGAATTTCCACGAAAAAGCCAATGAACTTGATATGCAAAAAAAAAGTTTGTAGGTTTACTCCCATTTTTTCACAAAATTAAGTCTGGCATTAAGAGGAAGTTTTTTAATTTATGATTTTTATAGCTTCATCTAGAACTTTTCTTAGGTCTGTAGACATCATATACATAGATCAGAGCCTCCTTATGTATGTGGCAATGGGTCAACTTTGTATTTGGTGAAAAATCTGATTTTACTCTATCTGTTTTTATTTCATCGCAACTTTTCCAATGAAACTTGTTTCAATGATTAAAAGTATATTTATATTAATTAATATTTCTTCTTTTGTTGTATATTCTATCAAGGATTGACAAAATAAAAGACCATTATGAACTTTTGGATTTTTGTATGTAATATGCACTAGAAGCTTTGCAAAATTTGTAATATTGGTGGGTTTATTGACAGTAATAACTCTTACATATAATGGTAATAATATTTATATTTTTTGCCATCTCACAGATTTTTTGAAGATGAGTACTATTTGAAAAGCAATTGTAGTCAAAAGACTTTTTGCATGATCTCTGATCATTCTTTATTAAAGTTTTACCAATTATTTCCACTGCATCACTTTTGGTTTTTAGTAATGAAGCAAACAATGTGAAGTTTGTGCATTTATCATACAGATAATATAGAATATAGCTGTTTAAAATTGTCTTGGAAATCATTTAATATTTTATCTGGTAAATTAAATTTATTTACAATCCAAGAATGAAAATTATTAATAGTATGCTAACAAGATTGTCAAAAGGGAAAACTTTTACAATACTAACTAAAATCCTGCAGATATATTTTAATAAGGTATGATTTAATTAAAGTTAATTATCCCAAATATTTAAAGATATCTATACCCACATTTTTAGTTCATATAAATATTTTAACTCAAGTTGATATAAATTAGCTGATACCATATTCAACTATTTTATCTATTCCATTACAATATATGTATGTGTGTGTGTCTGTGTATCTTTATGTATTTATTGAGTTTTTTAATGTAAGACTCCAGGGCATCTAAGGGATTTGATTAGAATTGGAGATCAGTCAACTTTTTAGGCTATAGTGATTTGTATGATCTACAATATATATTTGATTTTACATTATAGAAGTTGAATGGAGTTATTAACCTATTATTTATTAGATGTTTTTTTATCTTTGTGTTAGCAAATATTATAAATTTATTTATACTTTATATTTCAGTATTATGCAGAGTGCCATGCCCTTATTTATGTAATAGATTCATCTGATAGAGATAGGCTGCAAGAATCAAAAAAAGCATTTGGTATGTGTTTGATATTTTATGCATTTTTATTCAAAATATAAAAATAATAGTGATAATATAATTATTAATAATTGTATAATATAATGAAAGTAATTCTATAATTTATTATCTATGCTTTGCACAATTAAAGCCATATTCAGATAGACATAATAATAATTGCAAACTGTATAATGCTAATCATAATGCAAACTGTGATCATAACTAGCAGTATTTTTTATCAATTTAATTATTTTCAACCATTATCAATCCATTGCAGGATAATGGTCTCTCCAGATTTAACCTAATTTCTCCAATCTTTAGCTTTTTTTCTCTCCACACTACACTAACACACACTTTCTTATTTCTTTCATCCATCTCACATTTGGTCTCTTTTTAAGTCTTTTACAAACTCTTGGGATTCAGTTTAAGATTTCAACTGTCCATCTATTGTCATTTTTTGCAGCAATATGTCCAGCTCAGCTCTACTTCAGTCCCTTAATTAATTTATATTTTTTAGTTCACTGAATAGGACTGTAATGAACTATTCTTATAAGTTGCATCTTTATTGGATTAGGCATTTAAAACAAATGAATGCTAACTTATAAAAAAATATTTTATGGTGAAACTGGGTTTGGCTTTCATTGTAGAAGCAGATCCTATTTTTTTTTCTTCATGTGTCATAGCATTGGCCGGGAGGCGAACTCACAACCATCTGCAACCAACTACTTGCTTGCAAGGCGGCTGCGATGACCTCTCGGCTAACAACGCTAGACAAGCAGATCATATTTAAATTATAAAATTGCTATAAAAACTGAAAGGAATATAATTGAGAAGTAAAACACAATGAAAACTACAATTAGGCAAGGTGTTGAAATCTTTCGACAAAAAAGGATAATGTAAAAGAAATAAAAAGACAGAAAATAAACAGAAATTGGAATTATTATGTATTATGCATAGACATATTTGCTATCTGTATAATCATCCTAAAACTCATCTGTAATATTTTTTTTTTTAATGGTAATAACATTCAAAATGTTTTATCTTTAAAAGTCTTTGTAATGTTTTAAATTTTAATATCTTTATTATCAACAAATTTGTGGAAAACATCTATTAAAATGTTATATTTAAGGAGTTGACTTAATTTTTCTTTTAAAAAATTTACTTTCTATTCTTAGAATTTTTATGAACATCGTTTATGAAGTTTCAGAAGTGGAATAACTTAAAAGTTCATTATAATTATTTTCCCTTTTAACAGTATTTTTATGTAAGTTATTAGATGTTTTTTTCTCTTTTTTGGGGATTCATATTTACTTTTGTGTCAAATGATATATCATATTGCTTGTTTTTTTAATAATTACTTGTGTGTATGTGTTTTGTAGAATTCTTTATTTAATTTCATATATTCAAATCCTTTTAATATTTTTCCAAATTAATTTGTTGATGTTACTAATCTATCTTGTGAAAGTTTATAAAGTATTGATATTTTTTTAAAGATAAGATTTACTAAAGCTACATTATTCTTACTTATCAATTTTTGTTGGAGTCCAATACAACTTTTTTTGTTGTTGTTGCAGTTCCTGTGTGTTTTAAATATCCATTAAGTTTTATACAAATATGATTTTCAATAATTTAATTTCATCTTTTCAGATATACCATTTAAATTTCTCAAATGTTTATTTGTTTTTGAAAATAATATACAGTACTTGTTTTTCATTTTTTATTGCATCATCTACAGCTAACTATAATGACTTAAACAATGTAGAGCTGAAACATCAGTCTCTGGTGGTCCCATTTATGTGAAAGACAATAAGATTTTTTATTGGTATCCTGCAGCATTTAAGCATCAGAAGTGGCAGGTTGATATTCAGTTTTTGAACCTTTAGCTGTCAAGAGCATCTCTCTATCATTGCCCTAATCAAAATTTTAATAAATTCCTTGAGATATAATTTTTCATACAACAATTTAAACAAAGTAATTTTTCATTTATTTTCAGTCTTGTATTTCACTTTTTGTGGAATAGTTAAAACTTCTTTAATAATATCTGAAAGTTTATTATCTTCATTTATATCCCACCCCCCTCAAGAAAAAAACAATTTCTTATTACAATAGAAATCTTTTGCTAATGTGATGTTGTATATCTATGTTATAAAGGTATGTCCATAACAATATTGTTATTTTCTTTTTAGTTTGGATAATCAAGAGATAATCTTAAAAAGTATTATTGTGTTCACTAAAATATTTATTATTAGCTTTATTATTACACTTGTAATATACTATATATATATATTTTTAGGAGTTTTTATTACTTCAAATTCTTTTAAGAGATAGACCAGAGATCCAAGTTAGAAAAAAAAAGATGAGAAAAGATTGAAAGCTTAAAGATATGGTTTGGAAGAAAATGGTAAAGAGAATCAAAATAATTTAGAAATATAGAAATGCTGAAAAGTTACAAAAAGAATTATATTGATCTTATTATTAAGTAAAGCAATTATAAAAAGATGTATTGGAAGGCAGTGTGAATTCTGAGAGGTAGAAAAAGGAAGAATTTAAAAGACAATTTTAAATAATGAAATAGTTTTGAGCTTTTGAGGATGTTCTAATCAATGAACAACATGCCTTTGGCAGAAAATTAATAATGGTAATAACATGAAACTGATTAAGTTCATGTGTGGTTGTTTTCTCATTCATGATCAAAATTTTCGTTATTTGAACCAAAACAGTAATGTTATTAATTGATGATGATGATGTGATATAAAATGGTCTCAAAGACAGAGTTCTTGAATAAGAATATTGAAGCGCCCTCTATGAGCTCATTGTGAAAAAGAAGTATTTGAAATATAGCAGAGGTGGCCAAACTCTTAATTAATCTGAGCCGCTTTTGAAAATTTGAAACTATTCGAGAGCCGCAACTAAATATTAAATAAGGTTATATTATAAATGAACAAATATTAATTGTATTTGGGTATATTTATTGAACATTGAAATAAATATATAAAACTGAATAATATATGTATTAAATATATGTATTAAAAATTGAATATAATAACATAAGTATATTTATTTATTATATTTTATTTATTGTGACAAATTTTTAAAATTCTGTGTATAATTTGTCATGCCCGTCCACAGCAATTCTTTTAGATGCTGGTTTATTAGTTGTGTGCGATATTTTGATTTTACAAGTTTCAAATTGGAGTAAAAAGATTCCTAGGAATAAGTTGTCCCGAAAATCGAAATATTCCATAAACAGCCTTTTTTAATTGTGGATACTTTGATTCCGACACAAGATTCCAGAATTCATTGATTGGTGTCAACTTATATTGTAATAGCAGAGCTTGGTCTTTCATTTTTAGTAATTCTAATTCCCCAGCTGCTTTTTTGGCCACTATTACATTGGATATGGGAAACTATCATGAATGATATCAATAGCAAATGGATTTACATAAAAAGCAAGAGTTGATTTAAAATATTTCAAATCTATTATTAAATTCCGTTAATATTTCTTCTAGCTTTTTTTGATACTCATTAAGTTTTTCTAATTTAATATCTGCACAGATTTTTTAAGATGAGAAAAATGATTTAATGTTTATTTTTAATGTCATTCGGAAACTAAATATGCTCTGATAAAGGTAAGATATTATTTTATCTTTTCCCTGTAATGCTAAATTGAGTGTTTGTAAATGTTGCATGATATCAGTAAGAAATATCAAATCATGTAACCATTCATCATCATCAAATTTGGGTTATGATTTTTCCTTATTTTTCAGAAATATCGCAATTGGTTCAAACAAATCTACAAATCGATGTAATACATTGTAACTAGATAGCCATCTACCAATACAGTAGAAATTAATGTCATTTGGAAATTCTTCATCATTAATTCTTGAAGAAAATTTTAAATTGATGGTGATTTTTTGCGTTTATACGAATGTAATTTACAATATGTAGAACAGTTGTTATCACATCAGGATATTTTAAATATTTAGCAATGAGATGTTCACAGTGAATGATACGGTGAACAGGCATGAATTGCGGAATTTTAGAATCATCTTTTAAAAGTCCAATACGATCAACTTTTTTACCCAGCATTATGGAGCTCCATCAGTTACAATACTTACGAGCTTATTGAGTGGCACTGCAAAATTCTTCAAGATTAAATCAAATGCATTTTTTAAATTTATTAATTATTCTTTAACAATTAATTCAAGAGAAATAAAATGTATGAAAACGGCCAATTGAGGGAGATCTGTGATATCTGTAGATTCATCAAGAGCTAAGCTGAATGCAATACAGTTCTTCAGATTATTTTTTGAATTAACTTCAAGAGATTTATTAATTTCTGTTATGTGTCGTTCGATTGTGTGTCTCGATATCATAATTTGCAAAATAATTTTGTGTAACGCTGCATTATTTGGATCTAAAATTTTAACTACCTCTTCTAAATTTTTTTTAATAAACTTTCCTTCTCCATATGGGTGTTTTGCATGAGCAATTTTCCAGGAAATTATAAAACTAGCTTCAACAACATTGTCAGCTTGATTGCTAAATGCCAATAAAATGGACTGTTGTTTATTTAAGCTTGATTTTAAAGAAGCATGTTTTTCTGATTTTAATTTCTAATTCTGTGGATACTGAGCAGAAAATTGAGGATGATTGAATTCATGCTGACGAAGTAAATTACCAACTTTATAATTTGCTACTGTAGATTTACAAATAAGACGTAATGCCTTTTCGGTGTTGTCAATAAAAAGGAAATTTTCTTCCCATTCACTATTAAAAGTTCTATTTTCATGTTCGTATTATCTTTTTTCATTCTTTGTCGCCATATTTTTTAAAAAGCTGAAAATAATGGAAGGAAGCATCTAAGTAAATAAAAATTTTGTTTTAATTTTTACACATATAATGCTGAAAATGTACTGCGAAAGACATTACAATCAACTTACTAAAATTTCCGAATACAAATTGTTTCGTACAGAGCACAATACAAACTGATTGTTTCATTAAAAGTTTAAACATTCATAGTGTCAATTGGACATCATTTTCATCAATTAAACTTTTGAAGTAAGAAAATTTTCAGGTGGTTTGTACCTTGGCTATTTTATAATAAGATAGTGAGGCTAGTATATACCCTAAATAAAATACTTCAAGGTTTTATATATATAAATACATGTCGATACATGGCAATATGAAGTCTAAAGAAAACTATTTTCTCAATTTCAATCCGTTTAAAAAACATACTTTTTTAATTTTTATAAATTATTATTATTTTTCGAACTATGTAAATACGATAAGGGATCTAAAGTACATGTACTGGGAGCCACAATTAATCTTCTAAAGAGCCACAGTTTAGTCATGTCTGATATATAGTAATTGTCAAATTCTATATCTCTAACTACAATCAGAATAAGTTTGAAATTTATTTATATTAAACAAATTTTATTTCAAAATGTAAATGATAAAATACAGGTGATGAAGAGATTCAATTCTGTGAAATTGATATCACAGTTTACAATTTAGAATTTGGTTACTTGCAGTATCTAATATATTCTGATTCCTATTATTATTTATAATTTACAGCTTTTTTAAATCATTCTTATTAATACATTTTGCCAAATACTTGCTAGCAAACATTTCCATCATTAGAAATTTGTATTTTTGTTTAAATCAAATTGCTTTTCATTTAGACATTTTGCACTGATTTTTATCTGCCATTTAAAAATATATCCCGTGTTGAAATTGTTATGCAGTTTCAGAAAGATATTTTATGATGCAATACAATTTCATAATTGTTTCTTCTTTATTCCTTTCTCAGATTAATCTTTGAGCTTTAGAAGCAGTTCTCAGAAATTTGTTTAAATTTTATTGCATCTTTATTATGAGTATTTTACTTTTTTAACATTTCATTAGGAATGTTTGAATATATAAATTTAAAAGTATTGTACACATTTAATATAAAATAATTAAGAGTAAAATGAAAATAAGAAGATAAACTATTTGAAAATAACATAGGTTGGAAATAATATTTGATTCTGTTTAGACTCTATTGCTGTCATGATAATTTTCATTATGTAGAAAAATATTGAATAATAGATTGTACTGTGAATTTTTCTCAAATATTATCATTACTCAAATATAAAATACTGTTTATAAATTGTCTTTTGGTATTTAGTTCAAATTAAAAATAACTTGAACTAGTGAAAATGAATTTTTTTTTTTTTACTATTTTCTGTACATGTCAATTATTACAAATGGTGCTCTGTATAGTTAATGCTATTGTAGAATGGCCAATTCAAAACTAAGAGTTTCTGAATTGACTCTCAGCTAAATTAAGTAATAATAAAAATACACAGTTTGATCATTTGAATGAAACTTTGGAGCTCAATCTGCCACTTTAATGATTAAATCTCATATGATTTTCTAAGCAGTTAATCATACAATTATGTCACAAATATTTAACAATTTGTATTAAAATATTTTTTTAAAATATTAATAATCAGCTCTGCTATATTCGTTCTCTATATTTTTTATAAATTGTGTATGGAGAGATTTGTTTACCTTTTGTCATTTTATAGCAAAAATAAAAATTAAAGTATCTATATTTTTATATATTGGATAGTCGATGAAACCGTAAAAATAATCAAATGTTATGTAGCTCAGGATCACATAATGAAACTGTGATTCCACATGAGTAAATGGCTTCTAATTATTTTGTGATTGTATTAAGGAAACTAAATCTTAGTTGGATTATTCGAATATAATTCTTTTTGCTTATCACTTGAATGCTGGTGATACAATCAACAAACAATACACTTTAAGTGATATTTTTTTAGCATTGGGAAGTTTTGTTTCTGTGTGTCAGTGACTATTATTGTATAAATGAATTTGTAGTTAGATAAAATGAGGGAATCATTGATGAAAATGTTAAAAAAAAAGAAGAGATGACAGAACAATTCCCATAAGGTCACAGTTAAATCTTAGACAAATTCATAGACAAATTTGTTTTATTAGCTTTTTATCTGAAGAACAAAAAAGTGAAAAGATTATTGAAAATCACATTTTGCAATAAATTCTGAGTTTAATCCAATAGACTTTAGACTGCATCTTTATCTATAAACATCATCTATTTATTGGTAGAACAACTTGGGAATGCCAAACTGCTGCTTGTCAGCTGCATTGTTTTAAATAACAAAATACTGTTCACCTGCCTGGAAATACAATTCCTATGTTAACATTATGGATTCTTACTCTAACAGTATGAACTCTTAAATCCATAACATCCTATAATGATATTGCCATTTTTCACATTTGTAATAATGCTATTCCTCATTTGTCATTGTTTTGTCTTCATTTGAAGCATCTTTGCTGAATAACAAACTGAAATTTCCAATCAATTTACTAGAAATCAAACTAAAAAACAGCTAAGTTTATGTCAGCAATCTTTTTGTCACTGGACTCAACACCACAGAAAATTCTATAACTTTTTTGTTTATTTACATAAACCAGTCTATGCTGTTCATATTGTCAGGTGTGAAGTCATTGAGATATTAAACAACATTATAGTACATGTGCATAGAGTGTAAATCCCTTCATTAAAAGTTCCATACAACTACTGCGCTAATATATAAATTGAACGGTATATAGTTTCTAATCATATACTAATAAATATTCTTCCTAATCTGTTCAAAAGAGACAACCATCGTCTGTTTAATAAAGTCTTTTTTTTTTAAATTCTAAATATTGTTACATAGTTTCTAATCATATAATAGTAAATGTCCTTCCTCATCTATCTAAAAGGGACAGCCATCATTGCTAAGTAAAGTCTGTTTTTTTTTTTCAAATTCTAAATATTATATTTTACTTATAACCTCTTTCTAACATTTGTAGACTTTTAGCCATAACCTTTTTTTTTATTATTATTAATTTCTGTTTCTTAATTTAGCATATAGATTATATTTTTTTTAGGAGCTAAATATTCCTAAAGATTATAAAGAAATCTAGGGGGATTCCAATGAAGAATTAGATTTTATAGTGACAATTCTACCATTGTACACATTGATTGAATAGTCATTATTAAGTAAGTTGTTCATGGTTTGTGATTGGCTATAATGACATAAATGAAGCCTGCTAAATTCTTTTGATGAAACTTTTAAGTTTGATTGGTCTTGAACTTAGTAATGTCTAGAAAAGTTCATATCCAGCTATTTTATGGATCTGGATAAATAAAAATTATTTGAGCATCATGAGGAAGCTATTTTTTATGAGACAATTCTTTTGTAATTTAAAGGGTTTACTTCTCTGAAGTGTGTTTAAGCAGCTGGTATAAACTGTGTATGGTAAATTTGATTTACTTATTAGATTTGCCTCCTTATTCTAGGAGGAATATGTAAATAGAAAGTCATTTTAAGATAGTATGCCAGTAATATTTCTCATAATAATATTTTATTATATACATGGACGTTTAGACTGAGCATTTTTTTTCTATACAGAGGCACAGTTATTCAGCTTTAAAATATATTATTATCCCAAGTAATGCCTCCTAACTTTCCAAGGAAATTGTTTCTAGGAATTATTTTAGATCTAATTTTTTAATATGTTTTATTTGCTTTACAATAAATAAATAAAGTAATTCTAATAATTGTTACATTTAATTGAACTTAAATTATTATATATTCCCCCCCTAGTTTTATATAAATAAACAAATATTTTTTTGTAAGGTGGCTAATATATGTATTCTATTTTGATTAATTAGAAATAGAAAAATAGTTGGAATAGATAAAATTTAAATTTTGTTTAGTTATAAATAGCAGTTCTTTTGTTAATATTTTGTATTTTAGAATTTAATTAAGTTTATATTTATACAACTTTTTTTTATTTTAAATTAGATATGATGATAGGAAGTGAAGCATTGGAAAATGTACCATTACTTGTTTTAGCAAACAAACAGGATATTAAAGTAAGATTTTTTTTTTTTTTAAAAAAATTATAATACATTTGATATATATTTATAAAGAGGGTATAAATTTTAATCACTTTTGATTTAATTCATATGAAAAAACAGGATATCATAAAAGGTTAAAGTATTCTTCCATTGAAAAAAAAAAAAGGTTCTCCAACAATTATAAATTATCAGTAAAAGTATAAGAAATACTTTACTATAGAATCGTTAGAGGGCACTATTGTTATATATCTACAATGTTGCACAATACTGTAATAAAAATATATATATATATTATTTAATAAAGATAATGGTTGATGATGATGATGATGAAAGAAAAGAAGATAAATATATTAATAAAAATAATTTATAATTATTATTTGATTTTCTTTTATGGATTACTTGCATTTTATTGTAATTTTATTTATTAGTTATGATTTAATATTGGATTAAATTGTATTTAAAGAAAATTAATACTGAGAATAAATATATATTCAGTTTTTATTTTCAATGGTGCTTTAAGATATAAAATAATTTTATAGAAAATGCCTTTTTTTTTTTTCTAATGTCTAATATTGAAATTGTAGATAATTATGTTAAATAAAAGGATCACACTATTTTTTTCCATTTATATAAATTTATGTAATTTTTATGAAAAATGTTTATAGTTTCATCATTCAATCTTGGACTATATTGAATATTGTTTCACCATTAACTTTATAAAAAATAATCGAATAGTTCATAAGATCTAGCAGTGGAATTGATGGAGTTGGAGTTGCAATCCATTGAAGATTGGTTTCGGAATCCACTATTCTACCTCTACACTAAGTCGTGCAAAGCATTAACTTACATTGTTATAGGTAAATATGCTTAAGTAAAAGGTCTCAGTGCTGAGATTACAATGTTTATCTGTAATGAGTATGAGTGGGGGTTCAAATCCAGAGTGAATCTTGAAATTTCAAAATATTGAGGAATTCTGATTAGTTTCAATCTACAGCTGGCTTTTAGAGAATTCTTAGATATATATTTAATTATTTATAAACGTTCCAGAATAATTTGGTTTGATAGATGAATATCAATGTGATGGCTGTATATAAAAAAAAAAAAACACAACTTTTACCAGCCATAAAGATATCATATATTTTCAGGAATTATAATTCCATAGAGTCTTTTGAAAAAATATACTATGATATATAATAAAATAATTGATCATCTTATTGATAATTTGCCAAAGTTTCTTACAAACTCTTAACAAAAATTTATTGTAGTATATCATAAAATTTTTTGCATTTCAATGATGCAAGGGTCTCCTTTATTTTACGATGTAGCTCAAAATTTGAAATGCTAGAATACATTATGTTAAAGGAATGGTAAGCAATGACAAACTACCGCTGATAATCAGATATTACTAAGTTTAGTGCTCTTGCATAGATCAAGCAATGAACATACAATCATGATTCATCGTAAAACCACGAATAATTGAAAGTTTAATCTGACGACCATTTAATTATTAAATGCTTTTATATTAACTTGCCCTGTCTGTGTTTCTGTTAGAATGTCCAACATTTTTGAATTTTTAACAATGAAAAAAAATCTGTTCCCATTTAGAACTCTACACACACATCCTTACCCTTCCCCGGAAAAATTCCTAATAATCGAGCCAAATAATAAAATTTGTTAATATTGAATTTACTTAATTAAAAGTAAATATTTTCTACTATAATTTGAATTATTCTTCTGAAATAATTAATATTTCATAAATATTTTGTGAAAAAAATAATAAATATGTGAACAAATGTTAGAGAATTGTGTGGTTTTTTTTCATTTCCAAAATCAAAACGAAGAAATCAAACTGTCAAAATCTTTGACAGCAGATACCCTCTTGTGGAGAGAACAAGAAACATAAAAAATGATGAAGAAAATTATTTTATTTAAATTGAAATTATGAGTTTTATTTATAATTAAAAAATAAAAACATAATAAAAAAGACGATTAAAAGGGTCTGATTAAGATTATTTTATTTAAATTGAAATTATATGTTTTATTTATAACAAAAAGTAAAAAAAAAAAATATTAAAAAACTATATTTTTTTAAATTAATGCTTTTATGTCAACAGCCTATCTAAAAATTAGAAAAATAACAAAGTAATCTGACTAAAAAATATGTAATTTCATAAAAGCATTTGAGATCATTAAAATCAAAAAGACAAACAAAAAGACCTCAAATGCTTTTAAAATGATACATTTTTTAGTTGGATTACTTTGTTATTTTTCTAATTTTTATTTGTCTGTTTACATAAAAGCATTATTTAAAAAAAATTTTTTATAATATTATTCATTACTTTATAATAAATCATAAATGGATATTAAATTACCTCAAGGCAAATTGGTGTAACTAGGCAATAATGTACTATGACCAAGTGATAATATTTGATCATTATAAGTTATAGTTGGATATTGTATGCTTTCTGTACTCCCGTTAAATATAATTTATTCTAGTATCTTAAATTTAGATTCATTACAAAATGTGCAAAATATATTATTATAATTTTGATTTATAATTTATTCCTAGTTCAAATGAAAGTTATAAATTTGATGAGACAATTATTCTTCAACATGTTTCTACTTGTAATCTCTAAAATCTTGAAGTATGTTGCAAATTTATTTTATTTAAATATCATTGCATCCAAAACCACTAATCTATGTTTATCTATAAAGTTCTGATTATGCTAGATTATTATTTAAGGAATATCATTTTTTAACTGTAAACATTTGTATTTGCAAAACAAACAACGTAATTCTTCTAATTCTAAAGATATTATTATTATTATTTTTTAAAAAAAAAAAATGAAAATAAAGTTTAGAATGTTTAACTGACAAATTTGTTCTTTATTAATTAAGTTTTTAAATGCGCATTTTTAAAAAAAAAAAAAATCTCTAACTTTGCAATGATTATCAGTCATAAGAAATATTCATTAAAAAAATAAAATAAAATTCCAGTTACCAAATGAAATTGAAGGAATTTATTCTTCAAATGAAAAAAATCATATGTGAGCTATAAGCATTTAAAATTATAGATGTTAGCCATCACCCTTTAATCCAAATAGTGAACATTAAGAAAGAAATGGTATTTTTTATACTCAAAAATAGATCAACTTTTGTTAATAAAAATAGTAAAAACAGTAAAATAAAATTGGCATAATGGCAATCATTCTAATAGTATTTGAGACCTTAATTTTTTTTTCTTCTAATGTTAACATAAATCTGTTCAATAGAATATTTGATTCTCTTTCACCACAAAAATTTCTGACCAAAACATTGAGACAGTTGAAAAAGTAAATGCCAAGAAAGTTTTTATTCAACTAGTAAAACCTTCAAAAATGGAAAACTATAGAAAAAAAGATGGAAGAAAGAAAAATGCTCTTAGGAGTGATTAGGATGCACCTTTTTTAAAAAGAAAATTATGAAGTATTTTTTATCTTACATTTATATTTGTAATCAATGATTTTGATATTATTTGCATTTATTTTTTTTTATCTAGTAAATTTTGAAAACTTTTTTTTCCTTAATGCTTTTTAAAATTTAATAACATATATATTTTTCTTTTTAATTGCTTTAAAACTTCATGTAATCTTAAAATTGTATCACAATTCTGCCACAACTGAATTATGATTAGACTCTAGTATAGTTCCAAGATGTGCACATGCATTATATGATTTTTCTGAACTAATATACAATCAAATTCAAATGTGCTCTTATTTCATAGAGCTTTCACACATGCAAATTTTATCATGATTTGTAAACCTTGGATTCAATATTATTATGTTATTTTCTTTATATAACATTTTTTAATTCTAAACAATGATCCCATGCAATCTTTTTTTACCTGACCCATTATAGCATTATAGTCCCTCATATCAATATGCAACTAGTTTTATATTCAGCTTTATTTTTTCCCCCATTTCTTCATATAAGAACCCAGTGTTTTCTTTATAATGTTTTTAGTTGCCATATATATGTGAAAAATCTTTTGGCCTTTTGTAGTACATAGCTTCTATTTCTTCACCAAAAATTTATTATTTACAAGAGTTTTACTATGTAATCAAATTTGTGTTTTGTTCTTGGAATTAAAACAAGATCATTATACTAATCTTACAAGCTAAACAGTAAATTATCATTCCTTTTTTATTTTTCATTTCACAATCTATTTATAATATCTAATCTTTTTTTTTATTGATATACAATAAAAATTCTCTATTTTTTCTAGTTTATTCATGATTTTAATGCTCATTTTATCTATTTTAATAATAGTTTTAAATTCAAAAAGTTTGGAACAAGATTTTGAAGTGGATTAATGTACTCAGTCCAAGAATTGAGTATATCAGTCCTGCAGGATTAATTTTTCTTTAAATTATATATATATTGAGATAGTTATGTGTCTCTTGGCATACAACAACATAATAGTGTGTGTATATGTATTAATTTTAAAGAAAAATAGAAATAAACACAAGTTTTTTTTTGTAGATATTTTCTATATTACATTAGATTAAATAAATTTGAATTTAAAAAAAATTTATTATAAATTAAACATTTCAAAAAGGTCTAATTAATATTTTATTAATTCTGATTTTGAAATTAAAACAAGCATGTTTTTATGTCACTATAGATATACTGGTAATTATAAAATTCCACTATTTTTTGATTAAAGAAATTTTAATTAAAGCTTGTATGACATTTTGATAAAAATCGTACAAAGTTGTTTTTGAAAAGATTAAGGTGAATTGAAAAAAGTCATTAACTTTTTTCAGTCAAGATAAAGAAAATTTACTTTTAATTACTGGGTTTTTTTTTTAATTCCACTCTGACTATAAAAAGATTGAAAAAAAAAAGATTAGAAGAGTTTTAGATTGTGACACCGTGATGACTATGAAGTTATAACTCAAGGCAAGGGACAGTGTATCTAGCCACTGCTAGTACACAACAATAGAGTTTGAATTTTTATGGAAGTAAGTCTCAGCTTTTATGTAGTTCATAGTCTATATACATGTTTATTAGATGACACAAATTAAAGGATTTCACTGCAAGTCAACAGTTACTAAATTGTACCTTTCCTGAAGATGACAATAAGCCAATCTATGGTTTTTGAAGGACCCAACTTACCAAGAGATTAGCTTACTATATACACAGTTTTATAAATATGCAAAGAAGCACAAACAAAGGTTTGTGTCATGTATGTAAAGTACTTACAGATATCAGCTGGTTTTAAAATAAATAATTTTTGACTAAATTATTCAACTAAAACTAGAATAATGAAAGAAAATAATAAATGACTGTTTCCAGTTTTATTTACTAAAAGGGAAACCCAGAAGAAACTTTATTGAAAATGACGATTTTATTTTGAAATTAAAAAAAAAAAGCTAACTCCAAAATCTTTCTGGATTGGAAAACAAAAGAACTTTATAAAATATTTTTAAAAATGTTTATAATTAATCAAGAGAAAAGAACTTTCCAAATTGAATCTCATGGTAATATTATTTTTAAACTTTTTTTTATCATTAGAAATAAGGAATGAATTAATAACTTTGATTCATGCAATTTTTTTATTATATATATACACATACATATGAGTTTTATGTTTATTTTTGTCATTAAATTAATTATGTCTTATGAAAAATATATTTTTAATAAGTTATTATTTTGACAAATTAAAATATATATATATAACATTACTGTGCACACACATGTCCATGGCTACTCACACATATATATATATGAAAATAGTTATTTATGTATCATTAAAATGTGATATCTTATTTTTTTTTTATTATTATATGACAATTTCCATATGTTACAATGTGTTTGTGGGCTTATATAAATACTTTTCATGTAGACACATATATGTTAAAAATAATATTTTTATTACTAATGTATGACACTTCAAATATGTTTATATTATACAGACATGTGTGCTGATATATAAGTATTTTATGCAAACCTATTGGGGCACATATGTAAATTATAATGTAATAGTGGATTTCTTTTTGGTATTAATCAAAATCAGAAAGCTTAATTTATATGTATAGCCATATTCAGCAGATCTTCATTTCATTTTAATTGTTATTAATAAATTGATATTTCACTGCTAAAGTTGTTCCAGTGAATTTATTCAATCCTAAAATGGTTTTAGAATATTATGTTTGTATAACATCTCTTGATCACGGTAACATTTATAGAGCTTTTGCTCAATCAGCTGGATTCATGCATAATGGTCTATTATATAAAAGGAGTTTATGTTTAGTATTTGATGATGATCCTGATTGGTGTAAAAGGGAATATCCTTTGAAGTCCATGCACTACATTTCATTCTAATTATTTATTTAGAAATTAAGTTTATAGTTGGTTAGTACATTAATGGTATGAAGTGGCCAGTGCATTGATGATGGTCAGCATGTTTTAGTATCCCATCATTATTATTTTTAAATTGTTATATTTAATGGATTAGTATTTAAGTTTGTGTATTCAAATTATTATGTTATATCACTGCCTGGTAAGGGCTAAATAATTAGCCTGGTCTATAGTAGACCCATTTCAAATTCAGTTCCAAGATTGACTGTTGATTTATTTTTATTATTGATCATCCAATTGATGATGAATGATTATTGCTTTTGTGCAATGCTGGTGAAATTATAGATACTACTAGTTAGTTCTGTATTGATCTCTCATGTTCCTCTTATTCATTATTGTTTGTATTTAATTTTATATTTAAATTTTGTATTAACTGGGGTTGATGATGAGTGCCATCACTCCAGATTTATCCCAGGATCCATATCATTACAATACATATACATTGTATATACCTTATATTAAAATAATTTTATATACACATTGTATATATACATGAAAATAACAAAACACACACACATCAATGTGTTAAACAGAGTAATTATAGTATTCAATATAGTATACTAGATTCATGGCAGTCAACTATCATAAAGAAAAAAAAACTCATTATTTATTGACCAAAATTCTAAAATACACTGAGTTGGATGCTATTAAGTATCTGAGTGAAAATGTTATGAGAAATGTATCAAATATCATCAGAAAATTAGCATTATATATAATGAATCTAATGATATGAAAAGAAAAATTTAAGAATTGTAGTATGATGTTAGTTTTAATAATGTTTTGATTTAGAGATTTAATATTGTGCAACTGAGCATGCTCTGATATTTTGGCCATTAAATAATGTTTTTTTGTTATTTTGATAATTGAAATGCCTTGCATTGCACTACTTGGTTATTAATATTTTATAATATAATTATTTTGTTTAATACATTGATGATATACATGTGTTTTATTATGTATAGATGATATACAGAGTTTAATTTATTTTTAATTTACATATATTAAACAATTTTCAAGGCAACAGATATAAATGACATATATTCAGCTTTATCAACATAATTAATGGTACTTTGATATTTCAACTGGATTGCTTCTACCTTTATTTGAGTAAGGAATGTTATTTTAAAAATATTGCTAAAGTAGTGCAAAAAACACACAGGATAAGATGAAAAGTCTATCCAATAAATTTTTTTAAAAATAATGAATGGGAAGAAAATAATAATAATTAAATAATTTGTTATAAAATTAACAGTCATTTTGAATGATGGGCTGTAAGAAATTTTTCCATATAAGAGATAACTTAGATATCATTACATTTCTATGTCTTCTGTTTTTAGTGGTGAGTACTGTGCCACTACTTTTTGTATCTAAAAGATTGTACGCTGAGAATTAAAATTTTTAATTAAAGCTGGAATCGTTATCATATGAGGGCGCCACTAGGAAAAGAAACTAGAGCCACGAAATTAAGAGAATCTTATATTCGTGGCTGTTAATTTGTATACGTATGATAGACCAAGCTAAACTCCCCCTTTACAATTCCATTTTTTAATACATACATATATGATAATATTAGTTATATTATCGCATACAAACACTAAAGGAACAAACAAGTACACTTTCATAAGTTTCAATTAATAATACGCTTTATTATAATTTATTTTTCTTTTATTCAAAACCATTGGTAAAACAAATCACTAATAATTCCCCCTCTACCTTCCTTTTTTCTATACTCTTAACATAACTAACATAATCGTTCTTTTTTTCTCTTTTTATATAAATAAAAAAAAGCAATCAAAGGTGAAAAGTAATATATGTATTTCGTTCTCGAAGGAACATGCGCTTTGACTTATATAAGTGTCCCAAACTGATCCAATCTTGGCCAGTATAGAGACTAAGCGGCTTAAACCCCTACCCTCTCTTTCAATATTTACTCAACCCTTAAAACTTTTCATTTTGCTTTCTAAATCATTTTTACATTCTATTTCGATAACAATTTCTGGGATTCATTCATGGGATTATTATTTTTACCCTCTCCCAATAGTCTTGAAAATTTCATCAAAATTTAGTTAAAAATTCTCTGTAAAGAAAAATTAAAAAATACAAATATAAATAAATTACGTATTTTAAATAAACTAAGTAGGTAATGTAGACATAAACATTATAAATATATATAACAAAAACCCCTTCTATTGTCGCAACTTATAAATTTCATGGCTGATTAAATATAATCCTAAATAGATATGTTTTAAGTTCACCAATCTATAGTTCAATCAATAACAAAGTTTCTGTTACCCTGATCGATCAGTGTACATCCATGTGTTTTCTCCTTGTCTCTTGCGAGTTGATTCTCTGCAGCAAAGTTTGTTCCCCGGCTAGCTTGCTTTCTCTTACGTGGTTTGGTGTTCCATGAGGTAGTTTCTCGGTTCGATGAAAATCTAGAAATGGAGCAGTGTCCTGGCTGGGGATGGATTCTATTTCGTTTAGCCTTCAATCATTTTTATTTCCATTTTCTTTATATAATAGTTTTTTTCTTTTTATTAAAAGAAAACTAATAAGCTAATAATTAATACAATAGGTTTTTCTCTCTCTATATAGTTTTTTTTATCCATTGTCCTTTTATTTGATCACGTTCCCGGCCAGTGATTGCATTTCTTTAATTCCTTTTTTTGCTTTTAACACCTTCCAACTAGAAGTCACGACAATAGAATTAATTACAATTCTTTTCTCTCTTCCCTCCCTTCAGATTAGAAAATTTAATTAAAAATTGTTTCCAAAAACAAAAAAAAATATTTTTTTTAATATCACTTTCGATGTAATCTCTCAATCCAATTAAAAAAAAAAACAACTAATCTACCATTTTGTCTTTTTCTTTTCTTTCCGTTTTTTTTTTTAAATCCCAATAAAAAAAACTAATAAATAATACCAAAAACCTACTATAAAAAAAACTAATAAATAATACCACAAAAAAAAAAAAACTTTTCTATACACACAGCATACCTATATTTACATACACAGAAAATATAACATGAGTCGATCGAAATTATCGGCTCATTGCATCCCTTCCCGATAAAAAAAAAAAAATATATAAAAAAAAACACTAATTACTCCGTGAAGGCTTGCCTGTAAATTCTCTTATCCCGTTACCTTTTCCACTAGGTTCGTTACTATTTTCCCACTTAATCTTAGAGTCTTCCCCTTCTTCTATATCATTATACTCCATATCAACTAACATTTCTATGGCTTCCTCTATCGATAGATGTCGATTTTCTGCCAGTTTCCACTGTACTCCTGAAGGGAGGTTGTACCTTATAGTTCTTACTATTTTAAATTGGTCCATTGGATAAGCTTCCAATGTTCTCAATTTTGCGGCTTGACGCTGGAAGAACTGACTGTACATTCCGTCTTTGTCAGGTTTATATTTCTCTCATGATATTTTCATGCGTATCGCCTCTTGTTTTTCCACACCCCAGAACCCCTGTAAAATCATGTTTCGATATTCCGAGAAAGTTTTGGGTCTGTAATTTACAGCTTTCTACCATTCCCGCACGGGACCACTTAAATAGCTTATCGCTATGATAATTTTTTCTGCTTCCTCTGATCTATGAAAGTGAAAAAAATGTTGGAAACTATTCAAATAATCAAATGGGCTTTCTTCCCTGTCTCCTTTAAACCCCTTTAAATGAATAAACTTGGCTAATGCCATTCTATCGAGGCTCTTTTCCTCGGGTTCGTTCAGTTTCTTTTTCATTTTACTTTCCTTCGTATCTATCATTGTCCACTTCTTTTGTGTGTTTACTTTTATTTATTCTAGTTGTCCTTCCCCTTCCTTTTTTTGCTCACTATCCTTATCGGCTTCAACATCTGTTTTACTTAAATCCCCTTCTATATCCGATCTGTCTTCTTTATTCTCTTTTAAATCATTTATCTCTTTTCTCATGTCTTTGATCATTTTTTTAGATCTCTTTTATTTTTTTTCGGTCTTCTTCTATCGTATATTTAATCTCTTTTATTTTTTTCCGGTCTTCCAAAACTATTTTTTTAGGTCATTAATAGCTCCCAGTATTTCTTCCAACTGACACCGCTCGGGGTTCCTGAATGTCACCACCGGGACTTTCCGCTACACTTTCGTCCTCGCTCATTTTTATTTTGACTTTTTTTATATTCTACACTTAATTCTAAATCCTCCCCCAACCAAGACACTAACTCTCTGATCTCATCTAAACACAAAAATTCACGTCACCTATCTCACCACTCTTATCTCCGGCCGCTTATTATTCTCATAAGCCCCAACATGTTGGGTATGCCATTTTCTATCTTACCTCCCCAGCCCCTCTGTGCCACTACTTTTTGTATCTAAAAGATTGTACGCTGAGAATTAAAAATTTTAATTAAAGCTGGAATCGTTGTCATATGAGGGCGCCACTAGTTAAAGAACCTAGAGCCACGAAATTAAGAGAATCTTATATTTGCGGCTGTTAGTTTGTATACGTATGATAGACCCAGCTAAACTCCCCCTTTACAATTCCATTTTTTAATATGTATGGATACGATACGATAATATTACTTATATTATCGCATACAAATGCTAAAGGAACAAACAAGTACACTGTCATAAGTTTCAATTAATAATACATTTTATTATAATTTATTTTTCTTTTATTCAAGACCATTGATAAAACAAATCACTAATAATCCCCCCTCTACCTTCCTCCTTTCTATACTCTTAACGTAACTAACAATCTTTTTTTTTTCTGTTTTTATATAAATAAAAAACAAACAAACAAAGGTGAAGAGTAATATATGTATTTCATTCTCGAAGGAACATGTGCTTTTACTTATATGTGTCCCAAACTGATCCAAATCTTGGCCAATATAGAGATTAAGTCGCTTACTATTAGAAGCCAGTTATTACACTAAACCCCTACCCTCTCTTTCAATATTTACTCAACCTTTAAAACTTTTCATCTTTGCTTTCTAAATCATTTTTACATTCTATTTCGATAACAATTTCTGGGATTCATTTATGAGATTATTATTATTTTTACCCTCTCCCAATATTCTTGAAAATTTAGTTAAAAACCCTCCGTAAAGAAAAATTAAAAAATACAAATATAAATAAATTACATATTTTAAATAAACTATTTAGGTAATGTAGACATAAACGTTATAAATATATATAACAAAAACCCCTCTATTGTTGCAACTTATAGTTCATGGCTGATTAAATATAATCCTAAATAGATATGTTTTAAGTTCACCAATCTATAGTTCAATCAATAACAAAGTTTCTGTTACCCTGATTGATCAGTGTACGTCCAGACACATTTCCCTTTGTCTCTTGGGAGTTGATTCTCTGCAGCGAAGTTTGTTCCCCAGCTAGTTTGCTTTCTCTTACGCGGTTTGGTGTTCCATGAGGTGGTTTCTCTGTTCGATGAAAATCTAGAAATGGAGCAGTGTCCCGGCTGGGGACGGATTCTGTTTCATTTAGCCTTCAATCATTTTTATTTCCATTTTCTCTATATAATAGTTCTTTTCTTTTTATTAAAAGAAAACTAGTAAGCTAATAATTAATACAATAGGTTTTTCTCTTGTCCTTTTATTTGATCATGTTCCTGGCCAGTGATTGCATTTCTTTAATTCCTTTTTTTGCTTTTAACACCTTCCAACTAGAAGTCACGACAATAGAATTAATTACAATTCTTTTCTCTCTTCCCTCCCTTCAGATTAGAAAATTGAATTAAAAATTGTTTCCAAAAACCAAAAAAAATTTTTTTTTCATATCACTTTCAATGTAATCTCTCAATCCAATTAAAAAAAACAACAACTAATCTACCATTTTGTCTTTTTCTTTTCTTTCCATTTTTTTTTTAAATCCCAATAAAAAATACTAATAAATAATACCAAAAACCTACTATAAAAAAACCTAATAAATAATACCACAAAAAAAAACTTTGTATACACACAGCATTTATTTATTATTTTATACCTAATATATATATATATGTATATACCTACATTTACATACACAGAAAATATAACATGAGCTGATCAAAATTATCGGCTCAGTACTATATCTGGATAGAATTCTGGTATTATAAAAATCTATATTGTGAGCAATATTTATGATAGTAATGAATGCTGCTTTATTGCATTAGCATGGTTATCTCTCCTAACACTAATGTGTCAGTTATCATACTTGTACAATTAAGCCTCACAATGTCCATATGAGATTTCATAACATTCTGAACTCAAAAGAAATTGAGTTTTTAAGTTTGAATAGAATGATACTAATTTTTGAATAATAATAAACTGAGTACATAGATCTTATGTTGCAATATTTCTTGAATATGTCCAACACTATCTAGTTCTTTTTGAATAAAAAATGCAAACTCTAGTAAATATTGTTTTTTTGTTTTTTTTTACATTTAAATTGTGCGTTGAGATTGGACTTTAATTATGATTCTTTTATTGTAATGTTTAGTTATCAAGATGAATATGATTTTTATGTATACATGCTACTTTTAACTTCTTAGATTTATATAGAAAATATAAAAAAATATTTTAAGTAATCTTAAATCAACCAGTAGTGTAATATCTTGACCTGAACTTAAATGGTATCAAAATGATGATTAAAAAAATAATACCATACAATTTATCAAAAATAAGAAAATTGTTTATTTCATGTAAATAACAAAACAATATAATAATAATAAAATACAAATCATTACTATATAACAGCAAATATTAAAGATAAATATTTATAATATGAATTATCTCCTTAGGGTAACAAATATTAAAGATAAATGTTTTAAGTTCTTTTGAAGGTGTATATGATGTATTGATTATATCTACATTTGATCTATAAACTCATGGTATGTGTGCAGTACAACATACTTGTTGTAGGAAATGTATTGCAATGTTTCATCCTATTTTTACTTTGACCATATAATCGAACTAAGTATCTCAAAACTATAAATTTACACATTTGTCACTTTCTTTATCCACTTGAGTTTGAATTCATATTTTATTATTGTAAAGTTTACTTTACAAACATTTATGCAATAGAGTATTTTAATACTTTTCCGCCATGCTAGTGGAAATGATATATAAATTATATCACAACGACAAATCTCAAATTGTAACTTTAAATTAATTCTAGCATATATTTTAACACCTAGTATTTGATGAACCAAATATAAATCCAGAAAAATGTATTATTTATTCTAGATAACTTTATTCACACACAAATTGAGAAAGGAACTTTAAAAGGAAAAAAAAAAGAAAAGATGAAATATAACTTAAAATTTATATTTAAAATAATGGTTTTAAAAATGCAATCTTGTTCCACCAACAAAGATTTAATATGTATTCATTCTCATTTAACTGAATACAGAATATACTACGTGGATTTTTAACAGAGCTCTATAGTCAGATTTGGTATATTTACCACTCTAATAATTTATTAACTTATTAATTAAAATGTAAATAACTAATACATCATTCATATATAGTTTACATGGCACTCCAATATCAAACATTTCCAAATTTTATCAATAACAGGATCGCAAACGACTGCACATTTAATGATTTGTAGCACTATTATTCACAATTACTGAATATTAAAATCATCATAGTCAAATTAATCCACTTCAGAAAATATTCATCTCAAATATTAAATGAATATTTTAAATTCCTTTAATCTCCTTATTTCTTTTGATAGTTGTATGTATAAACACATAAAATCTTCAAGTAACTCTTTGTAAAAACAAGTATTCTGATCACTATATTGCTTTCATGGTTATGATGTTTTGAAGACAATTATTTCAATCATTTCTATTCAATAACAATATATTATTTGTTCTTTTATATATGAAGCAGTTCTGTAATCTTTCACTAGACACTTTCTATACTGGATAAGATCCTGGGATAATAACTCAAAATTTTACTGGAAAACATATTAAAAGTGTATTCTTTTGAAATTGGAGAAACATAATTTTATCTATTTACTTCTTGAAACAAATTCAGTCTGATATTGTAGAATTTCAATAGTGCAAGTTTTAAACTTTTTTAAAAAAAAAGTGTTGTTTTTCCTTTTATATTTTAACATATATCCATCGCTGCTATTGAAATGGAGTAGAGACCTGACCCTGTCTAGGACAGACTCCCAGATGATGTTTTTTACCGTGTCATCCTCGGGTAGGTAGGTACAAAAATGGTGATTTTGGATAAAAACACAACTGATTTTACATTACACTGAAAATTTTATAGATTGACCTTTTATTTTAATTTGCTTATATTTATAGGTTTTCTCCTATGATGTCAAAAATTTCCACAATGCATCTCTCCTTGTAGTTGATTTCCAGGGCATCTCCATAATATCATAAATAATCAGATGAAATCCTATGTTTCTTCTCTCAATTGGCAGGAATAATAAAAAAAAAAGTTTAACATCAATTTGTTATAAAGAAATAAATGTAATGCAATTATCTATTTACTAACAAACCTTATTAGAGCAATAAATATTATTTGATCAGTGCAATTTTATTAATCTTTTAATATCAATAGTTTCATTATGTTTTATATTGTGTTATTTTAGAAATATTTATTAAATCTAAACATTTAATTATATAAGATTTCAGTAATTGTTTTGTTAATCTTTCTAGCATATTTTTCTAATTTTGTGAATATTATTTATACACATGCCTGCACGTTTAAACATAAATATACAAAATTTTATATATTTCTAATTACTAGTGCTTCTGCTGATTTAATTGATAGTTAATTCATTTTGAATATGTTGTAAATATTCTACTCACTTACTGTTCATTCGCCAACATTCTAAGTGTACTTGGATTTATAAAACAATTCACTAATTGTTTGTTAAATTATTATAAAGAAATGCAATACTTGATATTTGAAAATATTCTAAAACTAATGTTTGAAGTCTAAAAAAAAATAAAAACGATTATTCCCTTGCACATTTGCCTTATGGAAGTTTACCCTTGGATTTCTATTGTGAAATATATAATCAAAATTTTTTTTAAACAATTCATGCTTTGTAGACCATGATAGCATTGGTACCAAAATATAATGCTACACAATATGTGTCTTTTTTTTTTTTTCAAAAAAAAAAAAAAAAAGAAAATGATAAATAATCTGGTTTTTTAGTAATGAATTTATTAAGAAAAGGAATTTTCTCATCAATCTCTGTTCCCATTATGAATTTAACATGAAGGTCAATACTATTTATAGTATCACCAGATAACAAACTTGTCATCTTTATTATGAGCTAGATAAATGGTTTTAAAGACATTGATTCTGAAACACATATTTCTATGCTCTATATAGACCTACAGAGAGGAAACCCCCATCAGAGTGCTTGTTTATAATAAATTAAATGTTAGCAGCTAGATTTGGAAAATATATAAATTAAACAACATCTTTATTAATCTTTAAAGTTTTAATGAAATAATCAGTTAGTAAACTGCAAAATAAATAACTAGTTTTCTATATTTAATGTATAGAAGAAAAAAAACAGATGACTTTTACGACATGTGTTTCATCCTGAATTGGGAACTTTTTCAGCGATCCTGGATATACAATGTCAATCCCATTCAGTAAATAATTGATGTATATTTAAATTTAAAAATGCATAATATAATTCAAGAATGAAAAAAAAAACTGAAATCTTTGGTTCCAAACTTTTCTAGATAAATATATATTTTTTTGCATTAAAAGAGCTCATGTAATTAATGCAATCATTATATCTGTATATATATTTTTATGTCTTTAAAGCATTTAAAGTTGCTGGAAATTTAATTAAATATTAAATAATTATTATAATCTTTAATTGGACATACATTTACAATACATTCTGAATATTATATTGGATTAAATATTTATTTTTATATTGATACATTAACTTTATAAAAAAATAAAATTATAAAATTAGTGACTAGTTTTTTTATTTATTGTAATAAAGTGTGTCCAGCTGCTTAATATTAGCAATTAAAATGTTTTAGGCTTTATTAATATTTACATAAACAATATATATATATATATATATACCAATAGAAATGCATTTTTAAAAATGTTAGTGATCATAGTATTTCTACTCTTTTTTGTTTTTCAATTGCTATTTTGTATAGATAAAATGAAAAGCATGAAGTTAAAAGTATTAAGCTAATAAAAGCAAGGTGGTTACTTCAATCATAGTACTGTATTAATTCAAATACATTGCTATGGTTTTTTTTAAATTAAAGTGTATATTTTAATCTTTTAAAGAATAAATAAAAATACTAATTAAATAAAAGCTTAGCTTGCATTACAGTTTGTCAGTAGTAATAATTTTAAGTTTTTCTTTTTATAATTTTGTCTAAATTATAGAAGGTTGTGAATTATCAATTTTTGAAATAATTGGTTTATGTACATATAGTTGTAACGATATATAAATATGTTATTACATTAATTTAAAATAAAAACTTAAAAGTTCGCAAATAAAAGTAAAAAACTAAACGCTAAAATTAAAATGTTTGTTAAACGTATATACATTCGCACAGATACCAAACTTTAAAAATATATTTTTTTAAAAAAACAAATAAATAAGTAAAAAAGTAAAAGATTTAAAAATAAAAACAGGTATTAATTAATTCTTGTAATCTGTAAATGGAAATGATTGTTTATAAATTGTTTGAAAAGCAAGCTAGCCTTGGGCTCTTGTATAATTAAAATGATCTGATGAAAGATAGATAAGAAAATAAAGAGAAATTAGCTTGACCAATGGAAGCACTAAGCCTTGGCTCGGACCCTAACGAAAGTGATGGATTAGTGACATTTTGTTGATTGAATCCGTGTGGATGATATAAAAAGAGAAATACACTTTTTTCTGACAGTTCCAGCGTTTTGTGTTTGAGAGATGTGGTAGGACGCACATACCACACTCTCTATTTAAAAAAAAAAAAATGGAAAGACTGTGATACCTTGAACCAGCTATTGCCATCTCCAGAACATTATCTTCCAATGGAGGCGTCGCGGGAATTAAAAGCAGAAACCTGGACTCTTCTACCGTGAGCTATGAACTTTACAAATTAATAACAACAACAAAAAAGTAATTAAGAACTTTCGTCATTGTTTTTTTTAAAGATTCAGCTAATTTAAATTTTAAAATGAACTCTTATTTGATTTTCAAATTAATAATTGATTGTTTAAATTTATATAGTTAAGTTTTGCTAAAATCATTTCCATTTTATTATTTTTATTTGTAGTAATATTTATTCTAGAAATTATTAAATGCATTACATTTAAATTGGGTATAGACGTTGCATAGATTCGTTAGCGGTTGATTATGTTGTGGTTTTCACAGTCGATTAGAATATATAAGTCAACATGTCACTGCGGTGTCTTATGATGAACACCAAAGGGTTTCCTGTATCCTCTCAGCAATTGACGTTATCGATTGACTTTGTATTTTGATTGGTTGTGTTTAATTTGGAATGTTTTTGACCGTGGAATCTAGGCAGCCGATTCATACTCGACTCACTAAATAAATATTAAAATCATGGTTGTAACTTACTTAAATGTAAAACTAAAGATTAATAGAAAAATCTAAAATGTTGAATTTATTCCTCAAAATTTAAATGTTATTTTATATGTGCGTAAATAAATATTTTTATGTGTTAATTTCTGGCAGTGGCTTTTATTCTTTTATATTTAAGATATAAAATTTATATTTTATTATCTCTGCTACTCCACTGAGCTAGTGACTTGGGCTAACGATCTGAATATTTAAATAAAGTGGAATCTTAACAGCGCGTATCTGCCTACTCTATAAATTTTTCTAGGTTTAAATGCCTAGATGGCGCCCCGTAGAGCAGATATCGTAGTTTGCGGTTAGATTCGATCTTCACTTTCATTTCGATCGTTATATAGTGGAACAATTATAGTTTTGGATTTTGAACTTTTTAGTTGGCTATTGAAGCAAATAATTAGACTGACATATAAATTTGCCATTTAATAAAAATACATGGTTTATTGCTAATAATCTCAGATTAAAATCGTCATAATAAATCAATAATAAAAAATCTAAAGACTTAAAACAAAACAAAAAGCAATCAAATCATTACTCATCCAGAATATCATTAGCAGCTTTAATGTTTGAGTTTATCCCTCTATAAAGTAATATTCTTGGATTAACCAAATTTTAACAGAAATACTAATTAATAATAAACAAACCCCATTTTTTTCATCACTAATAGTAAGGAAAATAATAAGTAAAAAATAAAAAAATACCATTTATACAGAATAATATTAAAGGAATATAATATTTTACAAAAATATTGAATGATACTTTGTTAGGAAGTGAATCTTCTGTTGTATAAATATTAAAATTAAAAAAAAATTGGTGAATTGTGTATTCTTCATGAATCCAGCAGATTATTACTTTACATGTAGATCGTTACTTACTCATTCATAAACAGAAAATTTGCGTCTATATATTATCTGTATGAAATTTTAACAGATTCCATTATGCATAAAGATGATATGCAAACTGTATAATTTGAATTCAGGAAACAATTTTCATAATAATTTCTTTTTGCAAAATGTTATAAAATAATCAAGGAATGTATTGAACCTAAGAAAATATACACATCACCACTAAACAAAATATAAGAAAGCAAAAAAATGTAAACATTTAAAAAAATATTATTTTATATATTTGTAAATTTCTGAACTTTGATAGATATGTGTTTTAAATTATGATTAAAAACATATAGTTATACCTAACATTGAAAAAAAACACACCATATAATAGTTTTTGTCTTCAAATACACATTAAAAATAACTTTGATAAATTATAATTTGAAGGTGTGAATATATTAGTATCTGTCTGTTTATGTAGTAGCACTATATTTGCACACATTTACTTATATGCGAACACTTGCATGCATAGATGGGAGTGCCTAATTTCTCATTTTTTTATCTTTAAAAAATAATTATAAAATGATAATTTATGAAGCTTCTCCAAGTTATCAAAAGCAACATTTCTTATCTTACTGTAGAAAAGTAAATAAATTAATCAGAAAAACATTCTTAAAAAAAAAAAAAAATCATTAAAAATTTATTTCTAAAGATAAAAAAAAAAAAAGTTACCACCATTGGAAAACTTTCCTAAATATTAATGAAATTACTCATCATTACATTAATTTGAATAAAGATAAAGTAAAATGTTTATAGGGAAACAGGAGTGCTAATTTTAATTATAATGCTATTAAAAGTTAATGAAAAGAACTATATTCTTCATAAGTTTACTAAACAATGAATTTTTTTTTTACTTTATATATCTATATTACGTATTTGTAAATGCAAGCGTTATAAGTCATGTGATATATGACTTGATTTTATTACTATATATATATTCTTTAATAAACAGAAATGATGCATATAGGGCTTTTCAAATATATTCTTTAATAAATTATCATTTAATTTTTGTTTAATTAATAAATCAGTAATCCAAAAAAGTTTTTTTTAACAAAGATTCATAGATTATTAAAAATGTACTTGTATTATATTTTTTAAAAAAAAAAAAGAATACACATTTAACAGAGCTCAGAAAAACAGCAACACGTCCTCTGTATTCTTGGAGCATGCTAAACAATCTGGGCACAACTTCACACCCGCCAATCCCATAATATTGTGCTCAGAATCAAATGATCACAAAAGAAAAATAAAGGAGGCATTTTACATCAATGGAAACATCCATGCCATTAATAGAAAGGATACTTGCTTCGAGATCTCGAAGAAATGGGCTACGTAATACTAGCTTATTTGAATATTTGTATTTGCATATTTTATTATACATTTTATGAAGGCTATGAATATGAGGCATGGATCCTCGAAAATGTTAAGCCGATAAACTTTAATACTAATTAATATCTTCTCTAATTAACAATTATATATTTTACATATAGTGAGAAGTAAAGCTATAAAATAATGATATAAGGAAATTTTTAACTGAAATGGGTTTTCATGTTTTGTTCTTATCATTTTATTCCTTTTTCCATCTTGTTTTTGAATAGATAGATGCCTATTAGCAAAAATGGTTGTAAATTGATTCTTTTTGGATAGTTTGATGTGAATTTACCTTTATTTTACATGAAGAAGGCATTCAAATATCTTTAGAAATATGAATAGGTTTAAAAAAAGTAGAGTTATTATGAAAGATTTAAATTTTGATTTAGTCTTCATTAATTTTGCCAATATGATATTCCATTTTTTGAAATGACTTTGCATATATTTTTTAAAATGGCTGCTTAATTCCAGGAGAAAATGTATTGATCTTTTAATAGATTCATTTCTACTTGGAATGATAGTTTTTTTTAGTTTCATAAACATCAGTCATATTAGCAGTATTATGAACTTCTTGAATTTTAAATATATTTATCTTCGAGACAAACAATATTTAAAAATATTATTGCATTATTAAGATTTAGTAATAAAAAACCCTAAATTAAATGTTTTTAATAACTTTCAACTTGTGTTATAATTTATAAATGCTGCACATCAAATTAAAATTCAATTTTTAGTTCTTATATTTGAAAATGAATCTGTTTTTAGAAATTTATCTGCTCACATGAATAATAAAATCCTGATAAGGAAAGAACTATCTGGCCACTATCCAGTTGGACATTATCATAATAACTAATAAAAATATCCAACAAAATACTTTAAAAAATGCCATCTTTTCTCAAAATTTTTAATTTGCAAATATTGGTTTCTGTTTCTATCAATCAATATTTGTATTGTTACAAAAAAAAAAAAACTATTATAAATAATAAATCTTATTTTCATTAAAATGAAATTTCAAATTCATTTTATTTAGATAGGCTTCTATTCTTATTATAATAAAGTTTTTTTTCTTAACTAAGCCATCAGGATGTTTAAAAAAATGTGATTATTGAAATGGCCTAAAATTTTATAAATATAAATTTATAATCAATTTTTCTACCTAGCAATAGTTTTTTTTTTTTAAATAATTTTTACAACTTATTTTTAAAAGATATTTTCTAAAAGTGTATATTGTATTTCAATATTTTTAAAAAAGTTTAATGTAATTGATTAAAAAAAAATAGTTTAACAATCTTTGACTAAAAAAAAATAATTGCAAAACCAATTTAAAAAAAAAAAAAGGAATGTGAATATCTTAAAAGCAATTAACATGCAAAGCTATGTTTAAGTGTGTAGGTTTGAGGTTTAAAGCTTTTGCTGTTTTTATTTGATCTTTAAAGCTATTTACTCTCTTTTTTTTTAAAAAAAAAGAAATACTTCCATTTTCTATTGGAATACAATATTGGTTTAGTCATTTCATTACTGATTCAAATCTCTAAAAGTATAAATATTATTTTGAACATTTATTAAAATAATTTATTTCTTTGCTAATTAGAAAATGTTATATTGATTTGTAAATCAAGTTACATTTTAAGTTATATTTAAATTTTGCTTTATTTGTTATGTAAAATTTTGTTATCAAAAAGGCAATTTTTATTCTATTAAAAAACAAAACAAATAGTTATTTTCAAATACTGTATATATAATTACCCCAGAATTAACTATATAAATAAAACTAATATAAGGTACTATTAAGTTATTTTCAGTGATAAAAATCTTTGAAATTGAAATGGCTTTCTAAATAAATTTAAGTTAGATAACTAATGAAGTTTTAAATATATATATATATGTTGGAATTAATAAATGTAATAAATTTGTTATTAAAATAGTTAAATTTGGATGTATGTATACATAAGTATATAGGCCAGTTGTCTTTCAATTCAGATATGGAGTTGAAAGAAGAATAATTTTATTGATATGATGTATTTATATAACTATAATTCATGAATGTGCATTATCATCATCATCATCAACCATTATCAATCCACTACAGAATGAAGGTCTCTCCAAGTTTAATCCATCTTCTCCAATCTTTAGCTTCTCTTCTCCACATTACCCCTGCACCCTTTCTTATTTCATCCATCCATCTCAGATGTGGTCTCTTTCTGGATCTTTTACAATGTCTTGGAATCCAGTTTAAGATTTCAATTGTCCATCTATTATCATCTCTTCTTGCAATATGTCCAGCCCAACTCCACTTCAATCTTTTAATTTTTTCAATGAGGTCATTAACACCTGTTCGTTCTCTTACCCATACATTGCGTTTTCGATTTCTTCTTGTTACTCCCAACATGCATCTCTCCAACTTCTTTGAGTGGTCTGGAGTCTCTATTGCTCTACTATTAAGTGTCCAAGTCTCAGATCCATAAGTAAGAACTGGTAAACACATTTGTTAAAAACCTTTTTTTTCAAACACATAGGCATATTTCCTTTTAGTATCAAGTTATTTCTACCAAAAGCACTCCAACCAAGTTTAATTCTATGATTAATTTTATCCATTGTTTCCATCTGTATTAATAATCTGACCAAGGTATTTGTAACTGTTAACTTCTTCTAATTCATCATAATCAATCTTTATTTTCATATTTTCAGCAAATCAATTAAACATTACTTTAGTCTTTTTAACATTTATCTTTAGTCCTACTTTACTACTTTCATCTGATAACTCCTGCAACATTTCCTGAAGCTCTGAAGCATTATTTGCAAAAACAACTATATCATCTGCAAAATCTAAATGACTTAAATAATCTCCATTTACTTTCACTCCTTTAGTTTCCCATTTTAATCCATAAAATACTTCTTGCAACACTGCTGTAAAAAGTTTTGGAGATATGGAGTCACCTTGTCTTATACCTTTCTCAATGTTGACTTTCCCAGTATCATTATGTAATCTAATTGTTGCTGTTGCATTTTTATAAATATTCTTTAAAATATGACAATATCCTGGATCTATACCTTGATGATCCAATGCTTTAATCACTGAAGAAATGTTTAGAGAATCAAATGCTTTTTTCATAATCTACAAATCCAAAGCATAATGGCAACTCATATTCATTTGTCCTTTCTATAACTTCTCTCAATACCTGGATATGATCTACTGTACTAAAACCACTTTTAAATCCAGTTTGTTCTCTTGGTCGGTGGAAATCCAATGTTCTCTGTAGACGAGTTGTAATTATCTTGGTAAAAATTTTGTATAAAACTGATAAAAGGTTGATAGGTCTGTAATTTTTAATATCTTCTTTATCACATTTTTTAAATATTAATATTATTACTGCATTCTTCCAATCATCTGGTATATCTTTATCATTTAGACATTTGGTATATAACTTTGCTAAATTTTATTCTATAGTGTGTTAAATAGAATGAGAGGCTATTAAGAAACATTTAAATGTTTCTGTCAACAAAAGTATTTAAAACTGCCAATAATTTCTCAAAAAATAAATGATTATATATAAGAAATATTAGCTAATATATCAAAGGATATAGTAAAACAGTCTTTATATAAACTGCTACATGGCAAATTCTTCTTCATTAGTGATCTTTTTAGAAAAACATGGTAGGAAAAGGCAATATTTACTAGGTTTACCAAATAGCCAAAAAATTTTCCACCATTAGTCTTAGTATATATTCTTATATATTTTCTTCAAGTAGTTTAGATCAGCATTTAATGGGTCATGAATATGCAAATAAAAAAAATAAAAACATAAATGATAGCAAAAATCTTTTTACATTTTAAGAAAATATTAGTATTAATAAAAAAAATTAGTAAGTAATATTATCTATGATTTGTGTAGTTTTCTCAAATTCAATTGTAAATTTGAACTTAAATAATCATAATGTTAAATTTTGCTATTATTTTCAAAATGTAATTGTTCAAAAAAATTATAAGTTTTGCTTGTATTTCGTATATAAATAAAACCTTATTTGAAAAGTAAACACTTTTTTTTGGTAATTAACAAAATGTGTTAAGCTTTTAAAGTAAAAATTATTTGTTCATTATAAATATTATCAAATTGATCTGAATGTATACATATATACAATACCATGCTGATGTAATATATTATAATTTATGTAATAAACATCTGAATTACAAAACTATTTCAATGAAGTCTATTGGGTCATGCAGCAAAAAGGTTGAGAAATTCTAGTTTAGATGACTTATAAAATGATTTTGCTTTCATTTCTTAGGGCTAAATTTATTTATAAATATTTTCCTTATTCTTTACCCAGTGTCTGGCTATTTTTAAGTTTTTGTGAGTATTACTAATTTGACATCTTCTCCCATCATTGCTTTTCTGTTTAAATCTAGTTATCATTTTTTTTTTAAATTATTGAAATTATCTCCTTCCTATAAAAATATTGTATCAGTATTTTTTGTTGTTGTTTTAAACTGCCATAATAATATCCAGAGATGCATTTATCATTATATATATATTTTCATTAAATAAATAATCAAATGACTTTATTGCTCAAGAGATAAGAAGTTGGAGCTTTGGAAGTGATAGAACTGGTTTGATTTGTGCTTATAAACCCCCCCCTCCCTGCATGTACTTACATTTTTGGCTCTTACTGCTATTATTTCTATTTTCATTATAAACTTAAAATAAAAGAGATTTAATTTAAATCATTAGCTTTTTGCCAGAAATCAGATCCTACATTCCAGTACCAAAAGAGTTTCAACCCTTTCTGTTTCCTACTTTATTGTTTTAAAAATCCTTAATTAATCATCAATCAACCTTTTCTCCTACTTTTCAAGCCTCATATTCTCCATATTCTTTTTTTACACATCTTCCATAATTTGCCTGTGTTTAAATCTGCATCTAATTTATTTGTACTTGTCACAATTTTCTCAAAAAAAAAAAAAAACCTTTGGCTATTTTTTCTTTGAGTATTTCATCTCTTATTTTTCTAATTTCTATATATCTGATATTTTTTTTCAACTTATTTTTAAATCTATAACCTTAAAGAATCCAAAATTTTTTTGTCCCCATATTTCCTAATTGTTCATATTTCTGCTCCATATAAAAATATACTTCAAACAAAAGAACATTTATATATTTTATGGATTCACTTATTAAATAATTTGATTATTAAAAGTAACACACATTTACTTGTAAATACATTTATAAATAAAGTTAACAAATTAGATGAAAAAGAAAAGTTTATAGCAAATTTTAATAAAATTTTAGCATTTAAAAAAAAAAAAAGAATTAAATTTAAATACAAAACTAACAACAACAAAAAAAAAGGATTACTGAATCTAAAAGTTGTAGAATAATTGACAATATTTCAATTACTTAATAATGGCAAATACATATATAAAGAAAATATTTGTATTTATTTATGCTCTTTTCCTCTTAAAGACAATTTTTGATGATTATCAAATTTAAAGTTTACAACTAGCATTAAAAGAAATATAATAATTTTGAATGTAATAAAAAAATTACTAATTATTGTTATTTACTTAATTATAAATAAATAAAAAATACTAACCATTTTTATGTATTAGTAAATGATTTTGTAAAATAAATGATAGCTAAAATGCAATATTTATAAAGTAGATTTAAATATATAAACCTTATAGAAATTTTTCTATAATCTTAATTGAAGTTTCTATATATAAATCATTCAATTATGATTTTTAAACATATATTTAATTTTTTCATTGTTATTTTTCTCTCATCTGTCTTATTTCTTAATTTTGATTTATAATCATCCACAATCCCCCCCCCCTCCTGACTTTTCACAGCATTCCAGATACTTTCAATTTTTTCATCATGTTTATTATCATTATATTCATTAGTAATATTTAAATAGAAATATAGTATATATACTTAAGCTAGATGTAATTAGAGATTTGAACCCAGACTTTCAAGCTTTTTTCAGTCATCTACTCCATCTTATACAACCAATATATGTGAAAAAGATAAATGATATCCAATTAATGCATTTTGCTTCAGCACTCATCACTTGGTCTGGATCATCATCTCCCACACATATATATAATCAATGCTCAGTTTATATTAAGATAGCAAATCTTCAAACTTTAATGGATAGGCAAGAATTGGAGAATGGAGAAGATTAAAGCCTGTCCATTAAGGTTTGAAGATTTTCTATCTTAATATAAACCTAACGCTGATTATATATGGGTGGGAGATGATGATTTACACCAACTGATGACAGCTGGTTCAGCATGAAATACATATATCGAAGATCATTTATCTTTTTTATATTATATGATTATGTTTATTGGTTGTATAAGATAGAGTGGTTGACTGAAGGGATCTTGAATGTCTGGGTTCAAATTCTCTCTAATACTCCTTAGTAGTATAATCAATAGCTTCCTTAGAAACAGCATTGTTTTTTCACCAACATTGTTTATTTATCAAATCACTGTGCAAAACTTTCTCTTGCTTCTAAGCATTACCTACGTAATTACAACTTTTTATTACCAGAATAAAAAATTCTCATTATTTCATTATGATTTCACAATCTATTTATCTTGTTTTGCAGAGATCTATTATATGTAACTTCATATTTATTTTCAATCTCTTTTACCAATTCTAATATTAATCTTTAAATCTAAAAACTTTGATTAAAAATAAAACTTTTGAAAAGATGGTGCAGAATTCTATTTGCCTTCTTTGTGTCTCTAATTTTGGGATTTCTTTACATATTTTTATAAGTTTCAGCTATGATGCAGTGAAGAAAAATACAAATTAAAAACAGACATTGCAAACTGAAATTAAACCATCTAACAATAGTATTTGTTTGAACTATTTAAGTCAAGTAAATTCATCTTTAATTTATATCCAAGCTTATTATGAATCATAGATTAGATTATAATATTTTATATCTGTGAAAACTGGAAATATAGTAACTTCCTATATATTTACACAATCAAATAAGACTCTCCCATAAATATTATTATTTGATCTATGATTCTTATATAAGCTTGATTTATAAGCTATTATTAAATAGAAATATCTTCATCATAAAGGTTTTTGATGTTGGACTATTTCCATCATCCAATATTAAATATTGAATGTCTTTAGAAAAATTGAACTTTATTTAAACTCATCAAATACATTTAACTGTTAAGTAATAGTGCATAGGATAGTATATAACACTACTCTGTGTGTTATTTCTAACAATTGAATGTATTTAAAAAGTTTAAATAAAGTTTGAATTTTTTTAAAGATATTCTATATTTAAACTTGGATGGTGGAAATTGTCCAAAATATAATTATTACTAAAATGTCATTATCATAAATCTTCAGATAAAGTATGTGCTTTCTTTTATTTCAATTATAGTTATTTTTTTCAACTTGATGACACAAAACAACATTTAAAAACAATTAACTCATGGGTTTTTTTTTCCAAGTATAATTTTGTCAATTATTAAGTTTTCCGCATTTCAAGAAAGATGAAAAAATAAAATAGACAAAGTGAAGAATTAAAAAATATGGGTGGACAAAAAGCTTTGGTAATAATGATATATATATATTGGTGGGAATTATAGAAAAAAGTGGAAAAGAAAATATGATTTTTTTAAAGAAAAGAAATAATTATGAAAATTTAAAGAATAAAGCAAGAGATAGAGAGATTTATAGAAGATGTTTAGAATGATGTATAAGATATCTTTGTTGAACAGAAGTTAGATGATAATAATCAACTGATCATCTAGTTTTCGATGTCTATAATTTTCTATTTAATTTATCTGAATCTTTTAGCATTTTCGGACTCTTCGCATAACATGGGCTTTGCTCTTCATAATTTTAAAATAAATCTCTCTCATATTACTTCTTTTTACACTCTTTCTTCTCGATCTCACTGGTTTTTTCTGATTATTAATTTATACTACAAGAAAATTAGCATTAATAAGCTTTGATTTTTTTTTTTCATAAACATATATTTTCCATTTTTATTAGTGCATTCCTCACTTTTAAACTTCATTTTATCACAACCACCAATGTAAAGTAGACTATTCTTTCTTACTGTACAAGTATTTCACAAACAACTTTCATTTATCAGGTGAGCGAAAGTCATTAAATACCTGGATCTCCATATCTATGTAGATTGTTTGATATTTTTTAATCATACTATTCTCTCATAAAATAAGAGTTTGATTTCTATTTTTAATAACTTGCAAAAATGTGTGAATAATATTTGTACTGTAGAAATATTTTCAAATTGTCTTTGGATAGTTTAACATATAATTTTTTTACTTTTTGCTTTTTTTGGCATTGATATGTTTCATTTTGATTATATATAAAGGAAATATTTATACAGTTGTAATTTTTTTTTTCAGACACAAATTACAAAAACATTGATTCGACGAACATTAGATGGCATCCTAACATTGACATAATTGTGACTTAATGATAATTAAATGGTTATTGCTTGGAAGTTTATATGAAAATTCATATAAAATTTAAGCACTGGAAGTGATAGAATTAAGCTTTCTACCACTGTTCTAAATTCATGCAGAATATAATTTTAAATTTATGGAATAATAAATGTAAATTAAGTGATTATAAAAAACGGATTTTGGTTTTTATGTTGAATTGGATACTGATATAGACATTTAAAATTAAAAGTTATTGAATGGGATAGATTATGTTATGGAAAGAAGATAGAAAGTTAAGTAAATTTGGAGTTTTAGAAGGCTAACAGGTTGTTTTTTTTTGATGTCAATAAAAAAGCTTTTCTTTGCATTGTAAATGTAAGAAGTTACTTTTATGTAATACTGATTGTAAACTAATGATGCCATGATATTAATTTAATTTTTAGAAACTTTTAATTTATGTTATATCTTTACTGTTTATTTCAGGACTGTATGGATGTTAATGAAGTTAAGGATGTCTTTAACAAAAGTACTCATAAAATAGGTAGAAGAGATTGCCTCGTTCTTCCAGTTTCTGCTCTCACAGGGTAGATTGTTTCAACATTTTATAGAAATTAGTGATATTTAAATATATTTTTTAATTTAATGCTGGAAAAAAAATAAAAAAATGACTATTACTATATTTACAAATTTATGAAGATACATTTTCCATTATTGAAACAAGTGACCTATAATAAAAAATATTTATTATTTTAATCAAGGTGAATGGGCACTCTGTCACCTTGATAACAATATGCTGGGATATTTTGGCTTCTATTATCTTTTGAAATGTTCAATGTTCATAGTATCATAAAGAATTAATTGGCAATTTTATTTAGTCCATAACTAGTTACATATATTTTATTAGCTAGAACTCTGATTTGAATTTGCATAAAAGTGGCTATGGTTACTGTTTTTTTTTTTCTGGAATATAATGATGGAGCCTCCTCATTTTTCCTGATTTTACTGAGGCATCAAAGATCTGTCAAATAGCATTTATAATGGTATGATATGAATATTATTGCTATATGTTTATGTATTATATGGGAAATTTTCTGACCTCTGATTTGAGTAGATTTTCAGAAAATTGATAGTTATATGAATGATTTGCTCCATTTTATTTATTGTAATTGATATCTGAAATAATTTTGCATTTCAAGATTTGTTTGTCATCCCATTATATTGCCATTAATCCTAATTATGATTGCATTAATGGCATATGTATCATTGATATCAAGTTGTCACAATTTTATGTAGCTTTTTTTTTTTTAAGTTTTAACTTTTTATTTCAAGATACAGCAATTTGATGATGGTTGATGAAGTCTTAAATGTTTACATTTATTAGTAAACTCTACCTTCACCTTGGGATATGTTAAGTATCCTATAATCACTGGATGAGATTGTGTGCTTACACTTTCAAATATGATCCTAATGAAAAATTAATATCCTCTGCGATTAATTAATCATTGTGAGAGAGAAGTCCAAAAACATCAAATTACTTCTCTAGTCATTGTTTGATACATTATTTATAAAGATAGTTAGTGAGTAAGTGTTTTATTTTTCATTAATCACTTGATGCTTATTTACTTTATTTTTGTATATGGCTGTTTTAATATGTATTGTTCTATTGTCATAAGTGTAGATACTTTTGGAATAAATTTATTTTTTAAAACTACAAAAACAATTTTTTGATATAGAAGACTGTTAAATTTTTTTAAAGTTTTTCTCTTTCAATAATACAGAGATGATAATTAAAAAGCAACTGTATTTTTTTTTTTTTTTAATAAATTAATGATTTATAGTAGATTTAGGAAAGTTAGCTGAGACATCTCTCACTCCCTTTCAATCTAACAATTATATGATTTCAAATTAACAGTCCTTAAACTTAGTTGATCACTAAAACTGAAGAATATTGATGTTATAACTACTAATTTATTTACAAACTTTGCTTCTGATATAGAAATTGAAGATAGTTCAGTTGCTAGATCTAATGTGGTCAATATAGCAAAGAAATGTGTTCAAATTTCAGAGTCTAATGTTGAACTAATCTGTAAACTACATTATTTTGAGAATTTGTATGTGTTATTTTAAAAAGATAAATATTAATGTTGGGTAGACTCTGCTGTTAGTCCCAGAGTTAATAAGAAAGAGGATCTTGCTGATATAAATAATACTAATTACATCTGTTAAATTACTAAAAGATGTTAAGAAAGAAAAAAAAGATTGTTCAATAAGAGATAGTTAATAATTGCAAATGCTTTACGTTTTCAAAAGAAAAAAACAATATAAATCACAGAAGAGTTTTGTAATTTCTGATATTGGAAAAGTAAAAAAAAAAAAATGTCCAAAAGCCTTTATGAAGGTCAGTTGTTTTAATCCATCCTGTTCTCTGGAGATGTTGCTGTTCATGCTAATGTAAGAAATAATTTTTCTTTTAAATCATCTTACATAAAAAAATTTTCACTTTCTAAAGAAATGCAGACTGATTTATGTAGTGAAGTTTATGATGTTTCTGCCTTAGGATTTCAGATAACATTACATAAAGTGACAAAGCAAAAAAAAAAAAAAATCTCGATTCCAAAAACTTCCCCATCTTCGAATATCATAAAAGATTCAAAACTAGTTGTGTTCAATAGAATTTTACATTCACTTATGAAGTTTTGATTCCAAATGTTTTACAAACCTATGGAAAAAATAGGCACTATTTTGGAATTAAAAAGTTCTACCTTGAAACAATATTAAAAAAAAATAGTAACAACAAATTTATTTGAATGTGGAAAATCTTTAGATAATACATTGTACAAGTTGTTTTTTTTTGTACATTATGTATAGATTGAATATAATAATAGTGATGTCATAAATGTGTTTGGATCAACACTTAACAGTTCATATGAAAATACACTGAAAATTTAAACATCCTGAATGTTTTGATTAACTGGATCATATTGCTTTTATTAAAAAAGACTGATTCACAATTTCAAATGGTAATAAAAGAGAAGTACTTGGAAAATGATAACTAAGAGATAGATACACATACAAGAGGAGAGAGGTAAAGATGAATTAGAAGTGATTTGTTTTATTTTTGGGGAAAGTAATATATCATAGACAGTGATTACCTCTGAATCAAAATTCTTTAAGTTCTGCTGTTTCTGAAGAAAAGAAACTCATTTAAAAACTTCATGAGATTACATCCAAGACAATAGAGCAACATAAAAGTGAAAGAACAAAGTGGCTTATCAAGACCAATCTGGACATAAAAGATTTGTGCTTAGATTAGTTTTGTTGTTAAGTAGTTTTTAGTTTTGTTTATATTCTTACAGGCTAGTCTTCAAAATGAGTTATTATTACACTGAAATATTATATGGCAATCATTCACATAAATATATTAATTGTTTTTTCTACGAAGATTTTCATGGCTACCATTTTCTTTGGAAAAGAAACTGTTTAAGTGCTCCCTCCCCCACTGGATAAGAAAAGAAACTTGTTTTTGGTGCTAGATACCACAGACTTCCAGAGATTAGCCAATCCCTCTCGAAGTAATAATAAAGGATTTTAAGATGGAAGACTAATATGTACAGAAAAAAGATTGATAGCCTCACATTTAGAATTTCAAAATGATTTAGGATCTTTTGCAAGCTCTTCTACTGTTTAATTCATAGAAAACATACTTAAAATTTTGATAGTATGAGGTACAATTACTTTAACTACAGTTTGCTGTTAGTGCCTATTTTATGGATAATTGAATTGTAAAACAAAAATATTTGAGTTCATTGTAGAAATGAATGGTAATAAAGATCTTAAAATAATATAATTTTTTTAAAAAATGATTAGTACCATCTATATTTTTTTATGAAAAGACTGATGGTTAAAATTTCACAAAAACTGAACACTATGTTAAATTAATAGTGTAATGATTAACAATTTAATAAAACGTACAAGAAACTACATTCTTACTGGAAACATTTACATATATTCCAAGAATGATGAAAGTATTGAAGATTGTAAATTTGTTACCTGGGTCTCAGTAGTAAATTATTAAAATTTTATAGCATCATATGTGATTAGGAAGACTATTCATATATTGATAAATGAACTTTAGAAAATATTACTAGAAGTAAGAATGATGAACTAACTGAAGTCTAAAGAAAATACTGGGAATTCTTACTTTTTCTCAAATTCTAATAGGAAATAATTTTGTAATAAAGTATTATACAAATTAAGAAATTCAATTTCTAACAGTTAAGCCAGATCCAAAGAGATTGAAAATGACCCAGAAAAAAACCAGATGGATAGATGAAACAAGGAAGTTTTCTGGAATGATATGAAGAAGTTTTGGATCAAAGAAATTATATTATTAAACTTAACGTGATTTTTATTCAGCAGTGGATCAATAACAATTAAAAATGATTACATAAAATGTTTTGATAATATATTATAATTACATTTACAATTATTATTTATAATATTTATATGTTGGACTATTTCCATCATCTAATGTTAAGAAAAAAATTTAAACTTTATTTAAATTTTCAATTACATTCAACTGTTACTAATAACATATGGGGTAGTATATGTACAACATTTCGAATGTATTATTCTCCTCTTTACTTAAACCATTAAGCATCACATGATCACATCTCCTATACTAGCACATTAATTGTTGATAAACAGAACAAAACTCTCCATACAGTATTGTCACCTGTGCTAAACAGAGTAATCAATGGATGCCAGAAGGCTTGTGCATAAAATCCCTATCTAATGCCTACTCATCCAATATCCCCAGACTAGTTTCTGGCTTGTGGCCTTCGTCAATGAGGAGCTTTGGATCTGAGAGCACTGCAGATGCAGTGCTCTCAGATCCAAAGCTCCTCATTGACGAAGGCCACAAGCCAGAAACTAGTCTGGGGATATTGGATGAGTAGGCATTAGATAGGGATTTTATGCACAAGCCTTCTGGCATCCATTGATTACTCTGTTTAGCACAGATGGCAATATTGTATAGAGAGTTTTGCTCTGTTTATCTCCTCTTTACTTCAGGTATTGCTGGTCTGAACACTGACAATACTACCATAGGAATTGAACCTAAGATCTTTAGATGTTTGGATATTGAATTTTAAGAAAACCAGAAATAGCAGACAAATTAAAGAAAATCTGCTATCAATATAACATCAAAACAGTTTCCAGAACCATACCACACTACAAAGAATTCTAACATCTGCAAAGCCTAAACTTGTAATGCTGAAAACAAAAACTGCATCTATGAAATACCATGTTAATGTGGAAGGATATATATTGGTGAGATGAATCGTGCTATTGAAAAGTAATTTCAAGAGTACAAACTGATGATTACAAAAGAGAAACAGATGTGTCTAAAATAGCAGACTATGTATGTAACAATGAACATAGTTCAATTGAGAAAATACAAAAATTTTGGATGGAGAGGAAAAGGTATAAGGAAGAAAATTCAAAGAAGCTGTTCACATGGCAATGGCAAATAATTCCCAAGTCAACCTAATGTGATTATATATAATATCTGGAAACCACTAATTAATTTTGCTCTTAGGAAAAAATGGAGAACTCAGAAGGGTCATAATAGATAAGTATATAAAATTTTTCCTGACTGTTACCTTGGGCAGAATTGTTCAGTTGGTTAGAGTGTTATCTTAAAATTTCAATATCCAACAATCTAAAGTTTCGGGTTCAATTCCTATATTAATACTGTCTCTGGTAAGGCCAGTAACATCTGAGGAAGAGAGGACAATACCACCATTCGAAACATCAGGTATATACTAACCTGGGTGTTATTAGTAACAGTTGAATGTAACTGAAAATTTAAATAAAGTTTAAAAAGTTTTCTAAAGATATTCTATATTTGATATTAGATAATGGAAATGGTTCATTATATGAATACAATTAAAATGTCATCATCACAAACCTTCAGGCAAACATCATTTACAATAGTTGCTTATTATTTATATGAGGTTTTACTTGCATCAGCATATTGAGCTGACTTCAGAAGATATATAAATGAAAATATTTATTAGAGTTCTTTTAAATAAATTAAATTCATTACTTACGGAAAGGTTGATCTTGGCTACTTAAAAATATTTAAATGTAACAGCTGCTATGATAGCATTGAATCTTTATTTAAGAAGTACATGTTCATTTGAATGTATTCTAAGTTAAGATCATTCTTTAATTTTTACTGGATCACAAGTAAATTCATTTGGTCTGTTTAATTATTTTAAAAATAATTCTTCATCAATAAAATAGGAACACATTGACCGAATATTCTTTACTATGGTCAGTCTTGTTACCAAACAGTGTAAAAACTTGACTTTGCCTAAATTACTTTCAGTAATTCAAATTTTGAATAAATGGCTCTAGTTAGAATAAATTACTGTCTAATGGTTTAGGTCTTTGGTTGGGTAAATTAATCAATGGATTAATTATATAAATAACTTCGATGATTTGTAAAATTTAAAAGAATTCTGACACAGTTTACTCAGAAATCTGGGTCTTTTATATTTATAGAAATCCAACCAATTTAAGTATCTATTTACTAATGTATCGACAAAGAGAACATTAGTGAAAGTAAATATTTTAACTCAAAAGTGTTATTTTTCTATTCTCCATGGCAGTGTGGTATAATTTCTCTTTAAAAAAAATCTATAACTAAATAAATTGAGAGAATTGGATAAAGTTAATTAATTGAAAAAATTTTAAAACCTTTGTTTAGAATAGTCTGGAGCTAATGGATAGTAAGGTCTCTAAAGCTCTCGATAAACTATAAATTGTAGATTTACTGAGGATCACAAAAAGTTGTTCACGATCTCTTCCACTCTTTTTGCATTGTTTATTATTAAAAATTACACATCTTCTATGTACTTTTCACAATACTTCATTTAATTTCCTTTGGGATTGTCTATCAATCTTCCTCAGATTTAAAAAACAGTTGCATTATTTTTTATTAAAATTATTATAGAAGAGCTAAATAAAATATATGAAAAGTGCTTTGGAGAATGTAATTTTGAAAGATTTGTTGTATTTAAAACACTCAATTGCCCATGTGTGAATTTACTTAATAAGCAATATTAAATATTCCATACTAACAGATAAAGTATATGCTTTCTTACAGTATAATCAAATGTAAGAATGAAGTCAGGATAAGATGACGTTGAACAATTAGTGCTTGGCCATAGAACTATCAATTTTTATAAAATTGTATATATACTTGATATATATATAAATACTTTGTGGCTTTATAATTAAATGGGGTTCCTGATGTACATTACTTAAACCCTGACAAGCATTATCAAACATGAAATGTAATATAATCAAATTTACTTGCAAGCAGTGTACTGTATTTTAACAGCCATATGACAATGAATGATATAACTGGCATGCTGAGATTAACAAAGCTAGAATTTTTCAAAATTTAGATAAAAGTAAGTCAATGTGTATAGAAGCTTTTCTTCTTTACAAGCATTTCTTGTAGTTCCATAGAGTGAGACTGTACTCATTAATAATGTGTATGATTATTGTTTCATATTCACAGTCATATAGTTTGTAGAGTTTTAATAGCATGAGTGAATAAATTTTAGACAAATCAGGGTGAATGTATAGAAAATGATTATGCTGTGTCAGTGAAATTGGAATAGATGATCTGAAGATTTTTTTTTCAAATAAAAATCAAACGTAAAAACTTTTATAAATTTGATCAGATTCATGTAATATAGTTTATATTTAATATTATAATTTTAAATTAACAATAACTAGTAGATTGCCTAATTTGGAAATCAATATATTGACTTTGGCATGTTCAGTTGGATTCCAGTTTTAAATTCAACCACATCATATTTGTGAAATGTTAAATGAAAAGGTAATTAACCATATAGATCTTGAATTTAATTGTCTATTATTATATACTGTATATTATTTTTATTAGCTGTGTAATGAATAGTTTATTTTAAAATATTGTATGAATATATTTTGTCTTTTCAAAGTGGACAAAAAATTATGTATAATCAAATCTAATCCTCATTAAGGTTCTAGTTATGTTAGTAATTAACTATAGTATTTTCAGATGAATTAGAATTCATTTTTATTAAAATTTATTTCACATATACATTTATTCCTGTTTTATGTGATATCAATTTTTTAAAGTATTATCCAATTTATTTTTAACCCACATTTAACAGCGTCATTTGCTTTCTTCTCACCTGTATAGTGTCCATTGGGTCCTCATGATTATGGAGTTGTCTTTGGAGTAGAGGAAAAAGTGGATCAATATTTTTATCTTCCTTTACCCACTGAATAAATATACTAAATTATGAATTAGATATGTACAATTTTTGAGATCAGATATATAATTTTTATAATACAAAAATTAATATTTAATGAACAAAAAAAAAATTGAGAAAATAACAACAGTATATGCTTCTTTTAATGTAATTAATATGAATATTGTGTAGATCTGAATTCTGTTCTATTATTATCTCTCTCGATTTTCTTTTTCTATATATATATTTCCATTTTTAAGAATCATCATCATATCAGAAATTTATGGTGAAATTGAATTATGATGCAATAATATCTCCATGAATTTGATTTGAATCTTGCAAATATTATTCATATCTATTTTTGCTATCTTAACAAGAACCAATCAGAAATAATTATATTTAATCATTTAATGCAGTTGGTTAATGATATCAGGCGAGATAGTTAATTTAATATAGATGACCTAGAAGATTTTCATTGGCTCCTAAATTAATAAATTATTAATTGATGCCATTCAGTTATACTATTACATATTTAACATTATTGATATTTATTTCACCAATTTTGGATTCATATTTGAATTTGTCCATTTTGACATCCCTCATCACACATTTAGTCTACACATTGAAAATGTATAGTTTTAATAAGTAGCCATGATTAACTTATTTGTCACTATGAAACTAGCTGTTTTACTAATTTTCATTGTAACTTCTAATCTTATATAGAGATTCAATAGTTTGTTTGGAGTGATTATTCGTGGATCAGTCATTGTTATATAATTATGAATATATGAACTATTTAATATTTCTTTTGTAGTCTTGAATATATCACTGGATACCAGATAGTAGTCCTCTCGTATGCATGTCATTGTTGAAATGGCCAATTTTTATTTTTTTAATATTATCAAGCTAGAAAAATTGATTAAGGTTTTTGAGCTAAAACCAATTGCTTATATAGTTATAGATATGAAATTAAACTGATAACTATATTCTTTAACAACATCAATTTATATTATTATTTGCTTTCTAAAGTTATTAACCTCAATATTCTTAGCACATACTCCATACTCTGTCAACTAAAATAAATTACTGGGAAAAATAACATTGCTAACAAAACTGAGCAGTTATTAACACTCTAACCTTTTCTTCATTTCACAAATAAATAGATTATCAAAAAATTTAAATTCTGGTACTTAGAGCCCAAATATTTTGATTTCCTTATCAAGATTAGTTTGGAAACATTACCAAGCTGTAGCTTTTTAACTAAAAAAAATATTATCTGACAGTATAGATCAACTTGTCCACTCTGTCACAAAGAGGAAGAACTATCTAACATTTTCTTTTTTAAGTGCCCATCCCTTTAAATTTATTGAACTTTTATTACCTCTATCACTAAGTGCCAATCAGACTCATTTTTAACATTTGTCAAATTCCCAAGCATTAGAGCAACTATTTTTATTTTATTCACTCTTTGGTTTTTTAGATGTCATTTCTGTTTCAATCCAACCTCAAAAAAAAAAAAAAAAAAACTGCAATCACATTTTTACAGCAAAATAAATTAAAACTGAAGATCAAATCCTTGCACCTCCAAATGTATATGCAATCACATGGATCTTAATAATCTTACCTATACCACTGATTATTAAAATTAGGATATGATCTTTACTTTAATACTCAATTCCATTCATTTCATTAACCATATAGTTTTCTCATTTTGAAATTCATACATAATAGCTCATAAAACCAGTTTAAATTTAACAGCATGGCTCATATCCTAATTAATTCTCTACTAGTTATAATATATGTATATAGATATGCACTATTAACTCCCTTAATATTAACTAAAATATAATATATATGTAATAGATACTATTCTCTTAAATTAATATAAACTATATAAATACATACTTCATCAATAAAGATTGCTAAAAGTCAAGTGTATAGTTGTTAAATCTACTGTAAAATCTGTATAACTATATAAGGAAATTGGTTTTGATTTAAAACCTTAAGGTGTTTTTGAATTGTATTAGATTGATAGTACAAAAGAAATAAAAGTTGTTTGCTTGATGCAATGCATTAGGTTCACAAGTTCTTGCTGACAAAGATCAAAAGCCAGAATTAGTATAGGAAAGTAAATATAATAGTATTGCCATCTGGTTCATTGATTATTCTAGTTTATAATGCTGGAGTGGAGAGAATTGCTTCTAAAAGCATATGTAAACATGATTCGTAATATTTTTCTGGAAGAATAAAATTATATGCAATATTTAGTTAATGATGTAGAATTCCCAATCACTCTGGTATGTTAATCTAGTGTTAAAAGCAACTGCTTTAAAATTAAAGATTTCTGGATCAATTCCCAAATGAAAAAAGAAGACAATCTTAATATAGCCACCTGAGTAAGTGTTATATTCAAACATTGATTTCCCAAGTAATTGATCATATATCTGATGCAAAAGATTTGGATAGTGAATATTTTTTTGAACAAATAGTAATTTATAATATGAACTAAGTCAATTATAATAATTAATTTTTTCTATGCATAAGAACTTCATTAGGATTGTAATCCCAAACATTGATATTTAAATATATTTGATATTATGACATTAATATTTAAATGTATTTGATGTTATGATATATATTTGTTTTTGTCAGATAATAAATTCATTGCTGTAAAATAATAAAAATTTTGTGTACATCATGAAAAAATATAGATTCTCAAAATGAATTTTAGGGTATTTTACTGAAGACTTCTTTATTAATTTTAAATTTTATTTTTTTAAAATTGTAGCAGTAACTGCAGGCAGCTCACAGACAAGTTAAATTTATTCTAATGCCAACAAATAATATATTAGAGATGAGTTTCTGATAAATATACTGACAGGATTATGGACCATAGATATATATATATAATAGACTTGAACTCGAACTTTCAAGCTCACCACATCTATCCAATCTATTTTATAAAACTAATTCACATGACCACATACATGTGAAAAAGATAAATGATCTCCAATATCCGTATTTCGTGCTGAACCAGCACCCATCAGTTGGTCCAGATAGTCCATTATTTTGTTTGTTTGATATAATACTGTTGTTTAAATTTTTTGGCAGCAAACTTTTTTTTTTTTTTAGTGAAAGATTTCAATGTTTTGCTTAATTATAGCTCTCTGTATCTGTTGTGTTCTGTCTTCTCAATAAAAGCAATCAAAATTGCAATTAAACAAGGAATGCTTTTCCCCTGAAAATCTTTCTTTAGTTCATCATAAAATTATTTTTAGAAAATTGTTACATATTTTTTATTTCATATGTCCATTCCATCAAAGATATGATTTTGTAATAATGCATTCTATAGTATAATATCCAGCAAGCTGAAGAAAATTGATTTAATCTTATGATTTTGCCATCACATTTTAAGGATTTTATGGAGCATTTTTAAGTAAATAATGCCTTGATATTACATCAATAAAGAATCCAAATCTCTTTTTTTTTTTTACAATAGATTGGTAAAATATATTATTGTGATAAACTATTTTTAGCTTTTAACTTGTTAAAGAAATAACCCATTGAAGTCTGCGTTGCATCTCAATATTTAAATCCACTTTTGTATTTAAAAAGCTTCCTAAGTTAGTTACATTGGCTCAAATTCTTAATTTGATAATTATCCAAGCTTAAAGTTGCAGACGATTTTTCTTTCATCACTAGCTAATAAAGGATTCCTTTTGTTGGGACAGGAATTATTAAACTAAATTCTTTATATGTTGTACAAAAATATTTTGAACAGCTTTGTTTTAAATTTTTATATTAGTGGTCTTTGGAACTGTTTATAGATGATTTCAGGATATAGACATCAAGATATGATACAGATTTGATGATGAAGATTTTATTTTGAGTAGATTAAAAATAAAAACAAGTTTTCATCTCCTTAGCTTCCGGATTTAAGTATGTTGATGATAATATTATTCTTGCCAATTCATCTCATATCATTAATTTTACATATAATAGATTAAGGACATAGCTTTTATGTAAAAATTAGAAATTTTTTTAGTTTCTAGTAGATAAAATATATATATATATATATTAGATCACTAGTTCATAGCTATTTCATCTAAACATCCAATTATTGGTTGTTTAAAGTAAAGTAAAGGAAGAAAATTTCAAATTGTCAACACTTAGCATTAGACTAGTCTAGATAATGTGTACCAATCGGAAAAAAGTGAAGATCGAATCCAACCGCAAAAACAATATCTGCAACTACCAGGGCGCCATCTAGGCATTTGAGCCTAGAAAAATTTATAAAATAGGCAGATACGCGCTGTTAAGATTCCACTTTATTTAAATATTCCGATCGTTAGCCCAAGTCACTAGCTCAGCGGAGACGCAGAGATAAAAATCTATAAATTTTATATCTTAAATATAAAAGAATAAAAGCCACTGCCAGAAATTAACACATAAAAATATTTATTTACGCACATATAAAATAATATTTAAATTTTGAGGAATAAATTTAACGTTTATAATTTTATATTGATCTTTAATTCTAAATTTCAGTAGATTTCAAATAATGAGTTTACTATTTATTTAGAGGGTCGAGTATGAATGGACTACATAGGTCTGCATTTGAAAGGAAAATATTCTTCCCTGATTTAACCTTAGGCAACAAATTTCGCAATCAACTGGCGCCAATCCATCTGATATATTCATGTATTCAATGTAGCATGATACGACAACACAAAATACTATATTGTCAGGAATGTACATCTGAACAATAAGCAGAAATAGAGAAGATATTGATTCTCCACCAACAGGAATGTGACATCTGTTGGCAAGTAGATCAATAAACTAAAAACTCCATAGGAATGGACTGCGGTCTTCTGCCGACTTACAAACCCATCCATAGGCAAACAGAGGGTGTGTGGCGTATATCTATAATCCTGCCCGTAGCGGACCTCATACTACATCTACTAATTACACAAATATATCCAATCCATTGAACCAATTCAACTACGAAATGAATAACCTAAGATTACCCTCCCTTAATACAACTTCACAAAACTATATAGCCATTCACGCCCGACTTAATTTTTAACATTTAGATACGTTCACACAGATTTGTTTAAAAATGTTGGGTATAGATCGATTACATAGATTCCACGGTCAAAAACATTTCAAAATAAACATAAACGATCAAAATACAAAATTATTGATACCGACAATCGCAGAGGGAAACTTATAAGTAACCCAATAGTATTCACCATAAGATACTTGCGTTGTCACCAATAACTTAAAAGACATCCGAATAAATACATTTTAGATACTCACCGTAAGGTATCATTATTTATCGAATGTCTATATATTTTGATCAAATATGAAAACCAAAATATAATTAACCGCAAACGAATCCATGCAAGCGTCTATAAACAACTTAAATTTCATACATTTAAATAATCTTTACAATAAGGAAAAAAAAAAAAAAATGGAAATGATGTTTGTCCATCGGAAAACATATAAAATTAAACATTATTAATTTGATTTAAAAACTTACAAAAGTCAGATAAGAGTCCGTTTTAACATTTAAGTTGGCTTGTTTATCAATTTGTAAAACTTGACGAAAATTCTTAATTGATTTTAATAATTGTTCCTTTCATATAGCTTATGGAATTCCCGTGATGCCTCCGTTGGAAGGTAATGTTCTGGAGATGGCAATAGCTGGTTCAAGGTATCACAGTCTTTTCATTTTTTTTTTTTTTTTATAGAGAGTGTGGTATGTGCGTCATACCACATCTCTCAAACACAAAACGCTGGAACTGTCCGAAAAAACTGTATTTCCCTTTTTATATTATCCACAAGGATTCAATGAACAAAACGTCACTAATCTATCACTTTCGTTAGGGTCCGAGCCAAGGCTTAGTGCTTCCATTGGTCAAGCTAAAATTTCTTTCTTCTCTTATCTAACTTTTCATCTGACTTTTTAATTACACAGCTTTTAGATAATTAATAAACAACCATTTCCATTTATAGATTACAGGAATTAATTAATACCTGTTTTTATTTTAACTTACGTTATTTTTTTATTAAAATATTTTTATATTTCAATCTTGTATCTTTTTATTAAAAAAAATACGTTCAAATACTTTTTTTTTTTTTGTTTATGAAAAAAATATTTTTAAAGTTTAGCATCTATGCGAATGTATATACGTATAACAAACATTTTTAATTTTAGCGTTTAGTTTTTTACTCTTATTTGCGAACTTGTAAGTTTTTATTTTAAATTAATGTAACGACATATCTATGTATCGTTACATATGTTTTGTCTTTTCCTTCATTGTTTCCCTATAATTGGAAAAACTTTGTAAATGAAGACTTATTTATAATAAATGTAAGTGGTTTTATACACAGTATGTCTTAGGATGGAAACATAATGGATGGAATTAATCATAGGATTAAATCGGATGGAATGCTTTGGTAGAAATATTTATGCTTATGTGTTTGAAAAGGCAGATTTTACTTATGGATCTGAGATTTAGATACATAATAAAAGAGCAATACAGAGTCAGATCACTCAACAAAGTATAGAAAGATGTATGTTAGTAATGAAGGGACAGAAAATGAAATACATGAATGAGAGAAAAACAGGTATTATTGATATCATTGAAAGATTTAAGAAATTAAAAACTGGATTCCAAAAGATTGTAGAAAACCTAGAATGAGACCACATGAAATAGATGGAAGAAAGAGTTTACTAGTGCGATGTGGATAAGAGCGGCTAGAAGTTAGAGAAACTTAATTAAACTTGGTGACTTTTATCCTGAAATGGATCGATGATTGAAAATGATATCTCTTTGAAAAGATAATTGGTTCTATCTTCAAACTGCCTGCAGTATCGTTTTTCAGTAATAAACGTATTATGTAATAATATAGTTTAACTATTCACCACAAAAATTGTATTTGTTTCATGAGTTTTAATATAAATGTGATAGGGTGTTTCATAACTTCATTGATCCTCTTCAATCTCATTGTTAACAAAACCCTTCTATATTGCTTGAAAACTTTTTGGGACTCATGGTTTCACTGCAGTTATAATTTGAGTAATTTAAAATGTTTCAGCAGCTGTTTTTCCTAATTTAAAACAAAATTTAATATTAAACATTGCTTCATTAAGGTACAAAACACAGTGTCACATTTCATGTTGTTTGTAACTTTTAATCCAGACCGGCTAGCACCTTAAAGTTTGTGGTGAATAGCCAAAATGTTACCATTCAGATATGGTACTGCAGGCAATTTGAAGAGAAAACGTTACCTTTTTTTACTGCAATATCTGAGTATATTATGTTCTTACAAGATGATTTCAGAAATTTATAGTATGATTTAATGGAAATTAAACACTATTTTTGTATAAGCTTAAATTATTTTCAAAGAAAGGGAAACAAAAATTTTATGAATATGCACATATATTCAAATTACTGAAAGCATATTTTGATGAATTATTTCTGCCATCAGAGTACTTAATAACATTGTTTATAGCAAATTAAATAGAAAGCACCCCCCCACCCCTGAATAAATAAATAATCATCAAATTTAAAGTTTTTCCATAATTTTTAAATTGATTTTAAATATTATACTATTTTTATAATTTAAAAATAATTTTAGAGATACATTGTATCTTATTTGATTGCTTCTAAATATTTTATCTTTTTGTTTGTTTGTTTTTCTAGTGAAGGTGTAGACAGAGGAATTCAGTGGATTGTCCAGTGTGTTAAACGAAATATCCATCGACCTCCACGACCTAGAGATGTTTAGATCCATTCATCTGATGAATTTTTCAAAATTGTCATTTAAATCACTTTTAACATATGAATGGTTTGATTACTTCAAAGATAATTATTGTATTAATTTATTTCAAATATATATATATTATCATTTATGTATTACTAAAATGTTTATATTATTTCAATTTTTAACATCTATTGACAAGCCAAAAACTATTTCCATTGCTTACCGATTTAAAAAAAAAAAAAATTTTCATCGAAAAAGAAGAGAGAAAAATATTTCATTTGACCAATGAAACTTTTTAAAAAAAAGAAATGTGATTATATTTTTTGAAAACTGAAGAAAAATTACTCAACTGTTTTGTTGTTTAATGTATTATTATTTAAATAAAAGTTATATGTGTGCTTTCTATATAGTATAGTAGTTCTAAAATTTATGATGCACGTTTATAAAATTAGATTTAGAATAAATTATGATAAGGAATAGCAAACTACTTGAGTGTAATCTCTTGATATATCAAAACTTTTTATTTATTATAAAAAAATTATATATCACTTCATGTTTTTTCAGAAGGTTAACCGATGAGCATGATCTGGTGACATAGTGATTGTTGGCTTAATCTACATGTACATAATCTGAGGTACAGACTTTAATGGAGCATAGAGGATTTTTTAGATAATTAATTCTCAACTAACCTATCCAGCCAGTCAATATTAATTGTTAATGGACATATTGCTATTTTTTAACTGAGTATAAGTCTTAGAACAATCTAAGTTGATCAAATAAGACCATAAAATGAGATTGTTGAAAGGGGCATTATTGTTTTTATTTTTTTAGTCCACAATCACAGTTGAACTGTCCCATCATAAGCTAGTTTTGTGCATGCTTGTAAAGCTCTTATTACTGCATCTAGTTCTTTAGTTTATAGTAAGCACAGTTATTCACCTTTTAAAATAGTTCTAACATGTCATGCACCCATTTTTATAATGTACATTTGAGGACTTCAAATTTTTGGTGTATTCCAGTATGGAAAAAGCTTGCTGTGGTAGTATTCTATTTCTTTCCTTAGCATTCATAATTAAATGTTTATAAACAATGATTACCCAATTTTCTTTATAATAATGCAGTGAAATTTAAAAAAAAATCGTTATTGTGCGTGGATTTAAAATATTAAAAAAAAAAAAACTATTCCAAAAATTAAACTATTTATAAATTATACTTTATTAACATGTAATGGATATTTGACTAAGGTCTATTAAGATTATATATATAAAAACACAATGCTCTAGATTATTTCACAATGGGGTTATTTAAAAAGCTATTAAAAATAATAGAAAACTATGAAAGTGGATTAACAAACAAAAAAATGGAAATGCAGAAAGTATTCATTCATCTTGATTGATTAGCTTCAGAAAAATAGCTAGGTCATCAAATTTATGAGTGGAGGTTAAATTTTCATATGGATGTTTATGTAGTATCAAGGTACAATGAAATTGTATTTATATTTGAACAATATGGGCAAGTATTAATATTTTAACTATAATGAGCATATATCATAAACATGTAGATTGTTTAATGTTTATGTTCCACCTTCATATTTAGCTTGACAAAGACGATTACATATTCCCATTAACTGACCTCCTCAAAAAAAAAAAAACTCCTATTAGGAATATTATCTTCAAATTTACAAACATATTTCTAAAGTAAATCATTTCTTTAGCAAAATGAAGATTGTTTTTTAAAATTAAATTTTCAAATAACTTTTAATGAAGATGTATAGCAATATTTTTTAGGGATTTTCACTTTTGTAAACATTACCATATACAAATAAACAAAATTACACTACCAAAGTAGGAACCTTTTTTTCTTTAGGTTTGAAAAGAAATTGCCCTCGACATTCAGAAGTTTATTTTATTTCCTTAAATTTCCCGATTTTTATTTGCATTATGATTTAATCATTTCAATTTTAAATATAAATTTTGTTTTCATTTAATCATTGATTGTTGGATTTTTAAATGCCTGATAATATCTGCATTTTGTTTATTTTTGATAATTTCTTATCTAATATTTAATCTGTAAATATGGCATTCTTTTTTAAATTTAGATGGTATTGATTTTATTTTGTATCTACAGAAAATGCACTATGGTAATTATATCATCATAATAGCAGATCTTTATAAATGCTACTGGTCATTCTTATTACATAATTAAAAAATGGTAGAAAGTTAATGAATAAAAGTTTAAAAATGAGTTTTGCAATAAATTAATTCATAAATCATAATATATTCACATGCTGTGCTTTAGTTGATTTATTTGATATCTCTTTTTGAAAGACATTTAACTACACTTTGCTTGATTATAAACTCTCCATAATAATTTATCTTCAGTCATATCTCCCCAGTGAGAACAATCAATATTGCAATCCCTTAGAGTCCCTTTGAGATAATCTTATTTATGTAAATAGAGTACATTTATTAAAATTATCTTTCAGGAGAGTTGTTATCATTCATTCACTTAATATCCAGCAAGCTGAAAAACATCTAATTAGTCTTATGATATTGTCTATTTATTTTTTATAGGCTTACAAAATATCCTTAAATTAAAAATTTTCTAGTATTTATGTGTTAATAGGAGTTCTAGATATCATTACATTAGAGTAAACAATAGTCATATATACAACTAATTTAGTTAGATTTTTATCACTATAATGAAATGCTGTATCTTTTAACTTGATAAACACAATAGCAACACATTGGAGTCTGTGTTTCATCTTAACACTCAAGACAGCATCAAGATACAATATAGGTTTTGTTGATCGAAATTTTTATTAGAATTGATTAAAAGCCAAAATAAAAATAAAAATTTATTTTGTCAATTAAAAGGATGCTCTACAAAATATACTATTTTCCATGCAACCTTTAAGACTTTGATTTATTAATTTATATTTTTTTTAAAAAAAAAATCAATTGCTTTATTTGCATGGCAATTTTTAGCTTTGTCAGCAGTTTGAAAATGCTTATCAATTTAAACATCTTGATAGCATTTTACATAAAAAGACTATAACTGTTTACAAATACCTATTATATAATCAAAAGTTTGTTACTCAAAGTTCATAAGTTTGAACACTGGAAGTGCCAAGAGCTGGAGTCGCAATTCAAAGATCTTGAGCTCCATGTTTGACTTTCTACCCCCTCTAAAATATACAAGTCAATATCTATTACGATAATAGTGAAAATGTTCTCATATTTTTAAATCACTAGCCTTTTTTTTTTTTTTTTTTTAGATCTTGCACATTGTCAAAGTTTTATTTTGTGATTTTCCTGTTCATTGAACTTCCATTCGTAAAACAGCAATCCTTTTTATAATGGTGTTTTACAATTATTCAATCATGATCTAAAAACATATTGAATGAAGTTATGATGAATGAAGATATTCTGCATATATATTGTAGATTTCCTATAATAATTTTCGAACGGTTTATTGCTTTGAAGTTGGCATGAAGTTAAGCACAGGAAATGACAAAATTGAACTATGACCTATGGACCTCGAGTCCAGAGTCTGCCATTCTATCATTATTTTGAGCCACATAGGACATTTCATGTACTTGCAACAAATATATATATATTAGTCAGTAGACTGAAAAAATAAAAAGTATATACTTATATTGAAACAAAAAATTAAACAATTTTTATGAGATGAGATAATGTACTCTAATAATAGTGAATAAGAAATCCTTCATTTATAATTTATTAAAGTTTATTTTCAAAAATCCATATCTAAACTTATATATATATAAAAACCAATAGCAATATTAGATTTAATATGTAATTAAATTAATCACGATTATATTAAGTAATCACAAATTTAAAAAAAATAATTTATATCTTTCTAATATATACTTAAAAGAGTAAAGATATGCTATGGGTTTGAGCATCTTTAGAATGTTTCCACATTGTTAGTGATAATTGAATTTTATTTCCCTTTATAGTTATACCAGTACTTCTTTGAATAATTCTTTTTTTTTTTTTAAATTATATTATTGGATGATCTCTTGGATTGGCTACCTGAAAAAAATATTTAACTGAAAAAAAAAAAGTTTAAATTCTATATGTACTTATTGTAGGCATATGAGGATAATATACATTGTTAGAAAATATAGAATTGAAATCAAATATTTACATTTAAAAACTATAAATACCATTACAAATGCTTTAAAAATGTTTTTTTAATAATTTCTCCATGTAAATATAAGCAGAAGACTACTTGTATAGAGAATAAAAAATAGATGAAAAGTTCTGAAGATCCTAATTATTACTATGACTGTTATAATGCTCATGTTTTTCTCTATTTAGTTTTCTGCCTATTTTTATAGAAAATGGTACTCATCTTATAGGTAAAGGCACTGCTCTATGGCACGTTTTTCGCGCCAAAACACATAAAAATGCTGTTTCCGCGGCCGAAACGTTCGAACCCGCGTTTTCTATAATACCACTTTTTTGTTGTGCTACAGAATGCAGGCCGCTATGTCGCGTCGCAGTACAGCATGTATGTCGCATAGCTGCAAATACATTTTCCGAATTCGCACAATTTATAAAATAATTACGGCTTGATAAGAGAGTTTGTATTTGAATTGTATTGAAATGTTGTTTTCGTTGGATTTTTTTTGTATCTTAAACTACTGAAATGTTCAGATTTTTTAAAACAATAATTATGACTTTTTACAATGTACTGTATTGAACTTTTATTTGGGAAAATGTTAAATATGTATTTTTTTATTGAGTTGCAATTAGGTAACGTGACAAAGAAGATTCTACCATCTGTATATTTTTGAAGTAAAAAAGAGCGGTAGGAAAAAAATTTCCAGTAAGAAAAGTCCAAATATACAGGTTTTTTTGTAAATTTAATAAAAAGCAAGTATTATAAACATGTTTAATAAGTAAAGAAGATATTTGTATGTGTTGTTATTTAAAAAAGTTTGAGTTTCTTTCTTCTGTCCGAGTATGGTTACGATTTTGAATTTTTTTATTTTAGCATTACAAACAAACAGAACACTAACCCTAAAACTAAACCAAAACTAACCCTAAATCTAACCATAACAACTTTTACTTTTATTACGATTATTATTTTTTAGTTAAACAACAACAAAAAAAGTCATAACACAAGTAAAAAAATATCCGATAGAAATTGATAAAAAAAAAAAGCCGTAATACAATTTAAAAAGTATACAATATAAAAAACACGAATCAAATTGTAATTTGTTGATTTTATTTTACATTTATTATTATTATTTAAATTGTATATGTTAATAAAAAATAACATTTAAAAAAGACGATTTTGTTTTGTTTTTATTTTCGCATTACAAAAAAGCACAGAAAAATTATTAAAATCAACGGCCCATGAATGTTCATATTTTATAGTTTTAGCGTGAAAACGGCGCCATCCAACGGCATCTTTATCTATAATACAAGCACCTATGAAAAAAAAAATCATATATTCAGATCAAATATTCAAAATAAAAATAAGGCAACAATATATTGGAAAAATATTTTTGATTTTTTAGTTCATGATTATTATAACATGTTTTGAAGTATGGAAAAGTAAATATACAAATTAGTACATGCTCAACAAAAAATAGCATATAAATTTACACCATTATATATAGAGCTCGCTAAACTCTTAACAAGCTTTGTAGAGTACCCCCAACCTCAGACCGGTTTCTGTTTCTGATGCTTCAGTGAGGTGCTAGGATATTCACTCATTAGATTAAAAGATACCAGGACAAGCCCAGCACTTTATCTAATGTATAACTATTAAGTAAAAACTCTGAAATTTTCAGACATCTATATGTCTTCCAATCCAGCTATCTAACTTAAATAGCCATATGGGACTGAACTAAGTTCAAATACACCATATATTAATGGCTTTAGCAATATAAAATCGCCAAAGTCATCATAGCAAAAAATAAAATTACAAAAACATCAAGTCAGATGTCACATGACTTAATTTAATAAGCTTGGGTTTACAAATGTTATATACAGAGCTCGCAAAACAAATTTTTAACAAGCTTTGTAGAAATACCCCCAATCTCAGACTGGTTTCTGCTATGGGTGTCCTCAGTGAGGTGCTAGGATATTCAATCATTAAATTAAAAATACCAGGACAAACAGCACTTTATCTAATGTATAACTATTAAGTAGAAACTGAAATTTTCAGAGCTCCATATGTCTTTCAATCCAGCTATCTAACTTAAATAATAGTTATACATTAGATAAAGTGCTGGGCTTGTCTTGGTATTTTTAATCTAATGATTGAATATCCTAGCATCTCACTGAGGAGCCAATAGCAGAAACTGGTCTGACGTTGGAGGTATTCTACAAAGCTTGTTAAGAGTTTGTTTTGCAAGCTCTATATATAATATTTGTAAAGTCAAAAAACTTCACATAAATATATCGGAGAGACTTTCTTTTCAAAAAAAATTATTGATATACATTATATAAACTACATAAATAAAATATAAATATCCAACGTTTCGTCCATTTTTCAATAATAATATGGACTTTATCAAGGTTCTATAAAACAGAGAAAAACAACATTAAAGATAATAAAAATAAAATATAATAAAAAATAAAATAAAATACCTATAAACCAAAAAAAATGGAAAAATTGTATAACATAACATCTCCTTACAAAGTGAGAAAAATTTTTTAACACTAAAAAGAAAAAATATTCACATAAAAACAGTCAATTCTTTTGTATAAATATATAAACTACTTTAACATTTTATTTAAACTAGGATATAAATGTTCTATATAAATACTCTCTTTGTTAAATCTTTCAAAGTAATTACCAATACATTCCAAAGGTCGAATTTCATAGTCTTTATGTCCTGTTTCCAATTTATGACAAAAGATAGCAGATTTCTTATCAATCATATGCTGATATAGTCTAGTCTTTAATTTATTTTTGCTTGTTCCAATATAGAATACATTGTTTTTACAATTCAAACATTTAATTAAATACACTGAATTCATAGCTTCAAGCATATTAAATTCTTTATGATTAATCAAAGATCTTAAAGTTCTCTTCTTTTTGTATATAGGTTTCATATTTATACAGTATCTTTTATTAATTTTATTTAATAATTCATTTAATTTTAAAAATACAAATTTAGATAACTTAAAACCAATATAAATATTATTATCTATAAAAAAATTTTTATTTTCGTCTTTATTACCATCATGTTCTTTAATTGTTTCATTATTTACATTTTTATTTTTATAAACATTCATATAAATACTATTTCTAATTTTATTCAAATTTTTTGTAGAAAACAAATAATTTATAATTCTATATGGATATTCATTTATTATACATTCCTTTTTTATACAATTTAATTCTTTATTTAAACTATATTCATTTGAACATAATTTATTCTATTGTTTATGATATTAACTTTGCATTTAAAATCAATATCAGAATTCCAGTTTGTTAAAATCCCAGTATACATTTTTTTTCTATAAACCTCAGTCTCTATTCTAATTCTATTATTTTTATAAAATTTATAAATCTTTACATCCATATATTCAATACTATTATTATTTTCTTTTTCCAAAGTAAACTTAATATTTTCTATTCTATTATTAATAAAATTCCAAAACTTAAATGATTTATTCATATTACCATTAAATATCATGAAATAATCATCTACATAACGTACATAAAACATAGGTTTATGACAAACACTAAAAAAACTTTTTTCAAAATTGCCTTTTTATTTTATTTTAATTTTATTTTTATTATCTTTAATGTTGTTTTTCTCTGTTTTATAGAACCTTGATAAAGTCCATATTATTGAAAAATGGACGAAACGTTGGATATTTATATTTTATTTATGTAGTTTATATAATGTATATCAATAAATTTTTTTGAAAAGAAAGTCTCTCCGATATATTTATGTGAAGTTTTTTGACTTTATAAATTTGATAATACATTTGAAAAGATAGAAAAAGAAGTTTATATTATAATATTTGTAAACACAAGCTTATTAAATTAAGTCATGTGACATCTGATTTGATTTTTTTGTAAGTTTACACTGATTTTGTAAAATAATTGATATATATTTGGTATAATCATATTTTTAATTTATAATCTCAAGACAATGAATTCAAGATTAGTTTAGATCTTTACTTAAAACTATGTTATGAATGTTATTTTCCATTTTCAGAATAATAGCAAATATAATTAATATCCAATAAAAAGTAAGGCAGTTTTGATTATTTAAAGTCCATTTACAATATTTTTAATTCTGCACAAGCTAAAACATTATTTTGCCAAATGTGATTTAGTATAATACTGAACTTATAATTAAGGGTAACAGAATTGATTCTTGGTTTGAGCATCATAAATTAAAAAAAAAAAAAACCTAGTTCAATCATTTAAAATAAATTTATGCTTTATCTATCACTAGGGTATCTGAATATCACAAGAAGCTCCAAGTCTAATCATATGTTTATCAACTTTTAAACTCTCTTATTATAAATTAATATTAAAATAGGCAAACTTTTTATAAAGTAGTGCCACTCTGTACAAGCCAGAGTAATCAGAAGGCTTGTGCATAAAATCCCTATCTAGTGCCTACTCATTCAATATCTCCAGGCTAGTTTCTAGCTTGTGGCTTTTGTCAGTGAGGGGCCTTGGATCTGAGAGCACTGCACCTAGATCTTAGGATCTAAAGAAACCCTCCGCAGTCATCTTTTATCTCAACTACAAAACTATGAAAATAAAATTGAAAACAATATTTTTAATCCAAGGTCATTAGCTTATATAGTCATAGGTCTGAACTCAGTTCAATACCCATACATTTTGATGTCTTTGGTTCTTTAATAACCATAGCCACCACTATCCTATTAGGCAGGATCACATGATCACAATTTCTTATGCTTGCTCATAACTGTTATTAAAACAGCAAAACTCTCCATACAGATCATGTGATGTTTAGTGGTTTAATAAATTAATATGATTTTTTTATGTTTTAGAAAATTGTCATTTAAAAATGTTTTGACATTACATAAAACAAAGCAGAAAAAAGGAATGGTATTTCAGATGCTGTGCTACAAAATTATAGACAACCTTTTCTTGTGACATTTGATATAAATACTTTATTAAACAATTTGTAACACAGCAACAATCATAAAAAAGTGCACTTAACATTTATTTAGTTTGAAATAATAATTGAAAGTTGTTACTTATAAAATATTATAAATAATATAATTCAGCTAATAAAAAAAATCTATAAAATACAACTTTATGCAAATTCTATAAGTTAAAATAATTATTTATAAAAAAATATATTTATTTTTTCTTAAGTAACTTGATGGCTACATAGATACAATTTCGCATTAATCTATTAAACCATATTACGATTAAATTAAATAAAAGACTGAACATTTAGCTTAAAAGTTACTATCACTTATATGAATAGTTTATTGATTATGTTAAATATTTTTGGATCAATTATTATTGGAAGTATAAATAATGGATTCGAACCTTGATTAGAACTTCATTAGAAATCTAATTGAATAAATTATCAAAAGGAAAAATCAGAGTGACTTTTTTTCTAAAAAAAAATTATCAGCATTATCTCTCATCTCTAACCTCCATATTGCAACTATTCAATACCCTCTCTCATTAAATACTCATTTTATAATGATATTTACTCATGTATTCTAGACATCATTAAACACCCAGATTTCTGTGGCTATATTGACAATTCTATATTGCAAAATTTGGGGGGAAAAAATCTTAAATATTTTTTAGACAAGTTTAAAAAAATAGAGAAAGCAAACTAGGCAGGGAATGAATCTTATTAAAATTATAAAAATAATTCAAAAATACCGAATAGTTAAATTTATTGAAATAATCTGATTTTCTAAAAAAAAAAAAAAATCTTTGATATCAAAAGAATAAAACTATTGATGGAAGTTTTACAGAAAATGGGTTCAATAAAACATCATCTATGGAAGAATTTTATATAACATTAATGGGGATGCATTTTGAGAATGATGAAAACATTGAATGTAAATTTGGTTCGTAAATGAATCCATAATTCATGCAGTTTTTCTGATGCTACATTGAGAAAAGCTATCTTCCCATAATAAGAAATATAACATTATTATGAAGAAATATTTAAATCAATTGAACTGTTTTCTAAGCTTATTGACTGATGTGTATTTTTATATTCTTGATGTTTCACCAACTGTGATTGACATCTGAGACAAAAGAAAATTTATATTCCCAAGCTCTTTTTATTGACTGATTTTTCTGGAATATAGAAAAATAATTTTAAAAATATGTCAATATATAATAATATTTATACAATCAGTTGTAAAATGGGAATAGTTAAAAAATATAATCATTCTTCTGTTAAATGCATTTATGTATATAATAGGATTCATGTCTTTTGCTTCCAAATCTCAACTTATTGACATTTAAAATCTATGTTATGGATATAGTAGTTCTTAAAAGTTATCTAGAAACTTTCAAGACATTATTTAATTGGACAATTTAATATTTAATTCTGCATAAGTTTTGGTGAGATTCATCAATTTTATTATAGATATGTATTTATAGGCATTTAAAAATTACGTTTATACAACAACAGCAACAAAAAAATTGAATACAATATAGTATATATTTTCTTTCAAAAACAAATTTAGAGCAAAGAAATACAGACTGAAAAGTATAAAACAAGTAAATGATTATGAGATAGCATGCAAAAAAAAGGAAAAAAAAAAGATATATTTGAGTTGATGTTTGCACAGGAAACATTGTGACTTGTTTGTTGTTTTGAAAATAAATCATAGAAGCATAATTTCTCTAAAGTTCATTGTCTTTGTCACCCAGTTCCAACATCTATTTGTGGTAAATGAAGCAGGGAAGATTAAAATGATGCTGTTAATAGGTAATATTAGTATTCATGTTTCAGTTTTATGAAATGATGTAAGATATATTTTGCTGGATTTGATTGACCTTGTATCTTGTTTAGATGATCTATATTTTAGCTTATTTTCTAGTTTTATTTTATTTTCCAGTTTAGGTTATGATGTGTTTAGAGGTATTGATTATTCATGGTTGACTTCTCCCTTTTTTTTTGGGGGGGGGAGGTATTTTAGTCAACAGCCACTCGACAAAGTGAAGTTGCAGAAAAGCTCTATCCAATTGCAATGGAGTTCCAGGTTTGCGCAGCTGTGAAGGGGTCAGTGGTGCGCATATCTTTATCCTTTTCCCTGTTTAGTATTTGCTGAAATGTTGTGAATATATTATAAAGGGTTTCTGCCTGGAACACCAGCTTACAGCGCAATGCCCAGATGGAAAAGTTAATTATGGCCGAAAGCCGGATCTTGGAGAATTATGACTTTTTCAATTGCCATCTTGAGGTTCATATACTCAGATATTTTTAATGGTACATTATGTACATCCCTGTGATAAATATTTTAAAAATTGCATATATATATTAAACGTATAAAAATAATTGTAGACTGTTTTCACCACACACATTTAATAATAAAAATACCTATAATACAAATATTAAAAAAAAAAATTACAGATACTTATTAAACTAAAATCACAAAACACCCTTTTTCTTTATTATAATGATGAAAATTGATGAAGTGTTGAGCACCAAGTAATTGCAAAGTGCACTAAAAATTAATATAAATTTTTTAGTTAATATTTTCATTTTTTTTTTTTTTGTGGGTTAGTGAATCAATGGATTCTGAAACAGTCTATATACCCAAAAAGTACTCGAAAAAAAATTGTAAAAATAAATTTGGGATATAGTAAAAAAATTGTTATGTCAATCACAGTAGTTTTGATGTTTTTAATTCTGTATGAATTATGAGAAATAACTATAAAAAGTTTGTTTTGTAATATGTATATTATGATCATTTAAAAATACAATCGATCCACAATACATGCATTCCAAGACTCCTTGCATACACTGCATATAGCAGTAACTCACATTTTGTTGATAAGCTATGACTACAATAGAATTTTATTTACTGAATTACATGTGTACTGTAGCTTTCAACATATACATGATGGTTTTCTATGTGTACAGCAGGGGTCCCCAATCCTATGCCTGCGGGCACCATGGCGCCCGCAGACCATTTTACGTGCCCGCTGCTATATCAAACACGATAAAAAATTATTTATCTGATACAAATAAATTTAATTTTTAAAATTTCTTATAAATTATTGCATTGTAATCAAATTGTAGGGCATACTATACTTTTACAGCGTTTATATGTTAAAATATTATTTTTGAAATAAATATTTTTGTACATTTTGTGTATTATTAATAATATCCAACTATAAGTTTACATTGAAAAAATAAATGGTGCCCGCCACCTGGCCGGTATTATAGAATGGGCTCTTAAGTGCAAAAAGGTTGGGGATCCCTGTTGTACAGTATGCATATATTAATAACCAAAATTAAAAAAGTAGTGAAGTTAATAAATTGAGAGAGTACATCCACATATTTGCCATGTATGTATTCACTCAATTCATATTCAAAAATAAATTTAAGATTTTTTTTTTTTAATAAAATGAACAATGAAATCTCAGACTTTCATTGCAATTAAAAACACTAGGTAAACCCCTTTTTCTTCAATAAATTTTGTAGCAATCTCTTTATTAGCAATTAATGGTTTCTAATTGTTTTGATGTTTGTAAATCTATATTGGCTTGAGAATCTATAAAGCTACTCTTACTGGCTTTTAATCATTCAAATTCTCATTTGAAATCTTTCAAGTTTTAATCTTTATGAAACATAAGCATTTCTTTTTTTTTCTTGCCATTACTAAGTAACTTTCATTTTATTGTCTAAGAAACATACTTAATGAATTTATTAAATTTCAAAAAAACTAACATTTTATTATGCAAAACACTATAAGACAAATTTATAAAGGATAATAAAATAAAATATATGTGCTTTCAATATAAATTGAAAAACATGTTAATAAACATGAACATTTACAGTTCTCCATGCTACTTTATCCTAAGGTTATTTTCCAAATTCTGTTTGTGCTTTCTATTTAATTTTTTTTTTGGACAAACATATAAATGAAATAGTGTATATTATTTTGCAATTAAGTTTGAGAGATCAGTATTTGAAAATGTTAATTCAACATCTTTTGTTGATATTGTTATACAATTTGCCAAAAAAAAAAAAAAAAAAGGTAAAATAATTAAGAACTAAGGTAAAAATGATTTTGAAGAAACAATTATTCAAATTAAAAAGCCTTTAGACTAGACCTGAGAGTTAATTTCATTTACACTTTAGAACTGAAATGATTAAACAAACTTGCTTAACAATACTTGTATGACATCTCTTCCACAAATATAGCACTTGTTTAGTAAAAATATTACCAATTCTTTTTGGAAATTAGATTAGGTTTTATTTTTTTGTATTTGATTACTGTCTTATAATGAATTTAGGTTTAGCACACATAAGTTTAAACTTCTAAAAAATTTCATAAGGAGTGTTTCTTATCTGTATTATCTTCTATTTTGCCTTGCATTCTTCTCTTTTATAAATATATTTTAACATTTATTATTAATATACAAATTGGATTGTAGTAGCATACGATTATGATAGGGATAATTGATCATAGTCATGTTAGTATTTAATTCCAAAGTACACAAAAAACAATTATTATTGACTATTCTTGCATTGTGTTCAAAATCATAAACAGTAAGCCAAAAAGCATGAAACTGTATTGCTGGTTTAAATACTGCAGCTAAATTAGAAAGTTTGATGTTGCTATTGGAGTGTACAGACTAATATCAAAAAAAATTTGATGTGGTAAAAAGTGGAAATGGATTGTTTGCATATTAATATTTTAGAAATGATCAAAATAAGATAAATTGAAATGAGTTTAGATCAGAATATATAACCTGTTATTCACATAAAACACACTAAAAAAGATAGGCTATGGTTTACATTTCCAGGAAAGTGCTGCAAGAATGTATTGGATATAATTCCATTAATGATTGATATCACTTTGATTTTGTAGATAATAATTTAACATTATTAAAATATAAATCTATGCTCCAATAAATAAAAAATTGAAAAGCTTACAATCAAATGCAGAAATAAATTAGCAAAATTTGCAGGCAGAACTTACAAGTTGGATATGAATCAATCATCATCATTATCAATCCACTGCAGGATGAAGGTCTCTCCAAGTTTAATCCATCTCCGATCTTTAGCTTTTCTTCTCCACATCACCCCTGCACACTTTCTTATTTCATCCATCCATCTCACATGTGGTCTCTTTCTGCATCTTTTACAATCTCTTGGAATCCAGTTTAGAATTTCAATTGTCCATCTATTATCATCTCTTCCAGCAATATGTCCAGCCCAACTCTACTTCAATCTTTTAATTTTTTCACTGAGGTCAGTAACACCTGTTTGTTCTCTTACCCATACATTATGTTTTTGATCTCTTCTTGTTACTCCCAACATACATCTCTCCATACTTCTTTGAGTGGTCTGAAGTCTGTATTGCTCTTCTATTGAGTGTCCAAGTCTCAGATCCATAAGTAAGAACTTTAAATAGAAATGTATCAGAAGGATGAACAAACTTTTGTAAATTTAAAGTTCTTATTGTCAATATATTATTTAAAGCAAATTACTAATTACAGTATTAACAATCAGATTGATTACAAAAATTGTTTCCATTCTTCATATAGTTTAGAAAAAGCATTATCAGGTGCAAATCATAAATCACTCATGACTAAAATGAAACTGAAAATGTTTGCTATAAACCTGTTATTGATATTAGAAATATCTTATTAGTTTCAGGAAAAGCCAAATTATTTTAATGTTTTAGATATAGCTGATAGTGATCATCAGATAAACTGGATCATAATGAAAGAAAAAAAAAAGAATTGAAAGCAAATTTGAAGCAGTTGAAACAACCAGAAAAATTAAAACAAATACAACTGATTGAAAATTACAAATCAAAAAAGAATAACTATCTTTTATGGGACTTATAAGAAAAATATGAGGTTTTTCCATGTTTCCAAGAACAACTATCTTCATCTTACTCTACAGCCATCTATTGTAAGCTGGCTTTTTCGTCCATCAGAAAGAATTAGAATTTAAACCTGTAACTAATCCATTTATCATTCACATTTTATTCCTTTATATTATTTGAGCAAATATTATCTTGAAATTAAAAAAAAAAACCTTAAGGTTTTAAACCCAAGCCAACTTCCTTGCATAATAATATATAACTCTAGGTCAATTTCTATATATTTTGGAGGCCTCCATTTTGTTTAACATTCTATTCCTAGATTAGGAAGATTAATACTAACAATTTTATCTCATATGCATATTCAAATGTTTCCAAAAGCAATTATCTTTACCACATTTTGAGAGCTAGTCACTACAACTTGGAATAACCAATGGACCCAAGATAATATAGCATTATAATATTCCAGTTTCTAATTTTTGACTTTGTAACCAAAAAATATGATTCAAAAATTAAGGGGGCAGGGTAGAGTTGAAATTTAGCATGAATAACATATATAAAGGAATAAAATGAAACTAATATATATAAAGGAATAAAATGAAACTATTATATATATAAGTGCAATAGTCCGGGGATATTATGGCACTAAACCCATTTGGCCTTCATATGTCACAAATTTACAGTAGATGGCTCTAGCATAGAATGAAATATTTCAATAAATATATGAAAAGGTCATTAGCCAAGAGGTCATCGCAGTTGCCTTGCAAGCAAGTAGTTGGTTGCAGACGGTTGTGGGTTCGCTTCCCAGCTGATGCTATGACATTGGCATAAAAATGAGATATTTAAAATATATAGACACTGATGTGGTAACATCTATAATTATGTGAGCAAATTGGCTTGGGCTCAAAATCTTAATTTTAAAATTTTAGATAATGCTGAATAATATACAGGACTCAAGAGATAGCTATTAGATTCATAAGTGCATTGGTTTCATTTTTGAATTCTAATAATCATTGACAAACATAAAAGCCCAAAATTGAGAAAAATTACATATTTTTCCGATCTCTTAATTGCTCTCAGTCAATCTTTAAAAAATTACACGAACATATTTGCTTCTAGGGGCCTTATTAGAAACACATTTTCTGGCTTTAAAATCATTAAAGCATCAATTTAAAAGGCTTCCATTTCTTCAAGTTATTACAAAGAACTTTGTATTAGTGGCGCTAAGATTAAATTTTTACGATTTCAAAATAAATTAGTTTTCTATTTAAAATATCCCTGCTGTTTTTTTTAAAAAAAATACTGATTACACGAAAATATTTGCCATATGATCTTTTTCCTATAGCTTTAAATGAGATGTCATATCAATGGCAAAATAAAATGTTTACAATTATTTATGACTAGATTCCAACATTTTGAAATAAGAATAACACGACATGAGGCGAATAATTTCAAAATTGTCTAATGATCAAGTCCTTTTGCTATTATTTGGTTTACTATTTTAACTATTAAATCCAGAATTTTTTACAATTTCTGGCAGATTTATAATACAATGTTCATATACTATAAAAGAAAATAAAGCTTTTATTTTTTCTTATCATGCTTGATGTTTTTTCATCTGTTGAAATTACTTTGTTGATAATTCTGAAATTGCAGCACATATAATTTCACCTTGAGCTTATTCTTTAAGAGAGAATAATACAATCCTTTATTTGATCCGTAACTATTACATATTGATCTAAATAAGTTAAAATCCCTTATATCACCTTATATCACATTTGTCATAAATAAGGGAAAATGCAGATGCTCTTTTAAATTATCAACTTTTTGTAAGATTATAGCAATTTTTATAGTTCTGTCACAAATAGTTATAACAGATGAGATGTCTGAATGTAATTTCCTTGTCGCTTTTATTTTTAAAATCATTGAAAGATGTACTGCCACATTTAGAAAGCCTTTTTAAAATATATTCTCTATCGATAGTTTTCCATGTTTAGCAATCTTTTGAGAAGCAAAACTATCATAATATTAATGAAAGATTGCACCCACTTAATAAAGATATTGATTGTGGCAAATTTTCATTAGAGTTCCATCAGTTTTGTATAATCTCGGGAGAGGATATTTTTCTGTAAGTGGCATTTTGTAAAAAAGTGGATTCAATATCAGATTTCTTATTATTAGATAATCAAATATATTGCAATTCTTGTGGTTCTACTGAATTATTTTATTATTATACACTATATAGGATAGATTAGTGATATAGAGACAAAAAACAACAGTAGTACCTAGGCTAGTGTCGGTAACATCAATAGATAAGAGCTGACTTAAAGTTGGACTTTATACAGTTATAAGGAATGAAGAAGGGGTAAATATTGAAGGTAAGACTTGAATATATTGGTCTTTGTAAAAATGGGAAAAAGTTGGCTTTTGGTCTTTGTAAAAATGGGAAAAAGTTGGCTTTTCATCAAAAAATTCTAAAGTTTTAAAAGAATGTATAGTATCAAATTTGATGATGGATAACAATATCATTTCCAAAATAGTAAAACCCAACTTGTCAAAGAACTCTGTAGTTAAATCTAAAAAAATGAAAGCAATTAATAATAATTTGGGTAATAACAATCTTGAACACTCTAAAGTAAAGTCAGATGGTAACTTTTAATTCATCTCCCAAAACAGAGTTTTGATGTTTTCCATTTCTAACATATCAGATTCTCACAATAATGTTTCTACTGTTCCCTCAAGCCCTGTAATGAATTTAGAAGTTATAACCTGCTGAAAATCAGATCAATTTTGACCATATTAACATGGTAATCAATGACTTGACCGATAATTATGATTATAATTGAGAAATTATTAATGGTAATGATCTCTTAGTTGGAAAATTTAATGAATCAATATACAATGCTGACAAAGTTGGCCACAACTTCCCGAAGCAAACATTTGTAGGAAAAAGGGCAATTCACCTATAAATGCAAACTCACAACATTTGTAGGAAAAAGGGCAATTCACCTATAAATGCAAACTCATCAGATAAATATTATAATAGATAAACAGGTTTGTCCTGTCTAGCATTGAAAGTCAGGATTCTATATTGCTTGCTTCAGACATCCAGACAGACTGAGCTGATGATTTACCAAAGAAAATTTCTTAATAGACCCATAAAAATATTGATAACTCGGCAATAGGTTAGCAAAAAGACATTCAAAAAATTAACAATAAATCAGGATCGGCCTTCTCCCTCTGATCAGTGATTCCAATATTTCAATAGAGGAAAAATCAAAAGTTTGTTGCTAATCTAAATAGAGGTGCCTATAACTTCAAGGTTAAAAAAATCAGACTGCAGAAACGACCTATGTTTAATACTCAAATGATTTTAAGTAACCATACTAAAGATGGGGGATGAAATGGTACACAACTTCTATACAGGATCCAAAAGCAGAATATCTTGACTAAATGGAAAACTAATTTGAGGCAGAATTTTCCTGTGATTAATATAGTCAACTGGACAAATTTGATATTTCCTATTAAAAACCAGTTGAATCAAATATACTTCAATCCAAAATATCTTATGCATTGTAAACAGTCGGGTTTAAACCCTAGTTACAATGTAGAAAGGCGCACACATATGTTATATAGTTTAAAATGAGTTTTCATATAATTTGATTTTATTTCGTTTTAGTATTTATTTTTGTAGTGGGAGAAAATGTTTAAAATTTTATTAAAGTAAGAAAAGAGGGAGTGGGGGGGAAATTTGCGTTTTGTTTTTGTAAAAGTGGTATATGTATGTATTTGCGGTGTGGATAGACAATTTTAGAAAACGAGCGTATGAATACATTTTGGATCCAAGATAAGAGATTATTGTAAGAAAAAGAAAAAAAAAGAAATATATTAAACATCGAAAATCTTATCTGGGGAATTTGAATGAAAATTAGAAAGAAGGTTGAAGTAAAAAGTTTCCGGAATGTTAATTGCCAAAATGTCCGAAGGTGCGAAAAGTTCTTTCTGCTTATTAGCTTAACTGGCCATCTATACCACGTGGTGGGGAAGAAGGGGACGGACTGTGTTTGCGAAAACAAAAGAAAAAGTGACAGGGGGAGTGAGATGTAGTTTTTTTTTTTTAACTAGTGTCAGATTATTTTTGGTCTTCAAAGAGGAAAGAAAAAAGAAAGAAATATTTTCATTTTTTTTTATATATATTGAAGAAGAATAGCTAAGGCTACGGCCGAATATGAGTACAGTGGGGTAAAGGCTTAAGCGTGCTGGGATTTCTGGACCTTGCCCCGAAGAGGCCATGCAGCAGTGACCGGAGAACATCGACCGGAGACCTATCAACTTTTCGCAAGGGAATCGATCCGACTCGGAATGAACTGAAGCGTGATGAACTGTCTCGTACGTTTTGCTTCGGATTTCATGTGTTTTTCTTTCTTATTTTGATATCCCCGGGGATCACATCGGACAAAAATTGCAGGTAATATGAACTTAAGATATTTTATTTTCCAAATATTATTACGTTTTCTGAAACTCTCAAGGAGAACGAACCAAGGCAAGAGACTTATATTTTTTTTTTTAAGATAAGGCCATTTTGAATACAGCTGATTAGATTTTATCTGTGTATACGTTCGTTTTTCTTATTCTATTGAAAATCCACACAGAATACATATATAGGTTTTATTGGGTTATGTAAATGTTAAATGGATCCGGGAAATATATTTTTATTAAAAGCAGAAAATATTATAATAAAAGATATGTTATATTAAGGTATATTGCATGTGTGTGTGTTATTATTTGACTCATGGAATATAGTTCATAAATTTAGACGATTGATCCGAGTTTCGTTGTTGGTTGCATAGAGTTTCTCCCGTACATTTTTCCTACGGTTTATTAGCCACCCGCCCTGAGTACTGAGCTAGTGGAGAGGCCCTATTACTATCGTATTCTTCTCTTCCAGCATAATACTTATGTAAAAAGTAAGTTTGGCGCTTGGAGTCAATGATTGACGTCCATAAATATGCTGTGAGAGAAATACGAAATTTCTTATCACTATTTTTTTTTGCTCAAAAAGAAAAAGGGGAAATATAGATATTATTTTTTTTATGATAAGAACTAATAAGTATACGGTAAACGAGTACACCCGTTACAGCATAGAAAGTTAATGCTGGGATAGTCAAATTCACCTGTTTATAGGCCTCCTGTAATCTCTTTAACCCTATATGAAGAAATATGACTCAGATGATCAAATAGATGAGGCCATTCTCGATGATAGGATTCCAGACTCCCTTAGTGTTAATAAATATCCTGCAGCCAATATACCTTCATGAAAAGAGTACAAAGATATTAATAAGTTCAACCAATCAGTCCCTCAACTCCTCATTAAATCTTTTTAAAAAAATTTCAGAACCCACTCACATTAATCATATCAGCCACCTCTAATGATATTAAACCCATGAAATTCTTGATAAATTAATTTTATAACATCTTAAAACTTAATGACCATTGGAAGCTTATTACTAGAGTTTACCAATATGTGAATAAATGCCACTTGATCCTCAAATTTTCTTCCACTGTATTTAAAAGTATTTTTAAAAACAACTATAGGAGGAATGGCGTTACCAGATCTAGATATTAAAATATCAGCTAAAGGCACCATTAAGAACTTTTCCAGGGTTTGAAGCTTCTGTTGTACAGCTATGAAAAGATCTCATGAATTTAAATATCTATAAAAAAGATGTGGGTTCTCATGTACTAATACGGCCACATTCAACAGATCTCTGCAAAAACATAATCACTGTAAACATTTTAAGGAGTTCCCTCATAGCATTGTCTTTGTAAGTGCAGGGATCATCTGATTAAAGATTTCCCAGGAAAATATGTGTGAAATGTAAAAGCAAAAACTCCAGATTCCATAAATGTCTGTTTGGATCAGCTTCTCAGATCCCCCAAACTAATAAAGACCTTCATTCAGTCTACCCTATCATTTTTAGGTAATCAATCTAAAGATTTTATTTGCCATGAGACTCAATCCAATTAGTCCTGTTCTAACCAGTTACACAAATTAAAAAAATGTTTTGCCAGTGGAAGGCTGGGCTGCGCTGGAGTCTGAAAATGTATCTTCTGTTGCAAACTCTTCTTGGAGTTATAGAACTCTGGAAAGTGATATGGTCCTTGTGCCTCCTCCCATTTTGAGAGCTCACAATTACCTCAAAGAACTCCAAGATTGGTCAAAAGGGAGAGAACTATCTGCAATTATGGATGAGTGTAATATTGATCTAAATGAGACATCTAGCGACTCCAGCACCATTTGTGGCTCCAAAAATGAATCATCTACACCAAAGAAATTCATAGCAAAAAAGAAAAAGGTAAACACAGTTGAGGATGGACTGGGCATTTTCAAAGCCAATTGGTCAGCCAGATCTGACAGTGTCACAGTTCTTGCTATTCCTTCAGACCTCCCTATTTTGATGGAAGGGGTCATGTACACCTGTGACATCACAGAAGGGGAACACCCACAAAACCCAATAATCTCTTAATGAAAATTAAAATAATAGGGGTAAACATTAGGGGATTAAACTCATTGCAGAGCCTATGCCATCCTGAGCTGGTTTCAGCAAGTCATGGAAGGGGTCATGTACACCTGTGACATCACAGAAGGGGAACACCCACAAAACCCAATAATCTCTTAATGAAAATTAAAATAATAGGGGTAAACATTAGGGGATTAAACTCATTGCAGAGCCTATGCCATCCTGAGCTGGTTTCAGCAAGTCACTGGATATGTTTTGCAGAAACAAAGCTCCACATACACAGCAACAAAAAGATTGTGAAGATAGTGAACTTCCTTGGTTTATTCCATAGCATCATCACCTTCTGGTGGTGTAGGATCATGATAAAATGCAACTCTAAGATAAAATGCAACTCTAAATTTACACACTATAAACTAATCCATATAGACATGAACTGTGTTATAATAAATTTTTTCATTGGGAATAAAAGTTTAAATGTAATTTACTTGTACTTACAGAACAGCACAATCCTCGAAGTCATAAACATGATCAATGTAGCCCTTGCTTCTAATTCTTTATCCACAGTCCTGCTACATGATTTCAACCTACCTTACAGCACTTTTGACAAGATTCATCCATTTTCTTAACACACCATGATCAATGTAGTCCTTGCTTCTAATTCTTTATCCATAGTCCTACTACATGATTTCAACCTATCATACAGCACTTTTGACAAGATTCATCCATTTTCTTAACACACCACCTATCAGCTCAAGGTTTCTTTTTTTCAGAATGCATACTCATTTTATACAAAACAATACATCACATTGATTGATCTGGTGTACTACCAGACATTCACTTCCAAATTGAGACATCTTTTGAACTTGTAATTTTTTCAGATCACCTCGTTCTTATAATATATATTCAGCTAGGATGCCCATTTTATCATAAAGGTGGGCAAGCAAGAATGCCTAGAATGATTAATAAATTTACCTCCCCAGAGATGTTTTTTCAGAGTCCTATATATATATTTCCACAAAGCCAAACTGTTATCTTGTGCCCCAGTTGATGGATGGCTCACATATACTGAAATCCTTAGAGCCATATCCAACAATTATACTGAGCAAAAGGGTCCTTTTATATTATTAAAACATATGGAGTCAATTCACACTGCAATGAATTTGTTCCCCCTCATCATCGAATATTGAGAGTATCCTGGACCTAGAGTATCGTTATAAGGAGAAACAAAGGGTGCTAGCTGAAATCATCAAACGAACTATAAGGTATTCCTAGCCAAGGCATGCCTGGACAAGAGGCTGCATAATATGGGCATTAGGTGCTAAGCAAAAACTTATGACACCTATGTTTATTAAAACATATGGAGTCAATTCACACTGCAATGAATTTGTTCCCTTTCATCATCGAATATGGAGTCAATTCACACTGCAATGAATTTGTTCCCCCTCATCATCAAATACTGAGAGTATCCTGGACCTCGAGTATCGGTATATGGAGAAAGGGTGCTAGCTGAAATCATCAAAAGAACTAAGGTACTCCTAGCCAAGGCATGGCTGGACAAGAGGCTACATAATATGGGCATTGGGTGCTAAGCAAAAACTTATGACATCTATGTTTATTGTTGAAGATGGAGTCAACTTCATTGTTTCCTTGATGCTAATTATCATTTATAAAATTTTTTTCTGGAAAAATTTCAGGCTGCATTGATACCTAACTTTAGAATCACTTACAGTATCGACCTTATAAAAATCATGACATTTCCTATCAACAGATCCTTGCTAACTTTAGAATCACTTACAGTAATCGACCTTATAAAAATCATGACATTATCTATCAACAGATCCTTTCTAAATTAAAATCCTTCCTGAAAAACTCACCCTGGGCCCCACAGTCTCCCTAGATTTCTCTTGCTACACCTAGCCCACTTTACTGTTCCAATTGTCAGCAGTCTTCTGGATACTTTGGCATCCACTTGCTTGGGCATTGCTAGGCTTATACCCAATTACATTGGTGCCCTTCATAAAGAAGAGCAGCCATTTTCATATCTAACACCAGGCCTATCTCTATGGCCCCTCTATTAATTAAGGTCATAGAGGGGTTAATCAAGAAGATCCATAATTGTATCTTGGAGAAGATATTCCCTGCCCAATTTTCAAAAAGAGCTCAACTGGAGATGCAGCGATCCTATTTAAATTATTGACTGACTATATAAGAATGGAGAGGAAATCCAGACCATTGTGGTTCAATTGGACATAATGTCAACATTTGACTCCATAAAGATTGACATACTGCTATACATTTTAAGTATAGAGTTCCTAAAGTTTATCCGATTATGTTAGAGAACCTCCTGAACAATAGATACTGGTTACACTCAATGGTCGAATAACCCCTGATTTTAGACCTTCCATCTCTATTCCTCAGGGCTCTCCATTGAGTGCCTATTGTTCATAGCATACATCAATTCATTACTTAGAGAAATTGAGGCAAGACTCATTGGGTTTTTGTGCCGGCGTATGACCATGAAATTTAGCTTGTTGTCATGATTCTCCCTTCCCCAAAATTCTTACTGGTGCTGCAACATATTTTAATCCAATTTTCAGCAGATTCCAAATTATCGTTAAACCCTCAAAAGTCATCTGCATGGAGAATTTTATTGGAAAAGGGTTTCATCTCAGTTTATTGCAAGGCCTCATCCTTTTTTAGGCTTCCCTTTCTACCTCTCCCAATATTACGCAAAAATCATTGCAATATAGCCTTTTGCTCACTCCCAAGAAAATATTGATGCATTAAAAGGAGCATACCTATCTATTTGTGACAAGGTGACACTCCTAACTCCCTTGTTTTTTCACAAATAGACTATTACCTCCCTATCTTAAATCATTCAAAAAAGTTCATTTCACAAATTAATACTTTATTCTCCAGCCTGCTCTGGATGAAAAAAGTGGTTGCTATTAGCATGTGAAAGATGCAAAATCACAAAGCACTCAATGGCCTGGGCTTGCATGCTATAGTAACACAAATGTTCAAAAAAAATCCTCAACATCATCCATATTTTTAAAATCAAGTTATTGGGTCTTGCTCCAGTGTAAGAGATTGCTCCTACAGACAAGCCTCCCCCATATCATTACAAATCCTGATTAAAGAAATTATTTAACCTTTCTACCCAAAATCTCAATGTAGCCTCCCATAATTTTGATAAGAAACTTACATATTGGGAGGCAATTAAATTAATGAATCCTTATTTGACTTGCTCCCTAGTATTCTTGGTCTGTCAAATGAAAAACATACCAAAATTAAAAAGATGGTATCTTATATCCAAATGCATCAACTTCACCTTAAAAAAAACCTAAACTCTCTACCAATTAATGACTTTTTGATATCGAGGAGATAGTTTGTAAAATTGAGCCTACATACTCCATCTATAAATGGGACCTGGAGACCCTGCCTCATGTTTTGAATGATTGTAGAGAATTAAACAATGTGAGATTAAATTTATTAAAAGATTTTTAAGCTTAACTGGTCCCAGCTTCTCGATACAGCTCGATTGTAACGGGTAGATTCCCAGACATCAGGAGAGCCATCTTCGTAAATCATTCTATTTGGCTTCTTAGATGTCGCCTGGTCCTGTATTCACCACCCTGTAATTCAGTGTAATTCATGGAAAAATCTCTGTGCCTCATTAAGAGGGAGACCAATTGTTAATGCTGGCTGAGATCTTCAATTCTACCTGGTTACACATTGATGAACTTATCTGATCTCTACAAACCCTCACTGATATTCCTGTACTTGGTTCTGGCTTTCAACAGCTAGGAAGATGCATCTTTTTCATTATAGAAGACAATTGTATGTTTTCATTTAATTTCAAAAATGTAATATTGTAGTTTTTTTCTCTCTACTATGTATATCTCAACAACAATAATGTAACTGCCTATGATTTTTTTTATTATGTAAACTAATAAATAAATAAATCTAACAAAAACAATAGCACTAAGAAGTTGCATATGTTTGGAATGATTGTCACGATTTCAAGCCACACATGTGTTCAGATGCAATCAATTATATGATAGTTTTCAATGGTTTTGTTTATTTAATAAAATGAATAAAAAGTAAAATGTAATAAAATAATAACCATAATAATAAAATAAAATTTTGATGCTTTTTTATTCCAAATTTATAAAAATAACTGAGAGCTGCTAATGTCAATAACCTCAAGTCAAACCATAAATAGTATAATAGACAGTGGGGTTTATTATGCAGCAGGAGTCAAACAGAAGCAAATAATAAAAATATTTATTTATAAATCATGAATAAAAAATTAAAATGTGTTTATGCTTACATAATAAAAAAAAGAGCAGAAGGCTTGGGTCAAAGAGCCCTAGGATGTCAATCCATGCACAAAAAATATTTGGCACATTAATTTATTATAAATATTAAACCAACATGATTTTTGGAATCGAAAAAAAAAATGTCAGTATAGCAAAAAATATATATTGAAGATTAAGTTCTCCAAAAAAAAAGTACAACTTTATATTCAGGCATAAGATAGACAAATGAAATTCATGAGTTAATCTTTTTTGAAATTAAAATGTGTAAATTAAAAGAAATACAAATAATAATAAGAGATTATTAGAAAATAAAGCAAAAAAGGTGATTAACTTTCACCAACGAAATGTTTGTATAACAAACATAAATTCTTAATATACCCATTTTTAAGTTTTGACCATTCTAAATAGAAGGGGAGAAAACCACCAATAGAAAAAAAAAACAATACATAAAACAAGGAGATAAGATTGGAACAAGAAAAAATCAGAGGAGGGAAATGTGTTTGCATGAACACTCCATTTCTTAATAGTCATAATTAATCAAAAAGGATCATGACATAATAAATGACTGAAGACAGTAAGATAAAAGAAATGGAAAAAAAAAGTCATAAAATTTTTTTCAAGTCAGAAACAGTACTTAGCCATTAATAAGCCAATATTGTATCTTACAAAAACTTACTTTTGGTCGGACACAGCATATTTACAAAATTGCATGTATTTTTGCATACTTTAAAATGAAAATAAATTATTACTTTTTAAAAAATGAAATAGATGGATTACAAAAGAAAAAAAAAGCTTAAGGACACATGCATATAACAAGTATAAAAAATAAATATCAACTTTCATCTTTAGGTCAAATTCATACCACAAAAAAAAAAGATATAATAAATTTAGTGCTAAAATATTGTTTCAATACAAACAACATTACATTAAAATATTCATCCCTACTTTATTTTTTAGTTCTTAATACTTATTCCAAACTCAATTTTGCTTTGGATAATTAACAGATGATGATAATTTTTTTAAAATTTCTCATGGCACAGCTATCATAAAGCAAATCAAGGCAATAGATAGGTCTCTAAGTTTTAGGGGTTCTTCAACAGTCAATTATAAAATCAAAGAAGGATAATGAAAATATTTAAGTATATTATAAATATTAAAAGGTCTTTTTTGAAATTTTGAACAAAGGCTCAAGCATAATCCAAAAATAATTTGAATTATCAACTTTATTATTATCAGATTGATAATACATTTAATTTCTATTAGTCTGTAATAATATACAGTGAAGTAGTTAGTGCATTAAACAAATTTGTTTATAAACTGCAATTCAAATTCAAAGCAGACATACTTTTCTTCATTCAGAAAACTTATAATTAAGAAAATTTGGGATTTTTTAAAGTAGCTAGTCCATACCTCAATTTAATAAAAGGTCAAAAAAATTTGCCAACTGTTCTTAGATGGAAATCAAAGAAAATTCTGCTCATCTGGATTAGATAGATTTAATGATCAATACAGCCTTTATGATGATAAAATGCACATAACATCATACATTTACAGGCACTGAGCCCATGATTAACTTTTTTAAGTCAACTAATCAAGAGGTAGCATGTATCAAAATTTATTTTAGCATCTTGTGATATGCAACAGGCTTGCAGAATCATATTGCCAAGCATAATTACCGATTTAACATCTCATACTAATATATATATATTATCTTCACTCTAATGATAATAACACGATTTCATACATTTCTTTTAAGAATTTTGATTTCTTTTTCAATACTATTATACAGATGATAAATGATGAACTATGATAATATCAATAGAAAACCCTACTGTATTTATCATAATAGCCATCTTTGAATTTTGATCAGTTTGTAGACAATTATTTTACTCCTATGCTGATAATTAAATTAGCTTATCACTGCAGATTAGAGATAATAGTGTCGGACTTCAAAAATTTGATCTATATGATAATTATTAGACTAATTTATACAACTTGTTCCACTTGCTATGTATTTTCAGCAACTGACTTAAATATGTATAGATTTATCATCTTCAGTTCTTAGCTGCACACATCAAATTAACATAAATAGCAAATATGATAGTTTGCCTCAAATGTGGCATACTCATCGGTGCTATGCCAAAATGTTTTCTTTTGAAACATTACATTTAAAAAAAAAATTAAACATTTTAAATATCATTCTTATTTTGAAAAAAAAAAAATCCATATTATTTTTTTATTTTATTTAAAAACTATATTTCATTTACAATAGCCTCTTAAGGAGAAATATAACTATAACATACATAATAATGCATCTGATCTAAAGTGTTCTAAATGTCATGCATTTGCTAATTAGAAATTGTAGTATGTCAAACATTATTTGCTTAAAAGTATAGCTGCTAAACTAATAATGCATTTAATTATTGTGTTAAAGACTGCTTCAGTATTAGAGTCACTGATAAATGTTGACAATTCTTTTTCTCCTAGCGTAATATATTTCAAATTTATTTATAAAGTAAAACAGTCTTTCTAGAATCCATCTATATGAGAGATTACTTTCTGGCCCAACTGATGAATGCTAGTTCAGCACGAAATGCATCTTGGGGATTATTTGTCTTTTATTGTATCTTTATTTATATGAAATTATTTATGAAATAAAAAAGAATGGAGAAATATGGAAGTTGTCTATCTATAAAAAATATATTACGCATGGGAGAAAGAGAAGCCTAAATAGCCATGGGTGTGTGCTGAAAGTCAAATATATTAATCTTTAACTTGGATTTAAGTTTATATCTGTGCTAGAGAAAATCTCTAGTTTAATAAATGATTAATAATAATCATTACGTGTTTATCAAAAAGTTGATAACGTAAAAGCTGGGAGAGGAATAAATTGATGCTTGAAAATAAAAATGAGACAATTTTCTCTACATAAATACTCTTCATGTAATAAAGATATATATATATATATGAGAGATGATAACCTGGCCCAACTGATGAGTGCTGGTTGAGCACGAAATGCATCTTGGGGGTTATTTGTCTTTTATTGTATCTTTATTTATATGAAATTATTTATGAAATAAAAAAGACTGGAGAAATATGGAAGTTGTCTATCTATAAAAAAGAAATTCATCTATAGATATAGAGAAGAAGACAATACCCATCAGGCTGTTCAAAATCCAAGTAATATGGGTGTAAGAGTTTCTTTCAATAGTTTTTTATATGCTAGCTAAGAATAGTTACATACCCATTTATTAATCAGTTAACTGGATTACTAATCGAGTATGCCATATTCTGGTTATGTGAAAAGTGAAACCTCAAGTTTGTTTGGAATCTGAAAAATTTTCAAGCTTACTTGGATTCAAATTCAAACGACAGATATTGTAAGAGGTTTGTTAATCACTATGTTATAAGGCAAAGCAATGAGATTTATTTGCAATATGTCAGAATTATTATATAATTTTTTTACTAATTAGTGATGATGTTACCAACATTAAAAATGCTGACAATCATTTTTGAGAATAAATTCAACTTTATTATCTTATACACTTTATTTCACTAAATTTCAGCATTTAAATATTTTTATTCACAATGTAGATAAACAAGAGCTATTTTGAACACATTCCATGATATCACAGAACGAATAGAAATCATTTATTTATAACTATACACAAAATGATTTAACAGTGAATAAAATTAACAGGAATAGGTAGAGGAGGTAGGGATAAAAATAATTATAATAATAAACACCTGGTGCTTTATTCTGTAAAAAAGATAAGAAAGAAATACATTTTTTTCTTTTTTTAAATCATATTTTATGAACTCATGAAATAATACATCTATGTATATATATTGGAAATATTTTATTAAAGAAAAAAAATACAAACTGTGATAACAAGCAAAGCTCATTATTATTAAATAATAATAAATGATAAGTGCTTTGTCAATCTTTTGATGGTACAAGATTTGGATTCATGGTTTCATCTAATAAAAATTATTGGATTGAATAACAAGAAAATAAATATATAATTTGAAAAACATATGGCCTTGTACAAAAAAAAAAAAAGTAATTAAATGCAACTGCATTCGATTGACAGAATAAATTCACTGTGTTCTCTTTAAATTATACAAATTCTATAAAAATTAAAGCTGCCAAAGATAATCTCCATCCAGTCAATGAATAAATGATACATTTTTCTCAATGAAATTAATAGAAGGTGGGTCAAAGTTTAAACTTATATTTATAATAAACATGATATACAGATGTAAAACAGTGAAATAATAAAATTAGGAAGACAGAAATTTATTGTTTTTGTTTTTTTAAAAAATAATAATTTACAGTACATAATTATATGAAACTACATAAAAAAAAAAAGCTGAAAAGTCATCTACAGTGAGATGGTTTATTTCTCCATTGCAGAATTAGAGAATAATAAAAATGGAAAGACATTATTTTTTTTTAATACACTTGAATTTAACAGTGTAATAAAGATTTTAAGATTTTAGTGTGAATTGAAATCACTAGAGGTCACTACAAACTAGTAAGTTCAACAGCTAGCTACCATGACAATATAACGAGAAAATATTTTTTCCTCAAAGATAAATTAATATTTATAATATTAAATTTGAAAGAATGCTGGTTTTTTTGGTTTTACATTTATTGTTGGAGAAAATGCAATGAAGAAATGAAGCTGGAAGCCAAATCTCTCCCAATCATAACCATAGACTAATCATAACACTGAAGAGACTTGTAAATTCAATAAATCAAAATTAATATAGTTTTAAAGCTATAAGTGCTTTTTAGACATTTTTTTAAAAAACAAAAAAAATTGAAAACTGTTAAATTACAGAAAGTAATTCTTTAAACACTTCCTCATTATGATTTTACTTATACACCATACTTGCTTAAAATAAAAACTTTGGCTACAGTTCATGAGACCAGTCTCAAAATTGTATAAAAAATATTTATTCACAATAACTGAACAGGTGAGTCTGTTTGAACAAGAATAATGGACATAAAATAGAATAGAAAAAAAGAAAAAAGAATCTCGTTTATAAAACAAAGTTTCCTTCTTATTTATTTTATTTTCTTCTCATTTTTCAAATAAATATTCATTCTACTTTGGACTTGAAAATTTGAATTAGAATTTTTCTAATATCAAACTTAATAATTCTGTGATTGACAAATAATAATATTTTGTTCTCTAAAACCACATTTTTAATGATAAATATTATAATAATCATTATGTAAAAAATATATATATATAATTTCATTTTAAATTTCTTCTTCCCTCTTTTTCACATGCAGATTTGTGTGCACATACATACACTGTATAAGAAAAATGTTGGAAGAAAATAAAATCACTTCAAATTGGGGGAAAAAAAATCAAGATTAAAGCTAATAGTGTAAACAGGATGATTTGGAGTGATCCTAGTTCTAAATAAAAAATATACCCAGGTCAAATCTCTTCAAAAACATGTCTCTTCAAGATGAATATACATGGATTTATGGCAACCTTATCTCATGTATAAATGAACATGGTGGGGTTTTTAATAATACTTTTTTTTTCTTTTTTTTATGTTTTGGTAGATACATATATTTTAACATAATAAAAAGCTTTAGCACGATCAGGGCACCTTGCTGGCTTTGTTTAAAAGAGAGAGATACGATTGCTGAACAGGCTTATGCAAAGCAAGATGATGGTGGGCTTCTTCGATAGAAAACCAGCGACGCCTCCTACCTGTAATGCATAAATAAAAAATGTGTCATGAAAATCAATAATTTTCTATACTAAAAAAAATGATTTTTTTAGAAATATATATATATTTACAATTCAATAATATATTTTAACTGATTTTAGGACATAAAAAGTTTGAAATTTCAAAAGTTATTTCAGTTTTACAACAAATCAAAGTAAATAGCTGTGTGTGTGTATTTTTTTGCTTATATTATTTTAAATAAAAGACTTTATTAAAAGAAAACAAACTATTTACATTTAGAAATGAGAAGTTGATTTGAAAACAAAGAAGCTCTAGTAATTTACACTTTTTTAACCAACATATTTTTTGAGTTTACAAGTTCTCTTTGAAGCACCAGACTATATAATTCATAATAAAAGTCACTAAAACTTTCACATGATTTAAGCATAATCTTTGCTTTCTGTTATCAAATATTATTGTGCTATTTATGTTTATATTCCTGTCTACCATGGATAAAAGAGAAAAAAAAACATTATATACATTGCAAATGTCATATCCAATATCTTAAATTTCAAGGATTCACTGATACAAAAATAAATAAATTACAAATTAGTAAAAAAAAATAATGAAATTTTAATTTCCAGTCCACATTGTAACTGCTATATGTGTGTGATTTCAAAATATCACATTACATCAAAAACAAAGGATTGTTGATAGATAAGCATGTTCTTGAAATTACAGATAATAATTTAATAGGATTTAGATTTTGAAATTTGCATTTCATTATCATCAATTTTCATCACAACAAGAATGAAACAAAAAATTAGAAACTTACTTGATGTTAATAAAGCTAGGGATCTATCCTATAAACCCCATATCAATGATCAAAGAAAACATTAACCAGTAAGTTAAATATTTTTTGTAAAAAATCAGAAACATGAAAATAATATATTTAGAAAGCAAACTTGCAAGTTATATGTTTAGCGATGAAACCAATATGAGTGTTCAATATAAGCATTCCATAAAAAATTAAATTAGAAATAATGCAATTTCATAAGAAATTAAATTACAAAACCCATCAGTGGATTTAATACAAGTAAAGACTTAATAAGCACAATAATACAGAGATAAATTAAATAATGGCAATTAATCTCTAGAACATTAAATTCCAAAAGATATCTATGGAGAGAGAAAAAAAAGAAAATGCCATAACACTAGAGAAAACATACATTTATGATAAAGATTCAACAAACACAAACAAAAATAAGCCAAGTTAAATGATTGATGGCAATAAATCCATACTTAAGTTCAAAAAAAAAAAAAAGCTGTTTAATAAAAAATGTGGATGCCATGATAAGTATATACTTGTAAATATATATTTTGGCTTTGTTATTTACTTACATGATTATCCCTCATACAGTTATTGTTGTAAATGTATGTTTTCACCTATGTATTTTTTATGATATATCCCCATTTTTTATTTTTTCTGATCCTGACAGTTTTTTTTTTTTTTTGTAATTTCAATTTCTTATGAAATTATTGTCATCAATCAATTTCTTAGAGATGACATGACTTACTATGTTGTGCTTGCTAAATCCTTATTGCTCCACATAGTTTAGTAGCATGGTGAAGTGTCACATTCGGAAGCATAAGGTCCTCAGATTGATTGCAATTCTGGTGCTTGAACTTCTTATGACTATATTCCTGAGTAATAAACTATATAATTTTTTAGAAAGTATTTGCCTTGATAATTATTGTGCATTGATTTGATTGCTAAATAGATCATTCCATGATTTCTTTTGTTTTTCACTTTTTTATAAAAAATATGAAACTTAACAGTGTTTTTGTTTTGATCATTATTTCCCACCCATCCATAATATTTATCTACCTACCTATATATATGTACATATAATATATGTCAGTTTATTTACTTGTTAATTATTTTTGTTGATATCTTAATGTGTATACTAAATTCTTTTTAAATTTGTAATGTGTTTCATAGGTGTCTATGTAAACAGTATATATATATATGAGAGTTAAAAATGTCTGTACAACATATTTATGCATTGAAAATAAATTATTATATAATGGTCTACACACAGATTTTGGAATGCCATGGATAAAGTAATCCCATAGTATTTTGTAAAGTCACCTTGATATGGCCAAAAAAAAAAATCAATAATCCCAAAAGCACTTAATTTCCAGCAGACTTCAAACAAGTGTTGAAATATTTCTTCACAGTTATAAAGTACTTAAAAATGTATAAAATTATCAATTGTAGTTATGCACATGTTACCCATTGGCAGAATCATGATCCAAAAAAAAAGCAACCAATAAGTTTCATATTGTTTATAAAAAAAAAAAAAAAAAAATTCAGAACAAACAATGATTGAAGAACATGTTTTCAATAAGTGTGATATATATAACCATTCCTGAAGAAATTACATTAGCAATAAGGGCAAATGCAATTCCATAATAAATTAAATTACAAAACCAACAAGCACAACAAAAAAAAAATAAACCATGCAATCTATAAAAAAGTAATTGATAGTAATAAATCCATAAAAAATTAAAATACCAACAGTAATTAAATTTAAATCAAAAGTGCACATATATTTTGAATACAAACCTGAAAATAATGTATTTAGAAATTAAACCAATGCATAATGATTAAAAACAAATATTTTTAATAGATGATATTCATAAAAAATTAGCTGCTAGCAATAAATACAAAAATGGTTTCAGTCTCCATGAAAAACATTGATAACATAAAAATTACACAGATAAAAAGTATGTATCTTTTCATCAGAAACTGACTAAACTTTGAAGATAAATATATTTTAATGATGAGATCAACTGCAAATACACAAAAACTTAAATTTGCACAAAGTGAGGAAAATAGATGAGTATGGCAAAAAAAAGTGCCAAATGCAGAAATGTGTATTTATTCAAATCATAGCGACACTGTAAATTTAATTATTTCACACTACATAACTGAATAATGCAATAACATTAGAGAATTTGTAACAGTATTTGACCACATGTCAGTTGCCATAGTTTCACTACTTTTCCATCAGCAAGTAATCTTTTTAATCACTTGTGTTATTTTTGTTATTAGGTTAGTGATTGATTACTTTGTGAAATTTATTTTTTTATAGATTTGCATTTGAATATATCACTAAAATGTTATTGATCTCCATGGTTTTTGCTTCAAGCAGTTTTTGAAGAAAATATAACCTTCATCATGTAATTCTTATGCCACCGATGGTTTTCCATGGAAATTGACACCTATTAATTGTTGTACATTGACTTGTATCTACATATATTATTTTCAAATTTGCTTTCAAAATATATGTTCTCAATTATTTAACGTCATGCACTTATGACCTATATAAACTTTTCACTTCTGATTTTTACAGCATCCATATGGAGATTGGTACCTTTTTGAATTTAAACTTTTTTATGAACTTATTGGTATTAATTAACTTTCTTAGAGATTTTTTTTTATATTGTTAAGTTTGTTGATTTTGTAATTTATTTTAATATAGACCTGCATTTGGTCTCATTGTTAATTTAATTTCTTAAAGGGAATATTTACATTTATTACACTTATTGGAAATGTTTATCAATCTTTATTTGTTTACTAAATCTATTATTTTCAGATTTGTTTTCTAAATAAATTATATTATTTTTATGTTATTTTAGTTTTTGATTTTTTACAAAAAAATATGAAATTATCCATTAGTCTTTTCTTATCTATTTTGGTATATAAATGGTCACTTCATCAATGAGTATAGCATATAAGCAACTAACACTAAATTGTCATTATTTTATTATACTTTATTTTTTAAATTTAATATTCAAATAATTTCTATAATTTAAGCACAATTTATTTAATGCCTTTTACTTCTTTATAAAAAACTGCAGATATCTAGAAAAAATTCCAATCTCCCCATTACATTGGTAAATAATTTCAATTGCAACATATTCCAAAACTCCAGAAAGTGAAATGACATTTTCCCTTTATTAATTTGAGAAATTGTTTTTACAAAGCAAATAATAGATATTGTCTTGGCTAAATGGCTCAATTAGAAATAATTTTCTTTTGTTTATAGTAGGCTTGCCCAACCCATGGCCTGCATGTGGCCAGCATGTTAAATTTTATAGCCCACTTGAATATTTATGTATCAAAATAAATTTAGTCATTCAATTTATGTTTTTCCCCCATTCTTATTGCAGAATGTCTTACTTTTATTAAAACCCAAAGTTTGTTTACTTCAGAAATAGTGAGATAGTTCTGCCATTTTAAATTGCTGTTTGAGGTTTTTTTTAAAATGCAATTTCTGTGGTCCTGCCTTTATTAATTTATTAATTCAAAAAATAATCTAAAGAGGTCAGTATTTTATGGACAATTGGCAAATATAAATCATCTTTATTGTAAATGACAGAAACAAACTCCTCCAAGATGCTCCTGCTTAGAAGTCTCATTTTTATGCAAAATAAAAACATATAACTTTTTGCTTGTTTATCAAATATTTCTGATTATTTTTACACATTATCTGATTGATAATTCTTTAAACAAAAAGACTACCATGCTTCTTGTGAAACATCTCAAAATGTCACCATCTGTCAAAAGTGATATGGTGTTAAAACCTTATCAAATATTATAAGAATTATAAAGCAAATGTCAGATTTTAAAGCAGAATTTGATAGATTTATCAGAAATCCACATTTGTTTGTTTGTATTAAACAAAAATTACAAAAAAAAAATTTCTGAAGAGTTTATTTTCACATCATTGTATGAAGTATTATGTCCATTGTTCTTATTTACAACTCATTTTTTCAATATTTGTAAAGTTCAATAATAAATTTTTTAGAATATTTTTCATGTGTAAAACAAGTCCAATTTATTGAGTTATAGTATAAAATAAAGATTTTATTGAGAAGTAAAAGATTGAATATTTTCAAAAAAGTTCTACCAGCTGTAACAATAGTAAATGTCAGAATAAATTAATAGCAAGAGAATTGATTATATATTTATTTATTTTTAAAAACAGTTATATTTTAATCTACAAAAATTATTTTATTGATTAAATAGTAAATTTTGGAATACTACATCTTCACATTCCACACTAGATGTTCAAACATGACTCTCCGATGATCCAGATATGAATGGATTAACACTGCAGTGCATGTGACTATATTAGCTGAAAATTGTTTCATGAACATTTGTGAACAAGTATTAACAAAAAATAGCTTTAATCTAAATATATTTATTAAAGTCTAAATTAGGCTACATTTTGTCTACATTGTTATAATAATTATGTGTTACAAGTGATTATTATTTTTTCACTTTTTTTTATATAGAAAAAAAAATTTAGTCCATATGGATAGTGTGTTGATTGTTGTTGTAGATTTTGTGTTACTTGTAGTTCTTGGGGATTTGAAATAGCTTCCAGGTCTCATCTTAGATGAACTTGGATGATAATATTTTGTCTCTTTTATTAATTTTTTGAAGCGATTGGATAAAGCATAGGTCTTCATCTGGATGGGGCTGTGTGTACATTTTTTTTGCGTCTGTGACATACCAAATTGAGTATGTGAGGAATAGTGTGAGTCTTATTAAAGGAAATTTTCTTCTTTTGATGTGTTCTAGCAATGATGTTATTAGATAATAATCCACTTTTACATTTTGGTAGATAATGATTCTAATCTTTCCCAGACCATTACATGTGTTTATAATATGCGAATAGGTTTCATCCTCGCTTTGACAGTTGGGGCATGCTGGATCCACTTTACTGATTTGTCATTTGGCATGGCATCCAGGTTTATCTTCACGAGAAATTCCAAATATTTGGGTTTGAGCGCCCAGAATTTAAAGTGTTGTAATTTTGCAGTTAGTAATCCCCAATTTTGGGTTTTGGATATTTGGTTCAGAGTTAATTAATTGTTGTGCATACCAGATTTTAATTTTGTTTGCGATGAAATCTGTTGTTATGTTGGCGGACTTTGGATTATTGTGTTTAACCAGTTCTTTTTCTCTGGGAGTGGTCTGTCTGTGGAGTGAATTGGGTCGATTATCCAATGGTATCCATATTTAATTACCAAATTGTGACAGAGTGTATGAGTTTTTTGGTATGATAATTTCTGGGATAAAATGCAGGGACATGCCATTAAAATTTCTGATGATGTTGCATTCCGTTTATGCTTATTGCTCCTGTATGATTTTTCCAGAAATAACCTTGCACTGAGTTTATTTATTTTCCTTATGAATGACTTGGGGATTGACATAATTGGGAGAGAGTATAGCTTGGACATGACCTTCATGTTTAACAGGGCTACTTTTCGCAGCAGTGATAAGTAAACTCCAGTCAGAGTTTAGTAAATTTTTTCTGTTGCTTGAATGATCATGTCCTGAAGTTCCTTAGACATTGCTCTCTGGAATTTGTATATTGGGAAGCTGAGGGTGAGCCTGAAATTTTGATGTGATTCTTTTCCCAGATAAGATATTCCAGGTGGATGATAATTCTGTGTTAATTTTGAATTCTGAGATATTAGTGGAGGCATTAAGAATATTATATAGCTGGAGGAGGTATTTTTTTTGAGGGAAGGGTGATGAGAACCTCGTCCATGTAAGTGAGTTCTCTATTTCTTTAATGAGGAGATTAATATAGATTGTGAATAGAAGGGCACTGAGAGGGGATCCTTGGGAGATTAATAAGGTGGGAGTGAAACTGTTGGTTATTGTGCCATTTAGTAAAATGTGGATCTCTCTGTTGAGAAGTAGATTTACCAGAATTTGTACTGTTTCAGAGGGTATGTCAATATTTATGAGTGTTCTTAGCAATTCTTGTATATTTATGGAATCAAACGCTTCAGAGATGTCTAGTTGAACAGCTATGGGTTTAGACTGTGGGACCTTATAAGGTCAAGTAGTATCTTAGTCTCGCCCACAGCCAGCAGGGCAGATGACCCCGTTTTTGCATATTGTGACAATGATGAATGGTTTAGTATAATAGGCTGGATTTTATTTTTGATCACACCCTCTATTATTTTAATAAGTAGGGGTGCACTAGATATTGGTCTGATGTTTGCAATTTGTGTTGGGTCTCAGTTCTTCTTCATAAAGGGGACTAGAGCAATTGGAGAGAGAGTTTTAATCTGTTTTCTATCTCTCGCAAGGTGATTGATCATGCTCATCATTATAGGGAGAGAGAAATTACTAATTTAGGAATCGAGTGTATTCCAGGATGCACATAGTCTGATAATGAAGTTAGTTTTTCTTTTAAATTTTCTTCTGTTAATTCCATGCTCCTGTGGGGTCATATACTTTTATCGCACAATCTTGAGGTGATGGGCATGATTGAAGAATTCTCTTGAAGTATGATCCAATTTGTTCTAGCATCTGATGACCTATGGTTTTAACACCATTGTGGTTTATAAAGCAGGGTGTGTTCTGTTTCTTTTTTGCTCCCAGTGCCCATCTAAAGTAGCTCCTTGTCCACCAGTGTTGTCTTGAGAGAAAAATTTTTGCTTTTTTTACAGAGATATACTCTGCCAGGGCCTTCTGCTTGGATTTATACTGGAATTTTAGGTTGAGAATGATGTCTATATTATTAGGAATGTTAATTGAGTTTTATATTTAATTCATTTAACTCTTTCATGTGGGTGATAAGTCCTTTAATCCTCTGTGCATACTGTTGTATTAGAGTTTGCATAATTTCAATGAAAGCAAACCAAGCTATTTCTGGAGGCTGTGATAGGATGTTAATTTTGTAAAAAAGGATGTAAGCTTCTGAGGGTATTGCTTCAGTCATTGTTGCTTTTGTGATCATTCTTATGGAATTGTTTTGTTTAATACTCAATCCATTGTCTATCTCCAACCGTATCACTAATGCGAGATGGTCTGAGAAAGTTACATTTTGTAAGGTGGCTTCCAGGCTGTAGTGAATCTCAAATGTATAGAATAGGAAGTCAATTAGGGATTGATATCCCCTGGTATAAAATGAGAAGACTCCGGTAGAGAAGAAGCCTTCTCCAGTGATGAATCCTCTATTTAGTAGATGTATGTATTTCACAACAAATGCTGAATATGTGGTGTTGAAGTCACCTATGATGATAGTCAGCCAATTGTTGCTGACAGTAATCATGTTGATAGTATTGATTATTCTCATGTATGTAGCAGTATTGTTAGGAGTATAAATATACATTGTGTTGAATGTTGAGTTTCCATAGGTTATATTAATGGCTATGATGTTATTATCAGCATCTATAATGTTGAATTTATCGGGAGGCTGTTTGCTGCTGTTAGTAATGCCTACTCCTCCAGCTATTGTGTAATTTGTTGACAGTTGAGTGTAGCCCAGTTCACCAAGCTCTTCTATAAATTTTATGGCTGGAGTTGGAATGGAACTTCGTCTCACCCAGGAAGAGAATATGTGGAAAGATGGAGTTAAACCAGTGTCTGATGGCATAAATTCTTACAGAGAAATTGAATCCTTTAATGTACAAAATATCAACAGATTCATAAAATCATGTTATGTACATAAAGATGTAATAACGAATGAATGTGAAATTTGAATTGTTTAAAAAATAAATATGAAATTTATTTGATTAAAGTAAAGCAAACACATTTTTATTTGAGAAGTTAAAAATAAAATAAAATTTGGTTAAATCAGTTAAGATGCGCAACAACAAACATATATAGATTTCAAAAATTGAGTGAGACAAAAAAAAAAAAGAAATATCATATTAATTTAGGTTTGTTTTGTATATTAAGAGTAAATAAATAATAGTTCAAGGTAGCAATTATTTGTATTCATATTTTATAAAAGCACATAGAGATGTAGGCTTTGACATAGCCAGAATTTTCTCTTGGAATCACTTGTCTACAATTTTCTAGATGTACAAAAAATCTTACATTTTTATGTTTTGATATCACCCTAGTATGGGGAAGGTTTGAACCCCAAACTTTCTGTGGCTATGCCTATGAAAGTAGATATAATGGCATGTGGCCTGAAAAAAGATAACTCAAAAACAAAGTGACCCGTGAAGACATTTGGGTTAGCCAGGCCTGTTATATAACTTGCCTCCTTTATCTTCTCTATGCATTTATTATTAATAAAAACACTGAACAACCATTACATAATAAATTACTTCTCAATTTTATAAAACTATTTTTTATTTTATTTTATGATTCTGCTTGAAGTCAGGCTGAGAGAATGGCAATGCAATTAAGTGACAATAGTTGATCATCATCAATGTTAACGTATCATTACTTGTCATTAAATTTTAGTAGAGAAGGTACTACATAAGTTAAAAATAAATTTTAAATTGGATGCAGTAACAATATTTTTGGCAGATATAAAGGTTAAAGGTATATTCTTTTTATCAGGTGATTAAATTTAACACATTATATAAATAAAAAATAGTAAAATAAAAACCGTTCAGTTTAGATTGAGGCAATTTTTATTTGCAAGAAAGCCATTACAATATTTTAGTTAGAAATTTCATTTGCAACACCTTGATATTCATATTGAATATGTATGAAATGTGATAGGGCAATTAATAAAAAAAGCAGAAGACATCTAATGAGGAGAATCCCATTCACAAAGAGAATTTCCAAAAAGTAAAAGTGAATCCATCAATTTCTTTTTGAATTCATTTGTCAGATCAATGAAGATTTGACCTTCATATGAAATAAAGTTAATATTCAAAACATAGTCAAAAACTATATTTTCAAAAAAAAAAAAAGAGAGAGAAGAAAAACTTAATAATTATTTTGTCTTTCCTTCAAGAGCGTATTGTTTTAGAGATGGTCAACATATTTAATGACTAATCAAAACCTTAATGATGATTCTAGAGATGTTAACTTTTCAAAAAAAGAAAAAGACTATTATTGATGTTATACCCTTAATCTTAAAAAGGTAAAAAAAAAATAAAAAAATGAAGTGCATAGCATGATATGCGATGAGGTAAATAAATAGAATGTGATGGCCTCTAATAAATGAGAATAGGAAGAAATTTTACTCCAAGATCCTTATAGCAGCCACTGGATAAAAATTTCTTATTAAATATAGACTTTCGAAATGCCTAATGAGATTAAAGAAATCACGAACTTCTTGCCAATTACATGAAGAAAAAATACTAAGGCAGAGAATGTGAAGTTTACATTTCATTAGTCATTACTTCTATACAGATATCACTTATGATAGAAAGAAGGCTGAGAAATTTAATAAATTTTTGCTATCTGGTCATTAGACATAAAATGATGGCAGATCTTATATGAAAATATTTTATTAAAAATTGTTCTATAATCAAACTTATTAATCATCCATTTTATATTTACTTTAAAATTAAGTTACTGGACATTTTCTATGAAAAGTACTCCTACCCTCCATTACAATACTTTTTTAATAAAAAGAAACACTGAATTATTTTTTTTTTTTTACAAATACTTATTAGGAAATTTTTTTTTAAATATTATTTTTATTAAAAAAAAAAAAAAAGAATTTCACTCCAAATAAGAAAAGAAAATATAAATAATCTTTACCATGAGATAGTAAAAAAAAATTGAAGTGATAGGACTGTGCACATACATACAAATTCAAAGTTGCAAAAAAAGAAACTGAATACAGAAAAAAGGGAATCAAAAATGCAAGTGATGTAAAGAGATTGACAAAATTTAGAAGTATTACAAACTGTGAAAAGTAATGACTCTTGCAAGCAGTGTATTAAATTAAAAAATACTTTCTATAAACAGATGTATCTACAAAAAATTCTTATGCACTTTGCTTTATTTCTCATCTTGTTAATCCCAATCTCTCCATATTTATTTTGTGAAATGCAGTCTTTGTATAAAGTCTCAGACCTATAAGTAAAAAACTGGTAGAAAAAACCCAATAGGCAAAAAATATTTCCTTTTGATAGTAATCTATTTCTACCAAAAGAGTTCTGTCCAAATTTAAGCTATAATTAATTTTACCTGTAACATTACCATATGTATTAATAAAATGGCCAAGATATTTACATTTTTAAAAATTTATTAGCCATTTATCTTAACTTCCCCTTTACTTGAAAAGTCATTACTTCAGGCTTTTGACATTTTATTGAAACCACAATCACATCAACGAAAAAATCTGAGACATAACTAATCTTCATGTATTACTACTTCAAACATTTTTCATTTTATTTCACAACACTTCCCATAAAATTATTGAAAAACGTTTTGGAAAGATAAAATCATCATCATTTCAACCACACCAATATTAATCTTAGTATCATCATACTGCATTTTGATAAATCTTTAAAATTTGATAATTCATAATAATCAATAAATTAATACATTGTACAGACTTAAACCTGCATTTATATATGTAATATATGCGGGATTCGAACTCAGACTTTCACACGACCCACTACTCTCAGTGCCATCTCATATTGCTGACCCACATATAGCATGACATTGCTTTTATGAGCTTGTATTTACAAATATGTAATATAGATAATGTACCAATAGGTCAAACAAGCTCTTAATTGATAAGTGCGGTAAGGGAAACTATTTAAAATTCTCTATTTAGAACAGGGATGGGCAAATAGCGGCCCAAGGGCCACATGCGGACCTCTAATAGTTTTTATGTGGCCCACCAAGACAATCAGAAAAATCCACCATGAATTGAAATTTCCTTCCCATGTGCAACCGAAGATTCGTCTCGTATTTTTCATTAGAATGGCCATGTCAATACACATAAGCAGTGTAGATACAATGTGCAGTGCTTTTCCAGTTGATCTGTTTAATTTCAATTTTGTCTTTGCATTAGCAAATATATACATTTCCAACTTTAGTGAAACCATGAACTCTCTGAAAAATGTAAAATCGGTGATGAATGTCATGTGTTTAACAAAGAATGGACAAACAAATATTTTTTTGGTAATAAAGGGAATAAAGCAGTGTGCTTATTGGGTCATGGAAAAAAGGGTGCGGCCCTTTGCTAACCTTCACTTCCACAAAATGGCCACCAATGTGGCCCTCCACCAACCTATGCGGTCCCCGAGCCAAAACAATTGCCCACCCCTGATTTAGAACATTCTTATCCCCAGACCAATTGGTTTTGAGTTTTTAGCTCACCTCAGTAGAAACTCTGAAATTTTTGGACATGAAAATGTCTTAACTCCAGCTATCTAACTTAAATAGCTATATGGGACTGAACTAAATTCAGATCTACCATATATTAATAGCTTTAGCATTGTCAAGGCCTTAAAGATAATATGATAATAATCAATAAAGCAAGTCATATATAGTGTGACATTGCTTTTATGAGCTTGTATTTATAAATATATAATATAGAGAGCATGCTAATAGCTTAAACAAGTTCTTAATAAGTCTGAAAATTTCCACTTAAATATTACTTATTAAATAAGTGCTGGGTTTTAAGTTGATATTTTAGATCTAATGTCTGAATGTTCTAGCTCCTCACTGAGGTGAGCCATAAGCTCGAAACCAATTGGTTTGGGAATAAGAATGCTCTAGATAGAGATTTTTAAATATTTTCTCTTACTGCACTTATCAATTAAGAGCTTGTTTGAGCTATTGATATTATATATTGATAATTGATATTTGTTAATCCTTTCTATAATTTATTAGTGTGCTATGATAATTTTTAAATCAAGTTTTTATTTTGATTGATTTGAGTCCAAATTTAATCAATCAAGTTATAATGATTTTAATATAAAGATCTTATAGAGAAATGATGGAAGATTGATAGATATATTATTTCAAATATCTTTCTATTTTTCTTAAATATCCATTATCATTATTTTATTCTTCCAATAACTTTGTCAAGGAGTTTTGATCACTCTTTTTATATTTCATATAAAATATGTATAATGATTCCATCATTTCCTAAATCTTTTCCAATTTTTATCAATCTAATTCCATACTTCACCTTTTTTATTCAAAACTTTGCATATCAGAGGATGTTTTTAATATATAGGCTATTTATTCATTTGTCCTTTATTACTTTACCTTTCTTTGTATGATTCTATATTCTTTGTACCATTTCTTGTTTTGGGCAAAAGTTGCTATCTTTTTTCCTTATTGATAAAATAAATGTCCTTCCAATATAAAAATGTCATTTTATCCATTTGAGGTTTTTTTTCCTGCCATTTCAAAAATAAAATTTATATCACTGTGAATTCTGCACCATTTTACAATTATATATTTCTAATTTGTATGAAGAAAAATAACTTGTTGTTCATTAAAATTTGAAAAACAAGGATAATTGTTAGAGATATTTTTGAAAAACATTCTGTGCAGGTGATGGGATTAGCTTTTGAATTGTAGAGGGCCATATGCCAAATCAAATTAATTAAGTTCATATCAGATCAGAGAACACATTACCAGATCATAACCTTCAATCTTCAATCATCTAGATAGCAAAGTCTGACAAATAAAGATTTCAAAAATGTTTGTCAGCAGTTCCTAATAGTAAAAACTGGCTATCAGTGAGGAAAGTATCTTTCAGTACTTCACTAATACAATGATGAGAAACTAAGTTTATGCATATAGCTTTCCAATATGTCTAGCAACCATAGTTGCCTGGGAGAGTAAAAAAATTTGAAATAGTCTGTTATCTGTCATGCCAAAGATAAGAGTTTAAGTATTGCCTGCAATAGCTAAGAACTATGCTTATTAAGAAAATCAACTTGCAAGTTAATCATCATTTAAGTCACCCAAAGAATCAAAGATGTCTGTACCGTCAAAGTCAAAAAAAGAAGCAGACAAACTCAAGAGAAATTTCAAATTCAACTTATCCATAAAGAAAGCATATTTAAATAATTAAATACCAATAAGAAATTTAATTATTTTAATTTTAAAATGCTTGAAATAAGAGAGACATTTGTAAATTTCTGAGTTTGTTTAAGTATAATGTCATGTTATATATGACGTGGCTTTTTTTGATTATTAAGTATAATAGATATAGATATAATTTATTATTATTATTCTTTAAATTCCCTCTGGGATTTTAATCTCTAGCAGAAATAAAATAAAAGAAATCTGATTTTTTAAAAAAATATTATTGTTGTTTAAGCTATAGAGGGAGTCAACTTAATTCATCTATCAGATATTGCCAAGACTATAATATCATAAATAATAATTCCATTTCTATTAGTGGATAATAAAAAAATGATTTAGATTAAATTATTTTTAATGAAATATCAAAAATAGTATTCAATGAATGTAGTAACTCAAACCCCATAATAAATATATGTATGATCTTGAAATATTTATGTTGATATTCTTTATTTATGATACTTACTTTAATAAACATACTACAGATTAATTAACCTATTTTAGTCTTATTCTCACATATAAGAATATTTTTCTCATGTTTGGTAAGTAAAAATAGTTAATATGACATTCTGTACCTAAGCTTTTTGATAGATAGGACCTAGAACTACAATGGGAGAACTAATAGAAATATGGAATGGTTCAAACTAAATGCTGGAAAGTAGTTCTTTAAATCTGAAGATGTTACTCATATTACAGCTTGTAAGTCAAGCTATTTCTCACAGATTATATCTTTTTACCCTAACATTTTAGAATTAGATGATATATCTGAAAATATAACAAGTACTTTGAAATAACTTTTAATAAAGAAATCTGAATAGTAAGGAATATTCAGTTTGATTATTATAAGTAACTTAAGCTAGGTATGCAATGCAATATATATAATTTTAAAAAAAATTTTTTTTAAAAGTTTTCATGATTAATACTAAATCTGGAGACCTAGAAACTGTCAAGTTTATCGATGAAATCACATAATTAAAAAAAAATATATCTAAGTCACTTACATTTGGCAAACCAGTATGTGAATATTAAGTTATTTTCTATTTTACACTATTTTGGGGTACATTTTTCTCTTCCTGTTACAATATTATGTGTATTATCCTGTTACAATATATATGTGTATTTATATATTAATATTTTATTTTTATATATTTGTATAAAGCTTTTTGTCATGTAATATATAAAAATATTATTATTAAAAAACAGTATTTGAAAAATATCATCATTAAAAGAAAGTAACCGAACATGCATTTGCAAATATTTTTTTTTCTAAAGAAATATATAATCACAAAGTTTGGACACAACTTTAAGAAGAAGAAGATCTCAAAATTAATAACTTCATACAATAGAATTTTATAGAAAGCTGATTTGTATTTAATATTCATTAGTTAACATGAGAGTAAATAAAAAGGATTTGCATAATACTGCTACCAGAAAAGGCAAATAATTTTACATTTACTTCTCAATTATGCTATTTTAATAACAACTTGATAATATACAAACTGTAGTTGGAAAAGTAGATGAGAAATGTCTTCAAAATTAGCATCAAACTCACCCCTATCACATAACTATTAATGTCTAATCATAAGAACCTACATCAGCAATAGTTAACAACCTGGTGCTTAATGAATGAGTGCAGTTATCACTTGACATTTTTTTAAAGAAACATCATATTTCCTATCAAAAAGTTTAGGATGGGCTTATTTTTTAATATCATTTAACTTTGAAATAAAAATATTAAAAAAAAAAAAACCACTAGCCCTCAGATAAACATCTAATGCAGCATGGACTTCAACCCCAATAACTTTCATTTATTATATTAAAGTCAAAAGTAAAATTATTTAAATGCATGATCCATGTCTCCATATTTAATGTAATAAATTTATTAAAATGTAGATTACGTCTGATTAAGTCTCTATGTTTTGGTTTTCAAGGAATATTAATTTTTTTTTTAAGCAAAAAGCTTAATATCTGACTGATTTAATCAAAAATAGATATATAAATTATTTACCAAACACAACTTCACTGCATACTTTTTTTACATTTTATTTTTAAATTATTACCAATCATACAATCACATCTTGACATTTATTACATAATGTTTTATTTGGTGAATCTAAATTTTCTAAACAATAAACACAATATGATTATTTAATAAATTAAGATTTTTTGAACTTTTAAAAAAAAAAAAGTTTAAAGTGAACAATTTTACTCCTGAATTCTCACTTTTTTTGCTAATGACAATAAATTATATATTCTTACAGAACAATTTTTATATGACAAATCTTTTTTATTAACTTGGACATAATTTTATCAACATTTTCATAAAACAAACAAACAAACAAACATTGTAAAAGTAAAGGTATTTAAATATTAGATAACTTGCCTAAACTTTTGGCATCTTCCCAATCATCTAATTCTTCTGTTACTTGCAAAACAAATACTGATGTCCTATGCTTCCTTTCAGCATTCTTAAAAAAAAAAAATACAGGTTTTTAAAATTCTTATGTACATATAAACATATGCATTTCACAATTTGTTATGATATTTTATGACCTTAAACTCATGATAAAAATCTATGCAGTTTCATAAAATAAAAGCATAAAGGAATGTATCAAAAATCTACAAAATAAAAGAACATGTTCAGTATAATAATATTATATATGTATCTAGTTCATTTTCTACGATTATATCATGAGATTATTACTTTTAAAATTTTAAAGCAAAGGCTTTATTTCAATTAAAATGTTATGTATTATCAAAGATGAACAAAATGTAGATATTGACAGCCATTTAAAAATATAGTGTTGTGTTTGATCTGGAGTTCAGAACCAAGTAATGTGCTGTAGGAGGATTACCTGTAGTTGTATTCACCCGAATCTTTTTTCTCCTTTCCTTTGTAGCTCTAACTTCCCATTTTAATAATTATTTTCATTTCATTTTTCATCCACTTAGCTTTATGTATATATATTGTATCCATATGGCTGGACTCCAGCCATATTTTATAAGTCTATTAGCTAAAATTTTAAATTTTGACTAACAATAATTTTAATTATTAAATCTGTGATTTAATTCAGTGGTGTGGGCTAATAATTGTTAATTTTAGTGGATAAAAAGAGATAAATTTAATAAATAGATCTCTTTAGAATGGTAAAAAATTGAACTGTTCAACATATATGTTAGCCCTCTGCCAGATTGTGTGTGAGACTTTTCACATACAATTTGTGAGATAAATTAGTTTTAATATTTCTAATATAATACTTTAATATTGTTATTAAATAAAACCACTGAAGTACTTAATATTTTATTGTCAAATAATAGTTTATCAACAGACTTAAAATTATAATTATTTTAAAGTTAAATAGTATCATTAATCATTAAATATATTTTTACTGTAATCTAAAATAATATTGAACAGTTTAATTAGTAATTATCTGTAATTAAAGGTGGAGATTTGTTATTTTTAAGCAAATATAATTTGATTGGTTTATTATTTTTACAGTCAGCCCCTAGACTAAAAGTCTACAAATAGGCTTGCACAGATTCTCTTGGTTGATTTATCTCTTATCATATAGAAGAAAAATAATATTTTTTTTTTTACCAGGAAACAAAATATGGAGATCATTCTATTATTCAAAGTGTAGAAATTATTTGAAATTCATTAATTTTTTTAAAAAGTACAAATTATTTGTTATTCTTAACTTACAAATAATGAAGTAAATTTTACTTCACCTGTGCCTATGGAAGAACACACCACTACTGTCAGCTAATAATTTGAAGAATGGTTCACTATCAAGCTAAAAGATATACCAAGGAAATGGCCACAAAAAGTAAATTCAAGTATAAACTGGTCAAAAAACCCCTAAGTTTAAATTTCATAATTTAGCTTACAAATATTTTGTTTATAATAATTATAAAATGCATTATAAATATTGCTATAATATAGATTTGGAATTATAAGAAAACCATTATGGAACTTTAATTTATAAAATAAATTTAAAAGCGAACTATAATAAAAGATATTTATCTTTTATTGCTAAGTATAGAGGATTTGAACTCAGATTTTCAAGCACCCTTCAACTATCCACACTATCTCATACTTCTGATACACATGTCCACACACACATAGAAAACATTAATAATCACCAATATACGTACTTCGTGCTAAACCAGCACTCATCAGTTGGTCCAGACTATCATCTCTTACACATATATATAATCAATGCTCAGTTTATATTAAGATAGCAAATCTTCATATTTTTAATGGACAGGCTTCAATCCACAACAACCTCCAACTTTTCAGCCATCCATATCATTGAAAATCCTCTATACTTACAGTTAAGCTCCCAGGTTTGTGAAGATTACCTGGTTTCAAATATTTACATATTAAGCTTGTATGCTGTCCATCCCTCTTATATGTATTTAATGGATACTGTCCTATACATGAGGGGTCAGAGTGACTTCAGGTCAACATGGGCATGGCAATAATATTAGCATCAGCATGGGATTTGAGTTTTCATCATCAGATTTTCAATGATATGGATGGCTGAAAAGTTGGAGGTTGTTGTGGATTGAAGCCTGTCCATTAAAGTATGAAGATTTGCTATCTTAATATAAACTGAGCATTGATTATATATATGTGTGAGAGATGATAGTCTGGACCAACTGATGAGTGCTGGTTTAGCACGAAATACTTATATTGGTGATTATTAATCTTTTCTACATGTGTGTGGTCATGTGTATCAGTTGTATGAGATAGTGTGGATAGTTGAAGGGTGCTTGAAAATCTGAGTTCTTTTATTGCTAACTAAGTTTCTGATACACTCGTGAAAAGGCTTAGAGAAAGTCAGACAAATGATATTGAATAATTATAGAAAAAGTGAAACCACAATAGAAAAAATGGTAAAAGCATTCAAAGAAAACAAATACCAATAATACGTGCAGCAACTTTCAGTATATATGCCTTATGGTGTACCAGATGTGCTTTCACTTTAGGAAACAATCCAAGAAGACACCCTAATACATATTATAATAAACTAGAAAAACTTAAGGAAAGGAACAATCTTCTGGCACCACCGGACATTTTTGCTGCCACTTGGTCTCTTTTTAAAATAAGAGCAGCATTCAGGGAAATGGAAAGCCAAAATGAACCCACAATAAGAAATGAAATATCTAAAACTGCAGGAATTACAAAAGACTCTAATGGGTAAGGAAAAGAAAAGTTTTTTTTCTGTATTTCAAGATCTATCCTAGTATATTAGGTTTGATACAATATATTACCTGATATAATGTAATCATTTTTGCCTAATAAAGTTTGCTTTGAAATGTAAAATAAAATACTACTTTAAATTAAATCTAGATACCATTAGTTTTTCTAATGTTATAAAACCTATAAAATACACAGAAAAGTAATTAAAAATTGTCTTGTTGCATTTAATTTAGTAGCAACAATAGCTTATACCCACTTTATTCAATAATTATGAATAAATATACTAAAAATACTAAAGTTCTTAAAGTATTTTTATTAAAAAATTTTTTTTCATCACCTTAAACTTATGTTAAGATAAAACTGGATGTGACTTTATAAAACGTTGCCTGGCTTAAGTGGAATTGTCACATTCATTAAATAGAATAATAGTATTTTGCCAATATTACTTCAGATTTCAACTTAATTTCCAATGTATATAATATCATCATGATAAATGTATAATAGAATATTTGCTGGATCATCATCATCATCATCATTATCAACCATTATCAATCCACTGCAGGATGAAGGTCTCTCCAAGTTTAATCCATCTTCTCCGATCTTTAGCTTCTCTTCTCCACATCACCCCTACACATTTTCTTATTTCATCCATCCATCTTACATGTGGTCTCCTTCTGGGTCTTTTACAATCTCTTGGAATCCAGTTTAAAATTTCAATTGTCCATCTATTATCATCTCTTCTAGCAATATGTCCAGCCCAACTCCACTTCAATCTTTTAATTTTTTCAATGAGGTCAGTAACACCTGTTTGTTCTCTTACCCATACATTGCGTTTTCGATCTCTTCTTGTTACTCCCAACATACATCTCTCCATACTTCTTTGAGTGGTCTGAAGTCACTGTATTGATCTTCTATTAAGTGTCCAAGTCTCAGATCCATAAGTAAGAACTGGTAAAACACATTTGTTAAAAACCTTTCTTTTCAAACACATAGGCATATTTCCTTTTAATATCAAGTTATTTCTACCAAAAGCACTCCAACCAAGTTTAATTCTATGATTAATTTCCTCTATTATGTTTCCATCTGTATTAATAATCTGACCAAGGTATTTGTAACTCTTAACTTCTTCTAATTCATCATAATCAATCTTTATTTTCATATTTTGAGCAAATCGATTAAACATTACTTTAGTCTTTTTAACATTTATCTTTAGTCCTACTTTCCTACTTTCATCTGATAACTCCTGCAACATTTCCTGCAGCTCGGAAGCATTATTTGCAAAAACAACTACATCATCTACGAAATCTAAATGACTTAAATAATCTCCATTTACTTTCACTCCTTTAGTTTCCCATTTTAATCCACAAAATACTTCTTGCAGCACTGCTGTAAAAAGTTTTGGAGATATGGAGTCACCTTGTCTTACACCTTTCTCAATGTTGACTTTCCCAGTATCATTATGTAATCTAATTGTTGCTGTTGCATTTTTATAAATATTCTTTAAAATATGACAATATCCTGGATCTATACCTTGATGATCCAATGCTTTAATCACTGAAGAAATGTTTATAGAATCAAATGCCTTTTCATAATCTACAAATCCAAAACATAATGACAACTCATATTCATTTGTCCTTTCTATAACTTCTCTCAATACTTGAATATGATCTACTGTACTAAAACCACTTTTAAATCCAGCTTGTTCTCTTGGTTGGTGAAAATCCAAGGTTCTCTGTAGACGAGTTGTAATTATCTTGGTAAAAATTTTATATAAAACTGATAAAAGGCTGATAGGTCTGTAATTTCTAATATCTTCTTTATCACCTTTTTTAAATATTAATATTATTACTGCATTCTTCCAATCATCCGGTACATCTTTATCATTTAGACATTTGGTATATAACTTTGCTAATATTTTTTCTGTTTCTTCACCTGCTTCTTTTAATATATCAATTATAATTCCATCATTACCTGGAGCTGTTCCTTTTTTCATACATTTAATTGCATTTCTCACTTCTTCATTTAAAATTCTGGGCAATTTGGAAGATGTAATAGATATAGGAGGTACTTGTTCTTTATTACTATATAATTCTTGATAAAAATCTTCTACCAATTTCATAATGTCATCCCTCTTTTTAGTAATAATTCCATCTTTTTTCCTTATTGCAGATATAAATTTCCTACCAATACCAAAATGTTGTTTTACATTCTTAAGACTTTTATTTTCTTCTACAGCTTTTCTTGCTAGTTCACAGTTATACTTTCTTATATCATTTTCAACTCTTTTCTGCACCATTTTACAAAATTCGAGATATTCAATTCTTTTTAATGCATCATTCTTGCTTTGCATATCTTCATATTCCTTCTTTTCTTCATAAGTTCTCTAGTCTCAGTAGAAATTTTATTAGTCAATTGCTGCTTTTTTCTACCAGCTATCTTTGTTGCAGTTTTTAAAAGTATATCAGTTATTTTCATATTAATTTCATTCAAATCTGAATCATGTTCAAAATCTACTAATACTTGAAACCGATTTGTAAGTTCTAATTTAAATTCATTAGAATGTTTCTGAAGATTAGGAATATCAACTGTAAATATAGTTTTTCTTAATAATTTTTGTCTCTCTAGTTTTACATTAACATGTATCATACCTCTTACTAATCGATGATCACTTCCTGTGTTAAATTTATTAAGAACATTACAATCTTGAAATATGTATTTCCTGTTAGTCAAAATATAATCCAATTCTGCTGTACCTTCATTTGGATGCTTCCATGTCCATTTCCTTCTAACATTTTTCTCAAAAAAAGAATTCATAATATAAAGTTTTTCCTTCTCTGCAAACTCCACAAGTCTATGTCCTCTCTCATTTCTATTACCATAACCAAAATTACCTACAACACTTTCATCTTTCATTTGTTTACCAATTCTAGCATTAAAATCTCCCATAACAATTTTAAAATGTTGTTTACTCTGATCAAAAGCCTTTTGTACATCCATATAAAAATCTTCTACTACTTCATCACTGTGAGAACTTGTTGGGGCATAAACCTGAATTATCTGCATTTGATATCTGCTATTAAGTCGTATAACTAATCTTGCCACTCTGTCTAATACACCATCAATCTCCACAATATTGTTCTTCCACTTTTTATTTATAATGAATCCTACTCCACTTGTATTTCCAATATTTGTGCCTTTATAATAGAACATATGCCCACTTTTTAAATCAATTGTCTCTTCACCTTTTCTTCTAACTTCACAAAGTCCAATAATATCCCATTTAATATAAGAGAGTTCTTCTTCTAATTCTTGCAATCTTCCTTCACTTGAAAGTGATCTGCAGTTGTAAGTACCTAAATAAAAAGTCGTCATCAAATGGCAGCCTGGGTCCGCCTCCAGAATATTCTTAGCACCCTCCGCCTTCGGCCACCAACCGCTGCCTTGGTTGGTGACTTTACAGCCTCCTGGGATTAAGGGCCATGCTTTATTTTTGTCTGTCATAATTGTATAATTGGGAAAAATCTTTATCATTTACACAAACATTCATTCTGCCTTATCAGGCACTGAGAAGAAAGACCATGGTGTTTCTTGATCTTAAACTCAGAGGTAAAAAGCCAATAAACTCACCACACTGGCTAATGCATGTTGGTGAGCAGCCCATCCATGTTCGTATACTATATGAATAAACATATAGTAATAACAGCTGCAACGACAAGAACGTATGGAGTGGACATTAGGAATTTGCCCTGCTCGGTTCCTTTAAGGCCTCCAAGAGGAATCAAAGGGTCTCCTTTCAGTTAATAGCAAACTCCTTTCTGCAGCCATTTGCTGGATAGTTGCCATAAAATTAAATAATTATATGCAATAATAATAACCAAAATCAATATTCATTTTCAGCATTTTATTTTCTTCTATTTCAAAATATTATAAGTTTTTAAAAGAAGAGACCACAATCATTTAATGATCTGACAATTCCTTAGGATTACTAATTGAATTAATAAATATGTACTGAAGGTACCCAATATGATCCGAGTAAATATGTATTGAAATGTGTCTTTACAAATATCTGTGAAAATAATAAAAGTTATAATGATATTATGGAGGATAAATTTTATGCTAATTATGAATTAGAAGTTCAAGAGAGGAAGTTGATATTTTTCTATAATCTACTTAGTGTGTGCAAGAGTTAATTGCAATATTTATGGAGAAGAAATGCTATAAAAAATATGGAGTAATAAAGAACATTATGAGAGCTTTAGAGAATTCTGCAGTTTTTAAATTGTTGCATTTAAATCTTTCTTTTCTTCACAGAAGAAACGTAAAAAAACTTTATCTAATAATATTCTATTATAATTTTAATGTGTATTGTATTATAATTTTATGTATGTTTAATGTTATAGGTCCAGCAGCCAGTTTGCTCATAAAATAAAAGATCCGAAACCATTAGAGTTGAATATAAGCTTGTTCATGAAACCGAAGAGATAGGCAGTAATGTTAGATTTAGATCTTGTTTATATTTTAGAAGTGATCATAAGGAAAGGTAAAAATCGCTCGCAATAAATTGTTAAACTTTATTATGTTATTATATTTTTATTTTAATATTTTTTTGGTAAAGTTGCAATAGAGGGTAACATCCAATTTTAACCAATTTAGGCACATTTAATATTGTTTTATATTATAATCCGTAATTAATCACTGCTAATAATTATTATAGTTGGGGATCGCTTTTGAATTATAGTTGCTATTTTAATTTTTGTGTATTAACTAATGTTATATTCAGTTTGGTTAATGTTCACATTTATATGATAGATGTTATTTAGTATGGGATTTGGTTGTTATCAAGATAGATGATTATGATATTGTGTGGATATATTTGTTATTTATCCTTATATCCATGTCATCTCACATAAGGTGTACTTGTTCCCTTACTCTGTGTGAAAGTGTACATTATCATCATGGGTGAATCGCATATGATATCCATAGAATCTTGAGTAAATTAAGACTACGCTATTACAATAGATTTCATATATTTTCTTAAACAAGGGATTAAGCACTCCTTTCCCCCCATATCCCTATAGGTGTTCCCAAGTAATGGCACTGGGATTTCAAACCATTTATTCATGGAATGCCCGTGGTCTAAGTTGTTTATTTACTTACTTGCCTTAGCTCAACTTATACCTCTAGATATATTGTATATTTCACAAAATTTCATACTCTTAATGATTTGATAGTAATTAGATATGTCAAATGTGTTAACATCAGGCAAACAATGATAGTAAATAATAATATCCTGTTAAATATTAGTTATAATACTTGATTATTGTATTAATGTGTTATCTACTCTAGAAGTGATCTCAAATATATGTGCTACATTTGTTATTGATATTTATAGTTAAGTGTTAAGATGCTGATATTTTCACTAGTATTAGAGAAAGTTTTATATGATATTAATGATTTATGTGTAGAGCTATAGTAATATTGATTTCTTAGAATAATATTGACAGTCCAACAACTTGGATAAATAAAAATAAGAAGTCATATAATCTTCTTAACATATTACAAATATATTAAATTTATTAAGTGCAAGCAGATGATATAATAATAACATGAAAGGCTAAAACCTTCGATAGATGCGCCTTAAAAATGCTTATGTGACAGCCAATCAGATGTAATAATAACTGCATGTAGAACTGTCAATTCAAAAACACAAGCCAAAAATTCATAGTAAATCGAAAGATTTCACGTTGTTTATTTATATATAATATTTAGTGAATTAAATGTGAAGGTGTTTTAAGCTTCACGCTCTTAGTTCAGAATGCTTGCGTCTGGCTTATTTATATATAAATTTAAGTAGAGAAGAAGGTGGTTCCATCTTTTTCTCATATTTCTGGCTTGTATTTTTGAATTGAGAGTTCCACGTGCAGTCATTATTACATCTGATTGGCTGTCACATAAGCATTTTTAAGGCCATCTGTCAAAGGTTTCAACCTTTCATGTTACTATTAACATATTACAGTAAACACCATTATTAATACTTTAAGAAATATTTGTTACATTCCATTGCCTAGTATTGAGTATTGCCAGTTTACCATTCATCAAATAGGAATTTTATGGTTATCCTACTTATATTTAATTTTAATAAATAAGTTTCATAAATCTATGCTTGGTAAATAAAATATAGTAAATGAGTAATAAGCTGAAAATTTAAATTAAAGAATGAATATAAATAATAATACTGTAAGTAATAATCCAATAAAAGATGATAATGTATTATAATTTTAATTAGATCCAAGGAGATCTTTCTCTGTTACTATTTAGTTATGCTAACTAAATCTTGTTTTGTGTATGGATAAAGGATATATTTTTGTTGTTGATTTTTTTTTTGTTGAAATATATAAATAAAATTTGTTTTTGGAAATTTATTATGTTTGTCAGGAACCTTATTGCTTAATACTATCCACACATCACCATCGTCAACACTCAGTATTATCAATTTTATTATATATTCAGCATATCATCAGGCAATTTTATTAAACTCTTATGTGGAGAGTACATAAAATTATCATATTGATTGAGTAAAATAATGTTGCTATTATACAGAGATACTATTTAAAATGATATAGTAAAAGTAAAATATTTGATTTTAAAGAATAATATTTCAATAAGTTGTCAGATACCATCATTCACTGAACTTGGTCATATTGTTCATTGTGGTCAGACTCAAACTATTCATAGATGATATTACAGTTGTCTTACTTGTATTGTTATAATTGTGACTAAAATATTTCCAGATTATTTAATGACTAACATGATTATTATACTTACCTTATTGTTATGGATGTGTTGATTTATTACAAAATTTAGAGTTTACTTTTATTATTACCAATAAAAGTAATTAGATATTGTTTAGTAATGTCTTTATATAAGTCATCTTAATTTTCTATATTTGGATAGTAGTAAAATCCCTCTTCCTGATAAAATTATTAAAATTTAATATATGAACCCTGAAAAATTAAATTATTGATTAATAGTTTTATTGTTATTAGATTTTATTTAAGTTATTTGGTATGCATTACCTCGATCTCTTATCTTTGTTCTTACTGTTTTATTGATTCATTTAAAATCTCAAAAACTTAAACTTTCTTCTTTAATTATTTAAATTTAGAACCCCTTTGTTTTTGTTTTAGTAATATCCAATTAATATTTCAGGTTTCCATTTATCATCATCAACATTGTTATCATAGCTCATGCATATTTTATTTTATTTTAATTTCAGCATCAGCTCACCTTATTATTCCATCACAGTTTATTCATCCTTCATTGATCCCATTTCATTACAACATTCACTATTCATTACCTTAACCTACCCCATTTTTCTTTTCCTCATTCTTAGGTCTATCCATTATTCATTTACAATAGTCAGTTATTACTGCTCTTCATTACTCTTGTAAATCTTCTACATCTTTACTTATTTATCATTCATTTCATTATGTTAATTCATACCCATTCAGTAGTTAGATATTACCCTGAGTATTATAATCACTCAATATAACTATAAATTAAATAGATGTCATTTAACATTTTTATCATTCAGGTATTTAAAATTAATTTAATCACTATGCCTTGTATAATGTTAAATTATAAGGGACTTTAATGTAATGTAAAGTCAATAGTGCACTGTGGCCTCTCATATCTATTCATAATCAAGTTGGTCAAGCCAGCTCTTGTGCTAACACATAGATTCATGTTTAATCCATTCTATTTTATCATTGGCGGCCACAAGATGATTTTTCTTATATCGATTTGTTTGTTAACTTGGATGTGGAGGTTATAATATATATATACACATACAAGTTTTCAGTTTAACAATTATTTTCATTTCAGATTAGCTTTTTCTTCTTGTAGTTTAACAATTATTTTAATTTTAAAGCTAGATAGAAGTTTCTGTCAGGGATGTTTTCTTTTTCCTCCATTTCCTTTTTGAAATGGATGATATAGTTGCATCAGTAATAATCAGCTTTTAGCAAGAGCTTAGTATAGTTCTTGTAAACTTCCCAATATTCTACTTTGTAAATATTTATTTTAACTAAGATAATATCAGACTAGAATCAGATTTCTAACCTATTACCTACACATTCCTTTATTTAAAAAAACAATCCTGGTATGGATCTTTCATCCAACCACATGATTACCCAAGAAATTATTGTATTAAACCATAACCACTTGATTTTCTTTTTACAAGGATTACCTATTTTTGTTTAAAAAAATCTATTTACACTAATTTAAAAACAAACTTCATTTCTTCAGAGATAAAGATCCCAACTCCTTGTTTTTTAATTAATTGATAAACAACTATCATATTTTCAGAGAAGAAAATCCTAATCTTTTCTTTTTAAAAAAAAACTTATTGCTAAACAACTTTTAAAAACATTAATCCCTTCTTGTTTTTTGTTCTTATAAAAAAAAAACTACATAAGAAAAAAATTCTTTTTTTCTTTATTTTTTAATTAAAAACTTATATTATTATTAAAACATCTGAAATTTGTCATGTATCTTTTACAAAATTTAACCTAGCTAAATTTCTACTTAACAACTAAGTTATCCTGCAGATAACAAGAGAAGAAATGATTGTTCTTAATATATGCATTAAATATCACAAATATTCTATATATACATATATAGCATTATTTAATTATTACATTTTAAATACATCTATATATATAAAACATACTGTCTGATTATAATTTCAACAAAATGTGCAAACAATATACCTACATACATACACATTATTTACATCTTACATATTTCTATATAATCAAATATTTCTTAATATTTTGTAACATAATTTTCAATAAATATTTAATTAATTTTATAATTTTAACCTTACATCTCTTTTATGTATATATATAAGATTAAAATCGTAAGATAGATTAATTTAATTCTTAAAGAAAATTAGGATTTAAAAATATGAAGAAACTAGGGGCCTCTGGGTATTTTTAATTTGTTGTAGTATTCAACTTTAAAAAAGTATAATATTTATGAGAGTAAAAAATACTTTAACTTTCATTCAAAATTATAATAAGTGATAAAAAATTTCTGATAAACTCAAACTGCTAAGAATCACTAATTTTTTTTTCCTTGTATTTTTGTTCTCTAAAAACATGGTGTGTATTATTTGGAATTGTTGTAGGCTTTACTAAGTTCTGAAAAGTTTATTATTAATGAGATGTAAATATGTTTTAAATTTAGTTTAAAATAAAAAACTTAACAATGTGGAATTGATAAAAAAAAACTTCTGATGAATAATATTAGCATCAAATTATTAAAATCCACTACCCCCCCCCCCCCATGGTCTTGCTCTCTAAGAATCCCTACAGTTTTCTTTTAATCAGCTTTAAAAATTATATTTGAATTAATAGCTTGGACTATCTATATAAAAACATTATCATAAATTTAAATTGAGTACTCATCTGGCATCTATAGTAAATAAATAGTATTAGTATTTTTTATTAAGATTTATATTCCAGTGTTTTTTTTTTTATTAATTAAATAATTTTTTACATTAACATGTGGTACAATATGCTTCAAATTATCTTCATAGTTTATTACCTTCCAAATTATGTAGCAGTAATTACTTTCAAAAGTAAAAATGTATTATTTTTTAAATTTCTTTGGTTTTAAAAGAACTTCATATTTATTTCAGAGTGATGCCTAGAATGATATTTCAAACTTGCAAATCTAATGCTGAGATTGTTGAAACATTACTAAAATATAATATAGATATTTGTTTATGTAAACGTAAAAGATGTGGTTACTGTGTAAATGTATGTACAGGTATATTGATTGTATTATGCATAAAGTTATATTTTTTTATATAATTGAATAATAATGAAATATGTTTTTTATATAAACATAATATAATTTGATAAACAAAACAAGTTATAAATTTCGTAACTTGCTTTTAGCTTGCATTTTATGATCACTAGATGGAGCTTTACCAATAGTTCCTAACTAGCTCGAAATCATGGAAAGAGATGAATTCTATCTCTCTCGGCGTTTATGTAAACAAAGCTTGTTAGGAGCTATTGGTAAACCTCCATCTAATGATCATAATATAATTTGAATATATAATGTTGATTTTATATAAAATTTAAAATTAAGTAACATTTTATAAATAATGTAAGGTATAATTTTTTGTTAGCAACTTTGAATCAGATTATTGAACTAAAGAAATGTCCATTAAGTTAATAAAATTTAAATAATTCAAAAATAAGTGTAAAAAAAGTTATTTTATTAAATATTAAATTAATTCAATGTTGATATATGGAGAGAACTATTTATTAATAAGTGAAAAATGAATTGAGAAATACAAAGAGTAACAGTTTTTGAGAAGCAAAAACAGAACTGGATGATCATAATTTCATACTAGTATAAAAGAAAAAAATAGAAAAAAAATTTTTTATAAATTAAATAAAAAGTTAAACGAAAAGAAATATATCATGAAAATTGATATAATATAATTACCGAAAATGCTTAAAAAGGAATTTGAAAAAAATAGCAATTTAGACACCATGAAAAAAAAAAAAGACAGAGAGCAGGATGCAAATAGATAATAAAAATCACAGAGAAAAACAAAATAAATAAAAAACATATATATCAGAAACAAATACAATGGAAAACTAAAGAGAATTAAAATAGGTAAAAAGTGAGACTAAATCAAAATTAATGGAAGATATAAATAATACAGAGAAAAGATAGATAGGTAAATGATTTGGAGTGCATAAAATGTAGAGATATGAGAAAAGTTTAATTTAATACATAATAATGATAATCAAATGATTATTGCCTGGAAGTTCATAAGAAATTTGAGTGTGAGAGGAGATACAGATCTGAGTTTCGAACCATGAACTTAAGCTCCAAAATCAGCACTCCACTAGTGTATTAAACCACACACAGACCAATTGATAAATAAATAAGAGAAATTATATATATAAAAGAAATGGCTAAAATTTTAAATGAATATTTAAAATAATTACATTTAAAAATAAAATCACATTTAAAATTTTTTTAAAAAGATTATTACAAGTTAATACAATAAAAAGAAAATAAAGTTTATAAAGCCTTTAAATTTATAATCATGAAAGGATAAGAGTGACTATTAAAATGATTAAAAAAAAAAAAACTTTTATGTGATATTAAAATAATTTTTATTTTTAAAGGTATACTGTATTTGAAAATGTTAAGGATCAGTTAATTATAGATCAGTTATAGGACAATCAATTAAGTATAAAAACTATTTCTAAGCACATATTTATAACAAAATTAACTATTGGATATTATTAAATAAAAAAAATCCAATTGAAATAGTTAAGAAATAAATGTACATACTGAAACAGAAAAAGATGTAAGATAGAAATGATGTTTATTTCCAATTTTGTACAATAATTACCTAGATGTACAGTATTAGAGAAAAAATAATTAATTCTATCACATTTGCTGATAATGTGACAAAAACTTTTGGCAGAATGGAATATATAAAAAGTATGGCATAAAAATAAATGCCATCCAACCCAAAGAAGTGGAGAGAATAAACAATTAAAATGTAATTGGCAGGGTTTAGAAAATAAGTTAGAACTTAGAAAGATGTGAAAAACTGGTTAATAAATAATGAAAACAGTGACAACAACAACAAACAAACAAAAAAAAAACAATTGCCAAATGATTTTAGTGGGTACTATTGTAATAAGTAGATACTAAAATTAGTTCTAAAAAAAAAAAAAAAGATATTGTTTTTTATTTGGATGCAAATTTACATAAAGCAGAAGAGATAATTAGAAAAAAAAGAAGAAACAAAGATATACAACAAAACATTACACAACTTTCTGTCTGAAACTTAACATATACTTAGAAGCAGCTGTAATTTTCTTCTAGAACCATCTATTGTAAGCTTGAGAAATCAACATATATTAGAATTGTTGCTTATGGCATTTGGCAATGAGAAGTTTGAATTTAAGTCCACTTCATACCAGCTGCCATCTTTTATCTCTTTTATATTACCAACCCAATAGTCTAAAATTAAGAACACTTAGGTTTATAACTAAGTCAACTAGTTTGTATTTACAAAGATCTACTATATCTTGGATTGAAGAGGAAAGTAATCATTTATTTAACACTCTCAAAAAGCGCGTGCTCAATTAGCTTGAAAGGCTGATATTTGAATGTAATATAATTGTAAACACGGTGCTAGATAAAATAATTGCTTATTTACTCATAATTAAGTTTCAGTAAGTATGTCATTTAGTAAATTCTAAGCAATTTCACCGACGTCATTCAGTCAAAAAACATCGTAAATAGTAATTTAAAGTGAGAATTCTACTCGCGCTCTCCTCAACAGTTCTTCAGATTTGCTCATATAAAAGAATTTGAGTTGTAGGAATAAGAGGATCCTTTTTATTCCTGCATAAATACCATATCTTGGATTGAAAAGGAAAGTATTCATTTATTTAACACTCTCAAAAGGCGCATGCTCAATTAGCTTGAAAGGCTGATATTTGAATGTAAAGATCTAATATTAGAAAAGAGGAGAAAACTGTATATCAAATATAAGAAAGTCATATGATTTAACATAAAACTAAGGCCACCAAAATAAATAGTTGTTGGCCTAGTGCTATTTAATTGCTCAGGTTTAAAATTTAAAATATATTTTTGAATTTATGACTATTAACTTAGTTGGAAAAAAAAACAAGAAATATAAAGTGCATTAGAATTAAATTTCTTACTGACAATATTAACACTAGCATCTAATGTCCATTCCTTACTCAATTTTACAATAGATGGTGTTCTGGTGTAGAGTGAAAAAAACTCCTAAAAAGACTAGAGAAAAGACTGTATACTTTTAGAGATGATAATCACATTTTTCTTTATTCTAGAAGTCAAAAGATATGTAGTGAAGAATCATTATATATAGTAGATAATAATGCATTCAGTTTCTGGAAGATTGGTTATCATTTGATAGAAAACCTTACTCATCCTGTAATTATCTTTTGTCTTGTTACTCACTCTAAGAACTTCAACTTTAATTTACCAAAGACTTGATAATTGTTATGTGTTGACTAGTTATGTATTTATTATTAAAGTTGTACATATATATGTGTGTGCACAAACTGATAAATAGAGGCAATCTTGAGTCACTCTAGAAATAATTATATGCAGATAAGATAATTAGACTAAATGCAATAACAATATTCTAATTTGCATTATAAAAAAAATCTAACGATATGCATATTAACAAAGTTAATAAATTGCCTGCAAAACTTCTAATGGAAAACAGAGAAGAGAAAAAAAATAAAATGGAAAAAGCAAACTGCTGAAACTTGAAGAATAGAGTAAATTAAGATAAAGCAATTGTAGACAAGAGATAGCAGTAGATAAAAGCTCCAGTCAAATCTAGTTAGAATAACAAGAAAGGAATGAGCAGCAAGATGCTTACTTAGAATTTGCTAGTGAATGTTCATCAGAGTTTATGGCAGTTAAAGAAAAGTATAGTTATCAAATAAATAGACTTTAAGAAATTGTGGAATTAGAAATGATATTCACCTATGTATTAATTGTCTATCTATAGACATATGAAATGTACTGATATTCAGAAACTTGTGGTTATGTTTTAATTTTAATTTATATTAAATGTACAGCTGTTAGATTACAATCTGGCCCATACATATCAAGTGGTGCAGTCTTTTAGAATCTTTGTAAAGACTTGTCCATGTACATCAAGTGATTAGGATATATGAAGAGAAATACAGAATAGTGTAATAACAATGTGATGTTAATAATCCAGAACATGTAAAACCATGTAGAGAATACATGTTAATAAATGGGATTGTTGATAACAAGTTGAAAGTTGTCACATTCTCATGGATGTCAAAACAAAATGTCCTACAATTAGAAAACCATTTATGTGATCTGAAGCCACTGAAAGAAATTCTATATGATGAGGAATTAGTGATAAAATTAAATGCCTACTTCAAGCCAATAACATCCAAATTTACAGCACATTGTTTCCATGGGAGAATGCAATCACAAGATGAAAGCATACACAAATATGATTTAATACTACAGACTTTGAGAAAGTAATATGGTTTTGAAGAGATGCTTTTGAATCAATTATTATGAGGCATCAAAGACATCAAATTTAGTAGATGACCCTAGCTTATAATGTTGCCACTGAATGTGGAATAGCACACAAAACTGTGTTAATCCACATGCATGCCTACAAAAATGTGACTGACACCCGAAATATATGGATAAATGTAGAAAGACCATGATTGGCATAATTGCCTCCTATTTATTACTGTTGTGGAAAAATAGGTCATGTAAAAGCAATGTGTAAATTTAAAACATATAAATGTTTTACTTGCAGCCTGATTATAAATTTAAGTTTAAAATACCATTTATTTTTTTCCAATTTTAAATCAATAACCTTGTAATTTGTTTGTGACTTATTCAAGATAATAGTTGGTTTTATTGTATACAAAGATTGGTAAAAAAAAAAAAAAGATTCAATTATTGAATTACAATATTAAAACTACAATTATCAGCAGTGCATTATATATTCTTATTCACATTTTATTTAATTTCACTGCATTTATGCAAAATAAAATAAATATCAAGATTTAAAAAAAAAACCCTGCTGCAGAAAAAAAAAATCAGTCTTATTGATTAGAAATTACAAAAATAAAAAGCTTTAATAATTGAAAATAAAGTCATGAAAAATAAATTTTAAAGTATACATTTTGTTAAATTATTATTATTTTTTTTAAATTTAAAATGTGCCCTGTGGTTAGTTTTTACCTTCATGTTTTATTTTAGTTCAATGAATTGTAATACAGGAAATATAATTCTCAGCTATGTAAGCAGCAAAATGGCAGATTATTAATGAAAAAATTATATATTTTTTTCTTTTAAAATTATAGCTATCAAAATGTTTTTATATACTACACTTAACCCACATGGTATTATTTTTTAATAATACGCTCAGTAAAATGTTTAGTCATTAATTAATCTTTTTTAAAATTTAAGCTTTATTATTTTTTTAATGGAATTTTTATATATTTTGAATTTAAAGTAATAAATTATTTATTTTTCCATATGAACTCATTATGGTTTGCCTCTTCTTTTTGAGATTTTACATTATGAGGCATTTTGGAGGATGAATTATCTTTACTAACCAGGGTAAAAATTTACATAGTATATATATAATTGCTCAGATTTTTTTAATCAATAATTTTTGTTTACATTTCTATAGGCATATAGAATTGCTTAATGTATAGATTAAAAATGCTATTACTAACAGCAATTTCTTTCAACTGTGCTTCTATATATATAGATTGATCTCAAAAGTTTATATAAATAATAATCTTCTATCAATAATAAGTTTCTTCGGCCTCTGCTTATATAATTCTGTCATAAAATTTCATATATATGTAAACTTATAAAAACAACTGTCAGATTAGCTTCATATAAATGGTCTAACAGATAAGATAAATACTAATAGACTTTACCTCAAATTTCACTTCTATACTATCTGAACTTCATATACTATAAGGAATGACTTCACATGCATAGGCTACGGGTCAAAGAAGCATAATATATCTTTGGCTACCCCCCCCCCCCAATGTAGAATCCATTAACAACTTTTTTCTCTTAACCTCTTTTTTGCTGATTATTTTATTGGCCGAGTGAGGTAAAAGTCTAAACTTTTAATTGGTCAATTCACAAACTTAAGCATCAAAATATGGTCAATTCACAAACTCAAGCATCAAAATATATTCATCTTTTAATATTATATTCACTTTAGTTTCGTTTGTCAAAAGTATATTAATAATTTGTCAAGTTATGAAAGTGAACGAAAGTTTTTTCAAAAATAAATTTTTATTTATAATTATAAAAATATTTAATAGCAACAAATCTAAAACGAACGTTACTCACCAACCAAAAAGTTTTGCTGACGTCAGTGATTTCTTTCCCAATTTTACTTTGCAGAAAAGTAAATAATTTTTGCTAAAGTCTTAACTATTTTTTTACAAATAATTTTATTTTTAGCATATTTTAAACTTTTAATTGGTCAATTCACAAACTCAAGCGTGAAAATATATTCATCTTTTAATATTATATTCACTTTAGTTTCGTTTGTAAAAAGTATATTAATAATTTGTCAGATTATGAAAGTGAATGAAAGTTTTTTCAAAAATAAATTTTTATTTATAATTATAAAAATATTCGATAGCGGCAAATCTAAAATGAACGTGACTCACCAACCAAAAAGTTTTGCTGACGTTAGTGATTTCTTTCCCAATTTTACGTTGCAGAAAAGTAAATAATTTTTGCTAAAGACTTAACTATTTTTCTAAAATAATTTTATTTTTAGCATATTTTATCAAAATAATTTATAATTTGTCAAAAAATACTTTTAAAATGGTCTAAAACATTTATTTATCATTTTCAAAATGAAAGAAAAGAAATCGTAACTCTTTAGTTATTGACTTTTTCTTTGTTGTCGAAATTTAGCAGTCAATCAGAATCAAGAACGGATGGCCCTCTTCCTTTGTTAGACTTTCAACATCGGTTTTATTGATTTTTTACTTGTAAAATAATTCAAGAGGGGGCAGCAACTTACAGAACTTTTTTTAACCTTTAAAAATAACATAAAATCTTAACGGTAGTGTTAAAAATGACGGAATTAGAGCGACTTGAAACCGTCACGTTTTTAGTCGTAACTAGCAAAAAATAAGTTAATTCTGCAATTTTTTTAGCCAACTTATCCTCAATATTTTTATCATATACTAAAGAATGCATATATTGATAAGCAGAAGAATTAAAGTTATATATTTTTCATTCTTAACTAATAAAAATAAGAATACAATTATAATAAAGTGACTGTAGTCAGCAAATCAACATAGTTTCAAAAATAATTTAATTAATATTTTTCTTAATCTCTCTTAAATAAAACATATTAAAACCAACTTTTAAAATTGTGTATCCTATAAATAAGCATTGTTGATACACAAAACGTTATACATATATATATATATTCCAATTTTACATTTTTGCCAGAATCTAAATAAATAATTTAAATAATCCATTTGTATCAGAGAGATTTTTTTATTTAATTTTAAATATTTTATTTCAAAATATCATAAGATTACTACCTACTTGATATTTAGGCCATTCTACTCTTTAACTATTTATAATAAGTAACTTTTGTACATATTTTATTTTATTTTAAATATATATGCACACATACACTATCAAGTTTACCATCCACTATATTATGAGTCTTGAGACAAACCATCATATATATATATGAGAGTGAGTCAATGACTTTTCATTTATTTCTAAATTCTTTATGACTAATTAAATATTTCTAAACTATGATACACATTTACCATTAAAAAAAAGTTTTCACTGATTACATACTGTATGGTATTTGCTTTACAAAATAATCTACAAAAGAATGTACAAATTATAGACAGTGTAATAAATAATAACATATTATAATGTATAATTTTCCTTTATTATAAAAAAATTAATAAGAGTCAGTTTCCAGCTAGTAAGAGTTTTGCACTTTTCCTTGTTTCATTCCCTAGCTGATAATAGCTAACTATCTATTTATCAATAATAATTGCATGACTATGAACTGGCTACTTGAAAGAAAAATCCTAAGCTTCCTTGGAAATTCTTAATTAACTAAAAAAATTTCCATATATCACCTGTATTTTAATATCAGACCAAAGATAAGGCAGATGAATATATTAATAATTAACTATGCTATATGATTCTTTCAAATAGGACTTAAAATATAAATTTAAAAAAGTGAAAGAGAAATGCAAGTCTATGGCCCATGGAAAAGGAGATACCTGGTATAAGAAACCAGATGGATAAGCATGAATATATCATAAAATATTACAAACATTTTATTTTTCCTTTTGTATATATACTTTAATAATTGAATTTCTTGAAATAAATGAATATATTGTGATAGTTAGATCTACAATTAGAAGATAACTCTATGAATGATCATTGCTTTATTTTTGTAAATAGTTTAACTATTTTTTACTTATCATTTCTTAATCAATCTTTATAATACTTCATATTTCAAGATGTGATAGTAATAATCTTATATAATTACATTGTGGTTTGTTTAATCTGTTAAACTTTGATTTTTCAAGGCTTTTTTGATTCAGATTACTGAAATTTTTTATTTATTTAATAAATTTTCAAAACATTACTGTTGTGCATTAAAAGCCTTAGAAAATATGCATTATGATCTGTATAAGTAAATGAACATGATAACTTAATTTTAACAAAAACATCAAAGTTGAAAAGCAATATTCCTCATCTTCTTAATAATAATGTAACATTATTGAAAATCATTTACATTTATCAGTAATTACAATATTGCATCTTTGTTAAAATAAATGTTAAGATAATTGGATATGTAAAATTGAAATGAATAAAAACAAAGTAATACTGCTACTTAAAGCATAGCTGCTTTCTTAAATGGTAGGTAGGTCACAATGCATATTTTCTAAGGCTTTTAATGCACATAATGTTTTGAGAACTTATTAAATAAATTTTAAAAATCTCAGTAATCTGAATAAAATCAAAAAAGCTCTGAACAATCCAAGTTTAACAGATTAAACAAACCAAAATATAATTACATAAGATTATTATTATCATATTTTAAAATATGAATTATAAAAGTTGATTTAAAATGATAAGTAAAAAATAGTTAAACAATTTAGAAAAACAAAGCAATGTTCTTTTCTATTTCAGTTACAATTTATGATAAATTCTTATTCAGAAACTAAAAATTAACTGATGATTTAATTATACAGATAATTTTAGCATTGTTAGATTTCTTTACTTTCCCCATCAATTTATAATATATGAAAAGTAGGCTATGCAAGATTTTTTTTTTTTTTTAAGGAAAGAAGACTTGTGGAATAATAATTCACAAATGCAAAATAAGTACTGATTTTAAAATTTAATAATTAAAAAAAAATCTTTTTATTAAAAATCAAACATTATTTATGTAGGGGCAATTTCATTTCTTTTATTTCACTAGTGCCATTTCCTCAGAGTAAGTTTCTGGTTTATGATCTTTATCAATGAGGAGTTTGGAACTATTGTATTACATCCAGATTCAAACTTCTTACTAAAGAAAGCTGTAAACCGAAAACTAATCTAGAAATATTAATTGAATAAAAATGAATATAAATTCAGTAAGCATTACCATCTACTATCGATTGATTACTCAAGTTTACAATGGATAGCAGCAGTGAATTAAGACTTCTTTTCTTCTATTAAAATGATTGTAAAACTCTTCAACATTCAAGGAGCAATACACCCCTCTTTACACATGCCTACATCACATAAACCTGCAGGTTTTAAATGTTTTTTGTATAGAAATTTAAGATTACATAAATTCAAAGCAGATTGTAGGGCCAATATTGAGGTTTACATTCAAGACTTGGTAAAAGTAGACTATAGTTATAACATATTTGTCAGAACATCAAGAAATTCTATTCCAAAATAAACAAACATTCTCCAGATATCAATAATACAAACCACTGGATAAGCCTTCCTTTCATGTCCGGGATGTTGGGCCATTTATATAAAAATATGTTCTAACACTTTCAGCATCAGTTTTTGGATCCCACCTAACTTAAATAAGCTTATAAATAACACGAAAGATAGGCTGCCTTCAAACCAAGCCTTTCAGATTAGTTGTAGAATTGACTGCAACAATTCTGCTTGCAATGCAGTTTATTATAGGGAATCACACACTAATATTGCCACAAGATTGGTGCAGCATAAATACCTCTACAATCATGCAAAAAATTACCTTAATGTTATGTCAGGGTTAGCATGAAATAAACTCTGGCCATAGCTTCAACCTGCAAAATGTTAACGTAGTGTGTGCTGAATGCGATGATCAAAAAAGGGAAGATCAAAGAGACAAGTTCATCACTAATGACTTCCAAATAATTAACAAAAAGACTCTTGTGATGCTTTGTCCAAAAAGTGGAACATGTAAATTTATAAATTTGCATAACACCTGTTGCATTCATATTATAAACTCATCACGAACTTTAGTCGCTGAGTTTGAGCATTATGTATTTGACTGACTAGGCCGAAAGCATGATCAGCTATACATTGAAGGTTTAAAACAAAATAATCTTTTCTTTATGAGTGGGTAAATGCATATGATAAAATTACAATGTAATAGAAGAAGTAAATATTTGTTGGATTACAGTTTTCAATATAGATGAATATAAGACAGCTTTGAAAGGGCAAAAGGCCCTAATAGTAAAGTAGGAAAGAATCAAATTTCTAGAGAAATGTTTACATAAAAATGCTTTCCTTAATTGTTGTAGTATCCAATTAAATAATTCAATACACCAAAAGTATAAAATACTTTGATATTTACAAACATAATTACTTAGGATGATTATACATGGCTGCAAGAAAATACTAAAAAAAGAAGCAAACAATATATCTGGTAAATGCAGAATTAAGGTAATTAGGCTAAGTATAAAATACAATAAATAAAAAAAAGTTTTAACCAAGAAGGAAGTTAAAATAGACAAAGATGTCAATGAGAAGTTTGTTAATCTATTAAGCCACCAGTCTCTCAATAAAGTTAGCTCGGTTCTCAAATATAGACCAGTCTGTAGATGGAAATTGGAAAAAAAAATGTTTTGAAATAATTGCAGACATTAAACAAAATTTAAAGACAACTCTCAGAGGGAGGATATTATTGATAAGGTTGTGCAAGGATTATGCTGTAGATCAGGAGTGGCCAACTTTTGTGTTCGTAAGATCTACTTTTTATTTTAAAAATGTTTTGCCATCGACTTGTTGTCTAGGCATAGTCTAAGTGGAAGGAGATGTGAAATACATACCATTTATATATATCTACCTAGGTAAAAATAATTATTTAATGGGCCAAAAAACCTGTCCAGTGGAATTAAAGCAACATGAGTAATTATTAACAATATTTAATTCGAATTAACTACATTAAATTAAGATACAAATATTATTTTCAATAATGATACGACTTAGTGGACTTCACTTACCTAGAATTGAAAAAAAATTTAGAACAAAAAAACTTGAAAATCTTGACTTAATTTGTTTCACTCGTTATCCGACAGCTCTTGCTAGATTGGCCTCGCGATCGACTAAAAATAGCTTTGCGATCGACCGGTGGATCACGATCAATTTGTTGGACATCCCTGATGTAGACCAATGAAAATGAATGAATGTTTGGATGAGGACGTGGAGATGACAAAGCAGTACATGTAAATCACATTACTTTATCAAAGAAGATAAGGGGAATAGGTTGGTCCTATTATGCAACAAAGAATACATTCAAAAAGTCGAGAAACAAATTAATAAACTTAATTTAAACAAATAGATAGGTACAATTTGAAAAGAATGTAAGATAAATTTGTATCATCTATACTAAGGAAACATTGTAACAAGGTAGTTAATAAGATTGAATTATCTGAGAATTTATCCAACAGTTGCCATTCTTTCAAAAATTTTCACTAATGTTAAAATGGGTAAATTGCCCCCTTTGATTACTAATAGATTTTGGGGGTATTTAATATTATAAAACATCTAAAATGATAGTGGAATGGCTTATTGATTATGTAGACTTTGATAAATATATGATCAAATTGTTATTTGAATGTGTGCAAATTATGAACTCTTAAAATTTATCCCCACTTTAAGCTAGCATCATTGGATATATCTGAGATGTATTGATCAGTTTCACATAGATATAGACCACGAAGCATTATTGAAATTAGACCTCAATTTGAATAAAATTGCTTTTATTATAGAGGCACTAAAGTGAAATGACGATATTATCACTTTGTCCAATATGTTTTATAATATGGAATATGTTTGGCGAATGGGATTGCCAATTAGGTGATAATTTGCAGTTACATATTAATAAAATTTGAAGAAGCAGTTATCCCTAAATATGTGTCCACTGAATCTAAATCATTCTATGTAATATACATTGACAATGTGCTTATTTATGCACTGGAGAATCAAAATCAATAATATGTGCCATGAGTTAACTCAAAGCTCATCCTTGGTATGAATCATCACAGATCAAGAAGATTAATATAAAGGCATTAATTGTTTAGATACTTGTATACAAAGAAACAATAATACACTCAATTATAGAATGATTGTCATACCCTTCAACATTTGGGTAGCAACCTACCCCCATTCGTGCACATCTACATCACCCAAACTTGTAAGCTTTAAATACTTTTTTGTATAGAAACTTAAGATTATATAAATTTGAAGAGGAACATAAGGGCAATACTGAAATTTATATTAAAGATTTGGTAAAAAAAAGCTATAATTATAATATTTTGGTCAGAACACTCAAGAAAATCTATTCCAAAATAAACTTTCAACCCCAGATCCCAATAGTACAAACCATTGCATAAGTCTTCCCATTATGTCCAGGATGATGCATCATTTATATAACATATACTCTAACACTTTCAATATCATTTTGATCTAACATTTTCAACATCAGTTTTCGGACCCTTCCCAACCTAAATACGCTTATAAATAACACCAAAGAGAGGCTACCCCAAATCAAGCCCTTCAGATTGTTTATAGAATTTGATTGCAATGATTCCGTTTGCAATACAGTTTATTATGAGGAATTGCATGCTATAATATTACCATGAGTTTGGAACAACACATATACCTGTACAATTGCATAAAAAATGATCCTAATATTAAGTCAGTGTTCCTCAACATGAAATAACTCAGGCTTCAACCTGCAAAATGTTAACGTAGTGTGTGCCGAATGCGATGATTGAAAAAAGAAAATCAAAGAGGTGCAGTTCAGTGTAACTACTCCCATGCGATTAACAAAAAAGATTCTTGCATTTATCCAAAAACTGGAACACGTAAATTGATCAATTTGCATTATGTCTGTTGCTTTTGTATTATAAACTCATTATGAGCTTTAGCCACTGAGTTTGAATGCTATGAATTTGACTGAATAGGCCGAAAGCATGCTCAGCTATACATTGAAAGTTTAAAATAAAATAACATTTTCTTTATAAGCAGGTAAAATGCTTATGATAAAATTACTGAAATTTTGCATATATATATATTTTCCAATGACAATATATTTTTTAGAGCTTGATAACAATTTTAGCAAAGAATTTAGCAAAAAAATGAACAATTTTAATTATATATATGATTCAATATTCTTTACAGTACTTCTATCAAATGGTATTAAATTGTATGCAAACTTATCTTCTGAAATTATATAAAATTAAAAAGTAGAAAGTAAAATATATATATTGAGATATATCTTGGCTATCTCAATATTTAACTTGTGTGCAAATATTTTCACAAGCTTAATATATAAAAAAAAAGTTTTAAAAGGAAGACTAAATGAGTTTATAAGTAGCCATTAAAAACCAGTCAACACTTAGACAAACCCAATCTAGATGACAATCAAGAATTTCAAACCCATTTAGCTTTGAACATTATTACACTTATTATTTAAGCAATACTATGTAATTTGAAAATTATAATTGCAATTTTTAATGTTATAAATGACTATTTATTAGTCTGCATTCAGAAAAGGTTATATTTAAAGAGGTTTATTTAAACTTCTTTCTATCAATAATTTCAATATATGGGATCATTAATAGAGGTGGGATTCCACCTCTACTGCTAAAAGAAGGTTGCCTTGACAAGTTTGAAATTCTTGATTGTCATCTATATTGGGATTGTCTAAGTGTTAACTGGTTTTTTAATGGTCATTTATATTGTAACGATATATAAATATGTCGTTACATTTATTTAAAATAAAAACTTAAAAGTTCGCAAATAAAAGGAAAAAACTAAACGCTAAAATTAAAATGTTTGTTAAACATATATATATTCGCACGGATGCTAAACTTTAAAAATATTTTTTTCATAAACAAGAAAAAAAAGTATTTGAACGTATTTTTTTTAAATAAAAAAATACAAGATTGAAATATAAAAATATTTTAATAAAAAAATAACGTAAGTTAAAATAAAAACAGGTATTAATTAATTCCTGTAATCTGTAAATGGAAATGATTGTTTATTAATTATCTAAAAGCTGTTTAATTAAAAAGTCAGATGAAAAGTTAGATAAGAGAAGAAAGAGATTTTAGCTTGACCAATGGAAGCAAATAAAGGCCCGGACCATAACGAAAAAACAGAACAGTGACGTTTTTGTTCATGGAATCCATAGGAGGACTATAAAAAGAAAAAATATTGAGTTCCAGTCAGTTTTTCCAACTTGATTTGATGACAACGGTAAGATGCACTTGCCGTTCTCTCTCATTTTTTTGTTTGTTTAAAAAAAAAAAAAAATAAAATGAAAAGACTGTGATACCAGAATGGAACCAGCTAATGCTACCTCCAGAACATTTTCTTCCAATGGAGACGCCGTGGGAATTGCCAACAGGAACCTGGACTCTTATACTGTAAGCTATATTGACATGAACTCTAAATTTAAAAAAATAACTAAGAACTTTCGTTCAAGCTTATGAACTTCTATCTGACTTTTAAGTTTTTAAATCAAATTAATAATGTTTAATTTTATATGTTTCCCGATTGATAAACATCATTTCCATTTTTTTTTTTTTTTCCTTATTGTAAAGATTATTTAAATGTATGAAATTTAAGTTGTTTATAGACGCTTGCATGGATTCGTTTGCGGTTAATTATATTTTGGTTTTCATATTTGATCAAAATATATAGACATTCGATAGATAATGATACCTTACGGTGAGTATCTAAAATGTATTTATTCGGATGTCTTTTAAGTTATTGGTGACAACGCAAGTATCTTATGGTGAATACTATTGGGTTACTTATAAGTTTCCCTCTGCGATTGTCGGTATCAATAATTTTGTATTTTGATCGTTTATGTTTATTTTGAAATGTTTTTGACCGTGGAATCTATGTAATCGATCTATACCCAACATTTTTAAACAAATCTGTGCGAACGTATTTAAATGTTAAAATTAAGTCGGGCGTGAATGGCTATATAGTTTTGTAAAGTTGTATTAAGGGAGGGTAATCTTAGGTTATTCATTTCGTAGTTGAATTGGTTCAATGGATTGGATATATTTGTGTAATTAGTAGATGTAGTATGAGGTCCGCTATGGGCAGGATTATAGATATACGCCACACACCTTCTGTTTGCCTATGGATGGGTTTGTAAGTCGGCAGAAGACCGCAGTCCATTCCTATGGAGTTTTTTGTTTATTGATCTACTTGCCAACAGATGTCACATTCCTGTTGGTGGAGAGTCAATGTCTTCTCTATTTCTACTTATTGTTCAGATGTACATTCCTGACAATATAGTATTTTGTGTTGTCGTATCATGCTACATTGAATACATGAATGTATCAGATGGATTGGCGCCAGTTGATTGCGAAATTTGTTGCCTAAGGTTAAATCAGGGAAGAATATTTTCCTTTCAAATGCAGACCTATGTAGTCCATTCATACTCGACCCTCTAAATAAATAGTAAACTCATTATTTGCAATCTACTTAAATTTAGAATTAAAGATCAATATAAAATTATAAACGTTAAATTTATTCCTCAAAATTTAAATATTATTTTATATGTGCGTAAATAAATATTTTTATGTGTTAATTTCTGGCAGTGGCTTTTATTCTTTTATATTTAAGATATAAAATTTATAGATTTTTATCTCTACGTCTCCGCTGAGCTAGTAACTTGGGCTAACGGTCGGAATATTTAAAGAAAGTGGAATCTTAACAGCACGTATCTGCCTACTTTATAAATTTTTCTAGGCTCAAATGCCTAGATGGCGCCCTTGTAGTGCAGATATTGTTTTTGCGGTTAGATTCGATCTTCACTTTCATTCCGATTGGTACAATATATATAATAAATTTTTGTTTAGGTATTCATATCAATTCGCTATTAACTTTGTAATCTTGTGATCTGATCAAAATAACATGTACAAGGATCTTATACACAATATTTTTCACAAAATTTGCAGAAAAAAAATAGTAACATGTACACGGATCTTGTACATGATATTTTTGCAAGACTTATAAAGTTATTGGCAGGTTGATAACGAATGTGAAAAGGCACAAAAAGTCTAATACATGCTCTATGTTGCAGGACTAATAAAAATAACTAAAAATATAAAAAATATTAAAAACAGCATCTAAAACAAATTTTGAGAAACGAATGGATATTAAAAAGATGATTTTAAAACAATTTTGAAAAACAAATGGATATTAAAAAGACCTATTTTTAAAATATAAAAAATATTAAAAACAGCATTTTAAAGCAAATGGATATTAAAAAGATGATTTTAAAACAATTTTTAAGGAATACATGGATATTAAAAAGATAGATTTTTAAAATATAAAAATATTAATAACAGCACTTTAAAACAAATTTATATGACTTTCACACTAATGACTTTAAAATGTATAATATATAAATCAATTTTAAAAACAACATTTTAAACAAAAAAAAATTGATTTGTGATTTTAAATAAATGATGCCATCACGCAAAAAAAAATATATGTTAATTTAAATGCATACAAAACAATCACTAAATTATAATTTTTTTAAATATTATTTACAAAAACAGAAAAAATATACCACATATGCTACTTATCATGAAATATATAACAGGAATTGTCGCGTTGAAGCCACAAATTTGATATTTACTTCTAACACACATAAAATGGAGATTTGAACTGAAAAATTTCCCCCCAAAATGGAATTTTATTGAAAACGTGATTGCACAGAGTATGCCGAGAATCTCCACAGAAATGCTAATAAACATTTTTTTTTTTGTTAAAGAAAGAAAATAAAAAATACACAAAAAGAAAAAAATATAAATTATTATAAGACTTTTATTAAATATTTATTCTGTTGTCAGAATGAAATCTGGACAATAACTGAAAATGTCGAAATATTACAAAAAAAAAAGACCCTTTGATAAAGATAAACACGATTTCACATGAGATCGAATAACATCACAGGTATTATTTCCTTTCAATTTTGACGTCAATGCAAGATTACACATTTATTGCAGACGTGAAAAGGCCTCCTATCCCCCCTACATTGCAGGTTTAAAATCAAAGTAGCTTTGTTTATTATGTAGGTTGTGGTTATTTTAGCTGTAAAAAAAAATTAAAAAATATGTACTTTGTAATTAAAATTATTATCAATCCGCAAAAAATATATATTACAGGAACAATGCTTAATCTTAAAATTCTTTATCAATCATTAATTAGTTTGTTTTATTAATTAAAAACTTTTAAGAAAATAAATTATTGTTTTGTTCATGATTTTAACATTCTATTATCTGTAAACCTACTAATTTCATCTAATTAAAAATTTGGTAAATCTATAATTATTGGCTTATCTGAATTAAAAATGCATCACTGACTTGACTAATTAAAAATTCTTGGAAAATGAGTGGGCCAATTAATTAAATTTAGTGCTATAAAAATTGCAGTTCAGAATTATATTTTTATTCTAGTTTCTGCATTTAGTTCCAGTATTTTTTATTCTGCTGTTGATTTCTTTTACTCTCACATAATTCTGTTTTTACTCATGATCGTTATCTTGCCTGCTTAACATATGGTATCCAAAACTTCTACCCATAACCATGTTTAAAATTATGAACAGCTAAAGGCTGAGAAACAAGCTCCACTCTCCAGTATGTAGCTATAGCCATCAAATATTTAACCTTGCTTGCTGAGAGGCCAAAATATGCCATATAAGTAAATGCACTCCTCAATAGGACAGAAGCAATTCAGAACAAACTCTTATACAAGATCAAAGAAACTAGTAAAGGACATGGAAACTCTCATCTACATCTGCACATATGTATGTTTATCTAATAGAACTTTTATCAAAAATAGTATTCCTTTCTCAATTCTTCTCTGAACATAAGATAAACTTTTATTAAGACACAGCCAATAAGCCAGTGATATAATCTAAAGGTTTTAATTTTATATTTATACCATGGTCTGTTTTATAGACTATTTTTGTACTGGGTTGATAGTTTGAATCAAGGTTTAAGAATTAATCTTTTGATTTTCTAGATAAAAGATTTTTTTTTTTTTTTGGTTTTGAAAGAAAATTAAAGTAATCTTCATTTGTGCCTGGAATAGTGTTGAGATAGATTTATTTAAAAGAAAATCATTTTTCTGATTATTGTTAATTACAATCCATGCTACTTTTAGTGAAAAGTTTTAAATTTGAATTATAAAAAAAAAATTGTAATTTTAAATGATATAGATTAGATTTTATAGTTTATTATATGTAATCATTAATAATCCTGTAATTTTAAAAAAAAAAAAAAAACATTTATATATGCATACTTTATGCAATGTATAAATACATACCATTATAAATTATTTGTTATCAGTTTTCTTGTTTACTTTGCATCATATGCATCTGAAAGTAACTAAATAGATATGTGTGCATGTAGGTATATTGTATAGAATGATCCTAGATATTTATATACCATGGAAATTTATTATATGTTTTGGCCTCTGTGATTTATTGTTTTGATTTCCGCTTGAGATATTTATGGTTATTGATATTTTTTTCTTTATTGGGTAAAGTAACTATTCTTCCTATAAATTATCTGTATATTTTGTTTTACAACATGAGTTATACTTAACTTATCTTGTAAATAAGTCAATTATTTTATATAGCGCGATGTTTTTACAAACTGTAATATTTAAACAACATTAAACTGTTGCACATGCCCTTTGGATTTTAACTATAAAATGAATGAATACTAACACTTCAAACACATGATAAGTCTTTGGAATCTTTCCAAATACTTTATCATGTGTTTGAAGTGTTAGTATTCATTCATTTTATAGTTAAAATCCAAAGCACATGTGTAACAGTTTAATGCTGTTTAAATATTAACTTATCTTGAAAAATGTGGGATAGGTTCCAAAATTTTCAAAAATCGCACAAAAGCAAAACAACAACATAAAATTACTTTAAAACTCGCATAAAAAAAAATAAGGAAATAAAGTATGACTAATAAAAAATTTCAAATATTTGAAAAAAATTGATACAAGACACACTTTTTTTACTTTTTTTATTAACTATTTAATTTTATTCAAAACAATATGTTTTTATGTGTAATTTACTTTACAATTTTTCATACATATTTTAATCATTATCGTTATTTGACAATATGTGTTTCATTTGTTAACTGGTAAGCAGATTCGTCAGAAGAGGAAATACAATTAGCGCCAACTTCAATCTCATGCTGTGTTAATGGTTTTCTGCCAGCAATGTAATCAGTAATCAAACTTTGAGATGATGATTTTACTAATTGTTTATGAAGCTCGTGATATCCAGAGTGCTATGTCCAGCTGTTAGAGAATGTACTTCCACGAATGCAACTATATATACACCTGGGTCTCGTTTTACGCGATAGATAGGTTCCTCAGAAAACACATGCAAATGAAATCGTGCAAAAATAGACGTAACTTACATTGAAAAAGGGGGGATGCGGTCTGTGATTTTTTCGAAATTCGCGTAAAAGCAAAGCACCAACATAAATTTTTTTTAAAATTCGCGCAAAAAAAAAATAAGGAAATAAAATATGATTAATAAAAAATTTCAAATTTGAAAAAAATTGATACAAGACAAACTTTTTTTAACTATAATATTTAATTTTATTCAAAATAATACATTTTTATGCATAATTTACAGTACAGTAATTTACATTTTTTTATACATGTTTTAATTATTATGATTTTCTGATGACAATGTAATTAATAATTAATCTTTGAGACAATGATTTTATTAATTGTTTACAAAGCTCGCAATATCCAGACATATAACCATTTAGCTCTCGTTGGAATTTAAGAGCACGTTAATGATTAGTGTCATTAATAAGAAAATAATAATTGATTACGTTCTTTTTTAAAAAGCAAAAACAGAATGAGATTTAAAATGCAAAATTAACACGCACAATGTTTGAACAAATTTACATTATAATCTTGTAAAATTTAATATGTGTATGCATAAAATGTGGAAATCATGATTTTAATTTCATTATTGCATAAAATCTTACTATTATAAAGCACTGAAAATATTGAAATTACTAAGATGAAAGTCGAATTCCAATAATGTGCTATTACTTCCAATATAATGTAAGTGCGCGAAATTTATTATTTAAAGTAATAGCACATTATCGGAAATCGACTTCTGGTGAAACACGAATCGCGTAACTTCAAAATCGTGTTAAATAAGTCCACGTAAAAAGAGACCCACGGATGTGTTAATAATGACTAACAATTAAATTTTCTTTTATACACATATTAGACAGAAAAAAGTTACAAGTAAAAATATTTAAAAACTTTTAAAGATATATTCTTTTTAAGTAGAAATTAAAAATTGTTAAATATTTTTAAGTAGAAATTAAAAGTTCTTAACTATTTTTACTTGTAACTTTTTTCTGTCTAAAAGTTTCTCCATGTATATATATGTATAAAAGAAAATATAAACATACATATACATAGCACAGACATACAATTATTTAGCTCTCATTGAAATTTAATTCATAAGTCATGCCATTAATAAGAAAATAATTTTTCAATTGATTAAAAAGTTGAAGACTTTCTCGAATCATTTTTGCTGTGAAACAAATAGGTTCCACTTTTCTAACTCTTCTAGGGTATCTAAATTTATTGCCAAACTTCTTTCTGACAGGCATTTAAAGTATATAAAATTTAATGTGTGTATATAAAATGGGAAAATCCTGATTTTAAATGAAATATGAATTTCTTTATCGCATAAAAGAAAACTGCATAAAAAGATATTAAGAAAAATCATGAATAGCATAACTTCAAAATCGCATTAAAAAAAATCAGCACAAAAAAAGACCCAGCTGTATTAGTTTTTAAAAAGACTAGTCATAAAAATAAAAGCTGATTTTACTTGTTAACAATAATGGTTTTTATAAACACTAGTAAAGAAATTTGTTGTAATTAATAATAATAAATTTAATTTTAAATTTTAAGAGATATTTTCATTCTTTAATGATGTCCAAACTAAAATTCATTTTTATTTTAAAAATGGAATACACATAAGAAATATTTCATTCTATGATTTTTATAAATAAACAATATGTCCAATAACAAAAAAACACCATTGTTACAGTTAAGATTTCTGTTTAGTATTTCATTTTCCTATTTTGCAAAGTTCAAATATTAACTTTTAGAATATCATTTGAAAGCTTACATTTATAATAAATAATGTAAAAATTATCAATATATCATATAAAAAAAGGTTTAACTGTAAAAATTAAATATTGCAAATGACGATAAAGTTCTCAGTAAAAGCCTTTCAAATAAGAGAAAGCCTTTCAAATAAGAGTGGAGTTGAAACCAGAACAGGTTTAAAGTAATACTTTTATTTACATAAATATACTAAAAACTAAACAATACACTAAAAAAAAAAAAGTTTCTTCGGTTTTCATAAATAAAACATGTTGACAAATTCATTAAATCAGATTCCCAAATAATCACTCACTTTCTTGGGTCAATGCCAATCTATTAATATGGCTGTTAGTTGTAAGTTTATTTAAATAACTATTTGGGAATCTGACTTGTAAATGTATAAATTTGATGACCACATGCTTTTATATGTAAAGCTAAAGAAAATTTTTTTTTTTTTACTTTTAAGAGCATTTTTGAAAATAAAAGCATTTCATTAAAATTTTTTTATATATATTTCTACAATAATCACTTCAGATATCTAATAAAATACTAACAAAAAATTCAAAATAACACAGTAATATCTTTTCAATTTTTCATTAGTGCACAAAATCTAGATTCAGATTAATGGCACAATATGTATTTTTTACTATAGTTTTTTAATTATTTTTTTTTTACTTTAACATTTTTGTAATGATTATTTCAAAATTAAATGCAGCAGTTATATATAAGTTTCTTATGTCAAAAATATTCAAAGACCAGATTACATATGGGAATGTGAAAATTTAATGTATTTCATCCATTCCTCCAAAACTCAACAAACAAAAAACTTGCAAATATATCACTTTTAATAATTTTTATTAATCACTTATTAGATTAGAGATTATCCAATAATGAATAATATTTCTGTAGTGCAATTTTCATTATACCATTTTCAAGCAAGGTAGGGACTAGTTTCTATTCACTTTTAATACTTTGTGGAGGGATGTAATCATAAACATATGATCACTTTTAAATTATACATTCCTATTACTATAAAATGTTTAGATTATATTTAACAATGATCTTCAGTTTAAAATATCCCCCACCATTTTTTTTTTTTTGTAGAATTTTCAAATTCAATAGAAATATTTACAATATATATATAATTAAAAGATATATTTTCTTTTGTTTGTTTTAATGTAAAAAATTGAATTTATTTATTAAATTTTATTTTTGATAAAATAAAAGATTTTATTTTTCTAATCACAAACAATATTATTTATGCATGCATATAAAAAAAATAAAAAATGATAATAATAAACAAATTAAGAAATAAAAAATAACAGTTCTAAATGATGGTTAACAAGTCAGAAACTTGTAGATGAAATGTTTAATGCCATTATCTTGTATGTAAGGATTACTCAGGAATGAAATAAAAAAGTTATATTTGTAAAATGCAGATAAAATATAAGTATAATGTGTGATGCTTTGTTTAAATATACTATTAACAATTATCTTTTCCAAAAGCATGTCTTAGAATTAGGTAACAATTCAAAAGATTATATGGCAATGCAACTAATGATTGCTGATTTCTGTTTATTTATCTTTTGTCCTAAAAGATATTTTTAGGATGAACCTGCAATAAATAAATAAAAAGATGGTTAGTGTAATGTCAAACAGAATCTACAACTTGTTTTGAAATTAAAAGTTTTTAAGAATCATGTGATTGTTTCATTATTAAACATTCTTTATTGTAGAATGGTTATTTGAATTTATCTGGCAACTGATATTTCTATAATGTATATAAAAATTCTAAAATCTATCAAGTTGAATATTTTGATAATACAGTTTCACAATTATCATTGATCATACAAGTATGGCAAGTAATAATATATTCATTCATTAACACAATTCTAACACCTCAACTTTAAAACTACATCAAAAACTTTAATGAACAACTTATATCATTGAAATAAAAGATAAAATAGTCTTTACATACTCATTACAAGCTAAAAGGATCTCTTATCAGGCTTTCTAACTGATAGTAAGGATTTGAACACTTTTTCATACTTTTTTTAACCCTCAAATTAGAAATTAAATACACACATACTGACCAATATTGGATAGTTTAAGCAACATGGGCTAGCTAACAGAAAGAAAAGTGCAAAAACTGATTAGAACCTAAAAAAAAAAAGTTTAATCAGTTCAGATTTGAATCCAGTCGTATGATTGGCAGAAAGATAACATTACTGTTTCATTTCTACATCCTTACATCATTATAATATCTTATCCTAAAAAAAAAAAAAAGGTTTTTTAGAAAGTAAATATCATTGTTATGTAATGAAGAATGTTAAAATTGCAAGAAATGTGATATGAACCATAAATAAATAATTGTAATAAATAAAATAGTACTCATTTTTTCTCTTTACTTAACTTTACGTGAGAAGGCAATGTAAACAATTCAGTCTGTGAAACTTGTTTAGCATAATTGTCAGCCAATTGGATAACTTGTGCCCAATCAGGCATCCTGCTTAACCAAGTTTATATAGTTAAAAATTATATTAAAAAAAATTAAATTCATTTCAATTACAATAATTAGAAATATCTATATATATTTTCAAATATTTTTTTTTTACATCATTCTACCAACTCTCTTGCTACACTTAATATGTGTATTGCAAGTTGTCTTTGGTGCAGATGCAAAAAAATAAAGATATGCCATGTGTTACCTTGGCTAAATAAATTGCTACTATTTATTTCCAAAATTATGACTAAAATTATTTACTTATATTGAATTATTTCTAAAGCAAAGTAATTAAATTGTTTCACATGATGAACAATTCCATAAACTTATCTATATAAAATTCATTACTATTATTTTTTATATAAAATAAAAAAAAATCTTAGTTGTTCAATTAGTTGCTTTAAAAACTTATTAAATTTAAATTTTCTTTTACTGATGAGTCTTTGAAAAATGAGTTATTATTCTGGTGGGGAAATTCAGCCTCAAAAATTTTTGGTGGTCTTTGTTTCATAAATATTTCATTACTTGTCAGCTCATTCTCTAATCATTTATTATATTAATCATTCATTAACTATTTCTTTATTTTTTTATTCTAAAAATATAAAACTCTAAGCTGCTACTTTATATTGTTTGCAGATAAAAAAATTATGAAAATAATTCTGATTATTTTAATGCAAATTTAAAAAGTTCTCATCAATATAAAAATATTTATTTTCAACTATTATCTGCCTTTACAAAAAAACCTTTTAACCATTTTTTCATACGATATCCAATTCAAAATGAGAAAGAGATATGGGCGATCAAAGTGTTAGTAACAAAAGAAAATTAAGTGAAATAAAAAAATTTACAGATGAAAAACAAAAAGGCAATTTGCACAAAATTTTAAGAATTCACAATGATCATACAGAATCAGAAGTGATCACTCAAAAAGATGAAATTATTCATATAAATGCAAATGTCTCCAGATAGATATTCAGGATACTAAGATGAATATTAGATAATAATTCTGAAGAAATACATTTACAAGAATCAAACAGTCACATGGAAATAATTCAGTATAGAATGCCTGAGAATAAAGATATAGTAAATGAGTGAGTAAATATAACAGACAATCCTGCTTCTTGGCCAGAGAGAATGAGCAAATAATAGAACTCATTTTTCAAAAGTTCATCTTAAAAAAACTTCCAAATGATAAAATCATATATTGTCCTTGGATAATACATTCTGATAAAAAAAGGTAAAATATTTTTGTTTCTATTGATGCCTTTTCTGTGAAGATGTGACAATTGCTTTGTCCACATGAGATTCAATAATTGGCCGAATACCCATATCAATTAGCCAACTACTCATACCAGACAGAAAGCATGAAAAATCAAAGCACAATTTGGTTACTGTTATAGTCCTCCCTTCTCTCAGAAGTGGACTATTCCAGATGCCGCCTTATCTGATCGGATTAAGCATTGTTTGCCTCAGGCCAATAGGCTGATGTATAGATAAAAGCATAGCCAATGATTATTACAGGCCAATGAGCAACGATGCTTGCTGAATCCGAAGGTTTTCAATAAGGTCAGGGATCTGGGCATAAATAGTCAGCCTTTTGTGAGAATCAGGGAAGAATGTGTCTAACCTAAACAGACGTTTGTGTTCTCCCATTGATAGCACTACGCTATTTAGATCCACGCAGCTAGGCAAGTCCCACAGAGACCAGACGCTGCTAAGATCACCCTCGGCTCGAGGCAAGCTAACTACATACCTGGAAGAGTCATAGACCTTATCCGTGAGGCAAGCCATAAGGTGTGGCTGGAAGTGGGAGGCAAAACCCAGAGTTCACGTTAAACTCCAAGATTCAACTTATAAATATGCATTTGTATACTGTATATTGTTTGTATATAATAAATATATTAAATTATAATACTTGTGTCAGTATTATTTACTGTTAGTTGGGTCTGTAATCCAGACCAAACACAACAGATTTGGCGCAGTTGGACAAAAGATTTTTTTTTTCCCCACAGCTGGAAAAAGAAAAAAACTTGGAAAACGTAAATACACGAGTGCGCACACACTCGTAAGTTACGAAGCTGTGATTACTAAATCACACTTAAATCTCACTTAAATACGGTCCAAGTATTTAGTAAAATACGTATACATATTTAATAAACAGTGATTCTTGAAATCACTTATTTCTAGCAAAATAAATAAAATACACGATAGTATTTACTAAATCGCCAGTGTCAAAATCACTTAATTCTGGGAGGAAACATAAAGTGATCATAAATATGATTGGTGTTTCATAAACCAATCAAAATTGGCCTTGCTAAAAAGACAGAAGCTCGCCCTAGCGGAGTAAAAAATCTGTCAAACAATCGTATCGAGTGTTTACTCAACACTCGCAAATATACGAAAAAAAATACATTTTCTCACGTGATAACAGAGAAAAATAAAATAAAAAAATGGCTAGTATAATTGGCTCGATGGAAGCTTTTGATCCAGGATTCCCTGAGAACTGTTCAAGTTACAAAGAGCACCTAATTTTCTATATGCAGGCCAATCAGATAAAAAAGTCTGAAATAATCGGGTCGCAGACTTATAATATATTAAAATCGCAACTTGGGTCAGAAACACTGGCTGACTTGAATTTTGAGAAAGCGTTGGCGATTCTCACGGAATATTTTCCCCCCAAACCGCTAACAATAATGCGGAGATATTATTTCAAACTCTGTGCCCAGGTGGAGGGAGAAAAAGCTAGAGAATTCGCCATGCGAATCAGAACATTAGCACTCACGTGCGAGTTTAAAGAGTTCTTAAATGAAGCATTACGCGATCGTTTCATTTGTGGCATGAACGATCACAATTTAAGACTAAAACTATTAATGACACCGGATATAGATTTTGAAAAGGCTGTAACTCAAGCCACGCTGGCAGAATTTATAGCGTGTCAGGCAAAGCCATTACAAAAAATGAATTATACTGTTCAAAAAGTTGAACATAAGGCTGAGTCTGACAAGCACTCAGTTAACTCAACAACAACGATTGTAAAGCATTGTTATAGATGCGATGAACCGATCCACGTGCAAACAGAATGTCCACATCTCCATACTGTGTGCTCATTTTGCAAGTATGTCGGTCATATAAGAGCGGCATGTCTAAACTTAAAAAGACAGACAGCCAATATGAGAACGAAAAAAAACCATTCCAAAACACAAAGGCAACTATAAGAAAAATAAACAAGTTGCCAGTATAAATCACATTAAGGACAATCAGTCGGGATTTATACAGAGTATTATGATTAATGATACGCCAGTGAGAATGGAACTAGACACAGGGTCAGCAGTGTCTATTGTTTCAAAAAAGACTTGGGCTATCATTAATAAAAATAATAAATATAATCTGCATCCTAGCACTGGGACTATAACAGATTAACAGGGTAAAAAAATAAAACTCTTGGGTCAGACAAGAGTGAAAATTACCATGCCTAATAAAACTAGACACCTACCACTAACAGTGGCAACAGGTGATCACAGCAACTTATTAGGCCGTGACTGGTTCAGTCACTTAGGGTTCAAAGTGAACCAGCTCACATTATCAAAGTTGAAGACTTATGAATCAGAAGTCTTTAACAAAAAGCTGATAACAAAAATGAATATGAAAAATGGGAACACCAGGATTGCCAGAACACCACTAGCTTTGCAGACTAAAGTGCTATGCAGAATGTACAGAGGACCCACAAAATGAATTCCAGCAGTTGTGATCCAACAGAAAGGACAATACAACCTTATAGTCAAAACAGCAGATGGATGTCAACATCATCGCCATCAAAAACAACTTAGACTGTATTATACTGATGCAATCACAAGGAATGAAGCTACAGAGACATGCAGTACAAGCAAGGAGGACCAACAAACCGAAGACAGCAGCAAACCAGCACCAAAGTGCATTAGTCATCCTCCAGCACACCTGCATGATTGTTCTCTAGGCTAAATTTTAGCCAGGGGGAGGGATGTTATAGTCCTCCCTTCTTTCAGAATGGACTATTCCAGATGCCGCCTTATCTGATCGGATTAAGCATTGTTTGCCTCAGGCCAATAGGCCGATGTATAGATAAAAGCATAGCCAATGATTATTACAGGCCAATGAGCAACGATGCTTGCTGAATCCGAAGGTTTTCAATAAGGTCAGGGATCTGGGCATAAATAGTCAGTCTTTTGTGAGAATCAGGGAAGAACATGTCTAACCTAAACAGACGTTTGTGTTCTCCCATTGATAGCACTACGCTATTTAGATCTACGCAGCTAGGCAAGTCCCACAGAGACCGGACGCTGCTAAGATCACCCTCAGCTCAAGGCAAGTTAACTACATAGCTGGAAGAGTCATAGACCTTACCTGTGAGGCAAGCCATAAGGTGTGGCTGGAAGCGGCAGGCAAAACCCAGAGTTCACGTTAAACTCCAAGATTCAACTTATAAATATGCATTTGTATACTGTATATTGTTTGTATATATTTGTACATAATAAATATATTAAATTACAATACTTGTGTCAGTATTATTTACTGTTAGTTGGGTCTGTAATCCAGACCAAACACAACAGTTACAATGTTAAAATATACAGAACTTCAAAAGAAACTTTCAGCTGCGGAAGATATAAACAAGATACAACAGAAATTACAAAATAAATAAAAATGGTGATTACATCAAGTTTTTGAAAGATTATTAGCAGTAATACAATTTCTAACTGAGGATAATTTAGCATTTCGAAAATGTCAAAACATAGATGATTCACATAATGCAAACTTTTTAGAAATTATTGAACTACTTGGGAAATTTGATTCAATAACTCAAGACTAACTTCAATGAATCACCTATAAACAAGATTGGGAGCATTATTTAAGCAAAATAATTAAAAAATTTAATGGGAAGTAAAATCCAAAACCAGATTATGAATCGAATAAAATCAAAAAAGTATTTTGCTATAATTCTTGACCACACTCCAGTTATCAGCCATCAAGAATAAATGTCCTTTACATTTAGGTATGTCTTTGATGATATATCACATAGTTCAATTATTGAAGTTTATGAACAGTTCATAAATTTATAAATGTATAAAGCAGTTCCAAAGAAAATTTAAATGCTATGTGGAAGTAGGAAATTAATTCTCTAGGATTAAATATTAGTAATATCAGAGGCAAGCATGAAGGGAAAAATTTCTGAAGTTTAGGCTAGATTCTTAAAGAAAAATTCAAGAGCATTTTTTTACATCCCGTGCTTGTCATAATTATAATGCTGTTTTGATAGATATAGCTAAAACTTACACTTTTACATTAACTTTCTTTGATATACTTTTATGTCTTCATGATTATCATCATCCACAAAGAGATGGTCAATTCTCCATAAGTACTTAAAGATCTTACTAAGAAGCCTCTTTGTGATATAAGATGGTAATGTCATATTCAAAGTGTTAAGATGGTAAGGTATCAAGTAGGTGAAGTCTATAATGCACTTCTTGAAATATCATAAACTTTAAAAGAACCACAAGTTGAAAAAAATGCAGAATCACATGCACACACAATAAAAGATTACAATACCCCTCATTTCTGGTATCATTTATTTTTCCAAGTAAATTTTGTTAACAAGGAACTTCAAAGTGATTCTGCGGATATTTCTGTAGCACTTTTTTCATTTGAAAAACTATTATGTCATACAGAGATACTGTGTTCAAATAAGTATTAGTAGAAGCAAAAACACTCGAAGATTTGGAGATAATTCCAGAAATTTAAAATAAAAGGTTAAGAAAGAGAAAAATATTTTAGTTATGAAGTTGATGATGAGTCAATTGTTAATCCTGCAGAACTGTTTAAAGTATAAAAAAAATTTAATGTAGTTCTGAATAAACAAAACTATCATTATAAACTTGATTTGAACAATTTGAAAAATCATATGGATTTATTTGGACTTTTGGAAAAGTTTCAAAAAATTTGAATAAGACAATCCAAAATTCATGCAGCAGTTAGAAATTGCATTGATGAATACTAAAACTACACTAAAGATTCATCTATTCATTTTGTAAAGGAGATGAATGTGTAAACGAGATGAATATGTTGGTCAATGAAATGGAAGTTCTAAAAATTATCCTTTCATTAGAATATTATGAAAAGCCTTCTAAAATGTTTCAATTTCTAGAAGAAAATGATAGAGCTATAGTATTTCCTAATCTTTTCATTGCTCTTCAGATATATTTAATCATACCCAATGTCTGTTGCTTCTGAAGAAAAAAACATTTTTTGGTTTACAAACAATAAAAAAATTACTTAAGATCAATTATGACTAAAATAGGCTCAACAGTTTAGCAATCCTACACTGAAAATCAAGAAACAGGGCAGCTAGATTCTGATTCAATTTTAGAAGGTTTCTCTGATCAAAAAGCTAGAATATATTTTTAAACAATGTTTTATATTGTTTTAATATAAATGATACCATTCAATTACTAATTTTTTTAAATTAAAAAAATGCTTATTTATTTATAAAAAAGACTTTACAAAAAAAATATCCAATTATGCCACACAACTGAATCAAGCCCTAATTGTGATATATATTTTTAAATCCTAATAACGAAATTGAAGTTAAAAGAATTTGAGCCATATCAATCATTAGTTGTAACTACAAAAAAAAAATTACTTTTTCAAATTTCTAAATTAAGCCAAAGTTGAAAGTAAGAGAAATATTTACTAAATAAATATTTTTAGAAGTTAACAATGAAAAAAAAAAAAAATACTACTTAACAGCTTTATTTTTTTGATCCTTATTTTTTGTTTGAAAAGTATTTCAAAATGTAAAGTAGAAATAGAACAAAAAATATATCTCATTTTCTCATTGTTTATATATATAATAACAATAAAGATACATTGATAAATTTGTTATTTTAAAACATTTATTATAATTTTTTTTCAAAAAGGCCATATGAAAATAAGTATAGTCATTCTGATTGATCTTGAGATCTTTTTGTCTTGTTTTTGACTCATTGAAAGTAATTGAAGGACCTGAACATTATTACAATCCTATAAGAAAATAAGATGGAATTCTTTAACATAATAATGATATATTGAACAGATAATAATATCCAGATCATCTTTTAAATAATGATACAAAAAGTTCAACTGCCTGAATTAAGAAATATATCCATTTTTTCAATTAAATGAAATTGAACCAGCATTTTATAATTTTAGACAGAAAGGCTCTGATTTCTAAAGAAAATGGAAAAGTTTTACAAAATAGGTGTAAATGTGGAACTTTTAAAAATATGAATCCATAAAAATATGCCATGTTAATATTTCTATTTTTGTAATTAATAAAATTAAAAGGGATCGAAAAGATTGTTATCCACTACTACAAAAGTACTTTTAATAATTGTTGTGAATATATTGCTTTCAGTCATAAATGAATGCTCATCCAAGATTCAGTGCGAATTTAAACAATCGATATAGCTTTTGACATTAGACAAATGCAAGAAAAGTTGCACAAGTTGTGATGTGTTTTATAAATTACTTCTGTTGATTGTGTCATGGTATTGGTTCAATTAGTAAAGAAAGTTTGGAACAATATTTGAAAATAGTTGCTGCCCACAGAAGTATGAGAATTATTACTAGTGGTAAATAATTTGAAGCATATGAAATGAAAACTGATCTTTAAAAAAATGTGTACAAATGTCAGCTTAGTTTTCTATTTTTACAATAGTAGTTTTTGATATCAGTTTGATGGTAGGATTTTTATAGTTATTAAAAGCAAAATGAACTCCAGATTCTTGGTTTTTTAAAATTCAATTAAAAATGAAAATCAATTTAAAATGACTTCTTATAGCAATTAAAACTTTTCTAGAGAAAATGTCCCTTTCTTAATATTCACAAATTTAAATGTATAAATATTTCATATTATATCAAAAAATAAAATAGGACATACTACAAATATACTTCTGTATAAAAATCAAAAAGTGTTTTTTGCCATATTATTTAAATTTTATAGTAAATATAAAAGCTATTTTTATAAAAATATTAATATATGATAAATAAATAATAATAACTAAAAATTAAATTGTCATCAAAGATGTTTATACCAAGTGTTTGCTTCTGCAGAAACAAAAATGGCAATAATCAACATGAATATCACCAGATTGTGTTAAATTCATTAATATCACAAAAAGTACTTAAAAAATACATTTTATTTTTTCTATTTAAAAAGAAAAACTGACACATTTTCTACTAAGCAAAATCACTTTTCTATTAATAAAAAAGTTTTAAATAATTAGTTTGCAAGAAGTATATAAAATTTTTTCATCAATTGTCCAAAGAATCTGAACATATAAGAAATTAAAAACTTCTAGTATTTATTTTTCATATTGTAACTTCTAGGATGATTTAAATGATAATCAAATTAACAATTTACTTTTTTATATATACATTTGTATATGCAGATGACATACATTAAAAAAAATTTTTTTAAATGTGATTAGTATATACAAAGTAATTAAATAAATAGTACCTTAATAATTCACTATAAATGTTAATGTCATCAAATAGAAATATGATTTTGGTTAAAATCAAATGTGATAAAGATCAGTATTAAACAAAGAATCATTTAAAAAATAATTGTAATATTGATTTTCTTTAAATATGGATTCTTTTTCTTTGGAAAAAAAAAAAAAATGAAAATAATACTCTGCATTAGTATTTATAACACAAAATTAAAAATATTCTTTTATTAAAGCATGAAGCATAGGGGAAATACCCAAAACAAAAATTTTAAATTCAAATGTATATTTTAATATTTTATTTGTTTCACTAAAAAAAATGTGTATATATTAAGAAAATTCACAATGCCAACACTGCAAGTTTTTATGTATAAATGACTAATAGAATAAAAAATCACACTGCATTTTATAAAAAAACAATCAGTAATATAAATTACAGCCATATATAATGACTTTCAATAAATGAAGGTCAAACTGTGTGCATATAGTAAAAATTTCTGAATTTGTATCACTATCTAAGAACAAAACCCTAACATCATGCATTTATCAGCCTAATTTAATATATTAGCAACATATTTTTGCATATATTGATGTATTCCTATAAGGTAATACATCACTACAATATCATATATCTATACTAAAAAATATACTTCTGAACAATGGATAAGTTCTCAGAAATGTTTTTAATAAACCAGCCAATTATAATTCTTTACATTTTTTTTTTTTGTGTGTGTGTTTTTTTGACAAAGAAATTTAAAAGGTGTTTTTTTTTTTTTATAGGAAGACATTAGAAACATATTAGATAGTCTGAAAATAATACTAAAACAAAAACAAAATTCTAAATAATTTCATGTCCTGTATTATGAAGTTTACATGTAGTAGACAGTTTGAACATTTTATTTTATTATATAAAAAAGTATAAACAATTTTTAAACATCTTATACATAAATACACTTGAATGATTATTTTATTGTAAATCTTGAATATTAAGCCATAATTATTAATGTTTATGGTTAAATGGAAAGTAAAGACTGATTAACATTGATTATGATGACATTTATTTGTTTATTTAACAGAATACTATTTTTCCCCCTTTCTTTTTGTTAAACCTTATATATAACAATAAAAACTATTACAAAGTAATCATTTGGAAAGGAAATTTTAAAATTATTTTAAAAGAACTTGTAATTTTTAAAGTGAGAAATTTATTATATTATCAAATTATTTAAACCATATCATTTTAATAATAAAAAAAAGATATTTACTTCAAACACTCCTAAACATCGTCCAAGTTTGCCTCGCACACCAGCTTCTTCCATCACTTCCCGAGTTGCTGCAATACTGGGATCTTCATTAGGTTCTAGACCTCCCCCAGGAACTACCCAGCAGTCAGGGGACCGGCTACTAGAAACCAGCAGCACCTGCAATAATATTTATAAATGATGTTATACATTACACATTTTAAATGTTAAAAAAGAAAATTAATTAGAAAATGTGTAAAAAAAATAATGGATTCATGTTTTAATTATATATTATTAAAAAAAAAAAAAGACAAACTTTAAATATTATTTAAAAAATTCATTTTACTAATAATGTGAAGTCTTTTGTTTTTGAATCCACTATTTTAGAAGTGAGTTGCTAACAACTTGTCATCAAAAGATTAACATTACTTGAAAAAGATAATAAATATATTCTTCATAAAAAGTGAGTAAAACAATTCTAAATTGTATGTTATTTAACAATAAATCAAGCTCCAACTTATAAATTTTACTTTTGCAAGATTTTAATATTGAAATGGACTGATTGAAAAGTTATATAATACTGTATATATAATTTTAAAAATGCAATATTTTTAATGATTACCACAAAAGCCCAAGGGGATTTGCCAAATAATTAAAAAATTGTTATAGCAGGAAAAAATTTCTAGAACTAATAACATTTAATATTAGTTGGTTATGTACTATAATAGTTTACATATAATCTGAGTTATTTACTTATTTGCATAAGTGATAACTGCTCTGCATTGATCATCTGGATATAGTATAATGATTGTACACCCCTCTACAAAATGATAAAAGTGGATACTGTCCCCACTTTGTGTGAAAAGTGTGAAACTTATCAACACTATCAGCAAGGGTAAAGAAATCAGGTATTGATATGTCTATGCCACTGCAGATACATTATCCATTAAATAAGACAAAAAAAAAAAACTTATTTGAGGTAGCAATAAAGACTTGGTTGCTAAATGATTAGTACAGTTATTAATATATTTCCCTTAGAGTGGTTTATATTAATTTTGTACTGCAGAAAAATTGAAACCTGTCAGTTAAATTATAATAATTTGCTATCGAGATATATAGTGAACAAATGATGAAGATATGTATAAGAGATTGTGATCCGGGTCAACTGATGAGTGCTGGTTCACATAAAATGTGAATCTTGAGGATCATTTATCCTTTTCATATATCTTTGATCATATGTTTCAGTACTCAGTGATAAAATTGTAATTCATAAAAATAAAAAAATTAAAATGTCACAAGTGCTATATGAATAGCTTGATAAAGTATATGTTTCTAATGTATCTATGGTCTGAGAGCTTGATCTAACTTCTGGGCTGATAGATGGTTGTGATTGGGTTGTAAGCATAATATAACTCATTGAAAGCTTCAGTTATTTGCTTTTCAGTTAAAATGTTAATCTATTATGTTGATTCTCTATGAGTAATCTAAAGATTCATTAAAAAAAAAAAAATTAATATTGTTTTAAAAAGAAAATAGGAAAAATAATTTGAAGCAGTACTCTCTCATCACTCAAGATAACTATATGATTTTTTTTTTATATCCTTTTTTTTTTTAAATGAAAAGTTAAAACTATTTAAATTTTTTCACTACACTATATATATAAAATTAATGACATAATACTCCATATTTTTGCAAATCAAGTTCATATAATCTTTAAACTTTCAGTTAAAAAAAAAAAAAAATGTTTATAAAAAGTTATAATTTTCAGTTCAATTAAATTTAAATTACCCAATATAAAAAAAAAAAGGAAGAAATTATTAATGAAATATCTGTTATACATTTCATCTGCATGAGCAGTCAGCAAAGAATGCTTTGATTACTAGGTTATCCAACAAACTATCTATAGGATTTATCTATTTAACTATTAGGGTACTTATTCAATGACTTGTTTTTGGTCAATATTTTCACTATCCATTTAAAATAAAAAATTCACAAGATATACATTTTACCACATTTAAATATGTGCAAAGCTATGATTAGGAAATTTTCCATTCTTAAGCAAATGTCATTTTACACACTCTAAAATTCAAAATAAAATAAACTGTTCATGTTTATCTCCATTATCGCTTTCAAATTTTATCAATCTACTACTGGATGAAGATATTTGTGAATATAATCCTGTTTTTTTTTTCAAACCATAGCGTCTCACATTATTTCTGAAAACTTCTTATCTTCCATCTCACTTTTTAGGACTGTAATCAAGTTTAGAATTTCAAATGTCTCTCTATTATTATCTCTTCTAATATTGTGTTGAGACCAGCTCCATTTTAGCCTCTTAATTTTTTCAAAGATGTCTATAGAATAGTTTACTTCAGTGCTAAAAAATAAATTATTCCAATTTAAATAATTAATATTTTTGCAATCAAACAACAAATAATTACATTTCCCCCCTCTTTTCTTCAAACAATAGCCTGCAATTAATTCTGACTTTATTTTAACTTTATGTAATTTCATGCTGAAATACTTTCTGGCATAATGGTTAGAACATTATTACCCTGTCATGCTCTCAATATGGTACTTAAATCCAAACTGGACAAATCTTGAATGTTTTTTCAGTTCTCAAGCCAGCAGTTCTTTTTTTCTTCAGGTAATTAGCCCAAGGCCAACCAGATAGCTATTCAGTATTGATTTGTAAACGATTAATTAGCTATTATTAACTAATGGATTAAGATTCCAATTTAATAAAGATTGGTCAGGTAAATGTGGATGTGCTAACCATAAAACAAACTGATAATTGATATAGTGGATGAATGACCTAAGTATCACTCATGTAATGGTGATCATGTGATGTTTCTTGGCTTTTCACAGAATCATGATTTACCTTTACCATTTGATTCATATTGCTAGTGATGACATTTTGCTATCTTTCTTATTAATCAGGAGTTCATCATAATATGAAGGCTAATTTTCAATTAGAGGCATTATTTTTGTAAGCAAAAGAATGCCACTTGTATATGAGCTGTTTTTCATCCACCCCATTTATGTCCTATTGATTTCAGAGTGATTTTTTTTTTTATTATTTGAAGTTTTGAAAAGCTTCTTTTAACTTTTACAATACATTTATTAGAAAAGTCAATACTTATAAGATTGTCATTAAATTATAATATTTTTTTTATTAAAAATTGATTTATTAATCATTTCAGAATATAGTGAGGTCCGATTTCCCCCAATAATATAAGTATAGAACTATTTTTAACCCTTCATGCAGATGAAATACCTTAATATCTGCATTATTATTTCACATTAATAAATCTAATTTTTAGATATTTTTTTTATGTTATCAAAGATAATTTCTTTAATGAATTAATATAATATAACCATATCAACCGGAGTTCAGCTCATATTAGTCAGGGTGAAACATAGCATGAATTAATTAATAAAGATTTGAACAACAATGCATGTGTGTACGCACAGACGCATGTATATACAGTAAAGAAATTGCTCATGAGACTATAAAAAAGAAAAAAAAATATTAATGTACGTTTTAATCATATTTTATAATTTGTAATGGCAATTTATGCATAATGTTATTGACCACTTACTCTATAATACTGAGTAAAAAGATAATAATAAATGAGACTGTAAAAGAAAGATATTTTTGATAGCGAGTCAAGCTTAAAATATGTAGTTCATAAATTTTAAGACATTTTTTTAGATCTTTTTGGTTTTACCTGTTCTAAATCGATTTCTAAATAAAATTTTGTCTATTCCTATAGTAAACAGAATGGTGAATTCAAATCTAAGATCAAAAATTAAGAATTAACAATATTTGAGAAATTAAAAATAAAAAAAGTCGGAGAAAAATTTTACATCTTCCTTCATTGGAACAGGGTAGATAAAGAAAACAAACAGCTATTTTTTTTTTCGATATAAAATAATATAATACAGTATATAAGTTTGTTTCCCCACATGTTTTAGAAGAGAATAACTGAACATTTTTACTCTGGGATCAGATATTTTAGAATGGTCTACATTATGGGTAGACAGGGGATCACTCACTATGTAGTCAATCATTTTTGATGTGGAGAATGCTATTTTGATTCCAGATTGAAAGCTATACATATTGAAATAAACAGTGACGGACAAGGGACTTTATAGTTAATTAAAATTGCAATGCATATAGCAGAAGATATGATAATGTTTTCCTCCAGTAGTGGATTATTTATCATGTAAGGAATTAAGAAACAAGTAATACATCAGTCAGACGACTCTTAAGTATGTAGTCCAATTCAATAATTAACATCGAAATTTGTGGAACTAGATTGCTACAGCCTCTAAGATGCCAATGAAGAAAAGAAAGTGTACTTTGCCACCAAATTACAAAAATCTATTAATATTCTACATGCTATATGTTACCATGCTGCTGTAACTATAATTCAAGTCTTGAATATGTGAGAAGAAATCTACTGGTTATGGAATTTATGAAGATGTACCGTAATTACAAAAAAAAAAAAAACAATATTTGAAAACCCATGATTTATGACTTTAAAGATTTTTTACCATAAGATATTCACTTATAATATTAAAAAGGCATTAGACTTAAAAACTGAAAATATATTAATCGTTGTGATATGTTATATTTTATATCTGCAGTTGAAATTGCTAATATAAACTTAGAATTAAAAATATATTAACTGTTGTGATACTTTCATTTTATATCTGCCTTTGGAATCATTAGTATATAAATGGAACCAACTTACTTAGGTTTTTATTTTGTTAATAAATTGTTAAACTATTGTTTTATCAATCTATTTGTGTATTTATAACTCTGTTAAAATATTATGTCTACACACATATACTAGTTATGAATCATCCACAACTCTGAAACAACATGCAAAATATTGAGAAATATGCTGGGATGTCATAATAATAATTGAACATAATTCCATTAGTATTATTAAGAAAATTTTCTCTATTGAGAGGTTTGGTGCCTGAAGTTTCTTTTTTTGATTGAAACCTATAACAAATAAAATACTATTATAAGTATTTATGGTTATAAATTCTAATCACCATCACATTGTGTCCTATTATTAAAATTTTGTTTCATTGTTGGAATTTTATTAATCAGTGATAATATTATGTACACATGAGATCTTATAATATATATACATATCAATTTCATTTTATAAATATATATATTGTGTATCATCTTTGTTGGGTTCAAATCCAAATTTGCCTTTTAAATCTCTTTTTTTTCTGACTCAAACTATTGATTCATTATGAATATCACAATTGAATTAATGGTAATACAGCATCTATTGAGCCACACTGTTTGATGGTGCTATTTCAATGCTAAAGCACATAAATATGCTGCTTACAAGGCCGATCATAGATCTTATGGCCTGTAAACTGTTCAAACACTAAGATGTTGAAGTGCACCTTACCCCAACATCTCTAGCATGTTGAACATTATTAGCGATGAGTATACGACACTCTCTCTAGACATTACTCTTGACTATTGTACAGCGTATGATATGAAGGTTTCGGTACTTGTAATGACGACAAGTCTATTGAACAGATTTTTTTTTTTGCTTCAATGTATTGTAGTTGATATGAGTTGGTAAAAATTGTAACGAATTGTTTAAACGCCCCTCCTTTCATTGTCAGGGGTCAGAATTGACAAAATGAGGAGTGTAAATCACGATTCGGCAAAGTTCACGATCAAGTCGCACACTTTCCGAGACTTTTTCGAGATCAAAACAACAGTTCAATGGCTGACGGCCATTCGGCGTTGTAGTTTTGAGATTGACCTACTACAGGAGGCAAATGCACTGGCCTTCCTTCAACCCCAAAAACGAAAATATTTGACTCAGCCAGAAAGAAAACCAAAACTGTCTTTTGTGGTGGTTTAATGAAATTAAGGCATTGTCAAACATCTGGAATGGAATGTCCATCACGTCAATGGCGACGAAGGGGTTCCATTCGCTCATGGGACGGGTTTTGAGGGCTGGCTGGGAATCGCTTTTTCCCAAGCGGTACGGTTAATTGATTCTTGAAGACGGGATCAGCTTACAGTGAAGCGTATTACAGCTGACTTGGAAAGGTGTCAAAATGCTGCCGTAAGGAATATGACCACAGGTCTTAGAGAAGTCCGTTGAAAAAAACCTTGTTTCTTGATAAACAAAACAAACCAAAAAAAGTTTCTTCAAAAACAATCAAAAAAGACTTGGTTATAAAAAAAAACAAAAAAAAAGTTGTTTCTTTAAAAAAAAAAAAAAAAAAGAGACTGGACAAAAAGAAATAATGTTTTTTTTTAAAAAAAAAAAAGACGGAATATTTTTAAAAGCCAAAAAAAAAAAAAAAACATTTTTTGATTTTTAAGAAAAATATATACATCAAACCGGTTATAAAAAAAACAAAAAAACAATAACAAACAACAAACAAAAAAAAAGTAAAAAAATTCAAACCAATCCAAAAATTAAAACCATAAATCAAGAAAATTTGAAAAACAGCCCGGTAATGTTATATTGATTCGTTTTTCACTAGCAACAGCACCATCGGATGGTGTGGCTCAATAGATGCTGTATTACCGAATTAATTATGCATTATGTGGTTGGTGCTACCCAAACTTCTTATGAATTCCCTAGCATTTGATTATTTATTTAATTGAAATTTTTTTTTTCAAACTTTTTGTTCTATTCTAATGCAGATTTCCACTTATTAGATGAAAATCAAAAGAAGCTAATATTCTTTGTTTTTAAAAAAATCAATTATTTTTCTACATAGTTCCACAAATTGATCACTTTTAAAGTAAAATTAACAATTTCAAAAATAGACTTAAAGTAGTTCAGTTCTATTTATAACCTATTTTTACTGAAGTCAATGTTGCTGGATTGAACTCAATGGTCATTTTTTAGTGTAAAAAAAAATGGAAATAAAAATGAGGACTTTTAGAAAACATTTGATACAATAAAAAAAAAATCTTTTGCAATTTCAAAATTATTTATCATTTCAATAAAAAAAACACAATAACAATTTCACATAACATTTTCTATACATCCTAATAAAATATGTGTTTTTAACATATATCTTTAATATATTTCACTAAACTAATAAATTTAAAAAAAAAAGATATATAAAATACTAAATATTTAATTTTGTAATAAGTTGCTATGGTGAATGTAGTAATGAAAGTTGAAACACATAAAAATAATTTTATTCAAGTGATCTATTTTATGATTCGCTTATTTTTCTAGTATTTATTTATTATTCATTTATTTATATTTTTCCCTAAATTGACCCCAACCAATTTATAATTTGATAATATAAATAATATTTTAAAATATTAGGTTGCCATAGTTACTTAGTTAATCTTTATAATTCAACACCTCCATTATCCATCAATCAAGTCAAATGAAATTAAATAAGATCAATATAGTTCCTTTTTTTATATACTGTAATATACAGTTCAAATCTGGGTAGATACAGTGTGTAAGAGTATGTTTGCTTGAAGCTAGAATTAGGGATGTTACAGATAAGGTAAAGAAGCAGGGGAGTAGAATGTTTATGTTATAAGGACAAATAATTTGTCAAAGCCATTGGAGAGAGTAATGGAAGAGTACTAAGAATTGATTAGTAGTTTGAATAAGGTTTAAGAAGGAATAGTTGGTTTACTATCAAGATACGACAATAGATATATGTTAGACAGGATATACATGAGAGATTGAAAAAATTGTGAGAGAAATAAAATTATGTTTGTGGATGTGTGGGATTTTTTTATTAGTATGAGGAAATTTTAAAGATGAATTGCACTTAGCAAAGCAAGGAAGTGAAGCATTAGGAGCTTTGATTTATGAAAAATATTATAATTCACTAAATATCAGCCTTTTACAGCTACTGTACATGCGCTTTAATGAGTGTTAAATAATAAATGAATACTTTTCAGTGCCCATACAAGATATAGCATTTAAGAAAGAATAAAATGAATCCACTTATTCTTTCCGAACCCAAATGTTTATATATGGTTTGGAAAGAATAAGTGGATTCATTTTATTCTTTCTTAAATGCTATATCTTGTATGGGCACTGAAAAGTATTCATTTATTATTTAACACTCATTAAAGCGCATGTACAGTAGCTGTAAAAGGCTGATATTTAGTGAATTACAATTATAAACATCGCGCTATAAAAATAGATGCTTGTTTACATATGTTTGAGTTTCGTTTGAAAGTGACGTTTAAGTAAATTCTAAGTAATTTCGTCGATGTCATTAAGTCAGACAACGCGAACCGTAATTTAAAGTGAATGATCTATCTTCACGCTTTATTTGCCAGTACTTAAGATTTGCCCATATATAAACATTTGGGTTCGGAAAGAATAAGTGGATTCATTTTATTCTTTCTTAAATGCTATATCTTGTATGGGCACTGAAAAGTATTCATTTATTATTTAACACTCATTAAAGCGCATGTACAGTAGCTGTAAAAGGCTGATATTTAGTGAATTACAATTATAAACATCGCGCTATAAAAATAGATGCTTGAAAAATATTATAGTTTGGGAACTTTATAAAGGGGGATCAGGATTTAAATTACAGTATTATAAAAAAAAAAACAGTTAAGAATGGATGGGGTGTAAGAAGTAAACAAAGACTAGTTGATTCAGATATAAATGTAAAGGTGGAGAGGGAATGGGTCTGTAAGACTAATGATAATCAAGCTAATCACAAATGTAATAGAGAAGAAAGAATAAAAAGAATTTATAAAAGAATAGTAAGAAAGAAAGAAATTGCTAAAACTGGACATTTGAATATGCAAGGTGGTCAGAAAACCAGAAAAGTGGAAGGAATTAAAGCAGTTAAAAACGAGCAGTATGGAAATGCATCTAAGAGAAAAAAAAACCTACACTGGAAGATTGGTTATAGCAGGGTGTAAATAGAAAAAAAAAAGGGGTGGTAGTATAGGAGTTATGACAAAAAAATATTTAAATAATGTAAAGTGTCAAAAACATTTATGGTTTGAGATAATGTAAAAAAGATAAGAAAGGATGGTGAATATGGCCACTGGAGATAGTTAAACTAATGGAGTGAAACAGTAGCATATATGAATGCCTAGTTAAGGATATACAGAATTTTAAAAAAACATGGGAACAATGGTTATAGGGGATATGAATGGGCATATTGAAGAAATTGATGACATGCATAACAAGAATGGTCAACTTTTAAAATTTTTTTGACAGCGAGTGAATTTCAGTATTGGGGATTTATTAAATATATATGAGGGGCAATACACATGGTCTAAAAATAATATATTTCACATAACAGATTACGTATTAGTAGAGATGAAGGGGATGAATAAAATATGAAAAATTAAAGGGTTTAATAATGAAGAGATAGTATGTAATAGTGATCATAATTTCTTTATAATAGAAATGGTTAGTAGTATGGTAGAAAATAGTAATAAAAGTAGAAAGGATAGTGAAAGATGTAGATGGAGAGTGAATGATAAGAATAAGTTAGAATAATATAAAAAGAAAGTAGAAAAAATCATGGAAAAGTTTGTTGGAAATGAATATAAGAACTGGTGTGAGGGAAAAAAAAGTGACACAGGGGTTTTTAGAATTAGTAAAACTACAAAAGAGAGGGAAAAAGCATGCAGAAAATATAAATGTGCTATTAAAACAAAAAAATGAAAAAGATAATATTAAATAGGGAAAATATTTTTTAAAAAAAAAAGTTGGCGAAAATAGATAATTATATAGAGAGAATGAAATTAAATAGTAAAATATTAGAGGATATTAATAAAAAAGTAAAAGAGGTGGGAGTAAATAATTTTGGAAATATAATAAAAAAGAAGGAATGTAGGGGAGAGAAAAATAGTATTACTAAATGACGAGGAAAAAGAATGTAGCTCTAGAGAAGAATTGGAGATAATCTTAAATAAGTATGTAATGGATATAGAAAAGATGTTAGATGTGAAGGACAGTGATAACAAACATAAAAGCACAGGGTAATGGAAATATTAGTTTTACAGAAAATGAAATGAATGAGGCAGAGAAGAAATTGAAAAGTGAAAAGGCAAAAGGTTTAGATGGATGGGCAGCAGAGATGATAATGAATTTGGGAAATAGAGCAAAATTAAATCTATTAACATATTGTAATAAGATGGCACAGAGGACAAAATTTCCAGATAGCTGGAATAATTACAAGAGCAAGGCTATTATTTAAAAGAAAGGGTAAGGACCATAAAAAGATAAACAAGTATAGACTGATAGTAATAATGTGAGTGTTATATAAAGTTTTTGCATATATGGTAGCTGGAAGACTGGCAAAATGGATGGAAGAAAATAATATAATGGGAGAAATTAGGTTTTAGAATGGATAGGTGTATAGGAGATAGTTTATTTGTAGTCACACACCTTATAGATATGAGTAGGAATAGACGTAGTTATATATGGTCTTTATAGATATAGAGAAGGCATATGATAGAGTAAAAAAAATAGATTATGGGTATGTTTAGTAAATTTGAGAATGAGTGGAGCTTTATTCGATCTTATTAAAAGACTGGATGAAAATAATTACTATATGTATCAATTAAGAAGTAAAGAATCAAAATTAAAAATGGGGTGGGACTAAGACAAGGATGCCCTAGGTTACCTATTTTGTTTTTGTTATATTTGAGAGAAATGGAGAGAGCAATAGAAAGACTAAGAAGAGACATAGAGATACCATCAATAGATGGCAAGGGAATGTATATATTATCAGGTTTTTTATTTGGTGATGATATCTTCTTGTGCACAATAAATAGGGAAGATATGGAAGTTATGATGACTTGCACAAGGGTGGGTAAAGAGATGGGGATTAAATTTAGTGAAGAAAAATCAAAAGTAATGATGATAAATGCTGGGGAAAGAGAAGATAAGAATTTTTATTGGGGTAAATGTGGTGAATAGGGATAACTACTTGGGGAACATAAGTAATCAGAGAAATCGCTTGGATGAATGACAGAAAAAAATTGATAAATGAAGCAAAAAAAGAAAGGGATTGATAAAGCAATTAACAGTGTTTTCATATAATATATATGATGTAACAAGAATTATATGAAAGGGAGTGGCAGTAGCAGGGTTAACTTATAGTAACAATGTGTTATGTGCTAATAAAGATTACTTAGAAAAAGTTCAATGGGAAGTAGCAAGGCATGCATTAAATGGAGATGTGTGGATAGCAAAGGAGGCAATTCAAGGATAAATGGAATGGTCATGATATAAGAGATGAAAAAAAAATGAAAATGTGGAGAAGACTGCAATTTATAGATAGAAGAAAAGATGCATTAATAAAAAATAGGGAATTGGAGAGATGGAGAACTAGTATGTACAGTAAAAAGAGTTTAAATATATATAGAAGTAAACAGAATATTGGATGTGAGTTAATTTACAATAGCAAGAAAAGTAGTTTACTGTTTAAGGCTTGAACAGGATTGTTAGCAACAAGGGAATATAAACATAAATGCAGAAATCTAAGTGATTTAGTCTGTAAATTATGCAAGGTAGGCATAGAAAATATTAGGCATCTGCTAATTGAATGTAAATGTTATAAATAGAAAAGGTATAAATACTGAAGTTGTGGGAATATATATATATATATATATAAACAAAGTGAGTATACAGAAAATGGGTTTTTGGTTTTTATACTGGGTTTAGAAAATGAGATGGAGAATTTAAAATACAAAGGCCATAAAGTGGACAAAGATGATGATGTGAAAATGTGATGTAGCAAAATAAAGAAGAATATGGGAAAAACTTCGGGTACTGAATGGAAAGGGAAGTAAAAGTGCTAACAGGTTTCTCTGGGCATAGTGGCTAAGAGATCCCCGACTTCGATAAAGGAGAAGGCACAGTGCATCATATCACATTTACAGTAAAGATGGATTGCATTTAGCAAAACAAGGAAGTGAAGTAGTAAGGAGTTTGTTTTATAAAAAAGATTATAGTTTGGGAAACTTATAAAGGGGGGTAGAGTTTTAAATTGCAGTATTGTTAAAAAGAAGAATGGATATGGATGGAATGTAAGAAATAAACAAAGATTAGTTGATTGGGATATATAAATGTAGCCATGATGAGAGAATGGTAAAATTAATGGTAAGCAAGTTACTTCAAATGTAATGGAGAAGAAAGAATCAAAAGAATCTATAAAAGAGTAGTCAGGGAAGAAGAAATTGTTAAAATTGTATATTTGAATATGCAAAATGATAGGAGATCAGAAAAATGGCTGAAATTAAATTAAAGCAGTTAAAAATGAAAATATTGAGGTAGTAACGGAACACATCTAAGAAAAGAAGAACCTATACTGGGAGATTTGATATGGTAGGGTATAAAATATAGAAAAGAAAGAGAAAAAAGGGGTGGTTTGCATAGGAGTTATATCAAAAAAATATTTAAATACTGTTAAGTGGCAAGAACATTTGTGGTTTACATAAGATTTGGAAGACAAGAATGGATGGTGGCTATAGGGTTAATCACTGGAGATAGTCAAACTATAATGGATTGGATTAGTAGCCTATATGAATGCCTAATTAAGAATATAAAGAATTTCAAAAAAAATGAGAAGAAAGTAATGATTATAGGAGATATGAATGGGTATATTGAAGAAATTGATGACGTAGATAACAAGAATGGACAGCTTTTGAACTTTTTTTTATCAGAGATCAATTTGAGCATTGGAAATTTATCAAATATTTATGAGGAGCAATAGACATGGTCTAGAAATAATATATTTCACATAATAGATTATGTAGTAGTAAAGAAAGAGATGAATGAATAAGGTATTGAAAATTAAAGTGTTTGATAATGAAAAGAGAATATGTAATAGTGATCATAATTTCTTTATAATAGAAATGGTTAGAAATGTGATGGAAAATAGTAATAAAAGTAGAAAGGATAGGGAAAGATGTGGATGAGAATGAGTGATAAGAATAAGTTAGAAGAATATGAAATAAAAGTAGAAGAAATCATGGAAGAGTTTGTTAGGGTGAATATAAGGAGTAGTGAAGTAGAAAAAGTGGCAAATAGGATTTCAGATATGAATATTCAGATGAAGAAAATTAATAGAAATGTGAGAGTTAGTAAAAGTGCAAACAAGAGGGGAAAAGCATGCAGAGAATACAAACATGCTATTAAAAACAAAAGAAGTTGGTTAAAATAGAAAATTATACAGACAATGAAATTAAATAGTAAATTGATGGAGGATATTAATAAAAGAGGAAAAGATGGGAGTAAAGAAGAAATGTAGGGGAGAGAGAAATAATATAACTAGATGTAAATAATATTTATTTTATATAAAGTGCAGATAGTTAGTTGAAATCAAATTAAAAGCTGCAAAACTTTCGCGCTTATTATAATACTTATCTGACAGCCAATCAGATATTATGATGGCTGTCTGAATAATGATCAAACCATAAACACAAGACAGAGAATTTTACAAGAAAAGGTCGGTCCACCCTTTTCTTTACTTGTCTTTCTATATATCTAAGCCAGTCTGAAGTATTTAGATTTGAAAGCATGAAGCTTTAAATATCTTCACATTTAACTCACTGAGTCTAAATTACAAACATACAGCGTGAAATCCTATGATTCACTAGCAGTAGTTTTTAGATATTATAACTTGCAGTAACGTAGGTAAATAATATTTATTTTATATAAAGCACAGATAATTAGTTGAAAGTAAATTGAAAGGCTGCAAACCTTTCATGCTTATTATAATACTTATCTGACAGCCAATCAGATGTTATGATGGCTGTCTGAATAATGATTAAACCAAAAACACAAGACAAAAAAGTTATAACATCTAAAAACTACTGCGTAGTAAATTGTAGGATTTCGCACTGTATGTTTGTAATTTACACTCAGTGAGTTAAATGTGTATATATTTAAAGTTTCATGCTTTCAGACCTAAATACTTCAGACTGGCTTAGATATATAGAAAGACAAGTAAAGAAAAGGGTGGACCGCCCTTTTCTTGTAAAATTCTCTGTCGTGTGTTTACAGTTTGATCATTATTCAGACAGCCATCATAACATGTGATTGGCTATCAAATAAGTATTATAACAAGCACGAAAGGTTTGCAGCCTTTCAATTTAATTACAACTAGATGATGAGGGAATAGAGTGTAGCTCAAGAGAAGAATTAGAGACAATCTTAAATAAGTATGTAATGAATATAGAAAAGATGCTAGATGTGAAGGACAGAGTGATAACAAACATAAAAACATATAGTAATGGAAGTATTAGGTTTACAGAAAATGAACTGATTGAGGCAGGGAAGAAATTTAAAAAAAATGGAAAGGCAAGAGATTTAGATAGATGGGAAACAAAGATGTGCTGAATTTAGGAAATCGGATAAAATTAAACCTATATAAATATGTTTTAATAAGATGGCACAGATGCAAGAATTTTCAGATAGCTGAAATAATACAAGAATAAGGTAACTATTTAAAGGAATGGGTAAGGATCATAGAAAGTTAAGCAATTATAGACTGATAAAGGTAATGTCAGTATTATATAAAGTTTTCACATATATGGTTGCTGGAAGGGTCGCAAAATGGATGAAAGAAAATAATATAGTGAGAGAAATGCAAGGAGGTTTTTGATCAGCTAGGCATATAGGAGATAGTTTATTTATAGTCACACTACTTATAGATATGAGTAGGAATACAGGTAGACAATTATATATGGTTTTTAAAGATATAGAGGAGGCATATGATATAGTAAATATAAATAGATTATGGGTAAGTTTAATAAATTTAGGAATAAATGAAGCATTAGTGGATCTTATTAGGAGATTGTATAAAAATTACTATACATACTAATTAGGAAATATAGAATCAAGTAAAGTTAAAAATGAAATGGGACTAAAGCAAGGATGCACTATATCATTATGTTTTTGTTATATTTGAGAAAAATAAAGAGCAATACAAAGACTAAGAAAAGAGGTAGAGATACCATTAATAAATGGCAAGGGAGTATAAATATTATCAAGTCTTTTATTTGTGGATATCTTATTGTACACAGAAAGTAGTGAAGATATGGAAGTTATGTTGAGGACATGCAGAAGAGTGGGTGAAGAGATGAGGATTAAATTTAGTGAAGAAAAATCAAAAGTAATGATGATTAATACTCAGAAAAGAGAAGACAAAAATTTTTTATTGGGCGATATAAAGTTAAATGTGGTGAATAGATATAACTATTTGGGAATCATCTTAAATAATCAGAGAAATTTCTTGGATGAATGGGAGAAAAAATTGATAACTGAAGCAAAGAAAAAAAAGGGACTGATAAAGAAATTAACAATATTCTCATATAATAAGTATGATGTAGCTAGAATTGTATGGAAGGAAGTGGCAGTAGCAGGGTTAACATATGGTAACAGTGCGTTATGTGTTAGGAAAGGGTGTTAGATTACTTAGAAAAAGTATAAAGAGAAGTAGGAAGACATGCAGAGATGCAGATGTATGGATAGCAAAGGAAGCAATTCATGGAGAAATGGGATGATCAAGTTTTTATATGAGAGATGCGAAAAGCAAAATAGAAAATGTTTGGTAGATTACAATTTATGGATAATAAGGGAAAAGCTAAAACAGTATTTAATTGGGCGCTATGAGTAAAGGACAGGCAACAAGATGGGTGAGAAATATAGTAAAGTATGCAGAAGATTTGGATAAGGAATTTATGTCAGTATACTTATACAAAAGATGGAATGATTGTATTTAGGAGAATTGTTGAGTGTTATAGTGGCAGAAATGGGATAGAATAGATGCATTAATAAAAAAATAGGAAGTTGGAGAGATGGAGAACTATTATGGAGAATAAAAAGAGTTTAAAATATTGAGTGCGAGTTAATTTATAATAATAGCAAGAAAAGTTTTTACTGTTTAAGGCTCGGACGGGATTTTTAGCAACAAGGGAATATAACATAAATGGAAAAATATGGATGATTTAATCTGCAAGTTATGTAAGTAAGGCATAAAAAATATTAGGCATCTGTTAATTGAATGTAAATGCCTGAAAGGAGAAAGGATACAAATAATGAAGTTGTGGAAAAATAAATATACACCTGGGTCTCTTTTTACACGGACTTATTTAACACGATTTTGAAGTTACGCGATTCATGTTTCACCGGAAGTCGAACTCCGATAATGCTCTACTACTTTAAATAATAAATTTTGCGCACTTATGTTATATTGAAAGTAATAGCTCATTATTGAAATTCGACTTTCATCTTAGTAATTTCAATATTTTCAGTGCTTTACAATAGTAAGATTTTATGCAATAATGAAATTAAAATCATGATTTTCACATTTTATGTATACACACATTAAATTTTACAAGATTATAATGTAAATTTGTTCAAACATCGTGCATGTTAATTTTACATTTTAAATCACATTCTGTTTTTGCTTTTTTAGAAAAAACGTAATCAATTATTAATCATTTAGTGTCCACAAGTTTATTTTTAAAAGGTCAGTAATGGCAGTGGGCACAATTAAATTTGACAATTAAAAATTAAAATCTGATTTTTAAACGGAATTGAAAATTAAAGACAAAATTAAGAATTTAATTTTTAGTTGTTAGTTTCATAAACAATTAATAAAATCATCGTCCCAAAGATTAATTACTAATTACGTTGTCACCAGAAAACCGTTGACACAACATGAGTGTGAAGTTGGCGCTAGTTGTTTGCAAACGAATGTGTTTTTTGGCAAATAGCTATAATAATTAAAACATATATAAAAAAAATGTAAATTACTGTACTGTAAATTATGCATAAAAATATATTATTTTGAATAAAATTAAATATTATAGTTAAAAAAAGTTTGTCTTGTATCAATTTTTTTCAAATTTGAAATTTTTTATTAGTCATATTTTATTTCCTTATTTTTTTTTTGCACGAATTTTGAAAAATCACAGACCGCACCCCCCTTTTTCAATGTAAGTTACGTCTATTTTTGCGCGATTTCGTTTGCGCGTGTTTTCTGAGGAACCTATCTATCGCGTAAAATGAGACCCAGGTGTATACAAAATGTTTATATAGAAAATGGGTTCTTAATTTTTATGTTGGATTTGGGAAGAATGTGGGAAAAACTTAAGAGTGTGGGGTGGAAAGGGAAGATAAGGTGACCAACAGATTTCTCTGGGCATAGTGGCTAAGAAATTCCTGACTCTAAAAAAGAAGTCACAGTGCATCACATCACATCAACACCAGACTCACAAAGAATAATCTTATTAACTATTTCAAGAAAGCAAGTCATTATATTTTTACTAGAAATCATATATAATAAATAAACTAATCATTTATGTATAGAAACACCTATCCAAATAAATCTTTCTTAACGAATGATAACACTAGGTTGATGAACTTTAATAGATGAAAATAATAATTAATAATAATGTAAGTATTAGTTTAAAAAAACACTTTATTTAATTCTAAGCCTTAATATAATCCAATGGAGTGATTCAATCATTATTTTCACTCTCTACACAAATTACACACTCTCTCAACTTAAAACTTCTTTCAATCAATTATTAAAAAATCTAAATCCAACTCTAAATAAACATTAGTGTAACATATTATAACAGGCCGAGAGAGATTGCCAACTGCCGGAATGACACTGAATCAGCAATATAAAAAGGGAAAATATCAGATACCGATCAATATAAGATAACACCAGAACATAGTTAGCAAAATTAAATAATCTAGACATAGAAATTAAATGATTTACCCCTGCTAATAAGATTCATCCCTATTTCAAAAGAAAGGAGCACATATCAAAATGATATTAACTAATAAAATAACAAATCTCTTTCCAACAAAGCAAATCCAACTCTAAATAAACATTAGTGTGACACATTACAACAGGCCTGAGAGATATATACCAACTGTTCAGAATGACATTGAATCAGCAATATAAAAGAGAAAATATCAGATATCGATCAATATAAGATACCAGAACACAGCTAGCAAAATTAAATAATCTAGACATAGAGATTAAATGACTTACCCTGCCAACAAGATTTACCCCTATTTCAGAACACATATCAAAATGGTATTAACTAATAATAACAAATCTCTTTCCAACAAAGCTTATTTAGAAAACTTGAAAATCTTTAATAGATCTTTACTATTCATACATGATATTATAAAATAACTATTCTTTAATCTGCCTTAAGGGACAGATCAAATTTTACTTCACTGAAATATATGATTAAATGATATACAAGAAAGTGAATTATATAATACATATTTTAAAATTTATTTATGTGATCTGCTTCATTGCTTCTAAACTATTGAACCAACAGTGATTATAAGATAGTTCATATGTTCTCTTTGAAAAATCCAACGCACACAATGAGCATTGTATGTCATTTGGCCAGCTTTCAAATCAATCAACTAGCATGGTAATGTTATCACATGCAATTTATTAATTTTAAAAATCTGCACTGCAAACTGACATAATTCTCCAACTAGCACACCGATGGTTCTTCATCCTTTGGTCACTAGATGTGGTGTTCTGTTCCTGCAGACATACATGGCCATGGGAAAGGAATTCCTTGGAAGGAATCACTGATCTAGCCAGAAAATATATTGAAGCTCCCTGAAACAAGATAAAAAGACTGTCTTGTGAAAACACCATTTCTTTTTCATGCCATTCCAAATATCCCCCTCCCCCATCTTCTTTCACTTGGCATTTTCTAATTAAAACTTTTACACTTTAATTCTAATTTTAGAAAGATTTATAATAACAGTGCAACAAGAAAATACTTTCTTTTGTCATTTTGGCTCCAGATCTAGTTTTATTGTCTGGGTTTTATCAAATTATTGATAAATTTTTATATGCAATTAATTCATTTAAATTTATAAAATTTCTTACATTCTTTACTTAAATTATTTTTTTTCCAATAATGCATACCTTATTTCTCTCTCTCTCACCACCATTAACATATCAAAAGTATAATTAAAATTTTCAAATACATCTTGATAACTATATATACGTATTTAGCATTACACATATATTTTCAACATTTTATTTATTAATTAAATAAGTTTCCTAAACAAATGTAATAAAATATTTAAATACAGGTATACTCTATATTCCTGGAGTTTAGTTGTAATTATAGGGATTTGAACTCAGACTTTCAAGCTCCCTTTAGCTATCTAATCTATCTAATATAACTGATACACATGACCACACACGTGAAAAAGATAAATGATTTCCAATATATGTATTTCATGCTGAAGCAGCACTCATCAGTTGAGGATTTGCTATCTTAATATAATCTGAGCTCTGATTATATATTTGTGTGGTAAATCTGGACCAAATGATAGGTTATATGAGATAGATTGGATAAGTCTAGGTTCAAATCCCCATATAAACATAATAAAAATAGATATAAATAAAAATATCTATTTTATTATAAGATGGAAAAATATCACCTCAGTGTAATAAATCAATGTTTCTTTAATAATTTATTTTCCAGCTTAATAATATATTCTTTATTAAATATTTTTTAAACATTTTTCAAACTTAAAAATTATGGAACTACCTTATTTCTTAAACATTTTTTTCATGAACCTAATATACAATGATTTTTATTTAACTTCAATTTTGCTTCATCCATCACTTAATATAAATATGGGAAGTTAGATATCATTTTTAAATATTGTATGTGATAGTTAGGAGAATGTTAAATTATATATCTAAATTATATATGCATATGTATAATCCAAATGTGTATTAATTAAATATTTAAAGACATTACAAGTATTTAATTTCAGTTCTGCCTTAGAATATTTCTTTATAATATTTAAATTTATATTCAAGTTTTGAATATGTTATATATAAATATAAGGATTTGCACATTGCATTGAAATTTATTAGCAGGTAGTTCCTTACTAACTAATGAGTAACACTGAGTGCACAAAGTAAACTCAAATGTAGATAAATAGTATTGGCAATTTAATTGACTAATTAAACATTATATGAATAAATTAATTTATACATATGTATATTGCAGTATTCAAGGTCAAGGTATAAACATATATAATTGTATAAATATAACGAATATGTAAAAGTAATAATAATTGTATAAATAGAATAAAAGTAATAACTGTAATGTATAATAAATATGTAAAATAACTGTATAGTAATTAAGTATAACAATGTGTAAAAATTACAATGTTATTAAATCATAGACAGTTGTATAATAATAGAAAGCTTAGCTGACCTTATAGGGTCAGAAAACTATGTAAAATACCATATATGGTGAGAAACGTGAAAATACTGTGTGTATGTAAAAATGTAAGTGAAAACACCATATATGGTTAGGAATGCAAAAGACTCCAGAAGTCTTGAGGGGTATATAAACCCTCATAACCTGTTCTAATTGTTCTGATGTTCTGAAATGTTCTGAATACATTCCGAGTATGTTCTGAGTTTTAATTATTTTATTTCGCCTTATAATAGGCTTGAATTTAACCGTATTAAACTATAATTTTACCATCTCAATTCTGCCTTTGTCCATTTATTTACTTGCTGGTCATAAGACACAGCAATATTGGCGCAGTCGGCACAGGAATCGAATCAAAGAAAGTGGCAGTAATACAGGAACGGAACTGCATTAAAAATTGGCTCGGTCATCATAGGATCAAATCTCGAAATAATTGCCTAAACAGCAAGTGGATTTGAATCAACAGAGAAATGGCGAGCATAACGCAAGTTTCTATTTGCGAATTTAATGTACAAAATCCGAGTGATTGGCCACTGTATATTCAGAGAATTAAAAACTACTTTATACTAAATAGTATTACGGAGAATACTGTAAAAGTAGCCTCATTACTTTGCTTTGCAAGCGAAACAGTAATCGAAATAGCTAACAAACTGTGTGAAAATTCGCCGGAGACATAGAAATACGATGAGCTCGTAAAACAGCTAAATGAACATTTCAATCCCCAGCCATCCAAGTTTATTGTTCGATTGCACTTTAGAAGCAGAAGGCAAAGAAAGAATGAAAAATAAAAGAATATGACATTGGTTTAAGAGAGATGGCAAGGCCATGCCTTTACGGTAAATATTTAGACAAAGCCCTTATGGAATAAATGATGATCAATTGAGGCAGATCTTATTGGCAATAAGAGATGTAACTTACGAAGAAGCTATCAGACGTGCAACAGCATATGAATTGCAGCTTGACCAAGCAAGAGAGTTCAGAAGTTTTACGAAAACAGAACCACTTCAAACTACAATATTTAAAGTTTGGAGTTAAACCCAAAACCGATAAACAAATTAAATGTTTTCAATGTAGAAAAATCATCACAAAGCCCTGATTGCGTTTACCAAAACTGAAAGTTATCAAAAATAACTGAGTATCCCGAAAGATGCACCACCATATAAGCCGAAAGAGAATTTATGCAACATGGAAAGTAGTTACCTAAAAAGTGCTACTATAGATGAATCTGATCAAATTATGATAAAAATAAAAAAAATCGACATAGAACCGCAAGTCAAAAATAATTACCCCAGCTTATTCAAAAGAATCAGAAAACAAAAACCTCACCTCTAGAAATAGAGTTAAGAGACAGAGGAAAACCTTTGTAACAAAACCTCGAAAGACCTATGCACCAAAATGGCGGATTGAAACCACCATCAACAAAACACAATTCAACGGCAAGAACTAAAACCCCTGTCTCATCTCAAAGACTATGTTAGGTGAAAAACCATACTTCTGGAGTGGGGAGGAGTATTCAAAAGGTATAACATATATAATTGTATAAATATAATGAATATGTAAAAGTAATAATAATTGTATAAATAGAATAAAAGTATTAACTGTAATGTATAATAAATATGTAAAATAACTGTATAGTAATTAAGTATAACAATGTAAAAATTACAATGTTATTAAATCATAGACAGTTATAATAATAGAAAGCTTAGCTGACTTTATAGGTCAGAAAACTATGTAAAATACCATATATGGTAAACGTGAAAATACTGTGTGTATATAAAAACGTTAGTGAAAACACCATATATGGTTAGGAATCAAAAACTCCAGAAGTCTTGAGGGTATATAAACCCTCATAACCTGTTCTAATTTTCTAAATGTTCTGAATACTTCGAGTATGTTCTGAGTTTTAATTATTTTATTTCGCCTTATAATAGGCTATGTATATAGTTGCATTTAACCGTATTAAACTATAATTTTACCATCTCAATTCTGCCTTTGTCCATTTATTTACTTGCTGGTCATAAGACACAGCATATATGTAAACTCATTCATTTATCATTACAATATTTTCTATTAATGGGTATCCTCTACCAGGAACATAGTGTATTCACCCAATTTGTTTAAAAATTCCAATTTTTTTGGAAAATTTACTACTTGTGGCCTTTCTTATTTTTACTGTATTATAATGAGCATTTCCTGTTTAACTTAAATAGCAGAAAGAACTTGAAACGAGTTTTTTTATTTCATTTAAAAAAACAATATACATTTGTAATATGTTATTATATATTGTTTCACAGATTATAGACAGGCTAGAGACTATGAAAGATATCCATAATATGGAGTAGATTGAATTCAAAAGGTTTGATCAATACTGTTTTAAAGTAAATTACGACAAAGGCATTATACAAGCACCAAACTAAAAATGTATACTTTTTCACGAAATTTATTCAAATTAACTAACAACGGATAGTTTTCTCATTTTCTTTGGTTTAGAAAGTAAAAAAAAAAATCATTAAAATAATTTATTTAAATTAGTTCCAAACAATGAGCAATGATTTGAAACTTTTCTAATATGAAAAATAATTATAAAAGAGTTTTATTATGACAATTAATTTGTTTAATTTTATGGAAACACCATTCAAACAAATCTTCACCATTTATCAAATAAAATAAAATTGCAAACAAAATCAAAATTATTGTTAAGGCAAGAAGTCAATTTGAATCAAATTAGTCATTTAGTTTTAGAACTAGTCCAATTTCTGATGCATAGATTCCAAGCAAATTGATATTCAGCACCCATTTAGATTCAGCTTAGTCCATACACAATTAATCATTATCGATGAAATAGAACAGCTGTTATCCAGCACTTTGAATAGATTGATACAATTTGTTTTCTGATAGCTATTCAATATATATATACAATGTCAATCCAAATGGAATCAATGTTTCTAACAATTGCCATAACTAAGTTAATATTTAATTTCTGACATATCTTGACTTACATGATTTAGTGCAACTGATCTGAAAGTTCTTAGATTGACTGCCAGCTATGAAATTAGGTAAAAAAAAAACTTTTTAGTCAATAGAACAAAACAGCTGTGTTAAATCTGTCATTTTAATGCTCTGATATAACTTGACTCTTTAGCAGTTGATTATATAATTATTTATTTCATAGATCTTTGAAATAAACGTCACTGTATTTATAAATTAAAAACATTAATTATTTAAGATATTATAAACAATTCGTTTTTTTTTTTTTACTTACAGTGGTAACATTATCAAAAATAACTCAGAATTTTGCAACTGTTATATGCCAAAAATTTGAATTATCCAGTACTAAAAAAAAAGGTTAACACTTTTTTTTATTTATTTAGAATAAATACTTTTGTAATTCGACTACGAATCATTTCTTTCTTTTCTAAGCTAATGTATTACAGAACTTTTAATGAAAATATCCACAGAAAAGGTAGTTTTAAAAAAAAAAAAATCAGCTTTATTACTGCCTAGCATGCTTTTGATATAACATATTTCATGGCAATCATATTACTATAAGCCACGTTATATCAAATAAAGTTTAATATTTAAAAAAAATATATATATATATTTTGTGCATCTTTCATTAATAGTTGTGTAATAAATACTTTTATTTTATTTTTTCTTTATTATATTTATCTCATAGTCATTTCTATTCCACTCATTATAGTTATCATTAAATCATTATAATATATGCAGTATAATAAAGATTCAAAAAAAAAAAAAAACATTTAAAAAATCAGAAACAATATCAAAACAGTAATCAAATAAATAAAAAAAATTCTATTTTAATATTAGCTTGCACCTTAATGAAGTTTATTATGTAGCTTCAGAAATGAGATATTAGAATAACTACGTTAAAAGAACAAGGCATATATATATAAAAAAATCAAGTATTATCTAGTTAGTCTTTCTATCTGCATTTGCACAGAAAATTTAACATAATGTCCCTGTTGAGTTTCTTCATCCCTCAATTTAAATCAATGGTATTTAGAATAATAGATTAAAAAACAAGTTTTAATCAGTCTTATAAATATTCTTAATTTTAAAACACTTTGTAGAAGGATTAAAAGCTCTTTTATGCACTGTATACAACCTCCAAGAATTTCCTTCTATTTTTTGCCTATTACAGTGAATTTGATACAGATATCCAAAAGTAAATTACTTGAATAAACATTTGAAAATCTAGATTTATATGCATTATTCTTTTTCTTTTTATATCAAGGAGAATATTAGTTTATTTTACAGAAGTCATAAATTATTGTAGCACAAAAAAATTAATAATTGTTTATTCAAGACAACTTTTTTAAAATAGCTTTAAAAAGTACAATAATAACAATGAATTGATTTCCAAAAAAATGCAAAAGTTAAAAAAAGAGAATTTATTTTAATAAAATAATCTGATTAAAGATAGCTAAAAAATATTAAATATAATCAACATCACCAAAATGAACCATATCAAAAGAAAACATCTTTCTAATCAATTATATTTAAATATAGGGGATTTGAACTCAGACTTTCAAGCACTCATTAACTGTCCACACTATTTCATATCACTGATATACATGACCACACACAAGTAGAAAAGATAAATAATCACCAATAAAAGTATTTTGTACTGAACTAGCACTCATCAGTTGGTCCAGATTATCATCTCCCACACATATATACAATCAGTGCTCAGTTTATATTAAGATAGCAAATCTTCATACTTTAATGGATAGGCTTCAATCTAATTCAATTTCCAACTCTTCAGCCATCCATATCATTGAAAATCTGATGATAGAAAATCCAAATCCCATGCTGGAGCAGATTGAAGCCTATCCCTTAAAGTATGGAGATTTGCTATCTTAATATAAACTGAGCACTTATTGTATATATGTGTGGGAGATGATAATCTTGACCAACTGATGAGTGCTGATCCAGCATGAAATATGAATATTGGTGATTTTTTATTTTTTCTACATGTGTGTGGTCATGTGTATCAATAGTATGAGATAGTGTGGATAGTTAATAGGTACTTGAAAGTCTAAGTTCAAATCCCCTATATTTACAATTAAGCTCCAGGTATATGAAGAATGCCTATATTTCAAATATTTTCAATTATATTTAACAAAAATATATTTCTTTAATGAAATGCAATTAATATCAACGTGCATATGCTGGAATTCTTTTATATATCTACACGCACTTTTTGAATCAAAAACAATAATAGAGAGAAAATAAACTCATACACAAACATATCTCCAATCATTCTTCTTTTTATATATCACAGTTTTCAAAATATCAAAAAATGTTTAATAAAAAATTTAAAATTTGAACATGAAAACACTTTAAATTTTTTAAGAGAAAAGAGATAGACATGATTTGAAGAAAGTAATTGCCAATGTCTAATTGTGTGGACAATCAAAATAAATTGAGATGGTCAGTACCTATCTTACACATAGGCAAGCAAAGCATTTGCTTAAGCCATTGGTATTTGCATTCATAGCTATGACCTGAGATTTGAATTCAGACCAGATGAAACTTAGAATCTTTTTCAAATTATAGTTTTTATTTCCGGTAGTCAAATATTAGCCAATCTAGATACCCATCCAATTATTAGTAAGAAAGAAAAATTTCGAAGTTCTACTGTTACTCCATTGAAAACTGATGGGGAGATCATCCTGTAGTGAGCTATTTAAAGATCATTTTACTTATATATATATATATATGATTATGAAATATAACGTTCTAATCATGTAAAAATTTGTTTATAGATCTCATTCCCATACAGCTGAACCTTATAGAAATGTTCTAAATACTTATGGGTAAGATAGGTAGTAACAAAATTAAGGCCCTTTTATTCTTTGCTCTAACATTTAGATATTAACAATCATCTTTTTTCTACTACTCTCTTCACAGAATACAAACAAATCTTTAGTCCTAAATATGATATGAAATCCCATCCAATCTCTTCCACTAATTTTCTAATTTATTTTTCCCATTCTTCTCCAAATTAGACTGTAAACTGGAATGGATGTACTCAATCTTTAGAAACAAAATTTCTGTAAAGTAATAATTCATTTGATTTTCTCTAAACACATGCTGATTGATTATATTTTAAATGAAGATTATTATCTGCATATATATAAATCAAAAGAATACTAAAAAATCATTAAAAGTAAAATATTTAATTTATCCTAGAAATTTCCAACTTTTTTACGTTTTTATTTACTGTTACATCTGTAGTAATAATATAAGTATCCATTAATGACAATATAAACTATATAAATTTTTAAGAGGAATGATTGACTTATTGGTAGTAATAATATTACACAATATTAATTCACATATTTGAATATTTCACAATGAAACTTCATTTTTAATTGATTTTCATTAAAAAAAATATTTTCTACAAATTTATAAAATAAATTATCAGTTTTAACACAAAGAAATGTTTTTTAAAATTCATCATCATTACTATTAATAAAAATAAACTCCTTTTTCTCTTTAAAAATATGGTTCCAAGTAATCTTTCATATATAAAAAAAAATTATTCTATTCCCTTTTTCTTTCTAAAAACTTTTTTTTATTTTCATGAATCCATATATATTTCAATCCATTGAATATGTTTCAGACATTTCAACTACTTTCTTGTAATCATTATCCAGGATCTACAAAGATATATATATACATTATTATTATAATTCAAAAAATAAATGCATACAAATTATCTAGAGAAAAGCTTTATTTAATCATAACAGTATGGTATGTTTAGCAATGAATTTGACCACTGAGTCATCATAAATGTAGCACTGAATGTAAGTGGAACGTGATATTTATAAGAGCATAACCATCACAAGCCTTGCTTTTAATCAGTGCTATGTTTATGACTACTTAGTAGTCAAAAGCATGCTAACACATACCATGCTATTAAGATTAAATAAAGTTTTTCTCTAGATATTACATGATCACCATTTCATATGCTTACACATGCTGTTAATAAGAGTGCCAAACTCTCCATACAATAGTGCCACCAAGTGCAAACCTATATAATCAATGGATGCAGAAAGGTTTATCATAAAATCCCTATTTAGACCCTACTCAGTTTTCATCAGTGAGGAGCATTGAATTTAAGAGAACTGCACATAGATCTTAGGACCTAACGCAACTCTCCAGCAGCCACCTTTAATCTATTTGTTAACTATAAAGCTAGGAGCCCAAGAAGAAAACACCATAATGTTTCCAACACAAGCTCATTCTCTTGTATGTTTTGGAGATTTTATACCCATTGTGCCCATAGAATAATAGTGATTGTGATTTTTGAAAAATCGAAGACACCAAAATGTACAGATGTTGAACTGAGCTCAGATCTATATGACTATACAAGCAGATGAGCTTGGGTTAAAAACATTATGGTGTTTTCATTTTGGGCTCCTAGCTTTATAGTGAACTAAATAGGTAAAAGGTAGCTGGCTGTTGGAGGATTGCATTCTTCCCAAGATCTAAGTGCAATACTCTCAAATCCAAGGCTCCTCATTGATGAAAGCCATAAGCTAGAAACTAGTCTGGGAAAATTGGATAAGTAGGCACTAGATAGGGATTTTATGCACAAACTTTCCTGCATCCATTGATTATGAAGTCTTGCACTCAGTGACATTACTGCATGGAGAGATTGGTATTCTTATTGTCTCTAGATACTTTGTATGTATTTATTTTTTGAATTACATTATTATTATAAGTATATAATTTTTAACTCATAATATAATAACATTTCTTTAGTATCTACACATATTTGTTTTCTTTATATATATATTTTACTATTATTATTATTATTATTTACCTCCCCCTATTCTTAATTATTTTAATTTTTTATTATATCTTATAAAATGAATGAAATTTTTATGTATTACTCTTAATTAAAATCATTATTAAACAATTTGTTCTATTTAAAATGGGTTTTCCTTTATTAATATATAAACTTTCTTTTAACATTCTTTCCTTATATAATTTCACATTTTCTAACATGTTAAAAAAAGTTTATAAGAAAAGAGCTTTTAAATAGAACAAATTATTAAATAATGGTTTTAATTAAAATAACTATACAAAGAGTAATATATAAAAGTTTCATTCAAAAATTGGTTTAAAATAATAAAGAATAGGGGGAGATAAGTAATAGAAATGTTATTATATTATGAGTTAAAATTATATACTTATAATAATGTATATATTGTAACAAATCCTGGCCTTGCATATTAGTATACTTGATAGATCATCAGAATGGTGAAAAGCATATCTAGGATTCCTAAATTTTTAAACTCCTAACTATCTTGATCTCAATTTTTAGAGCAACATGTTTACATATGAATATAGATCAGATACCTCCATAAACACTGGTCTTTCTCCATCCTTAAATTTTATTTATATCAGAATTAAAGCTCAAGGAAAATATGTACAATATTCTACTTCAAGGAATATTTATATTATATTGCACCTAATGCATGATAAATTGATAAATGAATAAAGAAAAACATACGCGACTGACTTTAATTTGAAAAGTTTTTTTTACACATTTATTCACACATACAATTTATTCAACATGAAACTATAGACAATAACAATTAATTCGTTTACATATTTATGACTATTCTTTGATCAGTACTAAACGTATTGCTATGTATATATATATACTTGTTTGCTAATTTAAACTTTAGTAAAATAACAATTCTTTGTTTCCAATATATTTGCTGATTGACTTATATTAAATAGCATTATGGTGGTTTGGGATTTCCCTGCTATTAAGATTTATTTCTATTATGATAGCAAAGACCATTCATGCATGAAGTTTTTAATCATATATATACTAAAAAACAAGTAATTAATAAAATGGTTAGTATCAATATACAAACAATAAATAACAGTGTAACTGTATGAGTTGGTGTTTAATGTTGGACAATATAAAGTCTTACCTCTAAACCTGGTCAGCTATCTAAAAAATACTTAAGCATGCTTAAAAAAAAAAAATCAGATTCAACTATGATTTGTGCTTTAAGCTCAGCTACTATACCATTTTTTTTTTTACAAATGTATATAAAAATCTGACTGCTGCTTATCTTTAGTTAAATGAATATTCTTTTGAAACAATGAATAATTCCATTATGATAACAGATTAATAAAATTTGTAATAAATATGTACTGAATAAACCAAAACTATAACAATAGTAGTAAGGTCCCATCAGATTTAGTTTTAGTGATAGAGTAGCACACTCTAGAGTCCAAGGTCGATATATGGTGACTACAGTTTTGGCAAATTTAATGGTCAAATTTCTTATGAATTCTCAAGAAAGAAAATTGTAAATATATTAATATTTTTAAATATACAGAGGCAAAACTCTCCATACAGTAGCACCACTCATGGCAAGCTAGAGTAATCAATAGACCCAAGAAGGTTTGTGCATAAAATCCGTATATAGTGCCTACTCATCCAATATTCCCAGACTATTTTCTTGCTTGTGCCTTTCATCCGCAAGAAGCCTTGGATCTGAGAATCCTGCACCTATATCTTAGGATCTAATGCAACCCTCCAGCAGCCCACCTTTTACTCTTTTAACTAACTATAAAGCTTTGATTCCAAAATGAAAACACAATAATGTTTTCAAGCTAAGTTCATTTGGTGTCTTTTGTTCTTTAATAACCAGTCACCATAATCCTATTGGGCAGGATTAGTACTAAACCTTCAAATATCACATGATCACCTTTGATTACTTTGGCTTGCACTAAGTGGGCCCATTGTATGGAGAATTTTGACTGTGAAAACAGCTTGTGTAACTATAAAGAATTGTGATAATGTGATGTTTGATGGTTTAATACTTTTAAATACTTAAAAATCTGGATAAGTGTTGATAGATAATTAAAAAAAAAAAAAAATAATGATCACAACTAAAGATCATTTTAATAATAATAATAAAAAAATAGTTTGTGGATTACTAAATTTAGAATTAAGAAAAAGTTTTATTCAATGTTTTGTCTGGAATTTGGCATTATAACATGGAAAAACTAAGTATTTTGAAGAATAAGTAGGAAAAACAATTAGAAGCATCCAAGACAAAAAATGAAAGTGAATAAACTAAATTATACCCATTAATAATAAGTATAATACATTGTTTTATTTAGAAATAAATTGTAGAATTGATTAATACTTTTAAAGTTGAATAAATAAAATGAAAAATTAGATTAATATAATTACAAATATAAAAGTACTAAAAAATAATTGTAATAAAATATTTATTTAAAAAAAAATTGAATGTGACATACTAACTGAAAAATATTGAACATGAGAGGAACAATAAATATTAAAAAAAAAAAAGTAGAAGTAATTAATATATGATCTTAGAAAAGGGAATAATTGTATAGGAAAACAAAAAAATTGAAAGAAATAAAGATTCAAAAGTAAGATGAGACGATATATATACACAATCTGGAGCTTTTACAAATGATTGATGATATAAGATAAATCAGTTTATAAAAAGCCTACTGCAGGGCAAAAGCCTTTACAATAGCCATCCAGAGAGAAACAGTAAATGAGAAGAAATTACACTTACAAAACTCAATCAAGTTGTGGGACAATGAGAATGTAAGAGTTTCTTTTTTTTTTTGGTTTAATATTTAGATAAAGATGAAATACCCATTCAACACTTGGATAGCTAGATCACTGTAGACCAGATATCAACAAAATATTTTACATGGTCTGTACTCAAATAACTTCTTTGACATTCTTCTAATGATGAAACAATTTCACAATATTTTTTGTTTAAGAAATAACACAAAACTACCAATAATCTTTAGTTTTTACTCCCTTTGTTTTTTTTTTTTTTAAATTTATGTTATAAATCTCACAAATATTATTTATGCATATATACTATTTTTATAGATGGTGATGATGACCTAAAATTCGCTTCCTTCATGGCTTCTCTTTACTAGAAATAATGAAAAAGTGCAGTCTTAGCTTTTAATTTTAGAAGAAAAAAAAGATTCTGATATGTCTCTTAAAATATTGATTATAAAGAAGTAATTAACAATAAACTATATAAATAATTAATTTGTGAATAATTGAGCATTTTAAAAACAAGAATATGAAAAAAATATTTTATATTTTAAGATAAACTTTCAAAAAAAATTTAGCAATTATATTTGTTTTAATTAGAAGAAATTATTAGTTGGATAAGTTGAAGTGGATAGCTGTAGAAAGCTTGAAAGCTGAGTTCAAATCCCTTCTAATTACATTAAGTTCAGTATAGGCAATATAGTTGTATTTAAATATTATATTTGTTTTAATATATTCATTAGAATTTGATATTAAAAAATAAATTTCATGTTTAAAAAAACTTTTCTTGACTTTTCCTTCTGATTTTTGCACAATAAAAATGATAATTTTTAAGATAAATATATTAGAATTTTATTTATATAATGTAAAGAAAAAAATAAACAAAAGAATATATATGATACTTTATTGAGTAAACAGATAATGTAATCTAGTGTTTTCCTGATGGTTTGTGATGATGGTGTTCTAGTTGTATTTTTATACTGGACTATTTTCATCATCTAATATGTGTATTGAATGTGTTTAAAAAAATTTAACTTTATTTAAATATTTCAAATACATTCAACTGTTAGTAATAGCACATCAAACAGGTTAATATATGCACAATGTTTCAAAAGGTATGATTCTCCCCTCTTCTTCAGGTGTTGCTGGCCTGACAGTGACAATACTAACACGGGATTCAAATCCGGATCCTTAGATTCTTGTGTATTGAATTTTTATGGTAACACTCTAACCAACTGACCCATCCTGCTAAAGGCAACAGTCTGTAGAAATTTTCTATATTTATCTATGAGGTTGCTCCTGATTTCTCCACATTTTCTTAAGAGCAAAGTTGATTAATGGTTTCCATACATTATGTACAGTCACATTATGTTGGCTTATGGGATTTTTTGGCATTCTCATCTGAGCAGCTTCTTTAAATTTTCTTCTTTGTACCTTTTCTTCTCTATCTAATATTTATGTATTTTCCCAATTGAACATATGTTCATTGGCATATATCTTAGATACATTCTGTTTTTTCTTCTAATCATCACTTTGTGTTTTTGCAAATGCTTTTCAATAGGGTGACTAGTCTCACTAGTATATGTTCTTCCACATTCACATGGTATTTCATAGATGCAGTTTTTTCTTTTCAGCATTTCAAGTTTAGGCTTTGCGGATGTTACAATTTCTTATAGTGTGGTATGGCTGTGGAAAGTTATTCGGATGTTATACTGATTGCAGAATTTCCTTAATTTGTCTGCTATTTTTGGAATGTATGGGTACACTACAGTATGAATAATTGTCTTTTCTCTTGATGGTTTTTTTTTTGTTGTCTATTTAACATTTACTTAATAACAGCCAACGGATAAACATTTTTCATAAGAGCTTATTCTATATAGATCTTTTCTTTTTCCAAAATTGATTTCTGAACAAATTTCTTTGCTCTGTTCCATAGAGATAGTGTACCACCATTTAATCTTTTCCTTACAACAGACAATGTCTCATCACATGGTACATTTGTGAATAAATTTTTCACAATAGAATGAGAACAAGAACAAAAATTGGCATTCTTAAATGTTCTTGTGAGAAGACTCCCTCTCATGATAAAATCAAAACTACAGTTTACCGAAAACCTACACATACAGGAAAATTCCTAGCCTATACATCCAATCACACCAGAAACCGAAAACATTGCCATATACTATCATTATGAAACAGAGCAAAAGAAGTTTGTTCAGAAACTAGTGATGTGGAAAAAGAAAATATCTATATAGAACAAACTCATATGAAAAATGGTTATCCATTAGCTGTTAAGAAAATGTTTAATAGACAACAAAAAGAACCATTAAGAAAAAAGACAATTATTGGTACTGTAGTGTACCCATACATTCCAAAAATAGCAGACAAATTAATGAAAATCTGTAATCAGTATAACACCAGCATAGCTTTCCAGAGCCATACCCACACTACGAGGAATTCTAGCATCTACAAAGCCTAAACTTGAAATGCTGAAAAGAAAAAACTGTATCTATGAAATATCATGTGAATGTGGAAGAATATGTATTGGTGAGAGCAGTTGTCCCATTGAAAAATGCTTGCAAGATCACAAACTAATGATTAAAAGAGAGAAAAAATGTGTCTAAGGTACCAGACCATGTATGCGCCAATGAACATATGTTCAATTGGAAAAATACAAAAATATAAGATAGAGAAAAAAAGGTATTTAAAGAAGCTGCTCACATGACAATGGCAAAAAATCCTATAAGCTAACTTAGTGTGACTATACATAATGTATGGAAACCACTAAACAACTTTGCTCTTAGGAAAAGTGGAAAAATCAGGAGCAACCTCATAGATATGTATAGGAAATTTCTAGACTGTTGCCTTTGGCAGGATGGCTCAGTTGGTTAGAGTGTTACCATAAAAATTCAATACTCAAGAATCTAAGGGTCCAGGTTCAAATCCCATGCTAGTACAATCATTGATCAGACCAAGAAGAGGGAAGAATAATACCTCTCAACACATTATGCATATACTAATCTGTTTCATGTGCTATTACTACCAGTTGAATGCATCTGAAATATTGAAATAGTTAATTTTTTCTAATGACATTCAATACGCATATTAGATGATGGAAATAATCCAATATATAAATACAACTAGAACACCATCATCACAAACTTTCGAGAAAACACTATGTATTCAGTATGAACCCGGTATTATATCAACCTTTAGACATCAGGAAAAAATTATGTCTAAAGCTGGTCAAATTTGAAAATCATTTAACTTTCTTATGTAAATCTGAAGAAATAATTCCTAAAGGTTTGCAACTAAAACCTCCAATTCACTCTCAGAGAGCTGAAAAAATTACTCAGAGAACAAGTGAAGCTCTGTTAAGAGAAAGAATAAATGCCCAAAGTTTTTCTAAGTATCAAACAATGGATTCCATTAATAATGTAGAATGTCTTCTAAAAAATAAACTTACTGATGAAGACTACATGAGAGTTTCTCAAACAGTAAGAAAATCATATTTTACATTGCATGGAAAAATAAAAGAATGCCAAAAGAAGAAACTTGCTAACCTACATGGGTATATTAAAAATCATAATGTACCAAGCAATGTACCAACTTCATCTGTTAAAAATCTCAGTTCTAAACATCTAACAGATAGTGAAATTTCTGTTCTTAAGAGAGGATTAAACTTTGCCATAACACCATTTAATATCCCTTTCTTAGATATAATGGTAGCCACAGAGAAAGTTACACAAAAATTGCCTTCAGAAGCAGCCAAATTATGCTGGAGAATAAAAAGAACATTTGATAAGCAACAAAAATTGAAGACAAACATATCCTATGGAGAGAGGAAAGCAATTAAATCTTTCAAAGTAGATAAATCTATAATTATTCTCCCTGCTGACAAAGGCAATGCAACAGTTGTAATGGATACAACTGATTATGACAACAAAATATAAGAATTCCTCACAGCAGGCCAATATAGAAAAGTGGCAAAAAATCCAATACAGAGTATGGAAACAAAGTCATAAGCATTACTCAAAAAGCATCACAAATACTTCACTGATTCAGAAAAAAGTAAAATAACATTATATTTCAGCAAAATTCCTCATTTTTATGGTCTACCTAAAACCATAAGGTTCATGTTCCATTAAGATCTATTGTTAATTCTAGAGATTCACCTTGCCAAAATTTGGCAAGATTTCTTTTCAAAGTTCTAATTCCTTTGGCATACCAGAGCCAGTCCTTTGTCATGGATTCTAGACACACGGTAGAATTAATCAAGAACATAAAAATTGAAAGAACTGACTTGCTAGTAAGCTTTGATGTGGAAAGTTTATTACAAATGTACCACGTGAAGAGGCATTGTCTGTTGTAAAAAAAGATTAAATGGTGATAGTAGTTTACAAACCAGAACAGCTTTTCCTATTGATAGTATAACATTCTGCATAAAAACAACCTACTTTCAATATAACACAGAATTCTTCCAACAAAATCAAGGAATGGCTATGAGGACACCATTGTCTCTCCTGATTAGCAATATTTACATGGAAGAACTTGAAACTTTAGCCATAAAAATGACTCCATATCCACCTAAAGTTTGGCTTCACTATGTGGATGATACATTCGTTGTCTGGCACATAGTGAAGCACTGCTGCAAACTTTCTGGAAACACATCAGCAACATATCCCCATCAATTAAATTCACAATAGAATCAGAACAAGAAAAAAATTGGCATACTTAGATGTTCTTGTGATAAGACTCCCTCATGGCAAAATAAAAACTACAGTTTATCGAAAATCCACACATACAGGAAAATATCAAGCCTATACATCCAATTACGCCAGAAACATAGAACATGGAGTTATACTATCACTATGAAACAAAACAAAAGAAGTTTGTTCAGAAACCAGTGATTTGGAAAAAAAAGTTCTATATAGAACAAACTCTTATGAAAAATGGTTATCCATCAGCTGTTATTAAGAAAATGTTAAATTGCCAACAAAAATAACCATCAAAAGACAATTATTGATACTGTAGCATACCCACACATTCCAAAAATAGCAGACAAATTAAAGAAAATCTGCAATCAGTATAACATTATAACGGCTTTCCAGAACCATACCACACTACAAGAAATTCCATCATCTACAAAGCCTAAACTTGAAATACTGAAGAAAAAAAACTGCATCTATGAAATACTATGTGAATGTTGAACATATATTGGTGAGACCAGCTGTCCCATTGAAAAGCGCTTGCAAGAACAAAAACTGATGATTAGAAAAGAGAAAACAGATGCATCCAAGGTAGCAGACCATGTATGTGCCAATGAACATATATTCAATTGGAAAAATAGAAAAATATTGGATAGAAAAGAAAAGGTACAAAGAAAAAAATTTAAAGAAGCTGCTCACATGACAATGGCAAGAAATCCCATAAGCCAACCTAGTGTGACTATACATAATGTATGGAAACCAATAATCAACTTTGCTTTTAGGAAAAAGTTGAGAAATCAGGAGCAACCTCATAGATAACTATATGAAATTTCTACAGACTGTTGCCTTTGGCAGGTCAGGTCAGTTGGTTATAGCATTACCTTAAAAATTCCCAACACAAGAATCTAAGGATCCAGGTTTGAATCCCATACTAGTACTGTCACTGTCAGGCCAGCAACACCTGAAGAAGAGGGAAGAATAATACCTCTTAAAAGATTGTGCATATACTAACCTGTTTGATGAGTTATACTAACCTGTTTGATGTGCTATTACAAATAGTTGAATGTATTTAAAATATTAAAATAAAGTCAAATTTTTCTAAAGACATTCAACAGGCATATTAGATGATGAAAATAATCCAATACAAAAATACAAATGATGTAGTCTACTTTCTAAAAAAAGTATGAAGCTTAAACTGATAAGAGTTTATTATAATTTTAAATTATTTATTTGAAAAAAAAAAAAAACCACTAAATTATAAAGGCATATTATAATACATAAAAAGTTGGATTAAAAATATTCTACCAATAGGTAAAAAATTGAATAAATAGTATGAGGCAAATCCTCCAATTCAACAATTAGATGGAATTTTGTAGATAAAAAATAATTTTCATAAAGTATTATTTTAATACATTTACTACCCGGTTATAAACGGTTAACCCCCCCCTCCCCAAAAGACAATCTGAGTTAAACATTTTATTTTGTTTAATTTTCAATTTATAATATTTATTTATTATTCAAATTTCATCATAAAAGTTTATTTTCCTTTAAAAAAAAAATCATATAGATTAGTAATTAAAAAATAAAAATATTTGTGGAGAATTCACACAGGTTGAATTACAAAATAAATTACCATCATCAACTAGAATTTACTAGTATAAAAACAATAAGGAATTATATTCACTAATGACTATAAATTATTGCTTTTGCCATAGCTAGAACTCATTATCTTAGCTTTTTTTTTTTTATACAAAAAATAAAATATGGTTATTGAAAGAAAATAGCAATCAAAATTATTGATCTATAAATATATTATTTATTCTAACCTTTAGAGATAACTCCAATGAATTCAAGATAAAACTTGCAAATTATTTTAAAATATTAACTCTGAAGAAGGCATACATTACTAAGAATAGCTATGCAAATGGCAGAAACAAAAATCAGCAATTTATTAGTAAATTTCCATCCAAGACAAGGCAATATATGAAAAAAAAAAGAAGGCAAGAAAATATTTTAAAATAATATATAAAATTTTATAAAATAATACAAAAAAAAAAGTTGATATAAAAAATATATATGAAATAATAAAGAAAGCTATAAAATAAAAATCTCAAAGATATAAAGCAATATTTTAGTATTGGAAGGAAACTTATTCCAACATAAGAAAATATGACATTGAAAAAGAGAATGTCATCATTAAGTATATATAAAAAATTCTACAATAAACTATAATAATAGACTGAAAAAAAAAAAGGTCTTACAGTTAATATAACAACTTTTAAAATACTAAGTAATTTAAATCAAAAAGAGAGATATGCAATTGTTTAAGGAAAAGTTGTAATCATTACAGATATTTTAAAAAAAAAAAATCAAGTAATGAAAAATTATTGGCAAAGCTTTATTTCAAATATTTAAATAAATGGAAAAATACTTGAGTAATATTGATATAAAAAAAGCTGAAAAGGGCAGTATTAGAAATTAAAGATCTATCATTTTATCAGTTCTACACAAGATCTTTACTAAGATCATTGATGTTAATACACATAATGCATTCAATTCAAATCAACCAAAAATGTCTGAATTTAAACATGGCTATAGCATGTAAAATACATCCATATATGAAGGAAAGTTATAAAAAGAACTAATGATTCAGGATTACTATTTTGTGTTGTATATGTATGTTACTGAATATATAAATATTTCTGCAGTGACTAACATTTTGTAATATTAAGATATAAACCAAGGATGATATCAAATTCTAAAAAATACTTATAAAAATGCAATAGTAGTGATTAAACACACTAAAAAGATTAATGATAATAAAAGTGTACGATAGGTTGTTATCTCTAAAACTTTTCACAGCAGTTTTATGTAAAGTATTATGTGAATTAAAATATGAAGCTACAGAAATAAATATAAGTGATGATTGGACTACCAAATAAAAATAATAAAGAGGTAAGATAAATACTAAGAAAATTATTAGAATATGTTCAAAAAGAAAGAAAACTGAAAACTTTTGAAGCATATTGTTAATATAAAAGGAAATTTATTAAAAGAAGTTGATGATAGATTTAAACAAGAATGGAATTAGAAAGAATAATACTTAAAAAATGCTATATGCTCAATGACTGTTTACATATAAATGTGAGATTTGGATTCTAAACACAAAAACAATACCCAGAATTACAAATAGTGAAGGAAATATATATTGGGCTTAACAAGAAGAACAAGCAAATATCCCAAACAGCATTGAAAGAATTAAAATGACAAATAGGAATAAACATGTTACGAAAATAACAACAGATAGATAAGTTTTAAACAAAATCACAACAAATTGTAAGAGATCTAGAAAGAGATAACGTAGAGGATGGATAAAAAAAATTGCTGGAGAGATATGGAAAAGAAAAATTGGATTAAGCTTAGAGAACTTCATCATGCTGTGGATTGATATTGGTAGAAAATTATGACAAAGTATACATGCATATATTATATGAATAATAAAATAAATATGGAAAGTTGAAGATTATTATTAAACAGAAAAACAGATCAACTAAAAGAATCAGGAAATAAGAGAATTTATAAATCAATGACATTAATTTATATCAAAAGAATATTTTTCATCAAGAATATTTTACACTCATAAAAAAAGTTATCCAAAAAAACAGCATTACTTAATCTTTTTACACTGCAACCCAACAAATATGTTTGTACTATTTCAGAGATCTAAATATTATAAAATTGTTATATTTCACAATTTAACAAAATAGAAATGTAATAAAAGATGCCATTTGCTTCCTAATGCTAATTAATATTTATTTGTCCAAATCAAATAATTACATTAATTAGGCAAAAGTGATAGTTTCAAAAAATAATAGTTACTAAAAAAAAAATTGAATTATATTATTTCAATCTCTTGCTGGAAAAAAATAAATTAATAAAGTAATTAATGAAAGTATAATTTTATCAAAAAATAAAAACAGAATAACTAAGAAATAAAATTAATGTTATTTGATGACTCTGGTGTTGTTATCAGTCTTTTATTAAAGTATTAACTCTTACTTTGATGGAATTATTTAATACCATTGCAGACCTTATATCTGGTCAGTTTGGAAATTATTTTTTGTAAGTCATCACAAATGAAAGTAATAATTTTATAACATTTTCATTCAAACTCTATATTCAGCTTGAATTTGTAACCAAAATTTATGTAAATCATTTTATCTTTAAAAATTATTTCCAAATTCTTGACATTTCAATCAATTTTTTTTCTTTTAATAAAGTTAAATTATTTGATTTACATTCATTTCTGAGCCACATATTAAAAATATTATCTTTATGTGGTAAATAGTGAATACATTGAGCATGATGGAGCTGTCCTGCTATCATTTTGTCTTCAACTATCTGTGCAAATGATGGAAACGGATCAATAATTTTGCATGACTTTGCTTCATCAGAATTCTAATGAAAACTATTTTATTACTAAAAATAAAAAAGTTAATATAGTTTCCCTGCATTGACAAATTTAATGTTGTTTATTAATGAAAATATATCAGCTAAGTAGATATAGGGGATTTGAACTCAGACTTTCAAGCATCCACCAACTATCCACACTCTCATGCAACTGATACACATGACCACACACATGTAGAAAAGATAAATAATCACCAATATACATATTTCATGCTAAACTAGCATTCATCAGTTGGTCCAGATTATCATCTACCATACATATATATATAATCAGTGCTCAGTTTATATTAAAATAGCAAATCTTCACACTTTAATGGTCAGGTTTCAATCCATTCCAACCTCCAACTTTTCAGCCATCTAAGTTGGAGTGGATTGAAGCCTGTCCAGTAAAATGCGAAGATTAGCTATCTTAATATAAACTGAGCACTGATTATATATATGTGTGGAAGATGATAATCTGGACCAACTGGTGAGTGCTGGTTTAGCATGAAATACAGATATTGGTGATTATTTATCTTTTCTACTTGTAGGTAGTCATGTGTATCAGTTGCACGAGATAGTGTGGATAGTTGGTGGGTGCTTAAAAGTCTGAGTTCAAATCCCCTATATTTACAATTAAGGCTCCAGGTTTGTGATGAGTGCCTGGTTTTCAAATATCAGCTAGGTAGACAACTTCAGCAAAATATTTACTTAATATTGATTTCTGATCCTTTAAAAATATTTTAATTTTTTATTCTAAGTTTACACAAATATGTCAAAACTTTTCCTCTTGAAAACCAATTGACATGTGATAATACCTATTTATGAACTGAATGCATTTCATCACACATTATGTTAAAAGATACCAATTTTTATAACACTCTTTCAAATATACAAACTGATTAAGAATATAATGTAAATTTTCATTCACATTTTTGTTTGCTAATTGTTCCTGATAAAAAAAAAATAGTGAATTACTAACTAATCTGTGTGAACAACTTTCCTTATATATACAACTAAGTCCTTATTCTTTCCTGTCATGGCCACAGCTCCATCAGAACAAATTTATTGCAAAGTAGGAATTGATATTTTAAAAAATTTCTCCTGATATTCTAACAATATAGTAATTCTTCCTATATAATTTTAGAAATAAAATCAACATATTTAACATAAACTAATAATATTGCATCATTTGATACATCTGTAAATTCATCCAATTGAATAGCATAAAACTAAGATTTCTGTAATTTTTGCACTAATTACAATTCAATGTCATTAGACAAGTTGATTATTCAGTGACTGATAGTGTCATTTGATATGAGATTAGCATTAATCTTTACTTCAAATTCTTTAGCAAATAATTCACTACAAACATCATTCATACAACACTTTAATAACATTTCTCCAATATTATACACTTTCTTGCATTTAACAATATACAAAGCTGCCAAATAAGAACATTTCAACAATTTTTTATTAGTAAATATAAATTTTGTTAAATTTGATCTTACTTATTTTTAATTCATTATGTTTTCTTAAAAAGAAATCCTTAGATTTATCTTTATATTGGCTGTAATTTGTTTCTAAATGTCTCATTAATTTGTGTTCATTGAAGTGTCAACCAATATATTGATAATACATTATGGTAAATCTTTTTTTTAAATATAATAATAATACTGTTTATTAAAATAAATACATTCATTGCATTCATTCATTTAAATACAGGTCAAAATATATTTACACAAATACAAATGTCGTTCTTCTCCTATTAAGTCTTAGTTGTGCTTCTATGTAGAAGAAAATTTTTATAACATTTTAGATATTGTAACTGTCAGAATTGCACAGCCCACATGAAAATCACCCGAGAGCAATCCACATGTGCATTCCACCTTGTGACATTACAGAATACCAACTTTTTCCATTACAGCCTGTTAAGGTCAGGGAGAAAACAAGAGACTAACTATTTAAGTTATTGGTTGCAAATAAAGATGACAAACTTCCAAAAATAATGAGATAACCCTGTATATACAACCCAAACACACATTGGTGTGACTTTAGTTAATTAATTTATACATTAATTTATGGTGAATAAATCTTTCTAATTTTATTATTTTAACTTATGCACAGATATAGTATACAGTGATATAAAGATTCGAAACAAATGATTGATAGTAGCTAATTAAAAATATTATTTAAGTTAATTATTTGAATGGATTCCAATCTACTGCACAGACACCTAACTGTTCTGAACTCTCACATGTGCTGTACATAGAACAAGCTTATAAACTAAGAATGCTCTTACAAATTTACCGCTGCAGTCAATTCTAGGCCATGATATTAGTATACAATAAATAAAATAATTGTAAAATACATGAAATCACATCTGTATTACAATAATATCTATGTAAGAGCAAATACATGTGATAATTGTATGCTTATGGTAGGAATATAATCGTCTACCATGTGTATAGCATACAGCGATTAGCAGTCACATACATATCACTATGACATGTATGAAGTAAAATAGATGGCATGTAGTAAGAATTGATCATCTATTATGCATCACTGTTTAAATAAGAAATAATTATAAGAGATCAACAGTTGCAAATAATATTACATCATCTAATACTAATGTGCTACATGAGAATAAATTGCAGATGCAACTCAAGACCTGAATTGACAACCATCCATTTTTATCAATAATACTACTTCAAAATATAAAAATAGTTAGCTCAAACTTACATCTATTTAACATAAAACTTAATCTAGCTTGTCAATGCAGCATGACTGCTTTCAATGCATAATTTATAGATTTACTGAGTTAACATATTATTATTAAATAAATAAAGTGGAAATATCTGATTGGCATATCAACATTTAATAGCATGGCAAGAGATCATGATTATAAGCTAATTGCCTTTTGTAGATTAATTTTTATGTGCTTATTGCCTATTAAATAGTGGCATGATAAAGAGACCAAACTACCATCTCTTGCCATATCTGCTTGTAAACAGACTAAAAATAAATCCTTATTCATTAACATATTTCATTAGATCAGAGTTAATAATTAAGCAAATATTAGTTAAAAGTTATACTTATTCTTTCAACTCAACAGTTCATATTCAGTATTTAGGTATTTGCAGAGGTGATTGTTTACCATACCTATGGTGGATGAAGATTTAATCGATATTCAGACTTTATTAAAATGGTTCAGCAGTGATTTCATCTTAGCCTAATGGCTGATTCTTCTGGTGGCACTGGACATCAGCTTTTTACTTATTTCAGATGGATATATAGTGGACACATGTTCGGACAGTTTCTTCTGATGTTGATCAGGACTCATCGATGAGTTTACAGCCTACTGTCTGCTAGCTTGACAGAGTCAGGCAGATCATGGTTTAGTACAGCTGGCTGGAACTAAAAGATTAATTAACTGACAAAATAACAGCATAGGATAAATCCTGGAAGGATCTAAGAATTAATTCAAGCAGAATAATTGCAAGCACTTCAAATCATAAGCGAATTAAATCTTAAGCACTTCAAAATTATAAGAGGCAAATTTTTTTCTAGAATTCTTTTCAGCATTATTTATACGATTTGGACCTACCTTATCAGTAAAATTTGGATCCATCTTTTGTTATTTGAATCCTTTGATTTATTGGCTACAGATAATTGGATTACTTTCAATGAGGTCTGAGTTTATTTATACAATATTCTACTTGCAAGTCCTTATTTTTGAGAGGGAATAACAGCCTTTTTAATCAAATTATTTATCTCTTTAAACTTAATCAAATAATTTGCTTACAAGTATTTTAATTACTTTTTTTAGAATATCATTTCCATTTTTTAATACCTTTTGCTTTTAAACTATTAGCTAAAATTTATAATCTATTATCTTTCTCTTTTTATAAACTTTAGAAAATATTTTTTTTTCTCATGTGTCATAGCATCAGCCGGGAAGCGAACCCGCTAAAGCAGTCGCTGACCTCTTGACCACCAATGCCTGACAACTTTAGAAAATATTTTGTTCTTAAAACAAATTACTTTATAATTAATTAAGCCATATATATTTATCTGTGAATTTATAATACATATTTAATTTTTATTTATTAAATTTATTAAACTTTTTACTTTTTGTAATTTTTAACATTATCAACATGAAGTATATATATGTGTGCATATATATAGATTCAATATTTACATGAAATTTTAAACATAATTATATAATAAAAATATTGATTATGTAGCATTAGTAACAATAGTAAACTCTCCATACAATAGTGTCACCAAGTGCAAGCCTTTGTAATCAATGGATGCAGGAAGGTTTGTGCATCCATTAATTATAGAGGCTTGTACTTTGGTGGCACTACTGTATGACGAGTTTTGCTATTATTATTAGCAGCCTGTATAAGCATATAAAATAGTGATTGTGTAATCCTTTGACGGTTTTATATAGCATTAGACATTCATATTTTTTTTTATATACTAATTCTTCCCTCCCCCCCCTCTAATATATTTTTTAATTTGTTTTTTTATTTCCTTATAATGTTGCAATCTTCTTAATTCAATAGACAAATTATTAAATAATTTAGGAACATAATGATTTCTTATTCTCACTTTTCTATTCTATTTGCAACTCCATTTTTATATTAGATTTGAAAATTAATTTATGGTGACATAAATACATTTAAATACAAATTACTATTAATAGATATTATCTGGGAAAAATAATAATTATTAGAGGTATTTCATTTCTAATTTTTCATTAAAATTTAAAGTTAAATAAACATATTGTAATGGCAAACTATAACAAATCTGGACAGTTAGTGGGAACTACAAATTTAAAATTGCTATCAGAAGTGAAGTGAAAAAAAATAATTGAAACATATATAGTTGCATGTGATGTGCTGCTATTCAAGGGCTTGCAGAATGCATGTACCTGCCAGCCTATGATTTGGATTCTTTACAGCGATGTACCAGGAAGCTCTACAATAATCTTCCATATCTCTCCTCCTTTTTTAATATTTCATCTGTCAGACAGAAACCGACCATTAGTGTTATATAATTTTTCTTTATTTCATGACCTATAAAAATTTTGGTGCGACCCAATATTGGGTTGTGACCCAGAAGTTGAGAAATGCTGCTATAAAATACTTTTTTGACAGAAAAATTGACTCAAGCAAGAAATATTTGTCATATATAAAGATTTTTTTATTAAAAAATTTATTTTATCATGATGCATTTAGAATTACTTTATCATTTTATGAATTTATAAATATACCAAACTATACTAGGATACCATAAAAATTAATATCAATAATATCCAAATCATTATTTCTTAATTTATATAATGAAAGAATTATATAATGAATAATTTGAATAATGAAAAAATTTTAATAGAGACTAAATATTTATAAAAATTATTGTAAATACTACAACTTATAATTAATTAAATAAAAATATCAATATTTTTTATTTATGTTATGTAAGATTGCTGTGTTCAGTTGTGATATATTTACTAAAAATAAAGTATATATATATTCATTAAAATATCATTATTAGTAAGCAGCAAATAAAATTATATATATATTATAAAAAATATTTTTAAAAAAAAAACTTAAAACAATTTCAAAAATAAAATAAAAATATTGTCATTTAAATTGTACTTCTTTAGAAAAAAAATGTTTTACTTACATTTATTTGTAATTTAATTTTCTTTTGCACTTGGACTTAGTCCCTCAACAGTTCTTTCCAATTTTGAAATCAAATGGAAGTCTAAACTATATGATTTTCAGACACTAAAGTGTCATCCAAATTAATTAAAAGATTTTCACTGAAAACAATTTTTAATCATTTGCAAAAAACATTTAATCATATTAATAAATGATTCTAAACACATTACTACATAATGTAAGTGATGAAACAAAAAATATTAGTTTTAAATAGCTTTGCAAGTAGAATTCAATTTTCCCTAAAAATTTGAATTTTTTTTTTTAATAAAAAAAAATGATTGGAATAATCAATGTGTCATGCTTTTATAAGCTTTGCAAATTATCATTCTATTTAATTTAATCTTTCACACACAAAGTATATTAAGTCAACAAATTGATAGGTATATTTTATTTTCAGATTTTTTATTTTTGTTGAAATAAATTAAGTTTTATATTCTACTTTCAATCCTTAAATTTTATATTTTTCATTCTAGACATGAATTCAATAAATGAAATTAATCTAAAAAATAAAATATTAATTTTTCAAATAAACAAAAACAATTCAGAAACAGAAAAAAAATATAAGTAAATTATTAATTTAAAAAAAAAAAAGGCTTCACTTGTAAGTCTGTAAGCTATAAAAATGTTTAGGAGCCAATAATAATAATATTTTTCATATGTATCTTACTAAAGTATAATTTAAAGTAAGTGGAATTTTCTTTAAAAAATTAAAATCAATTAAATATTAGAATAATAGTTTTGACAGTTATTGACAGAATATGTTTTTAACTTCTTTAGTCTCTGACATCCATAAAGTTGTGATTGACTAATTTGGTCTAAAAAGTTACAGAAATTCACTAAGTTATATATAAATAAAACTATTAAAAAAATTGATTTTATATCAACTAATTATTTTGTTTTCACATTATAAACAAAAGATAATGTAGCACACAGAGTCCTTTCAACTCTGTCCAATATGATCAAGAATTCCTTATTCATTTTTTTTGATTGAAAATACTATTTTTTTTTGCTTGAAATGCTTTTATTCTCAGTAGTTCCTGTCATCTAATTATTATAGTTAGAACTAATAATTTTTATATGTATATAAAAAAAAAACACATTTTAAAATCAAAATTTCTAATGCTAGAAGTTGAAAGCAGATTCTAACCATTATATCTGGCTATATGCAGGCAAACAGGAAAGCTCCAAATATGAAAACTTGATTTGAATTCTTTAGGATTAAGTTGAGCAAATATTTTTTTTTTTCTATTTTAATTTATTTAATCAATCCTTCACTTTCTTAATATTGTTCCATCAAAATAGAATAAAAATTTACACTCTGTTTCAGGATAACAATTATTCATGCAATATGTCACTTAATTGAAAAAAAAAAAAAAATCAATAAATTTTACAAACAGTTTTATTTACTTGAAAGTTTCTCTCTCTCTTTTTTTTTTTCTTAGTCAAAAATATAAAATAGCCTTGAATTTAATCAATAATTTCTGCAATTTGATCTAAAAGCCATTTTTGCATAAGAAAGTTTTATTTTATGTAAGAATGAATTACAATTCCATTTTTCAAAAAATTAGATAAAATTAACATCACAATGCAAGTGTATTAAAAATTAAATGTAAGAAGCAATTTAATGATTCAACATTGAAATATAATGCATATAGCTTTAGATACAACACAATTATTAAAATTCAATATATTTCACATTTATTATTTGCAAAAAAATATATGTGTGTATATATATAAAGTACACTATATAACTTTAAAACAAAAATTACATTTATTTAAAAAATCAAAGTTAATATTAATTAGATACAATAAGGTCTGGCACAATAAAAACTTATAAACAACAGAACAACAATTTTTTTTTCTTTCACTATTTTCATGTGATATTTTTCTTCAATAAATTAACATTTATACAACAATGCAAATAAATATATATATAAAAGAAGCAAAAGAATAGCAGACATTTTTATTACATAAGATGTAATTATTAACATTACTTATCTTTTTCTATCTCTAGCAATGAAAATAATTGATTTTTTAAAAATATTCTCCTGGATATGTATGTTTAATGTAATAATTTTAGCCATGAACTATAAAAGTAGAATTTGAATACTGATAAATGTTGATGTAAAAAAATAAATTTAAAGAGAACTTTTAGCAAAAAAAATGGGGAAAATCTAAGTGTTAAACATGAATTCACTAATGTAACAAATGCCATTGATTGAAATAGAAAATATTACAATGAGCAATATTGGCAAATATAACAACTATATGTATTATTTTCCAGAATATTTCAGTTTTGAGTAAAGCATCAGATGTCTTTATTACATTTTATGAGCTTATTTGTGTTTAGTTTTTCTTCCATAATTTGTTCATTTTTGCAAATTTTTTAAAAATTCTTTTCATACATATACAAAATAGAATTATTTCCAACAGCAAAAGTGCAGTAAAATGATGAAAATTTAAGTACTTAACATGAAACTGTTAAATTGAAAACCACATTTGGATAAAATAGAAAATATTACAATAGTGCTACTGGGAATATTGCAACTATGATGCTTGTGATCTTACAGAATGTTCCACACCTTTATATGTAAAAATATTAATTTTAATTATGAGCCAGAAAATTAATCAAAATTTTGATCAGAAGTAGCAAGACTATTTCTCTAAATGAAAAAACTGTGAAACAGCAATTTAAGTTCTGAATATGGTATAGCTAAATCAAAAATAATAAATTAAAAATTGCATAGTTAATGAAAGAGATTTCCAGATTGGGTTAAGTTGTAATATCATGGAATAAAATACTTTTTTTTAGTTAATATGGATTAATCAGAAGTACAAGGCAAATGATAATGGCATTAAGGTAAGCATTTGTGAAAAGGCAATGCAATTTGTTTGAGGAAATTTTTGCTATGAATCTTAGTGAAAGTGATTTTCCTGTGGAAAAAAATATACTTCTAGCAAAGTTTGATTTACTGGATTCAGGGAAAAAAAACATGTATTGCATAATATTACAGCACATGAAGATAATGTGCAGATAGAACTATTGCCGAACATTACCTCACAAAATAACAGTTTAATGTAAATTGGTTTATATTTTTATTTTATGCTTTTAAAAGTTGAAATTGAGTAGTTAATTTTATATGTATTTTTATATTTATATTTTTAATTTTCCCTACTTAAATGGCTGATAATTTTGGTCTAAGTCATGAACTATAATAGATTAGCTCTAAATATGTGTACATATAAGCTACAATGAACAGATGATATAATGAATAAACTTCTGGAACCAATTAATTCATTATACAAGATGTTTGTTTTTTTTTAAATAAATTATCTTATGAAATGAATAATTATTAGATTTTTTTTTTTTAAAAAAAATCTTATGAAATCATTATTTTGTTTTTACACAAAGTAAATAGGCATTTATTTATTTATGACAAATTTTACTGCTTCAATTATTTCTGAAAATATTAGAACTTTTAAGAGAAAGTTGCAACAACAACAACAAAAACACTTTAAAATAAAATAAAAAATCAAAATGAGAAAAGATGGGCAGGGAGTTAAATCCTTTTTAAATGAAAAAAAAATATTATATCTTCCAAATGTAAGAATTAAAAGAGAAGATATGATTATTATTTTTTTAGTAAGATAAAAATATTCAAATTAAAAAAAAAAACGATATATGCAGATAAATATTTTATCAGAACCACAATTTTCAATGATATATGCCAAAAAAAAAAAAAAAGACAAATCCATATTTCTATGGATTCAGAACAAAAAAAAAATGGATATTGAAAAATCTAATGGAGAGTTCACAATAATTTCTATTAGATTATATTGAATTTCTTTATTTTTAAATAGTAAACAAACTGTCAAAAACCTCTAAATTTGCTAACATGGAATTGATGTATATTGTTATAAATTCACACACTATGACATATATGAACAATAAAAAACAAATCTAAATAATTACTCTCATATAAAATCAAACCTAAAAAAAAAACTATTACAAAATTAAACAGACAGCATCCAAATAATAAGTCAATAATTATGTTAGTTTAGCAGATATAAAGTTTAAGGAAGTGAAATTCATACATGATAAACTTTACAAATTTTTAGATCAACTGGCTATGATTTGACATTAGTAGTGTTTATCTCTGGGCCATTTGAAAGGATAGGTAATAGCAAAGAAATTTAGGAATGTTGAACATGATTCAACACATTATAAAGTACTTACTATTGATACTATTAAAAATAATGGTGGACATACTGAATAAAGTCTGTAAATAAAAGCTGTTTTTTTCCTCTTGCATATGGTGTGGAATTAATGAAACATCACCAACAATTTCACAATCTTCCATAAGTCTTTTCTATCCATTACATTAATATTTAGCTACTCATGTTTTTCCTTTAGAGCACCAATCAATTTTTTTTCTACTTTTTTTCTCTTACTTTCCGTAGACTTTTCTTCATAATTCATGTTTTTTAATTATATGCCAAAACCATTTTCTCTTCTGTTTCAAAATTTCCATTACAAATATCATTATTTTATTTACTCTTTTCAACACTTCAATATTATAAATCCTATTTTTCAATTTATAATATCCATTCTTCAAATCCAGAACTTAAGTTTTCAATTTTTTTTGCACACCCAATTCTAATTAACCGTTTCTACTCCACACAAAGCAAAAAAAAAAAAAAAACCTTAATAAACTTTTAAAAAATCTGCAACGTTGACAGATCCATAAATAAATACTTTACCTTTATTAAAAGCCTACTTAGCAATTAAAATTCTATATCTAATACTTTTATCACTATTTCCATCATTAGATAAACAAATTTCTAAATATTGAAAAGCATAACTATTGTAAAATTATTACTCATAATCTTTTATCATTATAATCATTATTTAGATTCAGATGTATTGATTTTCAAATGATTTACAAATTTCATCAATTCTAATTAATAATTTGTTAAAATCATTCTTGGTCTCTGCAAGCATTCCCATATCACCAGCAAAATTGTTACAATGAACCCAACTAATCTTAATACTAACAGCACATTTATCAATGTCATATTCACTGATCTCTCATTTTCAAAATATTTAATAAAATAAACTCTATAAAAAATCTCAACATCACTAAAACAATACAATCCTTATCACTTCCCATTGCATCTCTTATTTCTACACTCTTTCTGAATCCATATACTTATTACAAATGTCTATTCAATATTTTCAATAAAACTTTAGTTGCATGTAATATTGAATTCACTAGTCTAAAATCATCTCATTTTATGGACTCCAGTATTTTCTTTACAATTGTTAAAACAAGTCTACTGGTTATTTTTCTTAATTCATTCATTACATTATAAAAATTAATTAATTCTTTTAAATATTACACTCCAAAATTGTATCTAGATTTTCATTAATTCCCTGCATTTTGTTCAACTATAGCTTTTTAAAATTATTGGATAATTTATTACATTCATTTTCTATTTAAAAAAAAATAATGAATATTTTTTTCTATTACACAAATTATTTATAAATGTTTCTCATTTTTTTATTATATTTATCATTTCTAAAAATTAAACTACATTTACTTTGAAATTCTTCTATTTCATTATATTTCTCTTTATTTGCTACATATTTCAATTCATTATTAAGCTTTCTATATATGCTTTTACTTCAAATAAAATGCATAACTTTTCACTTTCTTAATAATATTATTGTTAATTTTACCATTCAATAAATTTAAAATGTTTTCCTCTACACCATTTTTTAATTTGTTAATTTTTTAAATATCTTTTTTTTTTCATCCTTGGTTTAGAAATTCTTGCACTCTTAAATTTAAGTCTCAATTCTGCTAAAACTAAATTGTGGGTCGGATTTATGTTAGTCCAGGATATGCATATGAATACTTTTTGCTATATCAGAATCTAATCTAAATCAATATATAATTGAGTTATATAAAGTTGCCATCATTAATTGATGAGTTAATGATTTGCATAAGCAAAACAAGCATCATATGAAGCATTGATTTATTTTAAATAAAGATCAAAATATTTAATCTTTTAAACAACCCACTGTAGGGCAAAAGCCTAGTAACACCTCTGCATAGAAAAATGAAGAAAGCATTATCTATCAGACTAACCAATTGCTGGATAGTGAAGCCTAAAGTGTTGCCATCTAGCAAAGAATAGATAGCTATCCAGTCACTAATATTGAATGGTTGGCTAACTGATTTGGAATCTGATCATGGGAATGGCAAAAAGATACATTTTAGATACCACTAGATACTATAAGAAATGAATAAAATCTAAAGCTATGAACAAATTTTAATGAAAAATTTTATCACATTAAAATTAAACAATTGTTTCAAAATTTCAATCTCAGTTTTGATAAGGGCAACAGACCTTAATTCACATAGAAGTAACAATTTCATACTCTTGCATGAGATAATTTAACAGAAGAAATTTATTAAATCTCAAATTTAAGAGATTAACTAAAATTAAAATGCTTTTAAAAATTTGTTAATACACTACAAATAACTGTTTCCATATAATCTGCTGCGGAGTATACCACTTATTTGAAAAAAGACCAAATTTAACATACATAGTTAGATATATTTCATGAAGTATACAAATGAATATGCTAGCAAAACTCAAACCTTAACATTTCAATATCAAATGACTAAATAAAACTAATCAACTTACAAAAATGTATAACTTCATGAATAGATAATCTATGGTACACTAGTACCAGTTCATGTTATTATATCAATTAATTAATTGTGCTTGCTAATTTAAATTATTATTGTCAATTATCCACTTATATAGTGCTTATATGATTCACAGTAAGATGATGACAGACTAGAAAACAAATTCATCTTTGTAAACACTCTCTTTCTCAGAGTTTGTTCTATCAATAATATTTAAATAAAAGGTAATTGCTTTACAGCTAATATGCTCATTCAACAAACATAAATTTAACACACTATATCAATAATGATTTTTTTACCCATAGCTTCATTAATGCACAAAACATTGAGTTTAAATCAAATAGAATTAAAACAGATTTTTGAATGTTTATTTGAATGCAGTACAAATGCAGCAACTATGTCTTTATGTGGATAGTAGTACATTTTATAGAATACTTTTAACACATATACTGTGTAGATGTTTTTAGCATATAAATGATATAATTTAATTAAAAAATTACTATCATAAATAAAAGTAATTAACAGGATAAAAAATAAATAATGCAGTTTTTTTAAACGTAAGTGGCATAATAAATTGCAATAGCACATTCATAATATACTCATATCGACATAAATACATATTGGATATGTTCACTTAATTATTCACCTTCCCCCCTATAAAAAAAAAAAAAAGAAAAAAAACGTTTGCTGTTTCTCTCTGTTCTTCATTCTTCTTGGGCTAAAAACTGATGATGAATTTAAAAACATCATATAGACATTACATTTTCTTAGTGTCACTCTTATCAGTAGAGTGTTCATCAGCAGTTTTAGATGAACATTACTTTTTAACTTTACTACATACCAAAATATTTTTTATATTAAAGTCTTCATAAATAATCAATGCTTTTTGATGATGGAATATATTTTTAACATTACATTTTTTATTGAAAATTCTTTCAGCAAATATTTCCCACTACAAATTTATATAATTTTCCAGTTTTTATTTCATACTTATTTGCGGTGAACGTAATTTTAATCATTCAAGAACACAAGGAATACTAGCATGGATTTCTTTTTAGTTTTTTAATAATTTCATAAATTGGTGATTTATTCAAATTGAATATCAAACCTGTTTCACTAAATAATTTTTTAAATTCATAACTAAGTCAATTGTACTCCAAAGTTTTCTTTTAATCTTGGCAGAATTACTACCATTAATATATTTGCACTTCGAAGAATTTTAATTTTCTAAGTCACTCCAACAATGTAATAATTGAAAACAACTGTATTAAGTGTGATAGAATGTGAAACAACTAAAAAATATCTGTTGCTATACAGTCAACTACATAATATAAACTTTTTAAATTTCTATATAGAAACCATAGCTTTTGAGAATGCAGATACAGTGGCCATACTATATTTTCCATTTTGTTCAATACTTTCATAATTTTTTTTAATAATTACAGATAATCATGTTCTTAAGATACATCTATTAATAAACCAATTATTAAGCATATACATTAAACCTCTACAGTGTACCTTTATAAAGATATATATATATCATAATAGTTCACTTAGTAATTAACAAACAAGACCAACTCTTAAGCAATGCAAGATCATTCTTCAATTTTTCACAAATTCATTATCGATTTAATTTCCATAAATTTAATTCTATGTAGAATTCTGTTTGTTAATAATTTGCTAATATATCACATTGCAAATGTTTTTTTTTTTTTTACAAATACTGTTTAATTTTTCTTATAAAGTTCATTGTGCATATAATATACTTTGTAGCCAATCTTTTTCATCTAAGGTTTCACAATACATATCCTAAATTCGTAATAGTCCTCAAATCAGTGATTTTTTTTTTTTTAAAAAGAAGAATAAACTAGCAATATGCAATTAAAAAACGTGGATACAATCTTCCAGCAAAATAAATAATAGTTGTCTTCTAGCTAAGAATAGATAGGTTTTCATTTACCAATCTATATTAGATAATTAGATAAGTTTAGTTAACTAAGGGCTAAATATCTAAAAAAAAAAAAATCTATACTTGTAATTTTTTTCAACTCTTACTAGCTTAAACTAAATATAGATCATAGACAAAGCAGGCAGATGAAATACACTACATTATAAAACACAATAATTATATGGTATTAATCAAATACTTTGATTCATTTCTAATATATTAGATATCTTAATATTGAAATGATTATTTCCTTGTCATAATCACATTCATTGTGATCACCCTGACTGCTGAAAAATCCCAGAGTAAACTCTCTTCCGATGTCAGTCTAAAATGATATCTAAAACTAAATTTATATTACATTCTACATTCAAACTAATAGTAAAAACAGTAATATAAATTTTCTTATCATTTGGCATCTGGCATTAAAAAAAAATATTCTTCATGAAATTAATGATAAGAATATTGGCAAACCTTCATAAACAACAAACTATATGATAACTTAGTAATACCATATTTCATTTCAAATCATTTTATTTTACTCAGTGTTGTTTTATATTTTATTTAAAGCAATAAAAAATAGGATCAATAAAACCAATCAACATAACACCAAGAGCAATTCTACTTCAAAAGACAGAAGAATAACCCAATAAAGCAAGCAAAATTGTAAAATAAATAAAATATGCAAGCAAAATAGTCACTTGTTTATCCTAATATACATAATTTTGATAAAAAGATGTCAAATGCTAAATTTTAGTAAAGCCTAAGGAATAAATTGTTTCAAGCAACTATGATAATGTGAACAAAACAAATAATTTATTTCTTCTAACATGTATAGTTTTGAAAAAATCAAATTCTGCCATTAAAATAAATATTTTTTCCATAAAACTGAAGTTAAAAGATTACAATCTTGAAATGTTTTGGATAGAACAAATGGTTTCCTATTATGCAATGTGAAAATGATGACTAAATTGTCAAAAGAAAATTCCACTCTGTAATATAAAAATATTTATAAACAATCTTTGACAAACAATAAAATATCAGAAGCTAAAAAAAAAAAAATCAAGTAATTTGGCTATTCATCAGGGTAACTAATCCATGCCATCACAGTTAAACATTCATTATTTTGATATATTTTAACCTTTGTACAATGGTATTTTTAGATTATATGGTGATTACAATGTGTCTTATCATTACTGACCATATTAATGATTCTTTGCATTTACACTAAACCTTTTATCTTTTAATTATATTTATACAAAATCATTGGGATACATCTAACTATATCACACAAACAATATAAGAAGGCCTCAACAGCATAATTGCCTCTATCAAAAAATGATGAAACATCTTTTTTAAAAAAGATGTTTCAAGAGTCCTTTAAAAGCATTACTCTAGAAGACACTAAACTGAAGAAAGATCATGTAAAAAGCAAATACATATCTTGAAAATTTCTGTTTTCTATATCTAAATGCATGGCCTTTCCCCCCAGCTCTTAACCGGCTAAACAAAGATGACAGAGGTTAACTGATTTTCAATCTCTCACAACTATTTCTATATAATCATTGCAAATACTTTTTGGTATTCCTCATGCTTATTATTAAGTTATTTATTCTTAGATAACAATTATCAATCTACTAAAAATACACTGATAGCCTTCTCACTACTGTACATAGCAAACCTTTATTTGCACTTATATCAAACATATTTTTGACAACTAAAACATTTTATCTCATTCTTAAAAATCAGAATTTAAATTACATCCCATTTGCTCATTTTGCAAATTACTTTGAACTTCCTCAAATTTCTAAATTCTACATGGATCTATGTAAAACTGCCATTTCCATAAATGACAAGTTTACACTAAGATATAGATTTTTGTATTTCAACTTTATCTAGGTTTTAGTTCTATTAAATTAAGATATTACTATTTAAATAAAAGAAATGTCAATGTAATTTATTATATAAATTATTTAAGGCCATATATCCATTATTAACTGATCTAATGTAAATTAATCTAGGCCTTCTCAAACTTTTTTCACTCTCAACTTCTTTTGATTAGCCAAAAATTTTCATAACACTCTTACTTAAATTATTAAAACTATAAGCATTAAGAATACAATTTAATTCAACAGAAAATCATTAATTTTAAATACCAAAATGAAAGGGCAGAGTAAAGATCAAACCTTACAGGTCATGAGGCTATTGTTTGGCCAAAACTTACTTTTACCTGCTTTTAGGTCATGAGGGCAAGCATTTGGACAAAACATTTTTTTCCTGCTTTCACAAATGATAAGTATTTGAATATAACTTTTTATTCTTTCTCTGCTTTTAGATATTTATTTTCTTATACATGCTTAATGTTCAACAATTACATGATAAAATAAAAAATTCTCATGTATTTACATATTATTTACTAAAAAGAAAAAGTAATCAAAGGTCTGCAGAAGACAACCAACAAAGGTGCAATAAACATCACATGACCACCTCCTCTTATGCTTGTGCAATGTTAATTGTAACATAATAAAGATAAAAATTTCATAATTTAAAATATAATAAAAATAAAATATTTGTGTATTTATTATTAAAATCTAAATATTTGCAGTGTAATAAACATAAAATATTCACACAAATTGTAGTGTAATAAAGATAAAATATTCATGTACTTATAGTGTAATAAAGATGAAATATCCATATATTTGTAGTGTAACAATGATAAAAAAAAATTCAAGTATTTATTGTTAGTATTATTGTAGTCTTATTTAAAATTTGTTTCAATATTTGTAAATTATAGTATAATAATAAGAAAATAATGTATTATTTGTAAATTATAGTATAATAATAAGAAAATAATGTATTTCTTGTTTGGGTACTTATACATCATTCCTTTGCTTTCTTTGCCTGATGTTTTTTGACTAATTATCCATTTTCAGAGGCATCATGTTTTAAACAATATAGTTGTTTTTTTTTAAAAGATGATTATCATATTAAATATTTTGATTTTTTTATTTTATTTAAGATGATTATAAAAACACAAGAAATTAACAAAACTCCAAATGGTTGTAATCAAATAAAATTTAATACAACTGTAATAAACAAAATAAAAAACACGATGAAAGAATACTAGCTTCAAATGTATTTTGAGATTATGCTAGCATTCTGTCTGTTGTAAATAAAGTTTCATATAATGCTTATTAGCATACACTTTGCATGCAGGCACTATTCTGTTATTTCGAAAATACTTCACTGCATCTTCTTCTGTCACTGGTGGATTCCCAAATTTTAATCATTTTTGCAAAAAGTTAGGAAAATAATTAACTAACAGCTTGAATGATGACATAAAAAACTCATCCCAATGTTAATGGTTTGTACATTATACGTAAAAAAAAAAAAATTCATTCAATGTTGTGAATGGCATTTATAAAAAAAAAATATTTTATTTTAAAGTTAATATGAATTTATATTCGATTTCTTAATATTTTTTAATGTTCAATGAAATAATTTTGAAAAAACAAACAATGATTAACCAAAAAATATCGGCAAAGAGAGCGAAGGAATGATACGTATTTGTATTATTATATTATTATATGTATTCTTATTTATTATTGGTATCGCTTAGTTGTATCAATACTCATTTAGTATTTCCCTCTTGTTATCAAGAAAAGTCACAGAGAACATATTAAAACAGTTCTGACTATATTATAGGTAAAATAGTCATGGTCCACTATTTAATTGGCTTTCCAACTACCAAGAAATGAAAATAGAGTAATTATCCATTCTTGTTTTATTATTTTTACAGGTAGTCATATGAAGACCGTACTGCCGCCATCAGATGGCGCTGCAACACCATCAACAACCGGCCCGAAACTTGCAAGTGATAAATTTATTTACGAAAGTGGCTGAAAATAGACAAATAAAAATACCTGAGGCAATATATGTCCAACAAATACATCAAACTACAAAGTATAAAAAAAAAAAACAAGAAAATGCTATACAATTCAATTATTTTTGATCAAATTTTTTTTATTTGTATTTTAAAAGTATTTGTTTGATTTAATTTGTCCACTTCAGTTATTTTTGGATAGAAATTCTTCATTGGGGGAGAGGGGTGTTTTATGTTTGACTTCTTTTGGATGAGATGCCATAATTTCAAACTAGTAATATTCTTTTTAGTTTATATAACCGTTGCATTTAATTATTTTTGATCAAATTTTTTTTATTTGTATTTTAGAAGTATTTGTTTCATTTAATTTGTCCATTTCAGTTATTTTTGGATAGAAATTCTTCATTGGGGAAGGGGGGATGTTTTACATTTGACTTCTTTTGGATGAGATGCCATAATCTCAAACCAGTAATATTTTTTTTACTTTATATAGCAATTGCTTTTAAATCTGGTAGTTTGCAAATATTGAAAGCTACTTAATTTGCCAATTCATATTTGCAAATGTTAAAGGTAAATAATTTGCAGTATTTGGATTTCCCAAAATCTCTCCACCATGTTTCTTAGCTCTTTCTCGTATTTTGATCGTTTTTTTATAATTTGTAGTTTGATGTATTTGTTGGACATATATTGGGTCACACATTTTTGTCTATTTTCAGCCACTTTCGTAAATAAATTTATCACTTGCAAGTTTCAGGCTGATTGTTGATTGTGTTGCAGTGCCATCTGACGGCTGCAATATGGTCTTCATAAGACTACTTTTTTACATATCTTAATAAATATTTATCAACTATTAATAGATGATTAAGCACATCCAGTAATGGGGGTGCTATATCTCCACAATATTAAAATTTTTATGTAAATGTCTAGATCTCTGAATCGTTTCATTGTTAGAAAGACATTCTGATTGAAAATATTTTTTATTTAATATTGTGACAATTAATCAAAATGTACTACACATTATATATACTATCATTATGTTAAACCAAACAGATTGGTGTTATATCGCCATGATAATTAACAAAATTTATATGTAATGAAAATGTTTAGATTTCCAAATCACTTTTATTTAAATATTCTAATTTATATAAAAAGCAATACATTACTATTGATAATTTATTTAAAAATAAACTTATTTTAGAAATATTTGCCTCATAATAATAATTCTAATTCTGCAATATGTTGGACAACAATCATATATTAGATAATTACATTCATCTGTCATATTTTATATGTGCCAATATAGTGTTCAATATAATGCAATGATATTGTCAGACTTTGAAAAATACTATATTGGGATTGATTCTGATACTGACTTAAATTTTTTTAAAAATATAGATATCACCTTTTTCATATGTTCTAGTTATCTGCTTTTTCTTGAATTTGGACTGTAATGGAGTATGTTACGTAGTTAAGAACCTATCCATAATATTACCCAAATACATGAGTCTAAATGCAAGAAAAAAAGAATTAGTAAAAACATTTTTTTTAAAAAATATTATGCACAATAATTCTTAACAAATTTCATTAATATATTATCATTTAATGCTCCATGTTTATTACAAAAGCCATACATCACTTGAAACCTCTTCTAAATAATAGCTCTAGTAAGAGAAAGTGTCTAAAAAAATTATCTATTCTAATAGATAAAGTTAAGAGCGTGCTAATAGCTCTAAACAAGCTTTTTTTTTATTTATGATAAATGCTACTACAAGAGAAGGCATTCAAATCGTGGTCCCCATCCCCAGACCGGTTTCGACCTATGGGTCTCTTCAGTGAGGAGTTGGGACATTAGATCTAAAAAACCAACTCAAGCAAAGCATTTATCTAAAAGATAATTGTTAGAAAAAGATCTGAAACTTTTAGACATCTACATGTCTTTAAAGTCAGCTCTCCAACTGAAAAAATCATATGGGCCTGAACTTAATTCAGATACTCCATATATTAGTAGGCTTAGCTCTTTAATTTAGCTAAAGCCACAACAGCAAAATAATAATAGTAATAGAACAAGTCAGAAGTCACATGACTTATATATACTTGCACTTACTAATATGTAAAGTAGAGGGACATATAGCTCCCAAACAAGCTTTTTTTTATTTTATTTATGATAAATGCTACTACAAGAGAAGGTAATCGCCCATCCCATTAGAGGAGTTGGGACAACAAACCAACTCAGCAAAGCATTTATCTAAAAGATAATTGTTAGAAAAAGATGTCTAAAAGTTTCAGATCTTTTTCTAACAATTATCTTTTAGATAAATGCTTTGCTTGAGTTGGTTTTTTAGATCTAATGTCCCAACTCCTCACTGAAGAGACCCATAGGTCGAAACCGGTCTGGGGATGGGGACCACGATTTGAATGCCTTCTCTTGTAGTAGCATTTATCATAAATAAAAAAAAAGCTTGTTTAGAGCTATTAGCACGCTCTTAACTTTACATATTAGTAAGGGCAAGCTATATATAAGTCATGTGACTTCTGACTTGTTACTATTACTACTATTCTAATAGAATAAACATTATTATTTTTAATTATTATCATTATTATTAAGCAAAATAAAGTGCAAGGCATTAAAAAATTTATCAAATAAACAATGGAGATATAAAGATTTAAAAATTTTTCTCTTAAATAAAAAGCCTTAATCACTAAATATCAGACTATACACCATGTGTATAATAATGTACAATATATACAATACAATTAAATTATTGTACTGAAATAACAAAGCATATAAAAAATTAAATCATGAAATATATTTTACTATTAAATGAATATTTGAAAAGCTAACTTTGTTAATAGAAAACATAAGTTACACATAAGAGATTCTGAATTAAAATAAAAATAACAAACAAGAACTATTTTTAACAAACTAATTAACATGCTGGTTACCACATGGAAAATTTCTAGAAGTTATTTTGTGACTACCACAATTAAAAATTATATTTATATAAAAAAGTAAAAGTATAAATACGGTATTACTTCAAATATAAGATGCACTTTTCCTCCCAAATTTTGGAAATTTGAAACAAAAATTATTAACTTATTTTTGTGAATCTTTACTTTATGCTATAGATGCACATAGTATTACGATTGTTACCTGTATAGAATAGCAAGTTAAATCTTTTTTAATCAACATTATTTGTAAAAGGCCTCAACTCTCTCTCTTAATCAGCTACTACATTTAACATTATTTTGCCAATTTTACCATTTTTATTGAAAAAAACTAACAAATAACCTTTAGAATTTTTTTACATCTAACAAATCAATATAATAATGAGATAAGAGCCTGTTTTTCAGGGGGCTGATTGGTTATTTCCTGTTCTCTACACAAGAGTGCCTGTCAAAATTTTGAGTTCTGATGGCTTCATATGATTTTTAAAGCGAAAATGCACAATTTAGAATCTTTTAACATTACTTTGCTAATTTTGACAATTCCAATATTTTTGTTTTGATTTTTAAAGAAAAAATGTTTTAGAATCTTTTGACAATATTTTACAGATTTTGACAGTTCTGATATTTTTGTTTTGACTTTTAAAGTGAAAATACCCTATGTTTTATAATCTTTTAATGTTATTTTGCTAATTTTATTGTTATTTTATCGAGAAAACTCTACCAAATAACCTTTAGAAATTTTTTACAACTAACATCAATTACAATATGGTAAGAGCCAGCCTTCCAAGGCAATGATTGTTTGTTTCTTATTCTGTACACAAGAAGGCCTGTCAAAATTTTGACAATTCCTATAGCCTTGTTTTAATTTTTAAAGTGATAGCATGTTTTAGAATCTTTTAATGCTATTTTGCTGATTTTGACAGTTCCAATATTTTCATTTTTAAAGCAAAAACATATTTTAGAATCTTTTTTACATATTTATTTTTTATAGAAAATATTTGTAAAAATATAAATTATTTTAAAATGATTCAGATTTTTTAAAAAAAGTATTTTTACATAAAGTAAATTGACAAAGAAATTATAATGTTCAACATCGATTTAAATGGCATAAAGATGATGTACCCTGGTGGAATAATGAAGATGAGAATCCAAGATCTGAAAATGAAGATGTAGAAAGTGAGAGTACCATATATCTAAAGATTTGCAATAAATTAAGTGAGTTTATTATATTTATATTAGTTTCTTATTTAAGTACATGTATAGGTCTTAAAAATTCAAGGATTAATTTTCCCCCCAATTTTTTGGGCTTAAAATCCTATTGTTTTAAATTAGAGGCATTTTATATTTGAATAATTTGGCAATTATAATTTTTTAACTTTTTACTGTTGCTGTGTATAGAGTTAAATAAAATTTTATAGAATTCATTTTATTTTAATTTATAAACTTTATTGCACGAGATTGGGAGTATTGGAATTTAACTTGAATAAAGATACTTTTTACCCATGCAGCAATCCTTATATTATTCATTATGGTTTCAAATCCAAAAATAAATATAGTAGGCAAATGCTCAATTATTATACCATGATATTCATTAGGATTATATAATTAGTATGACAGTAATTAAATAAATAAAAAATTAACAATTTTTTTAAAAAAAATTTCCCCTTTATTTATTTATAATATACAACAAAGGGCTACAATCAAAATAAAAGGAAAAATATAATTATCTATATTGGGGTAATGTCCTTGTTTATTTATGTAAGATAAATCAAACTGTAGTTTAATATTTTATTTGTCAATGAAGTCTCAAAACAATTTCCCCTTTTATTAGACTTAAGCAGTATTGTCTTTTAAATATAAGCTAATGCATTAGTGGAAGAAATTGGGTTGATTGCCTCAGGGAATGTGAAATTTTGTTATTGCTGTGATTGTTAATATAATAGATTCTATGTTGAACAGTAAAATGTTTATTTTTTCTTTCCCAAAATGTTATAAACAATAATTTAATGGCCAAGTGATCAACACAGCTGTCTTACAAGCAGTTGTCCCGGGTTTGCTTCCTGGCCGATGCTTTGACACATGAGGAAAAAAAAAGCTGAAAAAAATCCTTATTATATAAATTAACAGCTAGATGATAATGTACTAAATAATTTATTAAAAATTTCAATACACCTGGGTCTCGTTTTATGCGGTAGATAGGTTCCTCAGAAAATGCGCACAAAAGAAATCACACAAAAATAGACTAACTTACCTTGAAAAATGGGGGATACGTACTGTAATTTTCGAAAAATCACATAAAAGCAAAGCAACAACATAAAATTACTTTAAAATTCACATAAAAAAAAGAAAATAAATAATGACCAATAAAAAATTTCAAATTTGAAAAAAATTGATACAAGACAAACTTTTTTTACTTTTTTTATTAACTACAGTATTTAATTTTATTCAAAACTATCTATTTTTATGCATAATTTACATTTTTTCCCTACATGTACGGTATTTTAATCATTATCGCTATTTGAGACATCAGATTTGTCATGTTGTCATGTGATGTGAGGTACTGTAGCTTCTCCTTAAATGAAGTCAAGAGGAAATACAACTAAAACGTTTTCCAATTGCTGTTGATCCTTCCCATTTCGCTAAGTGATCTAAAATTGAAATTTTTGTTTCCAAAGAAATTCATTTTCTTGGGTATTTTTTCCTCTCGCTGTTAGAGTAAACTAAAAGTTTAAAATAAAAATAAGAACTTAGACTTACGATAATAAAAAGACACCGACTCACCACTGTTGGGCAAAATTTAATTAAAACTAACAATTAAAAATTAAATTCTTATTTTTGTCTTTAATTTTCAATTCTGTTTAAAAATCAAATTTCATAGTTTCACATCACCTTAATTTCAGATCACGTTACGTAATTTTTAAATTGTTAATTACAATTAAAAATCAGATTTTAATTGTGCCCGCCGCTGTTACTCACCTTTTAAAAATAAATTTGTGGACACTAAATGATTAATTGATTACGTACTCTTTTTATAAAAAGCAAAAATAGAATGCGATTTAAAATGCAAAAACAACATACATAGTATTTTTCGACTATAACGTTTGAACGGATTTACATTATAGTCTTGTAAAAATTAATGTGTGTATATAAAATGGGGAAATTCTGATTTTAAGTGAATTATGAACTTCTTTATTGCATAAAATCTATTACAGTAACTATTATAAAGCACTGAAGATATTGAAATTATTAGATGGAAGTCGAACTCCGATAGTGCGCTATTATTTAAATATAATGTGAGTGTGCAAAATTTATAATATTTAAAGTAATAGCGCATTATTGGAGCTTGACTTCTGATCTAATAATTTTTATCGCATAAAAGAAAACCGCATACAAAGATATTAAGAAGAAACATGAATCGCATAACTTCAAAATCGCATTAAATAAATTCGCATAAAACGAGACCCGGGTATATATTATATATTTTTTAAAAAGTTTTTTTAAAAATAAATTACTAACACATGTCAATAAAAAAAATTCATTAAAAATTAGTGACTAGCATTGAGATATTTTACAATATATACACACTACAATGAATACATACATTTATATATAGGAGTATATAAAAAAATCCAAATGTTTCTTCAATCACCAGTTTGAGAGGCCCAGACTTAATCTGTATCAGATATTATATTAGATAAAGTCTTATCACTTAAGGAACAAATATCTTGAAGAATAGTGAAGAAAAATACAACTATTGATTGGTGAGGTTTTCTTTTTTTATTCTGCAACTAAAAATACTAGCAATCCATAATTAACTTGGCTATAAGACATTTTCCTGAAAATTTAAATTATAAACTTTTTTTTTTTTTTGGTAAGTCCTCAATGAATTTGAACATTATTAATCATTATATTATGAAAGCCTTATACACATGTATTTAATTTTCCAATCTAAAATTAATTATTCTTTCTATTTTGATCATTGCTATTATTAATACTATGCTTTATTATAACTTATTAATTATGTTCTGTGGCAGATTATGTGTGAGCTACTTTTTTTTAATATCAAGACTACATATTTTCTCTACAGAAATTATATATTAGTAAAAAAATACATAAAAATCTTATAAAATTATTCAAGATTACATGAACTGTGCAGTATATAGAATGAATTATTGTTAAGTAAATACAATGAAAAAATAATATTATTATTGACCATCAGATTGAACACCAATATTCTGAGATATATTTCAATAGAGTAATATGACCAATAGATATATTGCTTGCCATTCTTTTAAAATAGATTTGTAGTTCATGAATTGGTTTGTACAATCATAAAACTTAAATTTTTACTTATTTGTCCTTATCTTTGTTGTTTCTTCTATAGTCAAAATGATAATATTTGTTTGTGAATGGTGTTAATAATAAAAATGAAATAAAATATAGTAATCTCTTACATTTCTAAGCAGACAATGTTTAAAAAAAAAAAGAAATAAAACATGCCAATATAAAATGTTAACAAATTTTTAATGAATTATAGCAAAATACATGAATAAGAGACTTAAAATAAAAAGCATACTTATAGATTTTAGTAATAAATTATAGAGATCAATTGTCAAATTAAAGATGACTCTTAGCTCTCCAGAACTGATCATCTTCTATTTATGTTTATATATATATATATGGACAGAAGTAACTATATCAAGAAATTTATACAAAAAAAAAAAACTAAACGGAACTACTTCCACTACCCTCATTTCTTATAAACATTTTACATGATACAAAAAAAAAAAAACCTTAAAATTTCTAAAAAACAAATTGTTTTTACAGTGTTACTGATTAGTCAATTATAAATTGTTTGTATTATTAAAACATTTAGTGAAAATAGCAGCAATATTTTTTCAGTTTTTATTTAGTTGCTGAATTAAAATCTAGTTCAATTTTTCCAAACATTTTTATTGTCCATTTCCATCACATAATCATTACATTTTTTTCATCAATTTTTATTTCCTCTTTAAAATTCACACCAGTCAATACAGATAATTATGCAAGTTTTGTATAAACTAGGAAAGTTACTAATTTTGTATAAAGATTGTTTTAAAAACTACTTTATTTACCCTGGTTAGAATTATCAAGTTTATGAAATCAATAATAAAAAATAAATCAGGACAAATTATATTGGTTGATTCAGCAATTAGTTTTAAATAAAAGTTTTAGCAGTTATCTCAAGTAAAAAAATAAAAACCTTTGCCTAATTGGTAATATCCATTCTACACGTTTTCAACTTATATATTTTATGAATGTCAATTTTTGTAACAAAGTATTATAAACAGTGTGCATTGTAATTTGAAGTGCTATATAATGATTTTCAATGAATGATACGTTAGAAGTCTACAAGACTCTTAAACAAGCTTATATTACAAACACGAGTAAGAGGCATATATTGTATGAATGAAAGGCTTTTCTAACACTTTACTTAATTTGCTAAACAAATGATTATTTAGAACTGCAAAGGTTCTTTTAATCTCTATTTTATCTCCACTTTTTATTCTGATCCAGAGGAATATTTATTTAAACTAAATGCCTACAAATTTTTTATTACTAACTTAAAAATGGAGTATCTTTATTGTTCTTCAGCTTGCTTATTACAATGTTATTCAATCTACTATTATTAAGATGCTTTCATTCAAGTGAGCATATGAAACTGATGAATGATAATGACTTCCTAAAAGAATATAGGAAACTAGAATAATTTTTGTGTGAAAGGAACATAGCATTTGTGTTACAAAGATTATCTCAAAAACACTAAAAATGAGCAATATTGATTTCTTACATTGAAAGGATCTGATTGTGAATGGAATATAATGAAAAACTAGTTAAAATGATAGAAATCTTTCAAAAAAAAGTTTGCCGTTAAAGAGGTTAAAAAACAGAAATACAGGATAAGTCAAACAAGCAGACACAGAACATTCTTATGTGATATATGTGGATGAATCATTTCACAGATTGATTTGTATTATCACGGTAAAACATCTTTTAATTTTAATTCTTCTTCTGGAATAAGAATGCATATATATTTGTGATGAGTGATAATGATGAACTTAAAACATTCATAAAATAAATATATAATCAAAGATATGCTTCTGACTATGGGAGAAAATATTTTGACAATTTAATACACATTATTTAATTGAAGTATTGTTTTATATTTGATTTGTCATCTCCTTTCTTCTCTTGCTAAACTAATGTTGAATGCCAGCATTATTATTTACAAATTATTACTCATCACCACATACTTTAATACAATGAATAACCTATAATGCAAAAACTGTTATAGATAATTAAATATTCATTACAAAAACAAATTAAATTAATTATGAAGAAATAAAAATTTCAATCTGCAACAATCATACACTAAACATGAATTGAAGATACAAAAGTAAAAACTAGAAAAAGTAGAGAATATTATGATTTAAGTATATTAGCAAATATCTGATCAGCCTGAATTACAAATTAAATCACTATAAAAAAAATATCTTGCCTTTTGCAAGACATTTTTCATGTTTTATTAAAAAGGAATATTTTCCTGAAAATAAATGATTAAAAAAGCATGTTTTTTTTTTTTACAAAAAAGACATTATGTAGATTAATGCAGTTAAAGAAAAATATATAAATAGAGTAATATTATATATTAATTAAGAATATTTAAAAAACAATACTGCTTGCATGACACAATATCAATTTTTACTTTCATGCCTGACAACAGTAATATTTAAAATTGCAAATACTGACATTTATCAAAACTAATGATTGTTTAAAGTAATTTTTCAGAACTTAGAAGTAAAATATGCTGCTCTTATATAAATATTACAAGAATGCCAATGAACTCCTTAGATTTAAATGTCAACTAAGTGATTAAAATAAAATAAATATATATCACTCTAATATACAATCCTCACTCCCTCTCTCCCATCAATAAACAAAATATATTTCCATTCTTAACATTAGATGTATTTACAAATTAGTTAAATTTATGACTGCTAGGATAATTATTCAAAATATTCCCCAGAGAATAGGGTTTTGAATCCAGACTTTCAAGCTCCTTTCAGTCATCCATTCCATTTTATATAACCGATACACATGATGACATACATGTGAAAAAGATCAAATGATTTCCAATATATGTATTTTGTGCTGAACCAGCACTCATCAGTCGGTCCAGATCATCATTTTCCACATGCATATATAATCAGTGCTCAGTTTATATTACGATAGTAAATCTTCAAACTTTAAAGGACAGACTTTTTCTTCACCAACTCTTCAGCCATCTCTATCGTGGAAAATGTGATGATGGAATGTTTAAAGACTTTGTTTTGCCAATTTTCTTGTCATATCCATGTTATCTGTAAGTCAGTCTGATCCCTCATATGTAGGACATTTGATCAGCATGCAGATTGAATTTGTATTATTTAAATACAAGTATAGTATATATACTTAAACTAAATGTTATTAAAGGTGATTTGAATCCAGACTTTCAAGCTCCTTTCAGTCATCCATTCCATTTTATATAACCGATACACATGATGACATACATGTGAAAAAGATCAAATGATTTCCAATATATGTTTTTTGTGCTGAACCAGCACTCATCAGTCGGTCCAGATCATCATTTTCCACATGCATATATAATCAGTGCTCAGTTTATATTAGATAGTAAATCTTCAAACTTTAAAGGACAGACTTTTTCTTCACCAACTCTTCCGCCATCTCTATCATGGAAAATGTGATGATGGAATGTTCAAAAACTTTGTTTTGCCAATTTTGTTGTCATATCCATGTTAACTGTAAGTCAGTCTGATCCCTCATATGTAGGACCTTTGATCAGCATGCAGGTTGAATTTGTATTATTTAAATACAAGTATAATATATATACTTAAACTAAATGTTATTAAAGGTGACTTGAATCCAGACTTCAAGCTGCTTTAAGTCATCCATTCCATTTTATATAACTGATACACATGATGACATACATGTGAAAAAAGATCAAAAGATTTCCAATATATGTATTTTGTGCTGAACCAGCACTCATCAGTCGGTCCAGATCATCATTTTCCACATGCATATATAATCAGTGCTCAGTTTATATTACGATAGTAAATCTTCAAACTTTAAAGGACAGACTTTTTCTTCACCAACTCTTCAGCCATCCCTATCGTGGAAAATGTGATGATGGAATGTTCAAAGCCCTTGTTTTGCCAATTTTGTTGTCATATCCATGTTAACTGTAAGTCAGTCTGATCCCTCATATGTGGAACCTTTGATCAGCATGCAGGTTGAATTTGTATTATTTAAATACAAGTATAGTATATATACTTAAACTAAATGTTATTAAAGGTGATTTGAATCCAGATTTTCAAACTCCTTTCAGTCATTCATTCTATTTTATACAATCAATACACATAACCACTTACATGGGGAAAAGATAAATGATCTCTAATATATATATTTCATGCTGAACATACACTCTTCAGTTGGTCTGAATCATTATCTCTCACACACATATATAATCAGTGTTCATTTTATATTAAGATGACAAATCTTCAAACTTTAATGAACAGGCTTCGATCTTCTCCAACTCCTCAGCCATCCCTATCAATGAAAATCTGGTGATGGCACCTTCAAAGCCCTTGTTTTGCCAATTTTTTGACATACCCATGTTAACCATAAGTCAGTCTGACTCTTCATATGTAGGACTTTAAAACCAACTAATGAGTGCTGGTTCAGCAAAAAATAAATATATTGAAGATCTTTGTTTGTTTCACATGCATGTTATCATGTGTAGCAGTTATATATGACAGAATGGATAGCTGAAGGGAGTTTAAAAGGATGTGTTCAAATCTCTTCTTAATTACATCTAACTTAAATATATATGCTATACATGTATTTAAATATTAGAAATTCAGCCTGTATGCTGCCATCCCTCTTTTGGCCATTTAAAATGGTCTTTAGGCCCTACATATAAAGGGTCAGATTGACTTACAATTAACGTGGGTTATGATAACAAAACTGGCAAAACAAGGGCTTTGAACATGCCATTATCAGATTTTCAATGATAGGGATGGCTGAAGAGTTGGAGAAGATTGAAGCCTGTCAATTAAAGTTTGAAGATTTGCTATCTTAATATAAACCAAGCCATCATTACATATATGTGTGGGAGATAATGATTGGAGCAACTGATGAGTGCTGGTTCAGCAGGAAATACATATATTAGTGATTATTTAACTTTTTCATATGTAAATGATTATGTGTATTAGTTGTATAAAATATAATAGATGACAGAAGGAAGCTTGAAAGTCTGGGTTCAAATTCCCTCTAATTATAACCAAAGTATATATATTATACTTGTATTTAAATATTACAAATTCAGCCTGCCCATCCCTCTTCTGTGTGTTTAAAATTGTCTTAAGGTTCTACATATGAGAGGTAAATTGACTTATGATTAACATGGGTATGACAAGAAAATTGAAAAAACAAGGACTTTGAACATGCCATCATCAGATTTTCAATGACAGAGATGGCCGAAGAGTGGGGAAGATTGAAGCCTGTTCATTAAAGTTTGAAAATTTGTTATCTTAATATAAAATGAGCAATGATTATATATATATATATATGTGGAAGTTAATGATTTGGAGCCACTGATGAGTGCTGGTTCAGCATGAAATTACATATATTGGCGATCATTTACCTTTTTCATATGAATGCGATCATGTGTATTGGTTGTATAAAATAGAATGGATGACTGAAGGGATCTCGAAAGTCTAGGTTCAAATCCCCTCTAATTATAATAAATATTCTAAATTAATAAACAACAAATAACAATAAAAAAAATTAATTATCTGAAAAATGAATAAATACATTGCCCAAACTGCACCAATATATATTTGTATGGATATATATATATATACTGTTAGTTAGTCAAGACTTGCATGTATGATCAACATCCATCAGCAGATGGCACACAAATCTAGAATGTTTTACATTAAATCATTAGCTATCATTAGGGGTTCACTTACTGATATTTATATACAAAAGTTATAATTTACTGGTGAGGATATCTAACCATAAATCCATACAAAACCAATTAATTTAGAATTATTCAATTGACCACAGTATGAGGTATGACAATAAAAGAGATATTAAAACAAACAATATAAATACATTTTAGATTATGTTAAAACATACACTATAATGGCTTTGGTTATTGTATTTTATAGTTTCACTATAATCATATATATACTTATATAACCTTTCTAACATCTTTATGAATACCATCATGGACCAAGTTTCAATAGTAGATATTAATCTCAGCTATTTAATTAATAATGGTTGGTTATGCATGTTAAAGCTATGTTCGTATGTGTATGCATATATTGCTTCTGAATTTTACCTAGCAGGTGATTGATATTAGCACTGACTCCAATCAAGGGTCTTATTATAGTTGCTTACGAATATTATACATTTCAGAATTTTTAATAATATGCACTCAGTACTTTGCCAAACAATCATAATTTTATAAATTAATAATATAATTGCATATGTATTCTATAAACATTTGAAATATTTCTAAAATTACAATCATGGAATTAATTAATCTTAATAAAATGTATACTTCAAAAACCAAGAATAAATGCATGAATCACCAATAAATGGTGGACATATGTCAAAATATATCTATAAAACAAAGCAGGTAAAATCCTTAGAAAATACTTTACTGGATACATGTAAATATATCAATATCCTCTAGTATATAAACTAGTATCTGTTTAAAACTTTTGATTAATAAGTCAAGCTCACATTAACTAAGTTAATAATTAAAAACATTCCTGCCATTTTTTTAAAAACAAAATATTAAAATATTGATCCCAATAAAATATTTAAAATTTGATGATATTCAGAGATATTAATTTTGAAATAACAATTCCCATTGATCAACCTGCTTTTACATAAATATTATTTTCTAATAACTTAAATAATTATTAAAATGATTTGCAAGAGCCAAACTATTTATTCTGGTTTTTTTTTTTAAAATAAACAATTAGCTATGGAATTTCGCCCTTATAAATTTCTCACTACCCTTTTTTAAAAATTCTTAAAACTAGCATTATAATAATACAACATAACTCAAATCCTTAACTACACTATACACAATATTTATTAGTTAAAAATAAATAATAAAAAATATTAACTAAGAGATCAGATAGTGAAATAAATAATAAGTCTATAGGTAAAAAAAAAGTTCATTTAGACTTCAAATCAAATTCATGAATGTCTATAAATTAAAATGGTTTTCATATAATTTACCTAGGATCAGTCTTTATAAGTCAACAAAGTTCATCAGCAATAATAAAATATTTCTTTCTTTTTACATATACTTTTTTACTTTTATTTAGGATCTGTATGGAAATCACAAGTTGAAGTTGATATTGCAGGATCCTGTGTTTTCCTTGGTTGATTTTTTTTTAAACATTTGAGTATAATTATTTTTTAGCATGTTTTGAACTATTTACTGGGTCATAATCATTTTTTCACATATTTGAAATATAAATCATTGACAGATGTAGGTTTTATATAGCTGGCATGTTTTACTTCACTTAATTATTTCAATGACCAAAAGATTGAGTAAGAAGATACTATACCTAGGAAAAAGTTCTTAGATGTAAACAAACCACTAAACATCACATGATCACCATCTCATAAACAACCAATGTATGGGAGTTTTCTTGGTGTCAAGAAATGATTTTTGCACATTAATTAAAAGACAAATCCTGTACTGATAACTAGTATGATGCAGGAATCAGACAAACTGATTTCTGTTGCCTGTTATTTATACTACTTTTTCTTCTTCTGAAGAATATTTTAATCCTTCAATTAAAGACAGATTTATTAATATTTAAACAGCATTAAACTGTTGCACATGCGCTTTGGATTTTAACTATAAAATGAATGAATACTAACACTTCAAACACATGATAAAGTCTTTGGAAAAGATAGAATGGCCATCTATCTTTTCAAACCCAAATGCTTTTGTATGGGCAAATCTTAAGTGTTTGAAAGTGAAAGCATGAAGATATTAAATAATCACTTTAAATTACTTATACATGCTTGAATGAATGACGCTGGTGAAATTTACTAGAATTTACGATACTTCATTCTTATTTGAAATTAAATGGATGTAAATAAGTCAATTATTTTATATAGCGTGATGTGGGTTTGAAAAGATAGATGGCCATTCTATCTTTTCCAAAGACTTTATCATGTGTTTGAAGTGTTAGTATGCATTCATTTTAGAGTTAAAATCCAAAGCGTATGTGCAACAGTTTAATGCTGTTTAAATATTAGCTTATAAATATCGCGCTATATAAAATAATTGACTTATTTACATACATTTAATTTCAAATAAGAATGATGTATCGTAAATTCTAGTAAATTTCACCAGCATCATTCATTCAAGCATGTACAAGTAATTTAAAGTGATTATTTAATATCTTCATGCTTTCACTTTCAAACACTTAAGATTCGCCCATACAAAAGCGTTTGGGTTCGAAAAGATAGATGGCCATTCTATCTTTTCCAAAGACTTTATCATGTGTTTGAAGTGTTAGTATTCATTCATTTTATAGTTAAAATCCAAAGTGCATGTGCAACAGTTTAATGCTGTATAAATATTACAGTTTATTAACATCACGCTATATAAAATAATTGACTTATTTACAGACAGATTTATTGTAAAATAATTCTATTGTTAAACAAACTAAATATTTTGAAAGGGAAATAAAATATTTTAACGGTCACTGAAATTTGGTCTTAAAGTATCTGTCGACAGGGCGCCATCTAGGCCATTCGAACCTAGAAAAATTTATAAAGTAGGCAGATACGCACTATTAAAAATCCACCTTTTCTTTTATTGACCGTTTGCCCTTGCCACTAGCTCAAGGAGTAGCAGAGATTAATATAATATAAATTCTTATCCAATTATATTTCAATATAAAAAAAAAAAATAAATAAAATAAGCCACTGCCAGTAATTAACACACAAATAGATTTTTTTATTAACGCACATTTAAAATTGAGGAATAAATTTATTTTAGATTTTACATTAATAATTTTTTTTAAAATTTAAATTCACATTACTATTTAAATAGACCGCACAGAAGGATATTTCTGAGGGTGAATTTTTATTTTACTGAGACGCATGTGTTACTAACGGTCCTTCCCATACGAAGTTTTCCCGAAAACAAATCGAGTCATTCACCCCTTAAAAGAAGTTTTCCCGAAAACAAATCGGGTCATTCAAAGGGGTAAGTGAAGCAACCGACAGCAAAACACATACATATCAGGTAATGAAATCAAACCCTCCCAACTTCAACGTAACTTTTAATTAGAACATAATATACACACACACACAAAAAAAATGAAATGGAAATGATTGCTTAAACATCTGCATAAAAAATATTAATAACTGATTTTGCATTTTTAAATCAGATAAGAGTTCTTATTTTCAGCTATTAATTAATTGCAAGTTTTAGGAAAGTTCTTATTAAATAGACACTATAGTTCATACGTTATGGATTGAGCAGATTTTAGGGATCCGTCTTCATGATCACTTTCGTAGATTATGTCATTCTTTGAAATGAAACCACTACTTGCCATTCATTTGGTCAGGAACTGTCATCCCGAGGCCTCAGCTGGTTGTCCGGAAAATCAAACTTATTGCAGACTTCCACATCGTGAAAATCTGCAATATAGCCAGTTATAACAACATATTCATAGTCAGCTCAGATAACAATCCCCAGAATAATTTGGCTTTTATATTTTTTATTAGTCTCTTATCATCCAATCTTTGGATTCAAAGAGCAAGACATCACTAATCCATTTGTGTTTCAGTTATGGTCCGTGCTGTCATTTTCGTGTTTGCATTGGTCATTTAATTCCTTTGTATTCTTTTATCTGACCATTTAATTTTTTTACATGCCTCACGGGTTAGTTTGCTTTTGAACAATCATTTAATTAATAAGACAATCATTTCTATTTTCTAAGACTATAGAAATCAACATTATTTCTATTTTTAAAATATCAATCTTTATATTTTTACTTTTTTACAAAAAAAATACTGTCAAATGCTTTTATCTGTAAAAGCCTTCAAAGTTTCCTATCTGTGCGATCTATATATACGTTACACAACTTTTAATTTCCAGTTTTTAAGTTAAGTTTTTTTTTCATTTTAATAAATCAATTTTTATTCACGATCTTTTTATTTTAGTTTTAAAATAATGTAACAGCATATTTATATACCGTTACATATCAGTAAACTTCCTCAAAAAACAAAAACATTAAAAAAAAAGAATTTACTTAGTATTAGTAGTAATGACGTTTCACAAATTGATAAACAATAAAATTTTGGTTAGTAGTTAAAAAGACAAAATTTTGGTTAGTAATTACAAGAAAGACGAAAAAATACTGACTATTCTTTCTTTTCCACTCCAGCTGAGATTACGCCTCCTCCCTCAAGAGTTCCCTTTTTCCTACATTTCATTATTAACTTAGGCAAGTCAAAGAAGTTACATGATTTTAATTTTTTTTTTTTTTAAATTATGATTTATATTAATTACATTTTATTCCTCGCATTTATTTCTACACATGCGCAATTTTCTTAGTGGCAGTACTTTTTACACAAAATTCAAGTTTATAACTTTATACAATATAGATAGAAAATATTTCACTTTAAAAAAAAAAATTTACTCAGTGTACTCGTGGTTTATTATACATCACCCCAAGTTGGGCGCCATTTTAACGGTCACTGAAATTTGGTCTTAAAGTATCTGCCGACAGGGCGCCATCTAGGCCATTCGAACCTAAAAAAATTTATAAAGTAGACAGATACGTGCTATTAAAAATTCAACTTTTCTTTTATTGACTGTTTGCCCTTGCCACTAGCTCAAGGAGTAGCAGAGATTAATATAATATAAATTCTTATCCAATTATATTTCAATATAAAAAAAATAAATAAAATAAGCCACTGCCAGTAATTAACACACAAATAGATTTTTTTATTAACGCACATTTAAAATTGAGGAATAAATTTATTTTAGATTTTACATTAATAATTTTTTTAAAATTTAAATTCACATTACTATTTAAATAGACCGCACAGATGGATATTTCTGAGGGTGAATTTTTATTTTACCGAGACGCATGTGCTACTAACGGTCCTTCCCATACAAAGTTTTCCCGAAAACAAATCGAGTCATTCACCCCTTAAAAGAAGTTTTCCCAAAAACAAATCGAGTCATTCAAAGGGGTAAGTGAAGCAACCGACAGCAAAACACATACATATCAGGTAATGAAATCGAATCCTCCCAACTTTAACGTAACTTTTAATTAGAACATAATATACACACACAAAAAAAAAATGAAATGGAAATGATTGCTTAAACATCTGCATAAAATAATAATAATAATTGATTTTGCATTTTTAAATCAGATAAGAGTTCTTATTTTCAGCTATTAATTAATTGCAAATTTTAGGAAAGTTCTTATTAAATAGACATTATAGTTCATACGTTACGGATTGAGCAGATTTTAGGGATCCGTCTTCGTGATCACTTTTGTAGATTTTGTCATTCTTTGAAATGAAACCGCTACTTGCCATTCATTTGGTCAGGAACTGTCATCCCGAGGCCTCAGCTGGTTGTCCGGAAAATCAAACTTATTGCAGACTTCCACATTGTGAAAATCTGCAATATAGCCAGTTATAACGACATATTCATAGTCAGCTCTCAGATAACAATCCCCAGAATAATTTGGCTTTTATATTTTTATTAGTCTCTTATCATCCAATCTTTGGATTCAAAGAGCAAGACGTCACTAATCCATTCGTGTTTCAGTTACGGTCCGTGCTGTCATTTCCGTGTTTGCATTGGTCATTTAATTCCTTTGTATTCTTTTATCTGACCATTTAATTTATTTTACATGCCTCACGGGTTAGTTTGCTTTTGAACAATCATTTAATTAATAAGACAATCATTTCCATTTTCTAAGACTATAGAAATCTACATTATTTCTATTTTTAAAATATCAATCTTTATATTTTTACTTTTTTACAAAAAAAATACTTTCAAATGCTTTTATCTGTAAAAGCCTTCAAAGTTTCCTATCTGTGTGATCTATATATACATTACAGAACTTTTAATTTTCAGTTTTTAAGTTAAGTTTTTTTTTAATTTTAATAAATCAATTTTTATTCACGATCTTTTTATTTTAGTTTTAAAATAATCCTAACGGCATATTTATATACCGTTACAATATATAACAAGGTTTAATTACAAATCTAAGATAACAGATCATTTTCAGAGTAATTAATTTTGATAAAAGAACAATAGAATATACATTTTTATTTCTGATTTCAATTGATTTTATTTAAAAATCTTAATTTTATATCCTGTGGTTTTTTTTTCTTTTACTTGGATTTTATTAATTAAAAATTTTGTTTAAATAAATCTTTTTTAATTCTATAAAGAATTAAAATTATAAAAATAAAACTTTTTTTTCATTTCCTGACTAATTTAAAATAAAAGAATTTTTACTTAAACTTAAAATAAGAGTATTTCATTTGAAAACTAATGAAATTTCTTATACTGACCTATGTGCATATACTTATGCTAAATTTAAAATTTAGCCTAATATCAATATGGAATGTAAGGTTTGAACCTTAAAATTATTTTCCCTGCTATCAACCACTTAACTATGCCTGAAATGAATATTCGTTATGTTTATGCATGATTATATATAATACAAATGTATGTAAATATGTTTTACAATATATTTATTAATAATATATGGAAACAAATACACATTTGCATATTTACAGTATTTACAATAATTATACTCAATCTGCTTATGTTGGTGAAGTATAACTCCTAGTTCTAGAGTGAACTACTGAAGGGACTGCAGTGCTCTTATTGCTTTCCTACCACTTCAAGCTATAATTGGTAGTTTGACTCACATTGGCATTTGATTCTAGCATCTTCGAATCCTGAATGTGGGCTTACTTTACTGTTTCAACCCATTTTGCTTAACAGCTACTATCTGAAGAATATAGATTCAGTCTTTTATCACTGTGACAGTAGTTCTCTGATTCTACCCTCAAGAGGTTTGACTATTTATTGCCAGATCCCTATCCCTATGGAAACATACTGATTCAGTGAGCATCATAGTCTATTAGTCCATTTTTTGTCATTGGCTATGCATTACCATTTGCATAAGCATTGGTTCGAGGCAATGAGTGCACAATCCAATCTATATAAGACAGAATTTGGACTAGTCCATTATTTAAATAATATTTCCTATACCAGTGTATATGTATATATCTATGCTAACTTAAAAATGTAACCTATTACAGATATTTAATTAGGTGTAATATTTCACCAATATACAATCTAACATTTGAATCTTAAATTATTCTCCCCAATGTCAATCACCTAACTAAACTTGAAATGGATATTTTTATTTCAAAACATACATTTTATTCTATATATTCTAAGATTGGCATACAGATATATCATTATATAATTATCAAGAAAATAAAAAATTTCAAATAATCAAAAAGCAGTATAATCAAGAATATTTACTGTCATCTTGTAGAATAATACATCAAATCATAAAAGTTTAGATACTATTTCCAATAATCTTTCATCTTCTCTGTGCTATCTCTCAGTCTCTTTCAATTTTTTTTTTTTATGTTACTATATTCACTAAGAGGACACATTTATTCATATAATTGATCATCTCATTAGGTTTTATAGAATTAGAAATTCAAAGTGTCACAGCTGGATATAATTTTTTCATCTCTTGTTTATACCTCTAATCTTATACTGTTATCATTAGTATATTTCACCATCAGTTCCATCATTAGCAAGACACTTTTTTTTAATCATAACTTTTTTTTCTATTCAGTTTTGTTTCTTCAGTTTTCTTTTTCAGCTGCTCATTATATATAAAAGGAGAGCAAGATGTTTAACTGAATCTGAAAGATGATTCATAATTCTAAAGGCAAATGAATCATTCTGAACAACTAACATAAGCTATAGCAAATACTAGCAGTAACTTTCAAAAGAGTGGCTAGTTTTTAAATCCATCTACAGCAAATTGGATGAAACACATCCATGTTAATGCTCTAATCATAAAGAATAATTATTAATATATTTAATTGAGTATTCAAATTTGGGTTAACAAATCAATCATTTTAAAAAAATGATAATAAACTTCAGCTATTAATTAGCTCACATGCTGAAAATTGGAATGTTAAAACACCATGAAAAAATAAAAAATATGGTGTTCTCAGATTAGTTAAGTATATTGTATAGATTTTGGAAAGTTAAATGATTGTCACATCATTAGGTCTGGAAAAAACTTAAAGTATGCAGCTGGTGAAAGATTAAAAAAAAGATTTCTTAGTAAGCTACAAGTATATCTTGATGAAAAACAGATTCATAGCATTTACTATTATAATAATCCAAATATATGATTTCATATTAAAATAACACAGATAGTAAAACAGAACAGTTATATAAAAATGTAAACTAATTATTAATGTTGTATTCATAATGGCATTATTATCAATGGAGAGTGAAAATGGTAATAATGAAACTTATCAAGAATATATCTCATAACCTAAACAAAATTACACACACACACACATTATTATATAATCAAATTAAGTAAATATTACTTATTTTTTAAATCCTTAACAGTAATAGTATAATGAATCAAATACTAAAGCATGGAAAGTCTGGAAATAACCTATTTTAAAAGAAGCTTTTTAAAGCACTGGACTTCTTCAGCAATGAGAATGCAGTCAAATAATAATTTTAAAAAAGTAGAATCTCTCTGTCAATATATTATTTCTTCAACTTATATGTACTTTAAAGTAAAAATTTTAGGTATTCCATTAGCACACATATTCTAAGAAAAACCAAAATTTATGGTAGGAAAAAAAAAGAAAAAATACTAATAGAAAGAAAAACTATGAGTACCCAAAAAGAAAAAAAACAAATAAGTTTAAAAAGAAATCTAATGAAATGTTAAATAGTTATGAAAATAAACCCATTAAAATAATTAGCAACAAGATGGCCATCAATAGAAGCTTAGAATCACAAAAAAACAAATTAAAGCAAAATAGTTACTTTAATAAATTAAGGAAAACATCTAGTAACCCGGAGCTAAAAAGCAAAAAAGAGGTAAGTAGAGAATTGGAAAAATAATGATAAATAGGAACTCAATGGGAAAAGCAGACATGGAAAATAAAAGTAACAAGCAAGCAATATTAGTCTATAAGATAGTAGAGAAAAATAACATTGACTGGGACATTTCCAAGAGATGCAAAAAAAGAAAAGCTGAAAATTATAAAAATAATAACGAACAAGATAATTACCTTATAGAAGAACAAAACAAAGAAAAAAATCTAAAAGAGAATCAAATAATGAACAAAATAAAATCGAACAAATTGAATTCGCTACATTAACTGATCAAATAGAGGAAGTACAATACACACACAAGCCAACCTCAAAATCATTTGTCAAAACATACTCTTATTGGAAAAATATATTCAATAATTGTGTGACACCAAGTACATCAATCTTGAGCTTAATTGTACAAATAAACAATAAAAATGGTGAACACATATTGGATAAACCAGATCTAGCGAATACTTAAAATTATTGAGTTCACATAATTTAATAGACTCGATAAAGCACACAGCCTTTTTTTCCCACTAGAGGAGTTATCTCAATTGAATATAATAATAAAGAACAAAGAGAGCAGAAAAACTGTTATACTAAGCCCAAGGACGGAAAATATATTATAACTCAAAGAGTCCAACCCCTTGGTCTATGGTAGAATTTTACATACACCACCAACTTTTAATGAAGAGTTCTTCAAAACACAAATAAATATCTATGCAGAAATAATAACCATGGAAAGTGAGATGACTCCAGGCATTGAATTCCAAATCCCCACCAACTCATGGAAAATATTACTAAAACTAAAAAAAGGCATCCTAAAAAAGCAATTACATCATAGAATGTTTAAAGACCAAATGCCCATATGTATCATATTGAAGGGCAGGCCACCAACTATGTTTCAAATGAAACAGAATGGGGCATATAGCAGTGGGATGTGAAGCCGAAAATTGAATAAAATGCAACAAATTCAACAGAGATAAACATACATGTAACACTAGGAGTACAAAAACCTGAGCAAACATAGCAGCGAATGAGATAGAAGAAGAATGGGAAGGAAAAGAGCATGAAGAATTGAATATTGATGAAGTAGTCAAGAAATGTACAATTAAAGTAAAAATAATCACCACATTTAACAAAAATAGAGAAGAAACCGAAAATAACAGCAAAGTCAAAGAAACATAAACAACTAAATGTAAACAAAAACAATGAAACAAGTATGGATGAAGAAACTGATATAATAAAAGAAAGCACATTTCCAATAAAGTTAAATATAATTAAACCACAAAGGCATAAAGAACCAATAACAAAATTAAGACAAAAATAAATGCTGAAAAAATAAATGAAGATATAATAGATTGCCAACCCAAAAAAATTCTTAATTGAAAATGAATGTCATAACATAATAACACCAAATATAAGAGGTATAAATTGCCCAAATAAAATAAATAAAATAACATATAAAAAACCAAGAATATGATATAGCTATACTAACCGAGACAAAAATAAATCTTAATATGTCCCAATCTATAATGGATAAGTTATCCCATCAAAATACTCTAACATAAGACCAGTGCAGGGAATTGCGATGCTAGTTAACATAAATTCAGAAATAGAATCACTTCAAAATACTCTTATTATAAACCAATTCCATAGTAATCTCCTATCGTTAGCAAAGAACTATAAATTACTTAATAGCAGTCTACTCAACAACAAAGTATAAGGACATTTAAAAAGTCATAAAAATGTACAAAATAAATTTATACAAAATCTAGAAATAATAATACTAAAAGAAGATCTAAACTGCACGTACAATAACCTACCAAACCAATTGAAAAATAAAATGCAAGAAATATCATTATATCCCATGCAACACAAATATGAATAAAGTGCATATACATTCTTCAATTGCAGATATACAACCTTAATTAATTGATCTAGTCTTTGTCTCTGGATACAAAGTGAATGAATCAGAAATTACAATATTCATAGTTGGTTTCTCCGATCACCTGAAAGTAAACTGAAAATCAATGACTATAAAATAAACAGAAAACAATATCTATTTTTGATAAACAAAATAATAAGAGATAATATAAAATTAAAAATTGATCAAATGTCAAATATATTGGTCACCCTACACTACTATACATGTGAGACCAAATTGCCACCAATGCATTGCCTGGTATAAAATAAAAAAAGAGATTACTGAAGAATGCAAAAAAGCATCGCAAAGAAATTTAACTAATAACCAATTGAAAAACCATATAATAGAAATACAAAACCTACTCCAAGATCTTAAAAAACTAAAACCCAATCATCATTTAATTATTAACTTACAAAAAGTGCTTGATAAAATATATCAATTACTGAAGCAAGAAATCCAAACAATAAGGTTCCGAAAATTAATCCAAAATCTTGGTAAAATCTCCAAACCAATGACAAATTATGCCAGGATATATATACCACACACAAAAGGAATTAATACAATGAAAACTGAAGAAGGTAAATCAGTATTGGGTATAATGGTAGATGAGAAAATGCTGGAAATGATAAAACTAAAATTTGGTGAAAGAAATACCAGTATAAAGGAATATAAAAGCATAACCCTAGAAAAACCCAAACAATATATAACAAAGCAAGAAATCCAGACAGAGATAGATAAACTAAAAATGAACATAACATTGGCGAATGTCAAAATACCAGCCACAATTTATAAAATATTAAGTTACACAATACACGCAATGTGGAAATATTTCAACCAAATGTGTAGTGAAAGAATAAACTAGCCATACATGAATAATAGTGGTGTTTAGACTAAAAAAAGATAAACTGATACAAATACCTAAATTAGAAGAAATGAGACATACATCAATAGAAGGTATAGACTTTAAAATTCTTGGGAGAGGATACTACTAAAGAGATTGCACAAGTTGGTGAGCTCCAAGATCTCAGCAGCCCACCATGCAATAAAAGGAAAAAGAGCAGTTAATGCAGTTATTGGGATCCAAGAAGCAATAAAATATGTGAAGGAACAAAAACTAACACAATATTATGCTATCAAAGTTTGATTATAAGTATTGGTCGTACTTAATAAACGCAATAAATGAACTAATACCTGAACACACATACATGGTAAATGCAATAAAAAATTACTTAAGTAATAGTATATCCTTAAAAAAATTATATGAGGAAATCTAACTCCTTTAGTCCCAAAGAGAGAATCCCACAAGGATCACAACTAGTGGCTCTCTTGTTTGCAATCTATTTTCACCCAATGATTAAAGAAATACAAAACAAAGTTCCAGGCAAATATCTACCACACTTGAGTGTAAAAATTCAAACAATTGCATTCACTTATGACATGGTAATAATATTCCAAGATATTTACAACATGCAAATTATTATCAACATACTTGAAAAGTTTCAAAAACAAATAGGATCAATAATACAACCATCCAAATCAGCCGCATGGCAATTAGCAACTGGGAAAAAAATTCCCAGTGATTTCCAAGCAAATCCATCAATGTTCCTAGGAATACCTTAATACCAATCGAAAACAAAGATGAACATATATTTAAACAAGCTAATCATTCATAAAATAGCCGAAAAAATAAATAACTTTCCATTCATAAAACTATATGAAGTAACTAGAGCCAAAATATTTAATGGAATAGTCACAGGAATATTAAATTACAATGGCCCTTGGATAAACCTATACAACAATACAGTAAATGAAATAAACAGAATAGCAAAAAAGTACATTTGGGGAAGGACAACAAAAATAATATTTACAATTACCAATTAATAAAGGAAGGCTCAATGTAATAGATCTAAGAAAATATGTGTCATTTATTAAAACAAAAACTCCAATAAATGTAATAAAGAGTAAAACTTTCAATTCGCCAGAATGCGACATGAAACTGTATAAAAGGATGGAAAAAGAAACAAGATCCTTTGTGGTTGATTTACTTATAGCATATAAGAAATTACAAGATGAGCTAAATATGCCTAATTTAGAAGGGCTAAAATACAATATCCTTAAAAAAAGTAACAAGTATCAGGAAAAATCATGGCTAAACAAATCCATAAGTATAGAGTTCTAAGAAACTTTCAGTCAGTCTGTACACCCCAAAAATACATGAAAACCATCTATAAATTGATAAATGGGATACATCCCATGACAATGCTTTTAAATAAAAAACTACGTATGAATCTAGAACCAGGGTGTACAACCTGTAAAAACCGCAAAAAAAACCTTTGCACACCTAGTCGAAGAATATAGAGCTTTTAAACAAATAAGGATAAAAGTATTCAAGACACCAATCATTAATCTAAAAGATATGATTAACAAATACATCAAGAGATTTGATCCACACAATGTTATGGTACTTATCCACACAATTAGAACAATATGGGAAATAAGATGTTCATTAATATTCGATGATAAAAAATATAATTGGATTAAAAAACTAGATAATGGATGGGAAAAATACTTTGAGCAATTCTTAAAATACCAAGAAAACAAATGATTAAAAGCTGGGGAGGAGCAGCACCCACAGCATGCAAAATATGGCAATAAATAAGTTATGAAAAAAAGATATACAATGGACAAAGGCATAATTGCAAACAGCCAAAGTGTGACACCCAATTACTAACACCCACTTATTAAGCTTAATATAAGAACATATAATTTGTTAAACTAATGTATAAAAAATTGTAAATAACCAAAAACAAAAAAAAGACTGGAAAACAACAAAATCTTGTAAATATGTATATATAATGTCCTTTAATAAAGGTAAATACTTAAAATAAAATAAAAAATTAATTTTAAGGAAGATAAATTATACAAATTATTAAACTTCACTCTCAGCTTTATTCCTTTAAAGAAATAAAATTTGCATTTTCTAAATAAGACTCTTTTTACTTTTTATACCTTCTAGTATTGAAATTATAGCAAATTCTCTTTATTTAATTTTTTTTTTTTTTTTTGCATTTTTATTTTTTTATATTATAGTTTTCTCTGATAGATAAAAAATATATGATTACAAATTATAAAGAATTTTGTAAACAAACTGTAAATAAAATTATAATTTCTGTGAATAATTTATTTGATAAAGCAATTTCGTTAATAACATTCTCTCAATTCTTTTCGATAAATAGATAATTATTCAAAGATAATAATAAAAATATAATTTTAATGGATAGTGCACAAATTTTAAAACATATATTACATTTATATATAAGTAAATATGTTCATAAAATCATTCATAGTAGCTTTATCCACAGCAATGATCTCCAGATTATTCAGATTTCCTCCAAATTCATTACTGCCATCAAAAATATTTTAATTGATGTTTTTGTTTTTAGCTTTTTTCATTATAGTCTTTTATATAATCTTTGTTTCTTCAAATGTGATATACTATATTTAATGACATTTTCTATCAAACAAAATCAAGCTTTATTTTTATCTCATAAATTTCTTGAAAAAGTTTTAATTTTCTGTGTTTATTTCTATCTTCAATATATTTAGAAATGTTGTTATAATATTGCTTTTTATGTTCCTGATTGATGTTTGGAATTTCCTATTCAGTTGCTCCAAATAAGTTTGGTTTCTTTCCATTGCAATTTTTACTCTATACTTTGACATAAATTTTTATTTTTCATATTGGTTAATTATTTCTTAAATTCATGTTTAACTATTTCCTTTATTTCCATTCATACATCATTTGGTTATCTATAAACTCAAACTGATTTCTATTATTCATAAAAGCAATATGTAAATTGTCAAAATTATTTTTAAGTTGATGGATAAATTAAAGCTTCAGTTGAAGTATAGACATGGGTAATTCATAAAATTATCTTCAGATGTACACAAATTTATCTAGTAATACTATATAGTTATATAGGGGAGCTGTACTTGGAAATATCTTTGATGCAATGTTTTATTTTACTTATTTATTCATAATTTTTAAATGAAGTACACAGCAGTAGTTTATAAGTGTTTATAAGAAAAAAACTGTGATCTGCACCAATATTATTGTATTATTGTTGCTATCAGATAATCATTGGTAATGAGGCATTGAGAAAATATAAAATATAGCAGAACAAGTAGGAATAAAATAAGGCAATAGAAGTAATATAATAATAAAAAAAAAAGATTTTTCTTATGCAGATTGTTAGAAGAGGGGGAAAAAACTCATTATAGATTTCAGTATAAAACCAGGAATATAATAAAAAAAATCAAATAGATTGTACTTAGCTATAATACTCTGGGTTTATTAAACCCAACTGATTATACTTATAAGATCATGATGGTATATATGATTGTGTGATTTTTGGAAGAAATAGGTGACATAGTTTAAAAGAAAAGATCTGTTTTTGGTTGAAATGCATATTAAATAATTGTTTAAATATTTTTTGTTATGCCTATAGTCATTTGTTTAAAATAAAAGTAACTATTATAATAAATTCTAAGATAAATGTAAATATGTTTGGCAAATTAAAATATCACCAATGGTGATCCTCTGGGGCATATTTTGTAGCTTTGGCATATCTGCCTTTGATCAAACTATAATATTTATTAATATGCACATTCTAAAAAATGGTATTTAATATATTAATTAGTTCATGCACTTAAAACTAGCTTGATATACTCAAAGCCATAACTGGAACTAGCCTTTTTGACTAGAGATGATCTTATACTCACCTTCCCTCTCTAAAAATCCTAATAAAAGTCTAACTTTTAATTTTATCTCTGTTATCTTTTTTGTCTTTGTCTATTTGTTCTGTTTTCTAAAGCTGCAAAATAAAAACATACAAATCATTAAATAATAATAAATAAATAGATTCCCAAAGTTATAGTAGTAATTCCAAAAACTAGAAATCAAACAAAAAAGGACAAAAATGTTAAAAAAGACAGAGTAATATACACTGGCAAAATATATTGAAAAAGGAAGTAAGAATAAATAAAACACACAAAAAAAGATATTTTTTTGTTTTTTTCACTTTCGTGTGAACAATTTAATAGTTGCCTGCCAAGAAATAGATAATTCCTAATTCAAAACATCAGACATGAAAACATTTAAGAAAAATTGTATCACAAAGACATCAGAAATCAAAATGCATATGATGATATCAAATTTGTCCTGAACTTTCCCCCCCCCCCCAAAAAAAAAACAGTAGAAGCTGATAATTTAGCATCAGAAATGCTGTCCAAATTATACAAATTAGTTTTGAAATACATTGATTTACTGATTAGAGAAGATCCATTTACATTCATGTATTAAAAAACTTATGAAAAGAATGTACAAAAATTTATTTTTATATTATAACAATAAAATTAAGCTGAAAATAATATATTGCAGCTTTAGGTAGAAAAAAGAGCTACTAACATATACAAAACTGAATTAAGAAAAAGCAGAACAAGATAAATATCTTATGTTTAAAAAAATAGCAAAAAAAGTCACTTGCCTATATTAAATTATGAAGCAATCTACAACTATTAGAAAAATCATACACATGACATAGTAACACAATACCTATTTATTATAACTGCTACTTTATACATTTTATTGTGATTTAATACTCTGCTATTTTTGAATATTACTATTAACAATTATTTTTGGCAATAGCTAATTATATGTACAAATAATTCAATAACTATAATCAATGTTTTTATTTTAGATTTGGGTACTTCTGCAATAAACAGTATTGTATTGATTTATTTTGAAATACTATTTAAAAATCAATTTCATTAGTTCCTACAAAAACCTGACACAGAATATAATTGCTTCATCACTTTTGGCTTTAATTTTTCACTGAATAAATAAAAATAGAAAAAAATATTAGACAATAATAATAAATATTTAAAAACTATAAATTACATTAATTTAGAAATTATGAATAAATTCTTTAAACTGTCTAATGAAAAAGCAATAATAAAAGCTTAGTCAATTTTCCATTCTCTTTTACATACTATTTCTTTTAATTTCCATTACAAAGATAAATCTAATATTAGACATATATAAATCATAAAATGTATAAATATTTCATCTTCTGACTTCAGGCAAAGCTTTACATAATTACTTTAAAAAAAAAAACTGCTGATATCAACAAAAAAATCAATATACCACACAAATAGGTATATTGTTAACATTCAAACTTATAAAAAGACATATTCCTTTTATGTTTAAAAAATTAAATACTGCCTAAACGTATATTGAAATAGTTTTATCCACCTGCCTGTTTCACGTATTTTACCCCCATACCTATCTCTATGCCAGGTTTAAACCCTCTCAGAGTAGCCATTTAAACAACCTCAAATTAATATATATATATATATGCAAAATTGCATATATATATGCCAACGGTAAGTCTGTAATTTAAAAGTATACGTATATATTACAGATATGTATTCATTTTATATTTCTAGTTTAAAAAATATTTTAGTTTAAATTGTATATATGCCATTTCCGTTGTTATTCTGCATATATGGTAATAAAATTAGTTTTCCACTAATTAGCAAAGTAACTTTTCCAAAGTAACTTTTAATTTTTATAAATGACTTTTAAATTAGGTCACGCAATAGTCCTAAAATAGCGTGAACTTGACTTTATAAATCTAAAATGTTAATAACAAAATTCACAGAATTTTATAACATTGTCACAATAAACAGGAAAAAAAAGCAGAAAAACAAAATCTAAATTAGTTGTCATAATTAAAAATGTTTTTGTAAAATGAAGTAATGGGTTTTTCTACTAGCTTTAGCAATTAAATATATTTTTCTAAAATAAATAAATGGACTTTTCAGCTATGGACAAGCTTGTAAAAATAAACAGGTGGCCAGAGTTAGAAAGATATAAATACTTAAAGTTTTGTTGCCAAGGATCAATCATATATATAATAAGTGAATTGTAATCAAAACCCATGTTCGTTTTATCTTCAAAATGGTGGGGTAGTCCGGCAATCACTCACCGCCTCCTGTCCTTACCGGATGGGAAAAAACTTTGGTCCAATAAAATATAATGCCGTACACAAGTAAAGCAGCCTGTGGAAAAATCTCCATTACTTTAAATCATCACCAAAATTGTCAACTTATTATCCTCCCAAGTGCCTAGAAACTGCAATGAAGACAACAGACTGGTAAATTGATAAATTTTCACTCAGAGCTCTGTTCATAAACTGTGACTTTCAATTCTTTCTTTTAAAAGCTAGCTATTTATTAAATCTGCCTTTCCCAAACACCTTTCCTAAGATCTGCAAAGAAAACTGTTAAATGCTAATGTTTGAATCTTGTCCGATTGTAACACTTGTGATATTGAATTCTCTTTTACAATGTAAAACTCTAATAATCTATTTTAAACTAAATGTATAATTTTCTGTGGTCTTTTATACCTATTTCTAATCTATTCAATTTATTCTACAATTTCATTTATTCTACAATTTTATCATTTTAATATTATATGTATTTAATCTTTCAATAGGGTTCAATGCAAATTTGCATCAGAGGCTTTGGATCGCTCTAAATTGGACATTTTTTGAGTTACAGTGATGATATTATACTCATTGGAAAGCTTAGAAAAAGTCCCGTAAGATGCTGCCCTTTCTTGAATTATTTTACAAGTAAAAAATTAATACTAGGAGTGTTTTAAGTTTAACAAAAGAAGAAGGCCAATGCTGATTGGCTGGGCCATCCATTCTCAATGGTTATTGGCTGATGATTCCGATAAATATTTTTTCACCGCTGAAAATGAAAATATATGTTTTAGAGTGTTTTTTTTTATTATTTTTCATACATATTATAAATTATTTTCATAAAATCTGCTGAAAATATAGTTATTTTACAAAAGTAGTAAGGTTTTGTTAAAAAATTGTATACTTTACACGATTGTAAATTGAAAAAGAAACCAGAGATAGCAATAATTTTGACATTCTGTCAAGAGTTTAGTTACCCCAAGCTGTTTATTTGATTTTCAAACAAAGATTAATGTTTTAGAATATGTTTTTGGCATTTATTTACATATTATAATGTATTTTGGCTAAAATATACTGAAAATATAATTATTTTTAGAAAAACACTAAGATTTTACTAAAAAATTCTTAAAAAATTCGTAACGTAAATCTGGGAGGGATATAAATGATGTTTACATTGCTTGTAATTTGCTCGTAATATTTTCTTTGATTTTATGCTTTTGAATATTTCTATAAAATACAAATAAAAATATATTTTTGAAAAAACTTTTGTTTACTTTTCTAACATTACAAATAATTAATATACGTTTTGCAAATGAAACTAAAATTATAATAATATTAAAAGATGAAAATATTTCTATCAAAGAGTTTGTAAATTGACCAATTAAAAGTTCCGAGTTTTACCTCACTTGGCCAATAATGAAATGACCTTCTGAAAGGTTAATATGCCAAATGACTCGAAACCAGGAGTATTTATAAGTATAATTTTAGCTTATCAATCTGCGAAGCTAATTTCAAATCTTCGCTATAATAAATATTAAATAATTGAATTATTATTTTTCTCACTCGCTGTTTAGAGATTATGTTATTATTTTACTGATTAATTTTGGGTATTAATATTCTAATAATCAGTCATTCTCTAGTTAAAATTATAGTTTGCTTAACTCTAGTTATAAATTATAACTATTTATATATGTAACTTGTACATCATAGGAACTAGCCATGGAGATATTCTCAAAGCATATTTTAATGTTTTATTCGTAATTACCCCTCAAATATGCTTTGTCCTCCTTAGATTTATATATATTGAGACGCAGGTGATAATCTTAAACTAGGTTACTAATTAATTTAGTCCCTAAATAGTATATTTGAAATACTAAATTTGAAAACTGGGTTGTATAGATATGCAAATAGACGTTATCTATTTTTAAGGCATGCTAATATAATTTTACGTATTTGCGTTATATACATATAAGTTGCAGATTGTCCTTACTAAGTATGCAATGTACAATTATCTGCTTGCTGCATGATTATTGATGAATTGCTGGCGGAGGTCACACTTATCCACTTAGTTCGGGTAAAGCACACTCTTTTAGAACTAGGGCACAAGGACCTAGATTATTCATAATTAATGCTTATCCGACTCCCTGAACTACTAATGTTCCTAATCGTAGCAAGTTGATCAGTTGTAGGGCAACGAGCCTTTGAGGCTGAAGCCCGTGAAAAATGACCCATTCGCACCTTCTAGCTTTATCAATATTTTTATGTGCCATAGAGTATATAGGTAAACCTATAATAAACCAGTTTTCTCTCCCTTTATATTAAACGCTTATCTAGAGCCAGTGTATACCCCAATCTAGGTTAACACACTAACCTGCATATCTCTGAGCCTAATTATATGCACAACTTAACTTTGTATAGATAGACACCATAGGAGAACTATTAAGTGAGTTATATAACTTTGGCTATAAAGTTCCATATGATTTAGCAGACTACACAAGAGCTAGAAATTTGGCATATTATTTTATTGAACACTTATAATGAGATAACATGTAATATTAATCTCATTAGTTATGCAATGCCTGCGTGCATAATCTCTCACGTTCTCATTATATAATTGTGTATATTTTGATTTACTATTTGTTATAGTTTTATTAAATTAATAATATTTAAAATTACAACACGTTTTCATATCTTTATTGTCCATGAGTTCATTTTATCCAAACTCTAGATTTATTTGCACATATATTATATCTATATGTAGATCATTCTGTTAAATTTCATAATCAATCGTTGATATATTAATTAATCATTTAGTCATGTGTGTGTATATCTGACCAAATCAGTGTTAAATTGGTTAATTTATGGGTTTCTTGTTTTACCCTGAGTGACTGCCAGACCGTGGTTAAATTGAATATTTGTGTAAGTTGAGAAGTATCATCCATAGGGTATTAGATCATTGAGCAGAGGTGAAAGGATTGAATGTTGGCCAGATTCTGGATCCCAGCATCCAGATTCGATCAGCTTTAATGTATTTTGCCTGTGTTCTAGATTTTGTTACGTGGAGAACAATTCTTACCATTACAATATCATATAACATTAAAATACTAGCCACAAAACAAAATTTACTAAAATTCTCTGACTACCATGGATAGTTTCATCTATTAATAAATAGACAAATAAATAAATGGAAATAAATCAAGATATATATAAAACTAAATGTAAAATCATTTAGTAAATTACACCCAAACAATATTCCGCAAATAAAATTCTTTGACAAATAATAATAATAAAACTATTTTCATGCACAAATAAGAAGACAATATCATACACTTTATGGCATCCCATTGAAACAGTAAGATTCGTATTCGAATCTTAAGTTTCACCTTTTTTCTATCGTCTCTCACTCACCGCTCTATCCTACCCAAATTTAAACTTTTTGGTATCGAATTGTGTGTGTAGCAATATTAAAAATGTATAGATATATGTAGAATTCACCATAAACACGCACACATTTCGATCTCAAATTTAAGGCAATAAATGAAGATAAATAATATAATTTAGATTTCTTTTAGTTATATAAAAATATATAATTTTAACTATTTATTTTGAATTGTAAAATCTGTTCTTTATTGCTTTGTTTAAATTTCATTTAATAATAATTTTAGAAATCTAATGTAATATTTAATTAAAAGTAAAAATAATCGTATGTTCCCTTTTTGTCTTTGAAATTTTAAAAAGAATCGGTCGGTAAGAGATAATAGATTAATTAAAAAGAAAAATTCCCTAAAATATAATTGCAAAAAATAAATTAAAAATCTAAACATAAACAATAGAATGGCAGTTTTCTCTAATTAGAATTAACAAAAATGCATTGATTATCCTCAGGGCAGATTAAATGGAATCTAAAAATATACTAACAAAATGTAAAAGATAAGATATAAGAAAAGAAGCCATTTTTAGACTTTCTAGAGATTTTTTTCACTTTAACTTTAGCTCTGCTCTCGATCAATTGAGAGTCTCCAAAATATTAAATAAATTGTTCCTGCCACGGTATGATCGAGTAAAAGCGCCCAGACCATTCTCCACCCGGGAGATGGCCTATCGGATGCCAAACCTTCCATTGCCCTTCATAAATTCAACCACGAAGATCTGCTGCCTAAAATAATGAGAAAGCTGCTGCTGCTGTTAAATTAAATGAACCACCTAAACACAGGAAAGAACTGCTAATCATGAACAATTTGCTACTAACCAATGGAATCGGAAAACTTCTCATAAAACAGGTACCTGTGTTCAAATTCTCTAGAGTACTCTACTAATATGCTATAGCTCATTCTTCATACTACTTATATAACTTATAAAATGTAAAATTATCATTTGTAAAACAAAAATTTAATAATTAATTTATTGTGTAAATTTCTCTAATAATCTAGCTTACCTCACTCTATCTTTCTTGGGTACATATTGCTAAAATCTACATTTTATCATATAATTATCGCATGCTCATAATTTTCTAAGTTTAAATCTATGATCGCTTGAAACAGTGAATGCTTGTCAAATTTTCATTAATATTTATTTTCATAAATAACTTAATTTTCATATAAATCGACACGCATTCAATGCTTCATTTATTGTAATACAGGGGTCTACTACTTCGCATATGGCTGGCGTATTAGTTGTAATAATCACTTAGTTTATATATGTTTTATATTTATTAAATATTAATAATTCCATAAAATTTGCATTTCTTTGAGAGTCGCTAACGTTCTTTATTAAATGTTGATAATGTAGGGCCGAGTTAGAAAATATATTTAAGTCTTGACAGGATTGTTTGTACATTATACATGTGCTATGTTTAGAGATGCGATGACCCATTACAAGCCGTGAATATTCCGGATTCTATAGGGTTGAAATTAACCCCAGTCGTCCTATACAAGCAGACATAATAAATGCTCCCGTAGGGCTTGACGACCGTCATGCAGCCAGCAGGCAATTTCGGCACGAACCGCTTGTCCCTGGTTATGCTTATGTGACACCCTACTTCTTTGGGCAGATGGCAAACGCCAGCCCGTCATTCTTATAAACTCAGTCACAGCTTTGCAGTTTCAATATACTGCCATTCCATATCGCCTTTCTAGCGTACCACGTGTTTTCTTTAACTAACTTTATTATACTATATATCACTCCGTCCCTGCATTAGTGACATAACTCGCTCTCAAATAAATGTTTGCACCTAGTTATTAGTAAATATATCTTATAATTAAATAAATATATGTCCGCCACTACTACTTATAAATTTTACTTTAGACTCTTGCATTGCAAAGGTATAAATCCCTCAAGGCATGCCTTAGAAATACTTGCTCGATAATTTTAGGTAGCTAGATTACATCATCAAATAAATGTTTTTTGTTTGTAAACATTACAGTATCAGAAATACCACTACTGAAATCTTAAATATAAAATATGTCTAAATAAATAAATGTATTTCTTTAATATATAATAGTATCGGAAAATCCCACTACTGAAACTTTAAATCTTAGCAAATGATTTATCATTAAAATGTTTTAAATAAATAATTTCAAACTATGTCTGCAGTTACGTTTTATTTATTCGATACCCATTCTATATAATATTTCCTCAATTATGTAAATATGAATGTTTAATTAATATTAGTGTGATTATTGGCTAACTCGAAAATAAAATCATTAATCTCTTGCATATCCCTGACCATTGTGCCTAAAGAAATGTTTACTAATGTCGCATCAGATGTGTTGTTTCGTAGATTGTATTGTGGAACCGATAAACTATCTTCGAACTTAGTACTACGGGTGGCTTCGCTACCTAAATGGTGCTGCAATTCTGTGTGGTGGTCGAATTCTGCACTATCTTAACGAGTCACACGTTTTCTGACTGTTACACCATGAAGCACCTATTTTCTCCTTAAAAATTTTCATTTCAAATACAATCTTAGAAATGATTTATATTCAAAAGTTTTTGTTTTTTATAGATACTTCCATATTTTTCCATTCTTTCTTATTTCATAAATAATTTCATTTAAATAAAGATACAATAAAAGACAAGTAACCCCCAATATGCATTTTGTGCTGAACCAGCACTCATCAGTTGGGCCAGGTCATTATCCCTCAGATATATCTTTATTACATAAAGAGTATTTATATAGAGCAAATTGTCTCATTTTTATTTTCAAACATCAATTTACTCTACTTCCAACTTTTACATTATCAACTTTTTGATAAACACATAATGATTATTACTAATCATTTATTAAACTAGAGATTTTCTTTAGCACAGATATAAACTTTAATACAAGTTAAAAATTAATATATCTGATTTTCAGCACACACACATGGCTATTTATATTTCTCTTTCTCTCATGTGTAATATCTTTTTTATAGATACTTTGATATTTCTCCATTCTTCTTACAAATCTGTTCAAATAATCTAATATGATCATTAGACTTGGAAACATTTACATTAAGACCTTATCTTGAATACAGATCAAGTAATTATGCAATAGAAAATCATAGTCAAGCAATACTTAAATCATCAATGGTGGTAGCGTGAAGAGTACTTAAACCACTTTAACACAATTTATTCTACCAGCTCAAAATTTAAAGCAGTATCATAAACTTCAATGTCTTTCTTCTATATAGTATTTCAATAGTAAAGATCATCATTTCTCTGCTTAGTCATGTTTGCAAAAATCTAAAAAAAATATAACATTGTGGGCTATGTATGCACATTTTATATATCATGTTATAAATAATTTGTGTAGATTTTATCAAAAAAAAAAACATGGTGGTATAAGTCTTTTTTTTTTAAAAAAAAAAAAATTCTATATTGAAAGATAATATAGAAGACATTTATAATAAATTTAATGGATTTAGATATGTATAATTTCAGATTTTATATTTCAACAATTATACAATTATTGTTATGCAAAACTATTTTTGTTTATTTATTATATTTTTATTAAAATCATAAATTTTTAAATATTAATTTGTAAAAAAAATAGTAAGTATAATTAAAATTACTCCAAATTCAAATAACTAAAAAGAATTAAAACATCTTTATTAGTAAAGATGTATGATTCTGAAGCAATTAAACAAGAGTTCTTTTAATATTAAAGATGTGTGGGATGTAATTAAAAATTGTGGTTAATAGGTACTATATATTAGTTGCTATGTTTTTAGTCCTTTGCACTTGATAAGTCTGCTTTGTAAACCAATGGTTGTTACAGAGTTTATTTTCTTTGGCTAGTTCTGTTTAATTTTGAATTTAAAGTAATTTAATTATTTTTTTCACTAATTTAGCTTTAGGCTGTATCTATGAGCATGTGTATAAATTAATCAAATTCAGGTATTACTTTATTTTCATTTTCTTCTTTATCAATATTGCTATTAAAATATTTGAAAACAAATTATATCAAAAATTATATTTAATTCTAGGAAAAAAAGGGAGTTTGTCTGTCTAGGTCATGGATTCTTATTAAAAATCTGTTATGTAGAATGTCTATGCATATGTAGCATCAAATATTTTTCAAAGATAAAACTGCTGAAAAATATTTATTACTATAATTAAAATTTATTTAAAAAAAGAAAAAATTTAATAAAGAAATTTTAATAAAATTTCTTTCTGAAATTAATCATTTATAAAATCATATATGTTGAATGTTTCTTTCTCTCTATAATTCTTTGCAGTTACAATACTATCACTAAAATTTAATAACAGTACAGTGAAGCGTGAACTATGCTATATTTTGTTCACACACACACAAATACCCCCAATTATATAAACGTATATAGCATATAATAGTTCATGTTTTGTTGACAAGCCTTGATTATAATACAATAAGTATTGTTTACTATACTGAAAGTGTAATTTTCAATATGCACATATATATATAACAGATGTTTTATGTGTATAGTATGCATATATAAAGATTATAATATAAACAAAATTTTAAAAAAATAATATTAATAGAGAAAACACATTTACATATGTATTTACAATATTGGGTAGGTGCTCAATTGTTTACAATTCTGTTTCATCACAATTATATAATTCTTCTGGACAATTTTTCTCTTCAATAATTTTTTAAAATTCTAATGAAAATGTAGTAGCAGCTTCATTAGAGGCAGTTGTACTATTACCAGTTATTTTAATATTTTTAACAACCATTCCCCATTTTCAGTGAATAGTTGGAATTGTATGATCCAGACTCTCAATTAAATTCTTTACAGAGACTTAAGGCTTTCTGATGCAATACAAGACTGCCAACCATAATATTATTATGATTCACATCATTTAACCCTAGATTTAAGAATTTGTCCATTTTAACCAAAAATTTTTAGTTGTTTAAGGATAATCAACAGTAGACTTTGCTGTTTTTTATCATTTCTGATCGAAGACTAATTTTTTTAAACATATGGTGATTTCTTACTTTTCCTTATTAAATCAATAATTTTTTTCCCTCATTTAATAAAAGTATTACATGACTTTTTTTTTGTATTTATTGCTCATCATACTACAATACATTTTACTAAAGATATAGTAAGTGCTATAAACAGTGTAAAATTTTTTTGAAAAAATGCAACGAAAAAATTCTGTATACATGTTTTTTAACTAGAATACTGAACTGCATTTAAATCACAAAAAAAAAAAAGGGATTTAATAAATTCATATTTAATATTTGAGAATGCTAAATTTAGAGAGAAAACAATGGCTCCCACCATACCGAGATTCTAAAGCTTAATAAGTTTGTGAACTTCAATGTCTTTGGTATTTATTTACATTTTTTTTTTTAGTTAGCATATAATTGAAGTCATCTACTTTGATACAGCATATCACTATATATCCAACACAAAACATAAATTTATGTTTACTGATGAATCATAAATCTGGCAAGTAAAAAAATGACAACAACTATATTTCATTTGAGCTCAGAAGAAGTAAAATTAAAAGTATTAATGTCATCAGTTTCCTAAAAGTATTCTTATTAAATCATTATAATTCAAAATACCCCAACAGCCTGACTAACAAAACATTTTATAGAATGACATATTTAGCTTAAAAGATTTTTTGAAATATCAAAATGTTGGTTCACATTCTTTAATTTTTGATGAATATGAGCCAATACATTGATGGTATATAAATATTTATGCTTATATACTGTACCGGTCGAAAACCACCACCCCCAATGTCAAATCGGATTCAAACTCAGCTTAACCAAAACCGAATTCAAACCCAACCCAACAGCTCAGATACAGAAATCACCACATGCTATCCCAAGAACTACTCAACTTTGAGGACTAGAGACCCTTCATTGACACGAATATCTAATAATTAATTACTTTGAATACTTTTAAATCAAATCATATGTATGTTGTTCCAACACAGACAGCATATTAACATTTAAATAATTATAAAAGAATGATGAACTAAGAAACCAAGTATGTTATAAAATATTTAATAATAATAATAATTTGTTTGGTTCAAGAAAATATAGATTGCATTAGTGATCTCTAGTCTTTAAAAGAATTTATAAATATAATAGAATGCGGTCCTTATCATATGCCAACCATATTCCAACATGGAGTTCTATGTCTATGCCCCCAACGAGAAATATAAGGGCAGATAAAGGTATTTATTAAGACGGAAATGGTATTCTACTTTTATTACGGTGGAATTGAGATTTATTCCCACATTCGGAAATCTATTCCTGAAGAGCAAACTATTTCAACATAACTTTAATCTTATTTGAGAACTGATTTAAACGAAATATACTTGAGGATTGGTTCGACTTTAATTTAAATCACTCCATCACGAATTACGAGCACGACGTTTTCTGAAACAAGCAATGTACTGCGAATTACAAGGCAGTGAGTAAAATTGAAAGATGATTGCTAGTCATGGCAAGTCCTATGCTTATTTGGCAGTCTTCCCCTTTGACTAATGGACGGAAGAAGTATTTTCTTCCTCGAGAAATTTAAATGCGAAAATATGATCACCGACCAGCCTAACGGAGCGGAAGATGGCCCTACGTCAGCAACATTTGATGATGATGACTTGATAGTCATCGTTGAAAAATAAAACCCATGTAGAATGCTCTACGTGATGACTTGACCAATTAATTAAAGTCAAACGAGCTTTATCGAACTATTTTGAAAACATTTATAAACTATCTTAATTATCCTTAATATTCTGCCCTTCCTGAATATCAATTTAAAATAACAAAAATGGAATTAAAATCATTTAACCCTTTATCGACCCTTTTTGGCAATAAAAACATTTAAGGTTATATTCGAATAAATATATATTAGTAGAACAAGAAATCAATATTATAACATTTTGTGAGTATATAAACAATTGTAACTTAGTAGCTGGGGACATAGGTGAAAAATGAAGCTAATAGTTTATTATTTGCCAATTATCAAATAATAAACATGTAATATTTTCTTTGACTCGATGATTAATAGAACTTTCAAATTTAGTTCTAATGAAATTACTATTGGAAATTAATGTTATATTATTTCGTGAGGCAAATGGAATCAACCATCACGAAAGATTATTCATATAATTTTTAAATACGACATTAATAAACACACCAACATATATATATTAAACGACGCCAGGTAAGAAAAGAAAAAGTTTAAAGACTAGAGATTGAAAGAATTACAATATAAATTTATATTAGCATTTTATAAAGATTTACATTAAATAATAAAGACTCTTAAATAGGAGGAGATAAAAAAATCGAACTCCAGAAATTTAACTTCATATTCCCCTTCCCTTCCTAAGTTACCCTCCAAGTTGTTGAAAACACCATTTTTGATTATTAGAATACATTTTAGTAGCTTTTCATGATGTTAGCAGAATATCGATCCGAAAAGGTTCGCACTCCAGTGATGATTTCTACTTTAGACCCAGATTCCTGATGTTCTCCCTCTATCATGATGAAATACAATTTTTATACACACAGAGTTCACTCCTACTCTACAATCAAAACTCACTAGCCCCTTCTTTCTTTTCAGGCATATATATTGTCCAGATCCTTAGGCTCGCTCATTTTATTATCAATTGTTGTTTTCCAATACATTCCTTCGGTAAGGCTTTCAAACTAATTATTGAATTCCTTTCCTAATTAGACTAATTTTTAAAATCTGAAATGATTTTAATTAGAAATTGAATTCTTATCTTTTTTTAATTTATAAAACTTTACTGTTGTTTTTTTTGAGAATTTGAAAACCCATGGAAGGAATGTAGCTTTTAATCGCAAAACTTTACAGATTATTTAAAAGTAAAAAAAAAACAAGTATTCCCGACGCAATGAAACTTTCGAAAATTATATATATTTAAATATTTACAAATATATACGCACAATCCACACAATTGTAATATATATAAATTCATGAATATTTTATCATGAATTTATTAAGAGAATTGCTCAATTTTAAACTGAAACTAATTGATTTTAATACCCATTTGAAATAAATTATTCATTATGGAAATTAGCGTGGATTGAACGTATAAAGCCCCACTGCATCGGAAATTTAAGGTTAGTATTAGGGTAACTAACATGAAGCTAGGATCGAACTCAGATCCGACTGCTTCAATACACACATACAAAAACATGTATATATATATATGAATTCATTAAATTGAAACTCATGTATATTAGCACATTCTTAAAAAAAGTTTAATAAAAAAAAGTGCATGTTATGAATATTAAGTTAGAAGCTTGTAAAAATGTTTTTGTCATTAAAAAAATAATAATTTAACTTATTTGAAGAGTTGTATATGACTCATAATATATATAAAATAATTTCTTAATAAAATTGTAATGTTCATTTACTATATAATAAAAAGAAAATTTTATTGTTTTTTGTAAACAGGGCAAATGCAGGAGAGTATGTATATCTATATAGTCTCAATTATTTTGCATTAAAACAAAACTCTGTACATAAAAACAAAAAATTGAAATAACAGTATTGCTATACCACCAACTCCATTCCCAAGATGTTACTATTTTGGAAATTACAGCATATAGCAATTTGGAAGGAGACATAATTTCAGAAATATAATTCAGATATACAAACACAAAATACAAATGTTATTCATAATTTTTTCTACAAGTGTTACAAATTGCTAATACATCTTATCTTGAAATTATATAGTAATTAAACCACAAAGCATAAAAGATTATTTATTAAATAGATTTCCAAAGTTCAGTCAATACTTAAGCTTATCAGAATCATTAAGTTTCTACATTAACCTAATTAGCAGCTTCAATACACTCAGTGTTATCTCCAGCTGCTATTGTGTTTTTTTCCAAATATTATGCAAAATACAGAAAGTAAAGGCAAAAATCTAGAATTATATAATTACTTATTAATATTGTTATAGATAAGTAAGAAAGTTCCCACAAGTAACAAAAATTAAGGTTAATTAAAAAGATAATTTAGAGATGTTAAAAACTTGTAATTATATATACATGATAAAAACAAATGAGTCTTGATTTGCTGGTAAACTTTACTATATTTTAACATATCATATTAAACTGCAAAGTAAATAAGAATCCATATTCTGATAACAAAAAATATACAAAGAAACTCCTCATTCAGTACAAATTAATTCAACATGGTTTGCACAATTATAATTCGTAATTGATTATAAAAAAAAAAAAGTCTTATGATCAAAAGCACATTTCATTTTTATAAGTTCATAAAATAAAATAAAACACATAAATTAAAAACATAATTGTCTTTTTCAGAATTATCTTATTGTATATTTATAAACCAGTATAAAAGAAACTTACAAGTTCATAAAATTAAAAAAAAATGCATAAATTAAAAACATAATGGTCTTTCTCAGAATTAACTTATTGCATATTTATAAAGAAGTTCAAAAAAAAACTACATTTATAATTTAAGTATAAAATTAGAAATTACCAAAGATGAAAAAAATATACAGCAACTATTCAAAAATACAATTCAATGCCTGAAACAACAATTGTAATTTATTTTTTAAATGTTAAAAAAAAAAAAAAGCATAATATAAATAAAAATTTAATGAACTTTGATTACTAATGATGATTTCATTCCAAAACAATTTTTTCCAAAAAAAAACCCTCACTTCCTGTTCAGAGCATTTAATTTAAAAGTGAAAATCATTAGCTATTTGAAAATCTAATAAAAAAGACAGCCTTAGTTATGATTAAAAAAAATACTCATTTTTAAACATGACTTCAAATTTGAATGCTTAAATTGCTAATAGAAAAAAAAAATTGTCTATTTATTCATTATTTTTTTTATGTATAAAACTTTTGTTGATTTAATCTATATATTTAAGCATATAATACTTTACAATATTAATATTCATATATTAATTAAATTTATTACACAACAACAATTAAATAAAAAAATTTATTATGACATAGAACCATGTTATTTATTGGAATAAATTAATAATGAAATTTTCTCTTTTAAATGCTTTATATACCTGGCCTGCCTGTATGTCCACAATTTTGAATTTCTCACAATGAAAAAACATCTGTTCCCATTCAAAACTCAAAGTCACATCCTTATGCTTTACAAGAAAACTCCTTAATAACTGAGCCAATGGAAATATTACATTTGTAGAATAAAATTATGTTAATATTGATTTAACTCATAATTAATGCAATTATTTAAAAAGCCATTACATAAATATTTTTATATAGTAGATGATCACATGATATTAAAATTTAGAATTTGTATGTTAGCGGCATGACTTTTTATTAAATTATAATTTTTGTTACATTTTTTTTTTGTAGTTTTAATCATTTTTAAAAATAATATATTAATTTTTTTTTATTATAAATAATTTTTTTATGTAAATAGCTGACTAAAAAGTAGAAAAATAAAATAATCCCCTTCTTGGTTAATTTGCCATTCTTGGAAAATATCAGAGATTTTATGAATCTACACTTGTTATAAAACAATTGGAAATTGCAGAAATACTGTATTTTATAAAAGCATTTCAGGTTTAAATAAATCACAAAAATTAAAAAGGCTTCAAATACTTTTATGAAACAACAATATTTCTGCAATTTCCAATTGTTTTATAACAATTCTAAATTCTTAAGATTTCTGATATTTTCCAACAATAGCAAATTAACAGAGAAGTGGAATACTTCATTATTTTTCTACTTTTTAGTTAACTATTTACATAAAGCTTTATTTAAAAATTTTTTTTATATATATTATTTAAAACACTGACTAACAAAAGAAGTAAACTTTTCCTAGATGCAAAATCTAAAACTGTACCAATATACATTCATTAAAGCTTATTTTTTTTCTTTAAAAAAAAAAAAACAACAGAATTATCTACACTTTGGCATCAGAAAAAAAAAATCATATTAATTAAAATCTAATATCTATTGCATTTTTGCATCCAATAATAATTTCAAATCATTGATTTTTAAAATCTAAACTTCTTGTATTTTATTTCTAAAAATAAAATACTTTCTGACAAACATAACTAAAAAGAGAAAATTGACTGAAATGTAATTGAATATCCAATGAAAATACTGACTCAGAATTCCAAAGAATTTAGTCTTGTAAAAAAATAGCATCGGGAAAAAAACTGAATAAGATAAAATAGAAAATTGAAATTATTTGATTATTTTTAAATAAATAACATTTAATTTAACATAAAAAAAAAAAAAAACATTGAGATGCTCAGAGTCCGGAAAAGCAATCTGAATTAGCAAAATATGGTACTAGAATATTTTCTTTTAAAAACAAAAATTATGAATAAATTTTTAAATAGTCTGAATACATGAGTGTTCTGTTAATGTTTCAGAACATAATTTCAAAACATAATAAATATATAATAGAATTTTTTTTATTTATAAATAAGCATCTTTTGTGATCAAGGAACAAGTAAAAAATCTTAAATATTCAATTCTCCAAAAAAGGCTAACATAAAAATAAAAAATCAACAATGGATAACTGGAAGTATTCCATCATGTCAGATAAATTAACATTTACACTTTCCCCCAAAACAAGCCTCAAAAACAGAATCCCTTCTCTCTCAGCTTAAAACATGCTATAAAACTGTCATGATTTGGATAGTCATACTGTAGCATTCTTTTGATTCAATCATTATATAAACTTATTCTTTTGATTCAATCATTATATAAACTTGAGACTATTTAAATATTTTATAATAACAAGTTCATTTCATGAATCAAATATTATTAATGATATCATCTTCCAAGATGCGAATATTACCATTTATATAACCTAAGCAAATAATGGTTTGATAAACATGAGAATGATGTTTTACATCTCTAATGGCTTCCTCCATCAGTTGACAATCAGAAAATTTGAAGTTTTTCACTAGGAAAATAAAGAAAAGATTTAGATTACAAATTAAAAATAAAAAATACAAAGGTAAAAGGCTGTTTTTCTGGGGGAAAAAAAAGATAATAATGAACACACGATTTGAAACAAGGAGGATTTCTTATAGAAAGCTCCAAAAGAATAAATTTCAACTAGATATTTTTATTCAAATAAGATAAAAACAATATTAACAATGCATATGCGTATTCTGTAGCTAATATGGATTTTGTTTTTAAAGATGTTATATTTCTTAATCAAAGACCAGCCTTCTCAAATTTTTGCTCTTTGCCCAATGTTTAAGAAGTTTTAATGCTTGAATTGACAATTGGCTCATATTCTGATATATTAATAAAACTTTGTTTATTTATTTATATTTGGGATTTATCCGTGATATTCATTTGTCAGTAATTTTTTTCATGAGATTTAAAAATTTATTTTGTTAACTCTTATCTAAGCAATCAGAATCTCTTGGTAATTTTATTATGCATTACTTAAGATGTCATAAAACTAAAAGGTAACAGGTTGAATTTTGATCCAGGAACCTTTAGCATTCAAGTCTATATTTATTATTATATAATAGAATTTGAGTAACATGATCTAAGTTATCTACTGAATTTTATATTTAGAATCTTAGAACAATGCTTGTATAAAATCTAAGCTGGAATCAAGCATTTCTATATTTATCTAATAAGTTGTCAATAGATGTAAAACAAATTTATTAAGTTACTGTTGGCATATACTCTGGTTTCTTAATAAAGTTTAGTGTAATATTTTGTTTATATATACCTATATGTATGTCAGGGATTAGGCCTTGTGAAATAATGGTTCAAATACTACAATAACTCAAATGTTTTAGAATAATGTTCAAAGTTATAATACTGAGTTTTTCTTATACTAACTTGTAAATAAATATTAAAATTCAAACAAAAAAAAAATCTAAATTATTTATATACAATGTGCAAATAAACTATAAAAAAAATTATAATTTGAGAAATGTTATACATATAACAATTGACTCATAATCAAGATTCAGAATCAATATATATAACATTTGTTTGTGAAAACTTTTATTTACTTTAAAAAATAAATATAGGTTATAAAAATATTTCTAAATAAACAAAAATTAAAACTGCATCCAGATATAACCAGAAGTATTGGATGTACCTGGTTTCTGGGATGAATATATGTTAATAAATAGCATAATAATAAATACAGAATAAGAATAGTAATAATTTACATACTATTTCATGTTATTTTTAATAAACAACACATCACACATTTCTAAATAAAATAATATGTCATTATATCATTAATATATGTTAATAATAACAAGGACTGTTAATTTGATTTTGTAAAAAAAAAATATCTTAGAAGCAAAATGATCCAAGTCATTTTTATCAGTGATATATAGTGAATATATTTGCATGAAAAGCTTTCATGAAGATATAAAAGTTATACTTTTATCTTTTTAATTTTCAAAAACATTTGTAGTTACGCAAAAGAAAATTAATTAGTATGATAAAACAGATTTTTAAACGGTTTTCTTCTTCCCTCATTAAAAGTAAAATGCTTGCCACCAATATTTCAATACTATGATGATATTTTTTGTATATAAACAAATACACAATATTATATACATTTTTTTTTTTTTGTAATAGCAAATCTGTAAAAATTGTTTCTACTGATTTGATTTTTACTAAACATTTACTCAGTGAGTTATATATTTAAAACAGATTTGAATACTGAACATCAAATTTTGCAAAATACTGTTTATGATCTATATAATAATAGAACATATATAAATAGAAATATAATAAATTTTTACTGAATTTTTAAAAATTCTATATTGGCTCAATATTAGAATGGTATTTTCCAAAGACTTCCTATAAATCCAGGAGAATAGAAGAATATCGCAGTATTCTGACAACAATACTTAAGAATCTGATAGATAAATATAAATGAACCCTCTATATCATTTTTTTAAAAAAACTTTTTATTATAACTGAAAATATATGGATTTCTCAAAATAAAGAACACTTCTAATAAATCAAAGACAGGGAATTCATATAAAAAAGTTCATTATTTTATAATAAAGCTCTATATATTGTACCGTTTGTTTATATGGTACAAATATATTGGCACCCAGTAAGATATTTAAAAGCTAAGAAAAAAAAAAAGAAAAGTAAATTTAGCATTCTTATTAAAAAGATGAAATTAAATTTTTAGTTGTATAATCTTTTTTTTTTTTAAACGTACAATGAAAGTAAAATTTTCATCCATATTTTTTTTGTGTCTAATTAAAAATTAAGGTAAAAATTGGAAAGAAACATAAATTATTAATCCAGATAAGCTAAAAAAAAATATTTTAGCTAATTAAAGATGGCAGAGGGACTTTGTGAAAAGAGCACTTTGTAACTTAAATTTAAGAGAGTGTACAAGATTATTATCTTATATGCTGATAAAAGGACAAAAGGATGCGCAGAAGTTTCAAAAACAGGATCGAGATATAAAAAGAGGACAACTTCGATCTGGGTCTTGTCTTTACCTTCTAGTTACATGTCTGAAAGTTGGAGGTTTCCGCGAGCATAACCTGTGGCAGTAATATACTTCTGCACAGGTACGCCACTTGCTGTACCAAACTGTCATGCAAGCATGGAAACGGCCTTTGTGAAGACCACTTTTTGCAATGAAAGGGTCACTACAACCGTGCCTTTTCTCCAGCTATAGAATGGAACAATAATGGAAGACGCCGGCAGGAGAGACCAAGGAAAATTTTTATGAGCTTGGGATCCCATAAACCTACACCAACTTACTGGTAAGTTAAGAGTAACTTTTCCCAATTGTGACAAAGTTTGCAGACAATTCTTAAAATAAGCTTAAAATAATCCTGATAAAGACTTCAAATTCTATTATCAAGAGACTCTTGTTTACCTAATAACTATAATTGCTGAACTTTTTTTTATTATTAATTGATTCATATCTGGATTAGCATGCGTGTCATCTTTCCAATTAATTAATTCATAATGTGTTTTTTTTAATTTTTATATTTTAATTTGTTAGAATAAAAATATTTATTTCTAATACCAACTATTCATTGTGCATTATTAATGATTATTAATAATGTTAATTATTAAGATTTGAAAATATAATTTACCTTTGCCAACGCTGTAATGAAACTCAACCCTCCGGAGTTTCCAGATAATTTCATTGTAACTAAATAAATAAAAGGGGTTTAGCCAGTGGATTCTGATAAAGAATCCTGGCGCCTTTCAAATAAATTAAAAGCTGGCTTACTTGATCCCATTATTTTAGTAGTTACATTAGTTAAAAGAATGTTGTGTGACCAGAAAAAATAACTGCATCCATTAAATCTTATTTAATTGTCTGATGAAACAAATTTGATAGGATGTAATTTGGTCACCGAGTACATGTAGTTAACTCGTAAAAACCCCTAATAGAGCAGTGGACATTACAAAATGAAATACTAAAAATTGAAAAGCAAGTGGCAAACTCAATCGTCATATTTATTGTGTGGATATATCAACCTAACCTTGGGCTGGGAACTTTAGGTTTTATATATAAAAAAATCAAACTTTAGATAAATACATACATCACTACAATAAACATACCACAATACTTGTATATATACTTTCTAAAACAATCATATTTAATATTGAAAATGTGTATTTCATATATTGATTACAATATACTATAAATATGTAGTTAAAAATTAGGACAATTCTAATCAAAGTTCTAATAAAAAATTTTGAGTTCTAGGCAAGCCAAACATTTTTTCTCCAGCACCAAATGTTTGAAATAAATTTGTATCAACATAATGCAGCACCATCACACTACCAGTCAACCAGTACTCTACGCATATTCTTGCATGTCTAATGCCAATTATTATTTTACTAGCATATGGTAGCTATGCAAAAAGTAATAAATTAATTATATAGAATTTTTCAATAACATTCCAATAATAAAAATTAAGAATAGACATGCATGCATATATCATAATCATCTTTCACTGTTAACCCATTGCAAGATGAAAGTTTCTTGAAATTTAATGAGTTTGTCTCATTTATAATTTTTCTTCACTAAATTACTCTCAACTTCCTCATCACTTATCATCTCATAAAAGTTTTTTTTTATGTCTTAAAATTTTTTGAAATCAAGTTTAGGATTTCAATTATTAATTTATTGTTGCCCTTTCTAGCAACTATGCTCTATATCAGCCTCAATTCTTTCAATGATATCACTAATATATATTTGTGTTATCATATATATTTCACTTTATATTTCTCATTTCTTAATCACAATTCTATACTTTAATAGGTGGTCCTTCATTTCTATACTACTTTTCTTTTTAATATTACTAATTACAAATAATTCTGAGCAATGTATTAGAGAGAATGTTCTGTGATATGATTTTCTTTTTAAGCATATTAATTTTTAATGTTACTAATTAAAAAAAACATCTAAATTTAATTCTATGAATAATTTCATTGATTACATTTCAACTATATTAATAATTTGATTAAGATATTTATTGCTATTAATTTTTCATTTATTTCTATCAATCTTATTTCTTTTTTTTTTTTTTTGAAGAACAACTGTAATATTAACTATATAACATTTTTGGATTTATCTTTGGTCCTATTTTCTTAAAAATTCTCTGATGCATTATTTGCTAAAACAATAACATCATCTGCAAAATATAGATAACTTGAATAATAACTATTTTGATTCTCTTTGTTTCCTATTTTAATCCATACAATTACTTCCTATAAAACTGCTATAAAAACTTTTGGAAATAGAATCACCATACTTCCCAAAATCAGTGTTAGTTTTCTTAAGTTTAATTATTGCTCTTGCATTTGATATTTTTCAAAACTTTTAACAGACTCAGAAATATTTATATTGTTAATTTTTTTTTTGTCATCTACAAATCAAATATAAATGTAATACACACTAAATAATCTTTTAAAATGTCTTTTTAACAATTGGATATATCTGTCAAGCTATAACCAATGTTCTTTTGGCTGGCTTGAATCCCAAGTTCTCAGTAGATGATTTGTAATGACTTATTAATTATCTATAAAGACATGATAAATCTATAATTCCTAATATCTTCTTACCTTTCTTAAATATCAATATTACTTTTGGGGTCTTCCTTTTATCCCTATCTTTATCATTTACAGATATTTGGTTTATAGCTTTCCCAACAATTTTTCTATTACCCCCATTTCTTTTAAAATATCTATAATGATTCCATTATTTCCTAGAATTTTTTCATTCTTCACAGATTTAATTGCATGCCTCATGATTTAAAATATGTGAAATTTCAAATAATGATTTCCTCTTCTTTATTATCACATATAGATAATTCTCCATTTACATTAATAAGTCAGTGCACAACTTGATATAGGCATAAATCATAAATATATACCAATTTTATTGTTATGACATCCGAACATGCATTTTTTTTTTAAATTATCACATTAATAGAGTTTACCATATTAAAAACATTTTTATATAGTGTATATTACTTATTATGGATATCCAATAATTAATAATTCATAATTAATATAGTTATTTCGTGCCAATAATGAAAAAAAAAATACATGCCTCTCTTTTTTTATGCCATTAAGTTTAATTATTATTCAACTTTGATCAATATTATAAAAAACTAAAGTTAGTTTGCTGTTAATGAACAATATTTTTGCCACTTTTTTTATATTACTAAACTAATTTATTATTCAAATAAGTATTTATAATTTTTTGCATAGTTTCTGCAAACTTTGTCTATATCATATATTTTTACATTAAGTTTACATAAGTGGGGAACTGTCTAATTCTTTCACACTTGATGATGTTGGTCTGTTTCACTAACAGTGCCTTTTTATATATAATAAAGATATAACTGAATTTTCAACAAGATATTATTTTATATCATTGAAGCTTTTAATCTCTACTATCCCCAACCCCTCATTTCACAATTACATTTCGTAATATTATCATTAACTGCTTTCAGTATCATTTTACAGATTCCAGATGCAATTTCTTCTACATGAGTTATTTCTATTTGAAATTATTATTCTATTCCTTCTTTCTTGCACACATTTCTCATAAAAAAATTACTGACGAAATGCAGCTTTTTTGTCTAAAATTTGTACAGCTAAACTTATGAGTATCTATTATTTTATCATCAAATTTATTCAAGTCTAAATCATCAACATCTGCTAATATTTTAAAAACAATTTGTAATATCCAATTTAATTTTTTAAAGGCATTTTTGATAGTTAGGATTATCCAAAGTTGATACTTTTATTAATACTTTTTGTCTGTTTAGATTTGCATTAACATACATCTTAATCAATGATCTTTTTTTTTACTGAATGATTTAAGTAAATTACTATCTTGAAATAATGCATTATAATTCAAAATATAATAGATCTTTGCTAAGCCTTTCAAATTTGTTTTCTCTTATTGTTTTTTTTTTTTTTTTTAAATTCCTGCATATTCTACAAGTTTATATTAACTCTCATATCTATTTCTAAGTGCAAAAACATATTCATCTTTTAAAAGTTTTTCAATTCTAATATTAAAATGTCCCATGACAATTTTAAAATGTTTGGTCAATTCAAAACTATTCTAAACATTTACATAAAAGCCATTTAGTTTTCATCAGAAAGTACTTGTTGAGCCATAAACTTGATCTATCTATATATTTAGTATTGCTACTCAATTTTATAAATCATTAATTTTCACAAAGAAGTCATATTTTTTATTTAGAAATTTCATTCAAATTGGGTTTTTAATACTTGTGTCTTCCTAGTAAAGTACAGATCCATTTACAAATGTTTTTTTTCCTTTTAACTTTTCCAATCCTTCACACTAACATGAACTAGAAGTTGTAGGTGATGAGAAAAATGCATCATCAGTGGTATCTTAAGAATGACATATAATGAAATTTTAGCACACTATTATTTTGCTAGTTGATTTTTTGTTTAACAAGTTTACTGCCTCTTTTAGGATATAAAGGCCACAATATAAAAATGAGCATTCATATTGAAGCAGATGATCTGATGCTCAGATCCTGCTTCACAGCCCACATCCAATCTCCTACCACCTAACCATATTCAAACTCGTCCTTACACATGTATACACATAACTAATAATATATTTCCTTACCCAATAGTATAAAATAATGTAAACATATGTGTCTTAATTTAATATTTAATCTAATAATAATATTCTCATGTGTATGCGGGCGTAAATAATAAATATATATGTATATTTTAGCGTAGGAGATTGTGATTGAATTAATAGTATATTATATATATAAGATATTATATATGATACTTATTATATTTTTCATATATAAGTTTGTAGCCAGAAATGATGCAATCTTGTTAGTAAGTCTCTCGAAAAACAATAACCCGGAAGACCCTTTAGATTAAAATAGAAGATTACAAATTAGTAATAATAGAAATAAACCCATTAGTGGAAATTGTCCACGCTAGCTTGTTTTAAAATCATAAGATTCATTTTAAAACAATCGTTCGAAAAACTGATAACAAACTTGCATTGTTTCAAACATCTTACCAGATAAGAGTATCCGGCCAAACGATTCCAAACGAAATCTAAGTGCTTAAACCGCCTCAGGTCCAGCAGTAGTTGCCTAGTTACAAATTCAAATTAAAAGTATAAATACTGCTGGATTTGAATCCATGAAGAGAGGAGAGATCATTAAATAGCCATGCTACTGAATATAATCCACGCCCGATGTAATTTTCACTCAATGTGTTGTGAGTAGTAAGTTTCGCCTTGTCCCTTCGTTCTAACATGCTAATCCCATGAACAAAGCTTCCGTACTCCGTGCTACTGAACTTTACATATGTCTTTCCAATGAAATGAAGTGCTATCTCAAATCATCCTGCTACCCTAGATCTAGTGACAACACCGATGGACTGATTCCTAGTGAAATGCTGTTCTCAATCATCAAGGTAAAGAACTCAGACCGCTTATAATTCCTAAAATCCTGCCTTCTATGTAATGTGTATATTTTAAACTATATCTTTTAAATGTCTTCATAATATATATATATAACTCTATATAACTATCTATGCTAAGCCTCTTATAAAATGTTTTTCTTTTATTTTATTTAAAAGTGGCCAATAATTTTTATTAATATTTTTATGTATTTATATTTTAAAGTTAATGCCAATAATATTCTAAAATCGCCAGCGTATAACTTAATTTGTTTTCCCCACCCATCATTTACTGGGTAAATAATTTATAATTGATAAAAACAAGTCTTATTCGGCTTGCCCAGATGCTCGTGATTTTAGAGAAATAAATTAATTATATTGTTCATGTTTACTGTTGAAAAACAGATTTGACATCTGTTTTTCCCATTCTCCTTCCTAAATAATGTGCTATCTTTTATCTTTCAACTATATTATATATGTAAATTTCATCTTAGCTATTACGACCACCCTTTTTATTTTGCAATCAATTAATGTATTTCCACGAGGGCATAAATCAACCAAAATTGAGATTTAATGTGTAAAACGTAATGAATAATATTAAGTAATATAATGTAAAGGGGGGAGGGGGGCCTTAACCTTTTATTCTATGTTTATATGTATAATTATTATCCCTGTTTGCTTAAAGTGAAGCCATGTCATTACGCTGAATAGTTCATCATTCGTGGGCAATAAATACGTCCCAATAATCTTTAATTTCAGAAGTATATTTATGTTTTATTATTAAGCGTTTCGTGCATAAAGGCCATTTGGTTTTTATATATATATATATGTTCGTGCTTCTTTCTCACATGGAGGTCATCACACAGTCGAGCCCCATCGTCGTTCTCACTGTCCTTAAACCAGGCTGTAAAAATCACCTGGGGGACATCCACAGTCTTACGAGCATGCTTTATACGGGGATCGCTCTGGAAAAACCAGCCCGATAATGACATAGCTGGCCGCCCTTCGTCTCAATACCGAGACCCTGCCTATGTTGCTGAGGAAATCGGTCAACTTCGTTCTCAGAATTCGTGAAGCACACTCCAGGATCCATAAATGGACCGACCCAATCAGCCACCATGCACGCACCTCTTTTCCCTTATCTTATCATTCGCCCAGAAGTATTCATAAGCCGTAATGAAATGATTTATTTAAACAAACATATGTCCCTTATTTTAATATAAGTATTAATACGATAAATTTAGTATCGTTTGTGTAAATTGTTCATTACCCATCCCGCGCATTAATTATCTAAAATTCCCAGTTAAACGTCACATTAAATGTAATCAAATATTATCTGTGTTAAAATTATTGTTTGAAGTAATCAAATGCTCTTTTAGTTTCTGGGGGTGTGATAGCGTTCTAATAATCTATTCTAATAGCGCTAATTTACTCAAACACATACATATATTATTGGAATAGCCGCAATTATCATGTTATTGTATAAAATGATTCAAATCAATATCTATAATAATCCTGAGGCTCACGTCGGCTAAATGACCCGACATAATTATTATTAATAAATCGTAAATATATATACATCAAACTCGAATCAGTGCTTTCTTTAGTTAAGATAAATCTTAAGTTATTTCTTAAGCTTAAATATGACTAGATGATCTCCGCTCTACATATAATTAACATGCTCATTATTAAGTTATTCTATCATGAGTTAGCTTTGAGTCTTTTGTGTTTCCGATGATCGATGCCGGCGGATGAGAAGTGGATTAATCGATGTCATCGGGATTGCTGCTCATAATGTTATAGATCTGGGGAATAGGCAAATAGGGCAGAATTCATGAGTGCTCCTGACCTGTGTATCTTGCGCACGATTGGATTCGAGGTACTTTTGCCTAGATGCTAGATCTTGTTACGTGAACAGACAAATCCGACCGGCACAATATCCACATACGTATGATGTTCCTAAAAATCCAATAATATCTCAACAACTATCCATCTTTTTAAAAAAAGACCTCAGCATTTTCTGGTCATAATTTTAAAGACAAAAGCCAATAAACTCATCCAATGGGTTTATCATATGAATTATCTATTGCATAGTAACAGCAGTTGAAAAAAATGAATAATAAATTGTCCAAATTCCTCTTTCATTCACACACCTATATTAACATTAGAAAAATAAGTCAATGAAAAAGAATTACAATTTAATCAGAAATTAGGGATCAATTTTTTTCAAAATGAAATAATAGCAAATCTAATAAAAATTGTGATAAAGGTGACAAGAAACAGCAAATTATAACCAATAATAATCAGATGCATTTTTTGATAATTGATTTTGCCTTTGAGAAAAGCATATAATGTACATACGAATCATGTGGCAAATCCTAAACACACAAAAAATCAATAATATAATTTTATACATATATAAATATTTCTAAAATCATACAACAATATCACTATCTAATAGATGTATTATAGCACTATACCATCATGTATTCATTATAGTAGATAACTCTAGAATAAGATAAAGAGAACTGCTCCTGGAAGATCAAATCTTTTTGTCTTTAAAAATAGTTGTTATGAAGCTCAAAAATTAAAATCTTGCATTAAATACTTTATTCAAAATAAAAAGTTCAATTAATAATAAAAAACTACATGATTTCTAGTATACAACAAAATCTCATTGCATCATTTCTAATTCTACCATTTTCCCATAACATTCATCTGATCATAAGTTTCAAATGCCATAGAAATAATATTTTTTTCATGACTCCATTATTCTTCAAACTGTCATTCTATTATAACAACTCATAAGCAGATTATTGTTTTATTTTTGTTTTTTTAAATGAAATGATATACGTACTTTTTTTGTTTTATCATATTTTTTTTTTAGACTAAGTAAAAATTTGCAAAAACTGTTGTCAAAAATAAAGCAATGCTACAGCAAGGACAGCTACAAGTTCTCACTTCTAAATTTTGAACAATTGTAAGCACTTCTGCATGTATTCATAAACCACTTTTATCCATTATTCTTGTTTAATATATTTTGGTTCTGTTATAATTTTCTAAAAATAAATTTAAGTGATATATATTAATCTTTGTTCTCTGTTTTTTTTTTTTGGATTTATGAAGAGTTAAAAATACTACTGTAAAGAGAAGGCTTATGAACACTTGCTTCCAACTTTTAATTTACAGAAAGAAGTTCCATATATATTTGTATGCATCTTCATCTGTTATTTAGGTTTATTATATTTTATTCCTACTATAGTTTTGTTCTTTAAAACAAAAGTGAAACAACATGCAATAATTTTTGCTCTTCATTCTTTGGGAATTGTGTGATAACTATGAAATAATGTTGAGAATAAGCTTAATCAAAAAATAGGTATGCGTTCATTGCATTCACTTCTGTACATATTTAAATACACAATTTTTATCTGTTATTTTGGTTTATTATATTTCATTGATATTATTATTTGGTTTCATTATAATACATAATTAATTTTCTTAAATAAAAGAAGATAGTGAAATTGAAGTTATTCACCACCAATTTTACTAAAACTTGTGAAATATTGATAAAAGTTCTCAAGTTATGTAGTATCACATACACATATAATATGATGATAACAATAATATAAATGTTTTAATTCTACAAAGATCCTACTTTGATTTGAAGCATAAAGTTGCACAAAAATATCAACTATGTGCTTCAGTAAGTAATGAATTAAATTTTATTAATAATTATAAAACCTTGAATTATGATTTTAAAAATGTTTTATTTATATTATGTTATTTGTAAAATTAAAATTATTACAGAATATAAATATAAAATATTTGCAAACTCAAATCTCTATTCAGCAATTTATATATATTTTTTTAAAAAAACATTACAAGTAATAACTATGATATTAAAATCATATATATATCACATGATCACCATTTCTTATGCTTGCTTATAACTGTTATTAAATTAGGCAAAAACTCATTATATGTATTGCCACCCTGCAAGCTAGAGTAATCAATGGATGCCAGAAGGTTTGTGCATAAAATCCCCATCTAGTGTCTACTCATCCAATATTCCCAGACTAGTTCCTGGCTTGTGGCCTTCGCCAGTGAGGAACCTTGGATCTGAGAGCACTGTGCCTAGATCTTAGGATCTAATGCAACCCTCCAGCAGCCACCTTTTATCTCTACTTAACTACAAAATTATGAGTATTAAATTGAAAACACCTTAATCCAAGCCCATCATGACTATAAGGTATTTTCAATTCAATACTCATAGTTTTGTAGTTAAGCAGAGATAAAAGATGGCTGCTGGAGGGTTGCATTAGATCCTAAGATCTAGGCACAGTGCTCTCAGATCCAAGGCTCCTCACTGGCGAAGGTCACAAGCCAGGAACTAGTCTGGGAATATTTGATGAGTAGGCACTAGATGGGGATTTTATGCACAAACCTTCTGGCATCCATTGATTACTCTAGCTTGCAGTGTGGCAATACGTATAGTGAGTTTTTGCCTGTTTTAATAACATATATATATATATACACATACATACATGATGAAATAATAAATAATAAATATTTTGAATTATAAAATCATATTTGTACCTGAACGGCCATTTTGAATGTCCAAAAAAAATTACAGGACATATAATTTTAAATGAAATTTCTAATTTATTACAATAAATATATATATATTTTTAGAAAGTGCAAATATGAAAGAATGTAATAAGGCTGATAAAATAGTCATTACCAAAAAAAAAAAAAAAAAATTAAAAAAGGAGATTTTTTTATATTTTTATACATATTTATTTTTACATTGGTTCACAAATTCTCAATTTTGAAAGGTATAACTTAAAATTACAGCTTCATAGACAGCTTCATCACATGCATCTCAAAATGCTGAAAAAAATGATATATATAATGTCTTACCTGAGATAATTTTTCTATGCAAAAATTACAAAAACAGTGTGATTGGTAAGTTCCATTTTTACTAGCCGCCCTACATGTTCTACTTTTATAACAGAGTATATGCTAGAAATGTTTGGTTGTCCTTGCATGCAGGTATCTGTTAGAAATATGTTTGGTTTTTAGTGGGGAAAAAAATAACAAATAATTTACAAGATGTTGAGGACTTTAGTAAATTATATAGTAATGTATAGTATAGTATAATATTATTATATATTACTTTTATTATGTTACATTAGTGAAAAATGGTGTGTGACCTAAAATGTGTATTCTTTTCAACTAAATAAAATGTACTCAAAAAATAAATATCAAACAAAAATTTCTCCAAGATAAAATGAACAAGAAAAATCAAAAAATATCAAAATAAACAAATTTATTATGAGCACTGATTATATATGTGTGTGGGAAATGAAATATTAGAGTGGACAGGGTATATGATGAGTGTAGATGTGCATGTTTTTATATTATTCAAATGTATTGTCTAAAATTCTATTGTGTCTATATTGTTTTCTATATGTATATATCAAATTCTATCGTATATATATTCTTTTTTGCATATATATATAATTCTATTGTGTATATATTGTTTTATATGTGTATATATATAATAAAGAGTTATAAACTAGGTGAGAAAAATAATTCAAAAAAACGTTTTTATATTATTTCACCTGTATTATATCATATATATATATTATATCTATATTTATATAAAAAAAAAGTAATAAAAAGTAGGTCACAAAACAAATTGAAGTAAAAGAATTTACATTTCAAATGTGCTTTTTATCTAAAAGTTTATCGTTTTTATAAAAAGAGAGTTCTAAAACTAGGTCAGAAAAATATTAAATGTTTTTATATTATTTCATCTGTATTATATCATATATATATATATATTACTTTTAATTATATTTAATTATAGAAAACAACAATAATAATAAAAATAATAATAATAAAACAAACTGAAATACTCGCAGAATCCTATCTAAATGTTAGCATCAGTTTCAAATTTGAATCCAATTATGAAGGCATTATTATTATAAATAAATCCAACAGTAATCCTTATACATTTTTGATATAATCTTTATTTTTTATTTTTAAGCTTTTAACTTTTTTTTTACAAAAAAATTTGTTTCTACTAAGAGGGCTTATAAAAGCGCTTACGTAAATGAACGTAATTATTACCCTGTAAAACAAGTTCAATGGACAGTAAATCATATTTACGGTAACTAAATCTAAAAAACAAAAGAAAAATAAAAAAATTAAAAATTGTATTTTACAAAAACTTTCATAAAAAATCCAAATTTTATCGTAAAAATAAAAGTTATAGCTCATTTTAACCGTAACAAGATGGCAGATCGAATGATCTGAGAACCGTAAGTGTACTACTTACTGATTCCGCACAAATTCAGTTGAAAGTCTAAATTTTTTGTTCAGGGGCTTGCAGCGGCGCTTCGGGCTCAAAGAGTCAAATTGTTATTATTTATAATTTTTAATGAGTTTCTATTACTATCATTTTTCTAGTCCCCTGAAAAATGATGGGGATTAAAGCTTCACCATATTTTTTTTTAAAAAAATTACTATTATAATCTATATAAATAAAAATGTAAATGTTCATTTGTTCAAAATCTTAAATCTCTAAAAGTTTTTCACCAATTGCTTTGAAATTTTGACACAACATTGCATTCAAATATGCACATTTTTATATACCTACTATTATATAGATGTCACACCTGTGACAGGTAAAAACATGCTTTTTTAAAAAAAAGCGCTATCTGTTGGATGTAAAAGCAGCACACACTATACTAAATATTTTATGATGCCATTTCAAGGTTTCTGATTGCATTGTTAAATTGAATTTTCATAGATTTCAATTTATTTTCACTTTGATTTAATTATTTCGTAATTACAATTCTTAATTCGATTGGCGTTTGCAATCACCATCAACAAAGCTTATGGCCAATCTTTAGAATTGTGCGGTTTAGATCTAGATACGGATTGCTTCTCACATGGATAATTATACGTTGCATGAACTAGAGTCGGTAAACCAGACAATCTCTATATCTGCATAGACAGTCAGGGTCAATCTTTAGAATTGTGCGGTTTAGATCTAGACACGGATTGCTTCTCACATGGACAATTATATGTTGCATGTATCTGCATAGACAATGGAACAACAAAAAATATTGTATACCCACAAGGATTGTGAAATTAAACATATTAGAACCATATCCTTTCTCTTTTCTTTCTTTTCCATTTAACCAGACTGAGCCACAGCAACAAGTGGCTGGGTGCGGCTAGTTAAAAAAAATTAGCATTATTAAAAATTTTCAAGCAAATTTTTCTAATTAATTTAAAAATAATTTATATAACAATTCCATTTGGAGGCATTACAGTTACTTTATTCTTTAAATGAATTATATTTTTCTTTTTTATGATGAAATTTTCAATTAAAAATGACTAAACAGTAATAAATTTAAGTATATATTTAGCAACTTAAAAAAAGTGTATCAAAAATATTTAAGAAATGACATTTTTGTTTTTAAAAAAATATTACAGAGTTAACTGCAAAAAAATCTCTCCAAAAGATTTAAATTAGGATTGTCCAAACCGTGATCCAGGGTGACTATGAATATGCCCAATGCAAAATTGTAAACTTATTTTATTTATAACATTATACTTTTTTTTTGTGTGATTATGTATGGCAGTGCGAGTAAAATAAACATACATACACATATACAATGACAAATATCCATTTAATTTTATGTTTCCCTATTTTATAATGAAAAAATATATTTAAAAATGTTTTATTATTTAGATAAATATATTTTCTAAGATTGGTGATCACAATTTTGGAATCTGCTAGATGATTTTAAAAGATTCTCCAAAGGGGTTGCAGCATAATTAGGAATATTATTTAAGGATTTTTTTGCTTATCTAAGGTGGTGGATATAGTAAAAATTATGCATGAATTTTTTCTTTGCTTATCAATTTTTGGTAATGTTTCTATATTTAATGTGTGACCCAAGATAACCCAGAGACGCAAAAAAATAGGCAATGCTGATTTTAATAAAATCTCCTATAGAAAATTCATATTTAATATTTACAATAGAGGGACAAAATTATTGAAACACTAGCAGTAATGTTTTGATACTATACAGCATAAAAATAAATACAATTTTGTTTCTTTTTTTTAAAAAAAAAAATGTAGTTTTGAAGATATGAAAAAGATTATATGATAGGAAGGTAACATTAGTTTCGTAAGCCTATGAAAAGCAAAGTTAAAGTATCACATAGATCAATTAACTAAAGTATCACTATTCCAATATATTTGAATTGTTTACTATTTCAAATCTGCCATGCCAATCTCAATTTGATTATGACTGTATTCATTAAATATGAAAAAAAAAAGCCCTGGTAAAATCAACTATGATTAAAAATCAATGCTTTCTCAAATGGATATTATAAAGAATCATAAAACCATTCAGAACTTATTACAGATAAACATGTTTCAGAACATTCAAATATCTACAAAACCAATCTATTATGAGCTCTAATAAACAGAATATTTATTTTGAAACAGTCATTTTAAAATCAATAGTTTCTGCTATGACACAAATAAGATCTGAATGATGGATGACAAGAAATATCTCTTAGTTATTGTTTGTATTTTATCATTTACATATGAATATTGTCAAACAGTTTATCCCTAAGGCTTTTCAAAATTGTAAAACTTAGTAATGGAATACTCATAATTTTAGAAGCATATAATGTATCTATCACCTTGGTCTGACTATTACCCTATATAGATATAACATAGCTTCATATGAACATATTGGATCATAATATTCATCCCATAGTGCAAATTATCTTCCACGATATTAATGTTCTAATTTACACAACCCATGCTCTCCAATACTGATTTGATGAACATAAAGATATTAAATATTTCAAAATGCACACCCCCTGCAATTATCTGGTTTAATTATTATTGCACCTTTGAAGGTGATTTCTGAACAAGTGAAAATTTTCTACAGTTCAAATTTTATATAATTCAGTCTATAAATAAATACAAACAGCTCTTGATACAAATAATTTAAGCTATATTATTAATAAAGATATTACTTGAACAACACATTATTTTGTCCAGAACTATATATATATTTGAGGACGAACATTTTATTTAATTGCAAAATATTATGAAAAATATTTTTACTAATTAAATTATTCAACTATCAACAATTTACTGATAAAATTAATTGCATAGTTAAATAAATTCAGTAGTAGTCATATTGAAACAGTAAACATAATACAGTGATATATTCAATAATTTGCAGTAAAAAGGTAACCAAAAGTACAGTACTACATTTATTTTTTATAAATGCTGAAAAGCTGGTTTAAATTATGTTAAGAATGTGAAAAGCACAGTTAATTATCTCTGTCAATGATCAAGCATTATTTCTTAAGTAGTATTATTCTATTGTCTAACTCAATATGCCATCATACAGAAAAATACACACAAATGTTTTAATTGTACACACACACATATATATATATGTCATTATAGTAAATTAAGTTTATCATTATAATTTCCTACTTTTAGATTTCTTAAAAATGTTATTTCACTATATTATTTAATTGATCAAAGATGATCCAATCAGTTTTTAATATAATTTTGAATCACAGTTGAGTTTTCATAAAATTTAAATATTCATCTGAATTAAAGTTACCACCTCATTTTGGGAATTAAATTCACTTAAGTCAAAAGTGAAAAATATCAATATACCAATGAAGCTCCATACACTAGAAGTCTAAGTCTGCTACAAATAAATAAATAGTTAATTCAAATGCTTTTTGACCAACCCTTTAGACCAGGGGTCCCCAATCTTTTTGCACTTAAGAGCACATTTTATAATACCAGTCACGTGGCAAGCACCATTTATTTTTTTCAACCAGATGGCGGGCACCATTTATTTTTTCAAAGTAAATTTATAGTTGGATATTGTTAATAATACACAAAATGTACAAAAAAATATTTATTTCAAAAATAAAATTTTAACATATAATTAATGTTTATATTTTTACAACTGTAAAAGTATAGTATGCCCTACAATTTGATTACAATATAATACAATAATTTATAACAAATTTTAAAAATTAAATTTATTTGTATCAGATAAATAATTTTTTATCTTGTTCGGATAGCAGCGGGCACATGTAAAATGGTCTGCGGGTGCCATGGTGCCCGCGGGCATAGGGTTGGGAACCCCTGCTTTAGACAGTCATAAAATTTTGTGCAAATTTTCTCTAAAATGCAAAGAAATATCAGATAATCCTTGAATAATGACACATTCCAGAAAATCATTACAGATCTTTATCATTCTATATAATGTGGTATTTAACTACATTACAATAATGAGATTGTTATCTTGAATAGCATTTCATTGTACTGCAATGAAAAATAAATAAATATTCACCTGCATTGCTTCACTTCAATAGCTCATTCTTTCTGGTTAGTGTATATAATTATTCTCAATTCATTGCAAGATCTTTCCATTTCTTTAAATAAGAATATTATCCAACAATTTGTATACTTTTTCTAATATAAGTAATTAGTATTATCCATGACATTTCTAAATTTAGCACTCTAGTCATCAAATTCCAGAAGTATATCTTGCCTATAAATTTTAACAATTTCTGCTTGATATTCATAATACTTTTTCCCAATTTTTTTTCTGATATCTGAATTATTGATAATATAAATTTGTATTATAATAATGTTGAATTAGCATCTAGAAAATTGAATTAATATCACACAATCATTAACAGGTTTACATCTAATTACAGTTTGTGCATTATTCATATATTAAAGATAGACCATGTATTCACTTTCTTTGTTTTGCTCAATTTAATACACTAACACTAGTTTGTTTGTTTTTACACTTTTTCAAGGAACTTTTTTTTATATATAATTGTTTTTGCTGAATCTAAAGCCTTTATATTAAAAATATTAAAAAGATTTCTGATGAAACCTGCAGATTCAGCCAAAACAATCAGAATGAAAAAAAAATTGTTAGAGATATTGAAGACCATATCACTTCTTTGATAACCATTGCCTGATTATAAAATCTTCCATAAAATCTCCCAATCCAAGTCATTTTATATCTAACTTCTAAAATGTTAATTTGTAAGTAATCCATTGTCATCTTTACATGTCCATGCTTTATAAGTTACATTTTTTTATTTCTATAACATAACAGCAACTAGATGATAATATTTTACTTTGACCATAGAAGCCAAAAAAACTGAAAAAGATTCAAGCTCTTTTTCAGTAGAACACAGAATGCCTTCTAATTTGAGAGACCCATCATCTAACATTATAGTGTCATTCCTTTCTAACTATTCATAAATTCTTTTAACATAATCTAGCAGAAGTTTATATAATGACATGTAGAAATTTCAACCAAATGGATCCATTTGTGGTTTTACTATGAGCTTTGATTCTGCCAATGTTTGTGACATATATGGATGGCAGTTAAATTCCTTTTGTTTTTGTACTGAATAATATTTTATAATTAGATTGTTTTCAACTTTTAAAGTTTTTAACCTTTTAAAAATAGTTTTTCTTTATTTAAAAAACATATTTAGAAGTTACATTGCATATTATGTTCTTTTTTTAATAAGATTTTACTATTTCTTGATTATCATTATTAGTTACAATCTTAAAAGTAACTTCATAACTACTTTTCTTTAATTTCAAATTACTGTGCTTTCCAGAAAATAAGACCTAACCAGAAAATAAGCCCTAGCATCATTTTTTGCTCATAATATAAACCCTACCCCAAATATAAGGCTTACTTAAGATTGTCAGAAAAATAGAGTTTTCGTTAGCCTGATAAAACACACATATATATTGACTTATACAGGGGCCCCTGAAATAACCAGAATTTTGTTATAAAAATTATATATTTATTTTTAGGGGTTGCAAATTGAATCATTTTCAAAATATAGTCTATTTAATGCAATGCACCAATCTAAATATGTTTTCCACTTTCCAAAGTAGTCCAGAAACACTTGCAAAGTGATCTTTTAATGCCTGCATTATTTTTTTCTTCATCACTTTCAACACAGATTTTTTTCATTTAAGAGATTAAAAAGAAGTCGCACTGAGTGAGATTGAGTGAATATAGTTGTGGATGGATAAGCAGGGTCATGCTGAATTTAATTAAAAATTGTTTCACACTCAAGCTTTATGCAATAGCACTGTCATGATGAAAGATACACTTTGCCGCAAAACAGGATATTCATATTTTATTGTATCACATAAAAGTTTCAGAACTTGTAGATTTTAAATGTCTGATCATTACACAAGAACTCGCACTTCAAAATAAAAAATGAGCATCATTTTGACATTTGATGTCACCCGTTCCAGTTTTTTGGAATGTGGTAAATTTAATACTTCCATTAAATCACTCATAAACTTGTGTTTTATCAGACTAACTTGCATGCAAACTGTTTCAAGCAGTACAACTGTTTTCTCTGCTGCTTTCTCTAAAAGAAAAAAAAATTTCACATTGTTCCAACTTTTCAGCCTTGTAAAGTAATGAATGTATAAATAAATATAAATGTAGATTTTTGTACTTGAATCAATGTAGATTTTTGTACAAAAAATAAGACATCTAATAAGCCATAAGGTGTATTTGAAGCAAGAATTAATATAAGACTTAGTCTTATTTTTGGAGTGAAACATGGTATTTAGTTAAAATTTAAATTTTTTCATCAAATATAAAAAAAGAGACAACAAGATGATATAAAATCTTTTGTATTGGAATTAATATTTAAATATTAAAATTTTGAATTTAAAAGAAGGGAATCAACTGTTGTAATTAATTATGTATATTTTCTTAATTCTTTTAATTAAAACAATTTAAAATTGTATCAAAACTATACCAATTTTTTATGAAAGCAACAATCAAAACTAATATTCAGTAAAAAGCTATTAAATTAATATTTTCCACAGAAAAACATTGCACTTTTAAAATTCCATCAAAACAAAAATAACTTCATTTTAAAGTAATTTAAATTTTATCATGGAAATATATCAATCATGAAGATTCACTATTTTTCATTATAAAATTTAAAATATTAGTTTTGCAATGAAAAACTGCTCTTAAAATTAAATTATAACAATTCTTATTTTTTTTAAAAATTGTTTTGTTTTGTATTTTTTTTAAAAAAAAAAAATACAATTTTGAATGAAAAAAAAACTTTTTAAAAAAATTTTCAAATTACTTTTTTTTTTTGGATGCCATTATAAAATGTATGCACATTTTTTTATTTGAAATAAAAAAAGAAATGGTACTGTTATATTAACCGGTACAGGCCACGTGATGATGTTGTTGCTAGACAAAACCACATAAATATAACTTTACGGGGCGTAATTTTACTTAAAAAGAAACAACTTATTGTAGACATTAATAAGTTAATGATTTTTTTTTTGATAATAGCAACACATAAACAATTTTTTTTTTTGATAATTACAACATGCTTTTATTTTAAGCAATTTTTTTAATTCCAAAATACACATTAATAAGTAAATGAATTCTTTTTTTGTTGTTGTTTTTTGATAATAACACACTTTTATTTTAAGCAATTTTTAAAATTCCAAATACACATTAATCAGTAAACGAATTATTTTCTTTTTGATAATAACAATACGCTTTTATTTTAAGCAATTTTTTTAATTCCAAAAATTAATTTTAAAATAAACAACTTTTCCCCCATAGCAATAACAACAACTATTTATTCTCTCGCAAACTCATTTCTTCTAAAATGCTCACGAACAGGTCTTGTCCCTAGTATAGATGCTACCACATAAATTCTGCCAGGTAGTCATCGACTAATTTTCTGGCAGTGCCTCGATGCCTCCAATTCTGCCACTTCAGAAGCCTCCAAAGCTGCTCAATGTTTTGGGTGTGGGTGCCTGTGGAGAGGTCCACAAAGTTGTAATAGTGGTTAACCTTGAGGTGATGAAAACCAGCAGCCTCAAGGTCACAAGTCCTGTACCCGTTTCCAGCAGTCTGAGTATATGCAGGACCATGGTTTGATGTTCTCGTTTATAGCCTGCAAAAGGGTGTCAGTGGAGCATGACGGAACAGCCACGGTGAAATATTCTCCTCTCTCCCAGCACACCCTGCCAAATAGGCACTGCTGTGGGAGAATCCTACCCTGGTATTGCTTGCAATGATCAAACAAGGTCTCGTCAACCTCCACAATCAAACTTGTACTGCCAATTTGATGGCAGGGCTAAGACACCAGGCTTTTTCTGCAAAGCTCATGCAAACTGGAGGTTCTGTTGATCAGGGCATCTCTGGAGATGTCGAATTCATTACAGGACCATTCTACTGTCAGCTCATCATGGCTCCAGTAATACACAAAACACAAAGCTTTCATCAAAACAATTCTGGAGCCATCGAACCAAGTGTCATTTCGAACGGAAGACCTTCGATGGCAGGATGGGGACTTGCATTCAAACCAGTAGTTTGGACTGCTCTCCAGTGCCATAGGTTGCCTGAAAACACAGGTCTTCATCAAGGGCAATATGTGCTTGTCTTGAAAAAAAGCCACCGCATCAGCTTCTGTAGCCAGCAGTTTGCAAAACTTGTAATGCTGTCTTTCAGGTTTGGTCATTTTATTTGTCTTGAATCATCTTGCGTATACCACAACTTTGCATGTAGTTGTGTAAAAATCGCACTTGTCCGTACCCTTTCCCTAATTTTATGCCATTATAAAGCATGCTGTGAAGTGCGACAATGACTTGACAAGTAATAGTAGGTAATACTCACTCACTTTAGTGTAAGATAACTACTTTTACAATAATAGTTCAATAATTACGTTGACTTTAAATCTACACACACTCAAATGATACAACAGTGTCAATAGCTATCATTGCAGAGTAAAAAGATGTTGCATGATTAAATGTGCTAATAAAACATTAGCCAAATGTGAATTGCGAGATATTAGCATAACATACTCAGTTAAATTTTAGAATGTCTTCCAAAAATTGGTATGCTGCATAAAACAATTTATCATATGTCTCTAGTTGTATTGCAATCTTGTCATAAAAACTTTCAAATAAATATAAAAAATATATATTTTAGTTTTCACTTTTACTAATGGATGACAGGAGTTATCAACAAAATGTAAAGCTCTATAGTTCAAACGTTAAATTATAGAAATCAGTTTGCACAAAATGAATAGTTGTTCAAATTTTATTTGTGAAGCAGAAATAATTATAATTTTTTTTTGTCTTTGCTTTCAGCTTGTTCCTAATGTTTGAAAAATGGTTTTTTATTTAATAAATATAAAATATATTTATTTTTATAATTTTAATGTGAATTGCTTTTGCAGGAACTGATTAATTTTATAGAATAGAGATGTTGCACTCATTTTAAATTCTATAATAAATATTCATGTCATATATGTAATGATAAATATTTTAATATTGAATAAATGTAATCTCATAAGGTAATGACAAATTCTATTTTAATTAATATTTGAACTGTTCTCTAGATACTATGTTCAATAACTTTTTATAGTAAGAAAATGGACTACTTCTTATTGTATTTTAGATTTATTTATTTACTTTTTTTTTATATCTAGAACAACAATAATTAGATAGCAAACTTAAATCAGATTATATATTTTAATGTAAATTGCTTTTGAAAAAACTGAAAGTAGAGATGTTTCATTCATTTTTAAACTACATAAGACAATACTTAGTAGTTATATATATAATAATGAATATTTTAATATTGAATAAATGTAATGTAATGTGGAAATTACAAATTCTACTTTAACTAATATTTGAGCTTATAGCATGGAAAGAAAACTTTGTTAAACTTGGTTTTCTTATTTCCTTAAACAAATTTATAACATAATTTGTTTATTTTTTTTAGTTATGTTTAAAATTAATTTTAATAAAAATTTTGTTGAAAGTAGTTTTATTTACATTATTCCAACTAAATGCCATATATATAAATAAATAAATTTTACACATTCAGTCTAAATTTAATTAATTAATATCTTTCCACAACTTTTATTATCTAAAGCAGCACTTCTTAAACTTTTTTCATTCATAACCCCTTTTTATCATCAAGATTTTTTTGCGACCCCTGATATTAAATATAAAATAGATATAGAAATAAATATTCCCATAAATAATTTATTTCTTTGGTAAACAATATACATATGAAAAAAAGTAGTTTTAGGATTTGTTTTAAGTATACAAAAATTATTGAAAGAAAATCATGTTTTAATGAGATGGATGTGCTTGTTTTTTGCTGCATAACAAATTAAATCTTGGTTAAATATTTGATACTGCTGGATGTTTTTCAGCATTGAACGATATTTGGATTTAATATACATTAAAGCTGAAAAAGTCATTTCACATAAGTATGTGATGCTGAATGGCAGAAGAACATTTAATGCCATTTCAGAAATTGTGGAAAATTCAGTCCTAATTCCGATCTAGAATTCAGTCAATGATTTTTGTGGAAAATCAAGTTTTAAGTTTGAGTCACTCGATAGCTCAGCAAATTCCTCTTGGGCTTTATACGGCAAGTGATTAATATCATTAATGTCAATCAAAAATGGTCTTTGAATTCAAGATAACTTTTTGAAATCTAAACACGATATAAAGTATTTGCAAAACTGTGTTTCTAGGATTTTTAAGTGATCTATAATAATTTTTGCAATTAAAGTTTTACAATTATAAAATTGTCAATAGTCAAAAGCATTTCCAATGAATCATTTCCCATCTATTCTTCCAAATGTTGATCTTTTTAATAAAACCTTCAATTTTATCATTTGAAGTAAAAATATTGCTATTTTTTCCTTGAAGAGACAAGTTAAGATCATTTAGCTTCTCAAAAATATCAGACAAATAGCACGGCTTTGACAGTCATAAGTCATTTTAAAAAAGAGCAGCAAGATCAGATGTTTGTTCTGTTAAAAATATAATAATTTCTTCTTTTTAATAATTTTCTTAAACTTTGCTCTCTTCATATCCATCTTACTTCTGCATGTAATAATAAATTTTTGTATTCAGAGTCCATGCCTTTACAAAGATTTGAAAATAAACGACTGCTAATAAAGTTTATAATTTTGACAGCATCCTGAAGCACATCATTCAATTCCGTTGCTAATTTTTTTTGGTGCAAGTGCCTCTTGATAGCTCAGGCAGTGTGTAAAAGTTACATGATTATTGCCAGAAGCTTTAACAAATGATTTAAAACCAATATTTTTACCAATCATTGCTTTTGCCCATCTGTGCATACTCCAAACCAATTTTTCCATTCTAAATCTTCAATTTTAAAAATTTTGTCTATTTTATTATATGTCTTCCCCTCTTGTATGTTCTTCCAAAGAACGACAAAATAACAATTTTTCCTCAATGTTTTCTTTATAAATGTATCTGACAATTACTAATAATTGAACTACTTTTGAAATATCAGTTGTTTCATCCAACTGAATTATAAATATTGGGCTTTCTTTAAGTCTAATAATAAGTTGCTCAAATTGGTCATTGCTAATTTCAAAAATTTTATTAATGACAGTGTCATTTGACAAAGGAATTTTCCGAATTTCATCACCATATTTACTTTTGTGAAGTATTTCTACCATTTTAATAGCAGCTGGTAATATAAGATCTTCTCCAATGGTGTATGGCTTTTTATTTCTAGCAATTAGATATGAAACTTCATATGATGCGAGTAAATATTTTTCATTAACAATTATAAATTTCTCAAAATATTGTTTTTCTTTATTTGAAGATTTTAACAGTCGTTCAAAATATTCTTTTGGTTTATTGACATATGAAGGGGATGCTTGGATTCAAAATGCCTTTTTAATTTTGATGGTTTCATACTCTCCATAGACAAAATATTATTGCAAATTAAACAAAGAGGTTGTTCATTACCATCACAGTTGCTGAAAGTAAAGCCAAATTGGAGAAATGTCTCACCACATTTTCTTTTTCGCATCTTAGATGCCTCTTTCTGATTACAAGATCCTGCTTGAAGAGACTTTGTAGCATTGCCATCTGTATCATTACCTTTGATACTCAAGTTCAACCATTTATCCATGGGCAAAAAGTATTTTTATTCTAAAATATAAATAAAACAACAGTACTTATTAGTTAGAGACACCAAGTGGCAGCCGTGTTTTTTGTTTAATTATACTAAGCATATTTACTCCTGTATATTCTAATTTTTAATATCCCATATGTTTTATTTTTTAACATTTAAAAAATATCAATAAAATTATAATTACCTGTTAAGTTTAAAAAATAGAAATATGTGTTTACTTGTTAATAAATAAATGACAATAAGTTTCAAATAAAAAATAATTTTTTATAATAACTAATAGGTCGATAAATTTTGAATAAAAAATGAGAAAAAAACAACAACAAATATTTACATAAATATAAAAAATAACATCTTTAATAATATTTATTTAAATAAATATTAATCTTAGTCAAATAAAACAATAAAATACAATATTGTATTGTTCTTGGGATGTGAACACTTGTTGAAATGAAACCGAAACAAATAACTTGATCAGAAATACATTATATAATCACAGTGATGCCAACCTTATTCTTGCCATTGCATGCAGCATATATTTTGATTCTGAAATATCTTATATGGAAATTGCAATGCAACATCACTATTATGATGCATTTAATGTTATTTTTCAATATGTAAATATAATTTACAATTCAACTTGGCCATCATTACGATTTTATAAATGAGCTGTACAGAAAACATAATAAATTAAAGATAATGAAGGAATTGTGACTAATATTTCTTTAAATTCATGTATCTGAATTAAATTTTTGTGACCCCAACTTTTCGCTTCATGACCCCATTAGGGGTCATGACCCACAGTTTAAGAAATGCTGATCTAAAGCATATATAGTCAAAATCATATAGAGGATTATAAAATATAAAGGGATCCAGAATAAAGACAACATTCAATAATTTTTTCTTTTAAGACTTAATGTGAGATACTAAAATTCACCCATTTTTTTATATTCACAATATATTAATATTTTAGTCAATCATTCTATTTTATACCTATCTTATATTTAATATCATACTTCACTCTTCTATTCAGAGATATCTTAGCAATTGCACAAATTCCACACTTAATTTTAAATACTACATTATTATTTTTTAAGAGAAAAAATAACAAACTTATAAGTTACCATTAGATAGGTGAATTTTTCAACAAATATCATTTGATTTGTCACAAAAAAAATAGAAAGCTTTTCACATTTCTCTTAGCAAAAATTAAATAACAAAAATTATTATGAAGTCTTTCTTCTTGGAATTCCAGTATAACAAAACAAAAATTTAGATAAAAGTTATTTTCATATGAGAATTTTTTAATATATCTACAGATAACATTATAAATAGAAAGCAAATTTTGTAAATCAAACTACTAACAATATATCCATCTCTTAGTAATAAATTGTTTGCTTTTTGTTAAAGTCATTGTTTATTTCAGGTAAAATTCATTTATTTTACCATGTGAATTTTAGGATGGCCGAATAGTTAGGTGGATTGTGCTATTCCTCACGCCTGAGAAACTGTGATCTTCATCTCCATCCTACATGCCAAAATGGTACAAGCCAACATCGCAATGGATAACCTTCCTGATAGAAACCTACTGCAACAATACTTCAAGTAGAGAGCTGCTGCTTATTCAAAGAACAAAGCCAAGAGACCAGATGCTGCCCATGAGTTAGAATTAGAAAAAAAACTATCTTCTGAATGTAAATGCTTAATCCGTAAAGAGAATATAGAAGAGGACAAAAATATTTCCAGAAGTGTTACAGTTCATAGAGATTCATTTGCTGAGTGGTTTGTTTTTCAATCTGATTCAATCCTGCCTGAATATATTATCGAATTTCAGTATGATAGAAAATTAACTTGTGAAAATGATTTTATTTCTTCATCATTTGACAAATATTATGTATTTAAGGATGAAGATGTTTAAACATGGAACCAAAGGCTTTTCCTAAAATGAGCTTTGACAGTATCATTAAGAAAACAGAGAAATTTTGCAACTATGATACTCAACTGCAAAGGAATAATGTCAATCTTTCAGATTTAAATATTAAGACAGTTTGCAAGATACCTGCTCTAATTAATATTGTGCAGTTGATCCTCAGTTTTAATAAAATAACTAATTTAGAGGAATTACCGGATATGCCTCTTTTGGAAAAACTTGATGCTAGTTTTAATGAAATACCAATGCTAAAACATATTAAGTCATTACCTAAACTTCACACTTTGAACCTGAGTTGAAATCTCTTAAAAGATTTGCCTCAAGAGCTGAAAATTGTAAAAAATGCTTTTCCAAATCTTACTGATTTAAATGTGAGAGAAAATAAATGGGAACCTGTTCTAAACATAAGGACATGTTTCATGTCACAGCTAAACAGATTAACGTGTTTGAATGCAAAGATAATAACACCATTTGAGAGAAGTATTTTGAAATAATTTGAAGCTACTGCCAAAATGACTATTACTGATTTAATAATGCATTTTGGGACTGCAGCTACACATGTTCATCACCTTCTTAGCTTAGACTGTACTGCAAAACTTTTATCTCAGACCTATTCATTATCTCTTAAACCAATCATAGAGGATAATACATAGACACACAAGAAAAGAAGTTTCAGCATCATGAACTCTGGTTTTAAATTAACTTCTGGATTATTTGGTGCAGCATGAAGTTTAATATGCCTATATATAGGCTTCTAATTTTTTTTGATATTCTTTTATATTTTTCATACAACTTAGAATAATTATCTTTTTGAATGAGAAATTTTTGTGAGGTCTCTATTAATAAATTATTTTTTAGAAAACATTCTGTTACTAATGAAACATAAGATGTGATATTTGAAAAAAAAATTGGATATTTTTTTTTGTCTACTTAGTGAATTAGAGATTTTAGTTGTGAACATGTAGAGATAATCATTTCAGATTTTCATTTTCACACAAAAATGATAGATTATCCAATTTCAGACATAATTTTTCAAAAGGTCTAAAGATTAATATAGTGTCATGTTTATATCATATCCCTAAAATTATCTGGTTTGGAATGACATTATAAACTGGACTATTTTCATTATTTAGATGAATGTATTAAATGATTTAGAAAAAAAAAAATTCATTTATTTTATGCATTTTGGTATTGAAATTATACTAAATTGTTTGATAATACAGTAGTAGCATTCTTTTGTTTGAGAGTATATACCATATTAAAACTGAGAAATCCTCATTTGTCATATCTGCATTTAACATGATTGTGTATAATCACTATTAAATAATTGAACATGAGGAAAAAAAAAGTCACTTGATGAATGAAAAGATCCACAACTGGAAGCTGAAAAAAATCCTTTCACTATGTGAAAACTCAAAAAAAAAAAAAGTGATTTAAAAATGAGATTATCATTTTTAATATATTAGAATTTATTACCTTATTATATTTTATAACTAGTTATACTATAATATCAATATCTTCTAAACTTAAAATGCTAAATTTAGTAAAATCAGTATTTTACCAAAAGTGAATGAAATGTAAATAACAATTGGCATTTGGAAATATAATACTGTCATAAAACTTATGTAAGGAATAGTAAATGATTATCAGAAAGCAAAATGTAAATAAAAATTTAACACAAAATTATCCAGATAAATTAACTTCTGGTTGACAAGATTACATTCCAAACAAATTTTTAATAGCAAATGTAAGCATTAAATGACTGATTAATACACACAATTTAAAAAATTGATATTAATATGAATTACCAAATTTTCATGTTATTTGTAAATTAGTAAAACTTCACACTTCATTTCATCTTCATACATAAAAATAATAATAATAAGTTTCAAAGATAAAAAAAGCAATGTGTTTGAACATAAAACTGAAATTAACATCTTTAATGATGAAAGCAATTACATATATTAAGCAAACAAACAAAGATTAAAAACAAATATTTTCAAAAACTATGATCTATGCAAGCAGTTGAAAAATTTTATTAACAATCCCAGCAAACAGTTTAAGTGAATGCAAAGTGAAAAAAAAACAAAACATGAAAATAATATATTTTAAAAACAAACCTAAAAATAATGTTTGCTGAACAACCAACCAATGAAAGAAAATAAATATTTTCAATAAAAGTTATGAATGCAAAGATAATATAAATTTATTAAATGCTACTTTAATTTCTTCCAGAATGTTTGTATTGATGATACTTATTAAAAACACTTGTTTTTCTATCAATGTTTGCTGAATGTATTATTTCAAGCTTTCAAACATGTATATTTTCGGAGGGGGGGGGGCTTTGCTTTCATAACAACTGTTTACCATGAACATTAATGAAATTTCTCACTGAATGTTTGCAATGATTACACTTACTGAAAATATTGGTTTTTCAATCATTGCTTGATCATCAAATATATTATTTTCATGTTTTCAATATATTAGATTTTTATATCTTTTTATTTAAAAAAAAAAATTATCTTGTTCTTGTCTAGTTTGATGGTTAATCCATTAATGTGTAGGACATATGTGTAATCAGCATTCAAATTCATATATTTACTTATTAAAAATTTATATGTAATAGAGAAATATATTGTGTACATATAATAGAGATAGTATATAAAATTAACTATCACAGTTTTTATAAAACAATGGTTCTGATTAATCATTACCAACATTATTTCCATAGGAATTTAATATATGTCAAACCATAAAATTGATAATTACATTATTTCACTGGAACTAATCAAATACGAATTATAAAAATTCTTGTATAAGTAGAAATTTTATCTAATATGGTTGAACAATAACAAAGCTGTTAGGTGCTCTGCTCAGGCTACTAATAAAAATTACACAGATAGTGGATAGTGAAATGACCTTCAGATTTAAAGATTAATTGTTAATATAAATAAACAGGGTCAACCAAGAATATTCCCTACTGTCTTATCAAATAAGTTGCTGATTCATCAAAAGCTAAATACTGTTTCTGATACAAAGTCTTTTCTGTTTCCTCTTTTTCTTTTTCCATCATTTAAGTTAGTACAGAGCCTGGTCATCATGAAATCACACAAGCCATCAGTCATCTCCCTATATTAATTGTAATAATGGTATTGTGTGTTTGTGCAATCATATTTCCAATCTGTAACTAATTGCACAATATTTCAGAATTCTAATTTCTTTTTTAATTCACTTTTTAAGCTCAATCCTCAGGAATTCAGAAAGCAATGATAAAAACAGATTTAATAATTGGTAGCCCTCAGTTGTGATCTTTGATTGATGCAGTACAAACACTACTAACAAATCAGATACAAACTGAATTTGAAACCAGGAGTATCACTTGAGTAAGTATTGTATGCTTAGGCAGCCCCATTTAAAAATCTACTTACCATGAAGTAGAAGTCATTCTAAAATAGTCTGCTTCACACAGTCTGAATAACTTATCATGCCTAGAAGATTATTGATTAAAGTGATAGAAATAATATTATTAGTAATAGTAATAAAGCAGAAATCAGTCTATAGATAATTATTATAAATCTATTTTTTATTTAAATACAGGTACATAGAATGTGCAAACTTTACTTGATACAAGATCTTTAAGACCAGAACATAAGACAGCATGGTCAAGATTTAAGATTAATATAATTCTCATAATAAGCCATTTTCTAAGGAAGGATATTTAATAGAACAGAAAAATAACTACAAGTTTTTTTTGTTTTTTTTTTGGAAGGGCAGATGAAACAGTGAGAGAAGAATGCATAATATTGGAAAGTAGAATCTTCTATTCTTGGAATTCCTCAATATTTCAATGAAAGGTTGTTGGTATTAAAATTTGGATCACACATTTATATCTGTGCTCACTTAATTAGTACATATTCTCTAATATTAGATTAACAAAATTCAGAAGAAAAAATATTTGTTCCCCCCTTTCTGGATAGCATTATAGAAATGTTATTAAAAGATCAATTTTTTCTTCTTGTTGACTTTTAAGGCATTTGCTAATATAAACAGTAGACATTGGTCAAAAGTTACTTGATAATCACAAACACTTGGTTTATGCAAAAAGAATAGTATAAAGAGACATTGATGCATTTGTACTCAAAACAATGACATTTGGTGGATTACATTACAATTTGGAGTCAGAATACAAGAATTCATATTATATGAGCACTTAGAAATGCTGATTTCTGGAAGGATCATAATTAATATGCTTTAAAATTAAAATGATAAGTACATTAAAAAAATCTAACTTATTTCTACCATAATTGCAAAAAAAAAAAAACAATTGATATTCATTCTTTAGAAGTATTCATTAAATATTCTAAACTTCAACAATTATTAAACAGAAATTATTTATTCAAATTTCCAATAATATTATAATACAGACACATGGAATTGTCTTAAGGATTGGGTTATGAATACAAGTAAATCTATTCTGGATTCAAAAACCAAAAACAAATTATGATTTTGTTTCTGACAAGGTGTTAATTTGCTTTTTAATGTAGCCAGAGAATATTTCCTAAATCATGATTCATTAAAATAAAGCATATAGAAAAGAAAATTGACTAACCACAATGTTTATTTTAAAATTTATTTTTAGTGCACTTTATATTCTATTATCAAAGTTTTTTATTTTTATAAAATAAAACTGAATTTTTTTTGTAGCACTGTTATTTTCTGTTTTTTTTAAGCAGCAGTTCACAAATATAGTCAAAATTAAATAAAACTGGATAAAGCAATATAATGTACAGTTGACTGCTATGTTTTAATAATATAAATGATTATCTTTGTTTTTTATTTTGTTGATTTATATTTATGATAAAAGCTGCCATTACCTTCAAAATGTCAATTATCACATTATTGATTTAAAACTGAGCAAATAAATGACATTTTAAACTTGTTTAATAATCTTGGATCATATAAAGTTAATTATTAACTATAAACTGCACAAAATCTTTTTTTTTTTTTCTCAAAACAACTTAAGATGATTATATTTTTTGTTGCATTCAAAATAATGTTAACAAGAATTTTAATCCATTAAATTAAGAAAATATATTTAAGCTAATGAACATATTTTAAAATTTAATATTAATATATTTGTTTATTGTACATGATTAAAGTATATATGCTTTTGATTACATATTTGTACTGAAGAAATTTTTTTTGCTTTTATAGTAGTTAATGATGAAAATCTTTTTTACTTTGGATATGTCATTAATTAAAGCACTGACTACTTTATAAAGACATTGGACAAAAATTAAATAAAGTATACCGAGCCTATTTTATTTATAATAAATAAACTTTGTATTGTTATTTTTTGCATGAATATCACCATTTGATATTCAGATGACATAGCTTTAATGAAGTCACTATCCTATGATGATATCAATCTTATAAAATGGTCACCATTTTTTAAAATGACATTTTTAAAAAAAGTTTTGAAATTTTTTTTGACTGGAAATCAAAATAGTGAGTACAAATTCGTGATGATTGCTATGGCAAATCTTAGCATAAAAGTCCATTGCTAACTAGGACAAAGATATTTAAAAAAAAAAAACAAAAAAAAAAAACTACTATTCTTTTAGACATACAATAATAATTAACCTGTAATGTTAAATATATATGTTTACATACTTTTTGCAGATGGTAAAAATGCAGAAATTTTTTGTTACATATACACATAATCAAAATACTAATAAGATTATTGACAAGTCATGATTCTTCTTTTTAGTGAACCCAAAAATAGATTTACTTGTATCCATAACATAAACCTTAAAAAAATTCAAGCTTCAGTAATATGACAATTCTGGAAGTCGAAATTAGTCATTTTAGTGATTAATAGCTATTGAAATTTAGTACTTCTAAACAATGACTATCAATTTTCTAATGAATATGATTGGAATAAAATCTTTTTACTGCATCTATCATTTTAATCTTGTAGTACTAATCTAAGATCCATTCCACAATCTGTATTTGCAAATGCTCATGTAAATTTCTATTCTGACTTAATATATTAAATGCCAATGTTTCAATGTGGTTGCATCCATGCTCCTTTACAATGTTTTTCTAATTAAATAAAGTGTTTCCATTAGTCAATCTATATGTTGTGCAAAAATTCAGTAACAACAGAACCTTTGAATTTATAGCACAAATACCAATGTTTTCAACAACTTTTGGCCAAAGTTTACTATTTGTACTAAAGTCTACATTAAAGTCTCTAAAAATATTGTTAAAAAATTTATCTTTTAAAGGTATTGCAGTAATTATGCTACCTGGTAAGGAATAAAAGGTTTTTTCTCTGAATCTAATGTTGATGCATAAGCACTAAGAAAGTAAGCACCAGTACCATTGTGCAAGGCAACTTTTAACATCATTAGCCTTTCATTAACACAATGCAAACATCATGCATTCTATTTTCACTAATAGGTTTGTTTGCCTTACCAAAAAAAAAAAAAATTGTAGCTATCAACCTGTTTTATTAAACTTCTTTCATCTGGAAGTACAATCCTACAAGAAAAATTTGTATCAAATAAAGATCACACATTCTGTGTGTTTATATTTAAAGAAAAAATTAAATTTCAAAATACTTATCTATAGTACTCATTACCACCTCCTGCCTTATTTCTACTATTAATATTATTACTGCTGTATGAGTAATCTACTCAATGCAACAATGTAACCAGATAGTGTGAGACAAACATATATAGACCACTTTTTTGACTCCTACTTCCACAGTAGGAAGAGGGAAGTCACTAAATAAGGCCACAATCTGAAACTCCTGTCTCAAATCTACTTCCAAACAGACACATTAATGAATGTACTACTTTGAACAAAGATCACAACTAAACGCTGCCAACCTACTTTGCTTGTCCCTGTCATATTTTCAATGACTTGATTTAAAAAAATTAAGTTGAAGCATAATTCCACTATAAAAACTATTTAAAATTTGAGTTTATTTTATATTGATATAGAATTTTTACACAATAGTAATTAAAGTAAATAAACATTTATTGATTTTTATTATCCATTTATCTTTTCTTTAAAATGCAAATCAGCTTATTTCAGCACTGCCTCCCCCATTATAAAATCAATTTTTCATATAGGTCAGATACTTTATGTATGGATTATTTCCCAATATTTATTAGATTTAATCATTTTTAACGTCCAACCACAGCAAATCTTTGTCAAAGTTATATATTATTTTCTTAGAAAAATCACAAATTAAGTTGAATTGTTGAATGATGCTCATGATAACAATGATAATAATAATAATGAACTTAAAATTCAGCTTATTAATTTACAAGTATTTACTAAAGTGTAAAGTGAGTCTTAATAATTTATGTACTATGCTATTTTTTTCATCATATTTGCTTAAGTAAACTGTAATAAATAAAAGATACTAAATTTGAAATGCATGAAATATTGTTGTTAATACTATTTTTCTTGATATTTTAAAAAAAAATTATTAGCACAAAATATTTAGTGCAAATTTTTATCAGTAAATAGTGACAATTAAAAAATAAATAAATACAAAAACAAATTGCTTTATTGATATTAAAAATTTCTAAATTCAACACAACTCATAAAACATATGCATAGATATAAAATTAAACTGATGATGAAGACATGTGGGCAAGGGTCAGGTCAAGTGATAAGTCAAAATCTCCCAGAAATGCATCTTGGAAATCATTTGTTTTATCTGCACATTTTAAGGAATGTAGACAAGTTTTATTATATATTATAAATATCATACATCATCAGAAAAAAATGGGAGATGTATACTCATGCTGGAATTTAATAAATTATACTAATCTTTAACTAAGTTTAAAATGTATATTTGAGCAAAAAAATTAATAACTTACAGCCAAATAAAAAATAATTCGTAAATTGTTATTAATATTTTTCCTAGGTGATAGGGTCAAAATTAATGAATTTAAATGGAATCTAATTTTGTAAATTATAGTTATTGCTTCATTCTTTTTTCTATTCCATAATTTATAAAGATGCAGAAAATTAAATTGTTACAGAAAATGACCTAAAAAATTCTTGGATTGGCCCAACTTCATTTAATCATTATATAGTCCTGTAAATAAGTAATGGAATTTTTAGTACATCAGCAATTTAGTTCTAATTTAAAAGGATTAATTGATGTCTGTTTTACTATAGTAGAATTTGAGTAGCTTTCCTTTGTCATATTTTGTTCTACAAATAGCTTCTTTTTATCAAATTATTTAATACAATAATTTTTTGTTCTGTATCAATAATTTTAAAAATAACAAAAGTGATTTTAAACAAAGCAAAACTCCACCTGTGCTAAACAGAATAATCAATGGATGCCAGAAGACTTTGTGCATAAAATCCCTATCTAATGCCTACTCATCCAATTATTAGATAGGGATTTTATGCACAAGCCTTCTGGCATCCATTGATTACTCTGTTTAGCACAGGTGACAATACTGTATGGAGAGTTTTGCTCTGTTTATCAACAATTAATGTGCTAGTATAGGAAAGGTGATCATGTGATGCTTAATGGTTTAAAAGTGATTTTAATTAATTTTGGAGCAAATTTTTTTTTGCTGTTTTTCCTCATAAGTTGTATCTACACTTTTAAATTAATGGTCATCTAAATTTCTTTTTGAATATGTTCAGCCACCCTATAATATAATTTTATCATTTTTAAATATAATATTTTCTATCAAATAAGATTTTAATTTTGATTTCTGAATCCTAACAGAAAAAAATTGAATACTCATTTTATGTTCCTTATTCTTTTTTAGAATTTTCTTTTGTTCATTATTTTTATCATTTTAATTTACTACTTCTTGATTAGAAATAGTGGTCTCACAATCAATTAAATATTTCCATCAGTTTTTAGAAATATGAGTTAACTATAAATGACCATCATCATGCATCCTGTATCATATTTTTACAAATATCTTAACTTACCTCAGACATTTGAATCATTAAATATGCAAGCAACATATTTAACAATTAATGATTTTTCCTGTAATTCAATTTTTTGACCGAAAGTGTTTTTATTATTTTATTTTTATTTTGAAGCTGTTTTAATAACAATATTCTCATCTTTAAATTCCTATGTCATATTTATATCAATTATACATCTTATTTGTACTTCTATAATTCCTGACACTCCATTCTTATTTCTAAATAAAGTTGTCTTTTTTATTTCCTCATTTATCTCATATTTCCATTTTCATCTCTTATTTTTTCTTTAATTTCTTGTTTATATTCAATTTCTTCTTGATATTCCTATTTGGGATCTTCCTGAAGGTCTTTTTGAGATATACAGAATCTTGGAGCCTTTGCAATTTCTCCTATATCTATTTTGACATTAACTAAATTTTTGTTTCTGAAATTTTTAAAATTCTATCTCATATTCTTTGGATTTGTTTTGAGTTTTATAAAATTTCTCTAGCACTTTACAGTAGACATCATAATTTTTTTTTGGTATTTTCACTTGTGATTCTTTGAATTCTTCTTGTTGTAGTTGCTACCAAAATAGTAAAAGCCAATAGTGTAATTGCATCAATATTAAACTTTCTATCACTACCAGTTTGTTTTTTTTTAAAGATATAATACTTTTAAGTAAAATAAAACACAATATTTGATAATTATTCGTAAATAATAAAAAGCCACACAAAGGACGAAAAAAAAAGTGCTTTATCTCTGTTATATACTCAGGGGTATTGCGGACAATATCAGTTAAGTATGGACTGGTAAAAATTAATTTAATAAAACAACATGAAAATTTAAGGTTAACAACATTCATTAGTATTAATAGAAGGAATTTAGACTAATCTTAGCAATGAATAACATAATCTTTATATACAGAATTCTTCTTACAATGTGACTTCTTCACTTGCAACTTTAGTATATATTGTGAGCACTTGTGTGTGCTTCCTTTTCACCTTCTTTACACACACATATCAAAAAGATATCAAACAGACTTCTGCAGTCAACTCATACAATGTGCACAAATTAGCATACATTAGTTTAATGAGAATTTAAATGCATGTTTTGCATATGTAAAATTTCTAGAATGTTTATATATTGGAAAAATTTATTCGTTTCCTGACTGACTATAATACAAACAAATATAAGAACTTTATTTACAAAACGAATAAAACATATTATATAAGCACAGAGTGCTATAGTTAATCAGATAGTACAATCTCATAAAGATCTTATAAAGTTTTTCTTTTCATATCTATTTAAAATATTAATCCTTCAAAATTCACATATCTATCCCATTTATTTTTAAAAATTAAGATCTTTTTTTGTTCCTTATACAAACAAAAATAATAACAAATACTGCAAATTTTAAACCTATTAATAAGTAACTAAATCTTCAAATTATTCTACGAGTCATATTACATTTAATTTGTTAGGGCTGTCAATACAGTGGGCTTTTGGAAAACAATCAAGCTTTTTACAATGGCTATCTATCTAACTTTAATATTGGATGAGAATGTGAAAGTATGCTTTCCACCGTTTTTAGATTATACATACATGTTAAATTCTTCAACTAATATTATATTGTTTAAAATCACTAAAAAAAATTGTTTAAAATTTTAATAAATAATATTTATTAATAAAAAAAAACCAAATGACATGAGTTTAATATAAAGTACTAAGAACAATAAAATAAATGTCAGGTATTTCTAATTAATTATAGTGCATATTACTACAAGTTAAAGATTATGAAGTTGATTAATATATTAATAGTTTGTTATTTTTTTAAAAATAATAATAAAAGCACATATATTTAATGGCATTTTAAGCCAGAAAATATTTAGAATAAAAGATAAATTTTAAATTTTCTTTTAGAATTCATCAGAATATTCAAATTAATCCTTTCTATTTATATTAATTTATCCATTCTATTTTATAATGTCTTAATCTTAATATCATTCTTCTATCCAAAAATATCTCTATAATTATATAAATTCTATACTCATACTTACAAAACAATAATACACAACTAATATTAATTTTTAAAACAACAAATAGAATTTATAAATTACTGGTAGCTAGACCTCTCATAATAAATATCATCCATTACCAAATGTAAAAAGTCTTTCATAATTTTTAATAAAAATTAAGTAGCATACAAAATAAAAATGATTAAAAAAATAAACATACACACATATATATATATTTAATAAATTATTAAAAATTATTTTTGACAACTGCAAATAGTCTTTTAACTTGGATATTAAATATTGTATAAAGTCTTTGGATAATAATTACTTTCATATAAAAATTTTCAAATGTATAGACAGCAAATTAAATTTAGTTGAACTTCCAACAAACAATATAGCTATCTAGTAAATTACTATTTCAGATGCCATTGCTTATTCCATATACAGCACAATTTTTTTTTAGTTTATGCATTTTAGCATAGAAAATTATATTAAAGTTCAAAGTTATTTTCATTTTCTATTGAATTCTGATAAAAAGATAATCTCTAGCTTAATAAATGATTAATGATAATCATCACTGCATTAACTAGACTGGATTGTGTTGAAGTTGTGGGTGGGGTAAGTTAGACAATTGTAAATCAAAATGTAATAATTTGCTGTAATAAATACTGAATATATGAAAAAAATATATGTGAGAGATAGTGACCAGGGCCAACTAACGAGTGCTGATTCAGCACAAAATGCATCTTGGGGGTCATTTGTCTTTTACAGTGCTTTTATTTCTGTGTTTCAAGTATGTGGTGGTGGGAAGTTATTAAAAAATCTATGATAAATATTACACATGGAAAAAGAATTACTCAATGTGTGTGTGTAATTAAAAAAACCATTTATTAATATTTAACTGAGGTTTAAAGTTTATATTTATGCTAGAAATAATCTCTAACTTAATAAATGATTAATGATAATCATTACTGCATTTATCTAAAATGGATTGTATCAAAGTTGTGTTTGCTGTAAGTTTGATACTTGTAAATCAGCTGTAATAATTAAATTAACTTTTCAAGACAGGCTTGCAAATAGAAATGCCTTTTTTTTTAAAAAATTAAACTTTTCTACCCCACTTAATCCAGTGAATTAATTTTATAAAATTTGTTAAGATGCTTCAATTTATCAAAATTAAAAAGACACATAATAACATTATTGTAAATACAAGCTGTTATATATGACTTGCTTTATTGATAATTAACATTATTGTTAATATTAATATTTTTTTCTCAATAAGATTTTCTTAATATTATTTTTAAAAAATATTATCATTAAAGATTGAATATAAAAAAATATTCAAATACTTCATTCATCAGAGGTTATGCTCAGAATAAAACAAAGTTTAGCTTCCATCTAAGGGCCTTTAGCTCTTGAATCCATCACTCTAACATTACATTTAATTGCTAAAGGCAATATCTTTCATTGTATATATAATTGACAGTAAAATAAGCAAATAACAATAAACAAATATCCACAATACACACATTATTTCAATGCTCTGTGTGATTTATTTCAGTAGTAAAGTGACAGCTACTAGAGATAAAAATCCATTAATCCCAAAATTGTTTTTATCTCTATTATTTTTAAGTTTTTAGTATTGGCATAGTAAATGAAAACATAAAACTATATCACTTTAAATTGATTGGATACTTATAGTTGATATATATATATACATAGATCATCATCATCATTTTCAACCATTATCAATCCATTGCAGGATGATCTCTCCATCTTCAATCTGTCTTCTGTTCTCTAGCCTCTTTTCTCCACATCACACCAGCATATTTCCTTATTTCATCCATCCATTTCGCATGTGGTCTTTTACAATCTCTCGGAACGCAGTTTAAGATTTCAACTGTCCATCTATTAACATCTCTTCTAGCAATATGTACAGCCCAACTCCACTTCAGTCTCTTAGCTCTTTCAATGATGTCAATAAAACCTGTTTGTTCTCTTACGTATTTCATTTTCAATTTCTTGTTATCCTTAAGATGCATCTCTTCATATTTTGTTGAGTAGTTTTAAGTTTCTGTATTGCTCTTTTGTTAAGTGTCCTTCCTTTTCAAACATATAAAGATATTTTCTTTTAATATTAAGTTACTTTTACTAAAAACATTCCAATCAAGTTTAATTCTACGAATGATTTCATCCATTATGTTTCAATCTGTAATAATAATTTGACCAAAGTATTTGTAGTTGTTAACTTCTTCTAACTCATCATTATTAATTACATTAGTCTTTTTAACATTTACTTTTAATCCTACTTTCTTATTTTCATCTGATAACTTTTGCAACATTTCTTGAAGCTCTAAAGCATTATTTGCAAAAACAATTACATCTGCAAAATCTAGATGTCTTAAATAATCTTTGCTTACTTTTACTCCCTTAGTTTCCCATTTTAATCCACAAAATATTTTTTGCAAAACTGCTGTAATAAGTTTTGTAGATATAGAGTCACCCTGTCATACACTCTTCTCAATGTTAATCTTCCTAATATCATTATGTAATCTAATTGTTGCTGTTGCATTTTTATAAATATTCTTCAAAATATGACAATATCTTGGGACTATAGCTTGATGATCTAATGCTTTAATCACTGAAATAATGTTTATAGAATCAAATGCCTTTTCATAATCCACAAATCCAAAGTATAATGGCAACCTGTATTTAATGGTTCCTTTTATAATTTCTCTCAATATTGGATGTGATCCACTGTACTAAAACTACTTTTAAATCCAGCTTGTTCTTTTGGTTATTACAATCCAATGTTCGCTACAGATGAGTTGTAATTATTTTGGTAAAAATTTTGTATAAAACTGATAAATGATAGGTCTGTAATTTCTAATATCTTATTTATTACTGTTTTTAAATATTAATATTACTACTGCATTCTTCAAATTATCTGGCACATGTTTATCATCATTTAGACATTTGGTATATAACTTTACTAAAAAATTTTCTATTTCTTATATTCTTTTAAGATAATTATAATTCAATCATTAACTGGAGCTTTTCCCTTCTCCATAAATTTAATTGCATGTCTCACTTCATTTAAAATCCTGGGCAATTCAGAAGATATGATAGTTATAGGAGGTACTTTTCCTTGTTCTTTATTGCTACATAATTCTTGATAAAACTTTTCTAAACATTTCATGATGTTATTTTTTTTTTAGTACATAATTCCATATTTTTTTCTTATTGATGAAATAAGTTTCCTACAAATAATAAAGTTGTTGTTTTACCCTCTTGAGACTTTTATTCTCTTCTATAACTTTCTCTTGCTAGTTTACAATTATACTTTGATAAACCATATATACCACTAGATATTTCTGCTATAAGTTAAAATGAATACCCCTTATGTATATATCCTATTTAGTATGTGTACATTAATAATGTATGTATATAAGTGATTAAAAATATGAAATTTTCTTTTAAGTAAAAAGTGTTCAATATTTTTACTTTGATTGGAATTTTTTAAAAAAAAAAAAAAAACTATATTGTAAATGAACATCATTTACTATATATAATTTTACTTTAAATCAATTTCACACATATAGTGTATATATACCACTAGATATTTCTGCAGTAAGTTAATATGTATACACTTTACTTATATATCATATTTACTATGTGTACATAATTATATATGTATAAGAAATCATTAAGTAACTTTTCTGTTTAAAATGGCTGACATTTTATCTTTTTATGTTAAAAAAAATTTAAATTGAAAGAAAAAAAAATCTTTATATCACCCTCTAGTGAGTTAACAAACATAGATTTTTCAATTTCAATAAAAGCATTTAAAATCAAGGTAAAGATTAATTTCATTTAGAGATAATTAGCAATGTCTTCTATTCTCACATCCAATATAAACTTTAGTAATTAATAGATGCAAATGGCAGATCTTAATAAATCCTTATCTAGCAATAGCCTATCCAAATATCCCCAGACTAGTTTCTATCTTATGCATGATTCAAAAAAATCCAAAAGGCTCCTCACTAATGAAAATCGTAAAAATCAGTCATATATCACATGACCTATATGAAAATCATAAATTAGCAACTATTCTAGTAATATTTGGATAGGATAATACAGGATAAGGATTTAAATGAGTACTACCATTTGGGATACATTGATTATTAAAGCATACACTGGATGGCATAAAAATAATGAGAATAGAAAAATTTGCTAATGAATAGCATGTATAAGATAAAATCAAATAATATATTTAGAGATAACTGAAATATTTCATCTAATACTGAATTCATAAAAATCATACCATATACACTACAATCCATCTATATGTATATGTGCATGTATATATAAACACTCAAATGTGAAAAATCAAATAAAAAAAAAACTTTTTATCTACTTTTTAATGTTATTATCATTTCTGTTTAATAAAAATGAAAGAAAAAAAAATGCTTTGTCAAACTATATTGTAACTGTTCAATTTATTAATAAATTTGCAATGGATATATATTTTGAAATTGTATAGTTCAAAAGTTGCAGTTTTAATACTTTATATGATCTCAAACAATATGATTCTGTTGCTTGAGACCACAAAATCAAAAATAAATATCAATTCAATAAATAGCAACATCAAGCTCAAAGTTATTCAAATTTTATTTTGTGTTACTAAATTAATTAATGATTTAAATTCAAATATAAAATAAATTGATATTTGGGGTTAATTAATTCCTCAAAAAAGTAGCAAAATGTAAAACTATTTTTTTAAAGAATAATCAAATGATTTTATTGTTCAGGAGTTCATAAGATGTTCAAGCAGTGAAATTGGACCATGATTCATGGAACTTGATCCTTGACCTTCACAGTCTATTATTTTACCATAGCATCAAACTTAGTAAAAAAATCACAAATGACTAGAGCATCTCATGTTATATCATCATCATTCACAAAGTTATTTTATTAATAACAATTAGTAGTTGGCCAAAAAAAGATTAAAATATTCAGTTCAATGTATTATAGTTTCAAGGAGCTAAGCCATCCTTAAAAATGATTTGTTCCTAATCAATATTAGCCTTGAAGTTTCTGCATTTTCTTTTGCTTAGTAATTTTCACATATCCTGACTTGAACTTCATTTTTGAGCAATAACCAATTTGATGATTTTCTCTATTCCTGTTTATTATCAAAGCAATACTTGATTCTTTATGTTCATTTATTTTCATTAGATCTTTCTATTATTTTCTGAATTTGATAATCAAATGATTTCCTTCATAATTTCCCTCTTATATCTGTGGTTTTGTTTTTTAAGATCCAAGTCTCAAACTTGGCATCCATTTTCATAATTAAAAATTTATTTTATTCTCACTAAGTCTATATAATTTGATATATGTATATTCCGAAGACAATTCTATAATAGACAGTAAGAGAAAATTTACTTAAAAGTAGAATATTGTTTAAAAATAAAAGCAAGATAAAAATAAATTTTATTTAAAGATAACTGTATCAATGCAAATAAATCTCATAACCACATAACCAACTATTCTAATTAAATTATTATCAATGAATTCACAAAATGTGAATATATATAATGATTGATTAGATAGTTAAAAAAAAATTGTTTAATTCATAAAATAAAAATGATAAATAAAAATTACACCACATATATTTAAAAAGAAAAAAAAATATTACAAAATAAACAATATCTTAAACTTTATTTACCATTACAATTCTTTATGCTAAGTTTTAATATCTTCTTAATTATGTATATTTTCTAAATTCCTTACTGACAAAACTAAATTTCCAATATACACACATATTACTATTTAAAATTAAAAGACAGTAACTTGATACTATTTTTTTTTTGGGGGGGGGGTTCTGCATAGCACTCAATAATAATAATTATTTCTACTGCATTACTTGCTTCTAATATCTTTTCTAAAATCAAACTAAACATGTCTAACCTATTATAAATACATATATTGCCCTGCACATTTTAGTGCAATGGCAGGATAATAATCTTTAGAATAAAAATCCTTGTATCAAAACTTAATTCTGGTTTTTCCAGTGCTCAAAAATCATATGACCTCCTGAATGATAAAGTATTTGATTAGTTATATCTTTTATAATATCATAGCTATATATAAAATCAAACTTAGAAACAAAAGTTTTCTGAATTTTACTGGCTTTACATTTTTTCTTTAATTAAGTTTTAAAAATAACTGGAAACCTTCACATTGAAAAAATCAAATCTGATAAAGCCCAGACTTAACAACAAAATTATATCACTTATAAACAAATCCATTATTGAAGTGAAATCAAGCAAGTCTTTCAAATTTACAAACTTAACTCCATTGCTATGATTTTGGCACTAAAAAAGTGCAGCCAAATAATAGAATTCTAATCAAAATAAGAAAACAAAATTGTTTTTCAAAATCATAAATTTAAATCTTCTCTCACAAAATAAGAGTATTAATGCATCTTTTACAGTGAAATTTTTTAATTATTAATTTTTTTGCTTTATCTAATAATTAACTCCATTAAGATAATATTTTAAAATTATCCTATATTTAATTTCTTTTTCCATAACAATAAATAAAACTATTTTAATATTATGTTAATTATACATAACTAGCTGTACCTGCAACTTCGTTAGCAACAATAGAATAAAATACAATATATAACTATTTCCATGGCTTCTATATTTATGTATTATTTAAATGAAATAACAATACATGAGATATCAACAGCAATATTGCAAAAATCAACTTTTAGGATTTTAATTTAAATATTATTAAGTATTAAGTATACATTTTAATATATTTAAATAAATCAATGATATAAAATATCTTTATACAACTGCAATAATATATATAATAATAATCATACACAAAAAACACAAATATATCAAAACATAAATATATGTAACAAGGTTGATTAATTACAAATAATAATCATTTGTAAATAATAAATAGCTTCATGGAATTTGCTTCTGGCATGCTATTTAAATATGCTTTTTTTTTTCAAGACTTTTATTATTATTAATTTTTATTCTATTGATCAAAATCATGCATTGCTAATTTGAATAATGGCATATAATATTCATTTACATATAGTAATTAGTTTCAAAACAAACAATTCATGGCATTCTACTTGTAATACATATGGAGAGGAAAGATATGATTGATTTAATCTCCAGGATCATCTGATGATGTCTCTATTCCTGGATAAAATACTGTAAATTTATGAAATAGTTGTTGGTTTACTTTATGCATTGACATAAGTACTGATCAATAAACTTTATTAACAAATATTATCGACAATGACAGTAATTGCAATATGTATGTCCAAGCAAAAAAGTGATTGGTACTCTCCAAGCTGAATGCTATCTCTGAATGAAAGCAAGTATTGTGTAATAATATATTTTAGCTATTCATTACAAAATTGTAAAATATTAGCATGTATTGTATATATAAAAATATATTTTAAGGAGTCTTTAAAATATTGGATTAGATAATTTTTAGTATTGCTTAAAGTAATTTATAAAGCACTTAATAACAGATTAATTTTTTATGCACATTGCTATTATTTTCAAAAGTAAATTGTTATTGGATAATTTTTAAGTGTTTGAAGTAATTTATAATGCACTGTAGAAAAGTTATCTTGTTTTTAATTATTGTAAGTCAACATTTTTTCAAATATAAATAATGTGAGGCTACCGCTTGCATTTATTTTTATTGATTTATTAGTTAAATGGAAATAACTATTGTAAAGCAAAAATCCATAGCCTGCATATATATATAAAGGCTAAGTAGATAATTCATAAATCAAAGATAATGTTAACATTTTTTAGATAATAAATAATGGGAGCCTATTTGTCATGCTTACATTTTTTTTATATCTTATATTTAGCCTATCTTTTTATTATCATGTATATATATTAATATTTTAGTTAATTAAAAAATGTTAATACCCATGCCATTTTAAAATTTACTTTTTCACGTGTTAATTAAATATATTTAAAATTTACTTTATCACAAGAGAATATACTTAAAAGAAAATGGAAAACATTTTATCAAATTCAGTAGTATTTGTCTTATTGTACTCATGGCATTTTAAAATTTACTTTTTCAAGTGTTAAATATATTTAAACTGACATCCTAAAAGTATATCAATTTCATAGTGAAAGTTTATTATATTGTGTATTTCTCATGCTGAACCAATACTATTTTAAATTTTACTTTAACATACGTTAAATCCTAAAAATTTATCAAATTCATTATTATAACTGATTTAAATTATCAATATTCAAGTAAGAAATAAAACAAGTTGTATAAACACAGTTTAATTAATTTAAAATATATTTACAAAATCAAATTTTACCTTGCTTTACCAAAAACTATATTTTTTGTTTAAAAATTTTTCCAACTCTGTAACTTTTTAATTGCTCTCTTTTTATATTTGTATTACATCAATCAAAAAGTTGTGATATAGATTTTCCATGCATTTTTATATTGCAAATAAGCAAAAATTTATATGCCAATAAAATTCTATACAAAAGAAAAAGAAAGACATGCAAGATTCATCAAGATTTCTGCAATATTTGTTGAGTTATAAAGTCACAAATTAATAAACAAACAAAATTTTACATTTATATATATAATATAGATAACAAATAAACCATTTTGTGTAATGTATAATTCTAATATTTCGATTGATTAGCAATTTACATCAAATCTTTTTTTTATGTAATATGAATCATCAATTAAAAATAAATATTTAGTTATAATTTGAATTTAATTTTATTTTTATCATCTGATTCAATAAGCAAAAATAAAATTAAAGTATTGGTGAATATTTAATAAACATATGTCATGATACTGAATGGATCACCAATCCTAAATAGAATTACATTTCTATATTTAAAAAAAATTCATTTTCTGTAGTAGAGATTCAAAGTGTTTCAAAACAATATATTGTAACGTTTTTCGTATTACTAGGCCACTATACGCCTCAAATTTATATTTGAGCGTGAGTTGATCAAGCTGTATCAAAAGAAAAAGAAAGTTGTATTTCTTTTCCTAAAAAACACAGCTATATTTCCTGATCAAACTTTGCCTATTGATGGTTGAGAATTATGCTATTGATGAGATCAGCTTTTAATTTATTTGATAGGCGCCAGGTCTTTTTATTCTAAAAAGACCGCTGATATCTGTCGCCAGCATGTCTCGCAAATAAAAAAAAATAAAATATTTTTAAAATTATTGGTCTTAGATTTTAAGAATCGGTAATTTTACGGTAAACTAGAATTATCTTTTTTTGAGATTATTATTGCTGGGCTTATTCAAACATATTGGCAAGGTAAATTACTTTTAAATCTTATTAAACTAATAATAACTTTAATACTAAAAAGAATAATAACCATTATTAATAACGCACAATGAAAAAGGTTGATAAAAGTATAATCTCTTTTATTCTAACAAACTAAAATATTTATAAGTTAAATTACGAATTAACTAAACTGGAAAGTACACACATGCTAATCCAGATAATGAATCGATTAACAAAAACAGTTAGATTAAATAATGAACGCAATTTAATAATGTTCCAAGATCTTGTATAAAATTCTTTATAAGAAAGTCCCTTGAATACAAAAAGTCTATATCAGGATGGTAGTCTAAGCCTAGATAAATAATTGTTTGCAAACTTTTAAGTCACTATCAGGAAAATTTATTCTTAACTTACCGGTAAGTTCATGTAGGTTTATGGGATCCCAGATCATGAGAATTTCCATTTGCCTCTCCTGCCGGCGTCTTCCATTATTGTTCCGTTCTATAGCTGGAGAAAAGGCACGGTTGTAGTGACCCTTTTATTGCCAAAAAGCGGTCTTCACAAGTCCCGTTTCCATGCTTGCGTGACGGCTTGGTACAGCAAGGGGCATACCTGTGTAGAAGTATATTTCTTGCCACAGGTTATGCCCGTGGAAACCTCCAACTTTCAGAGACGTAACTAGAAGTTAAAGAGAAGACCGCTTTTTGGCAATAAAAGGGTCACTACAACCGTGCCTTTTCTCCAGCTATAGAACGGAACAATAATGGAAGACGCCGGCAGGAGAGACAAATGGAAATTCTCATGATCTGGGATCCCATAAACCTACATGAACTTACCGGTAAGTTAAGAATAAATTTTCCTGATAGTGACTTAAAAGTTTGCAAACAATTATTTATCTAGGCTTAGACTACCATCCTGATATAGACTTTTTGTATTCAAGGGACTTTCTTATAAAGAATTTTATACAAGATCTTGGAACATTATTAAATTGCGTTCATTATTTAATCTAACTGTTTTTGTTAATCGATTCATTATCTGGATTAGCATGTGTGTACTTTCCAGTTTAGTTAATTCGTAATTTAACTTATAAATATTTTAGTTTTAGAATAAAAGAGATTATACTTTTATCAACCTTTTTCATTGTGCGTTATTAATAATGATTATTATTCTTTTTAGTATTAAAGTTATTATTAGTTTAATAAGATTTAAAAGTAATTTACCTTGCCAATATGTTTGAATAAGCCCAGCAATAATAATCTCAAAAAAAAGATAATTCTAGTTTACCGTAAAATTACCGATTCTTAAAATCTAAGACCAATAATTTTAAAAATATTTTATTTTTTTTTTATTTGCGAGACATGCTGGCGACAGATAAGACCTGGCGCCTATCAAATAAATTAAAAGCTGATCTCATCAATAGCATAATTCTCAACCATCAATAGGCAAAGTTTGATCAGGAAATATAGCTGTGTTTTTTAGGAAAAGAAATACAACTTTCTTTTTCTTTTGATACAGCTTGATCAACTCACGCTCAAATATAAATTTAAGGCGTATAGTGGCCTAGTAATACGAAAAACGTTACAATGGCGACCCAACTCGGGCTTCGATTTAACAACTACAACCTGAGATGAGTTGTAATGATAAAGAACATTACAATGATGACTCAAAGAAACTCACAGCCGGAAAATAAATTATGATTTTTTTGAAAAAAGAAAAAATTATATAAAAAAAAAACTAACTAATTAAACCCTGATTATTAAAATATGAAAGAAGATATTTGACTCCAGAAAGAAAAAATATATATGTATATTTTTTTATATATGTCTAAAAACACGATCGTGGCTGATGTAGACGTAAGTCACAAGTATTTGACCGGGTAGGCGGTTACTGAAGAGGGGAATAACATAGCCCCGAGTCCTTATCCGCAGTATATGAACATAAGACCGTCTTTAAATGCTCGTCAGACTATTTCTAGCAGAGATCCCAATAAAGGGGAAGGCGGATCAAGTTGGACCAAGTTGCCACGAGCCTGTAAGACTCAGAACGATGAGCAACGCTCGTTTGTGCTTATAACTTGGGCTTCTTATCGTTAATATTGCACTAAAGCGGATAGGACACAGATGAATGTTGAAATATTTTCCATTCCCGCCGTGTTAGACCTAAAAGTGGGTGTTAAAGCCGAACGTCGCTTGTGAATGAGTCTACACAATATATCAGCACGCTACTACAGAAAAAAAAAAATACGAATATGAATTTAAAAAACTTAAGAATAAAATTAGTGTAAACCCCTATTTTATTCTCATCTCCTGGCACTGGTGGTATTGTAATGTTTATTTATATACGTTACAAATATATTGGCATTTGGTAAAAGCTAAAAAAGTAAATTTAGATTTTTTTTTGATTAGTATAATTTTTGTTAAAACGTGCAATGAAGGTTAAAATTGTCATTCTTATTTTTTTTTAATCTAATTGGAAAGAATAAATGACATACAGATTACTAATCCAGATAAATTAAAAGAATTCCAAAAGTATAAGCTAAAAGAAAAATATTTTAGCTAATTAAAGATGGAAGAATAATGCTAAAAAAAAAAAAAGAGAACTTTGTAACTTAAATTTAAGAGAGAGTGTATAAGATTATTATCTTATACGCTGATAAAAAGACAAAAGAGTGCGCATAAGTTCCAAAAATGGAGCGCGATATAAAAAGGAGATGACAACTTCAATCTGGGTCTTCTCTTTAACTTCTAGTTACGTCTCTGAAAGTTGGAGGTTTCCACGGGCATAACCTGTGGCAAGAAATATACTTCTACACAGGTATGCCCCTTGCTGTACCAAGCCATCACACAAGCATGGAAACGGGACTTGTGAAGACCGCTTTTTGGCAATAAAAGGGTCACTACAACCGTGCCTTTTCTCCAGCTATAGAACGGAACAATAATGGAAGACGCCGGCAGGAGAGACAAATGGAAATTCTCATGATCTGGGATCCCATAAACCTACATGAACTTACCGGTAAGTTAAGAATAAATTTTCCTGATAGTGACTTAAAAGTTTGCAAACAATTATTTATCTAGGCTTAGACTACCATCCTGATATAGACTTTTCGTATTCAAGGGACTTTCTTATAAAGAATTTTATACAAGATCTTGGAACATTATTAAATTGCGTTCATTATTTAATCTAACTGTTTTTGTTAATCGATTCATTATCTGGATTAGCATGTGTGTACTTTCCAGTTTAGTTAATTCGTAATTTAACTTATAAATATTTTAGTTTGTTAGAATAAAAGAGATTATACTTTTATCAACCTTTTTCATTGTGCGTTATTAATAAAGGTTATTATTCTTTTTAGTATTAAAGTTATTATTAGTTTAATAAGATTTAAAAGTAATTTACCTTGCCAATATGTTTGAATAAGCCCAGCAATAATAATCTCAAAAAAAAGATAATTCTAGTTTACCGTAAAATTACCGATTCTTAAAATCTAAGACCAATAATCTTAAAACTATTAATTCTCGTTACGGTAGGAGGTAATACCGATTTGTTTAAAAGCATTTTTTCTGTTTAGTTTACGAGTTACCATATGTTTGACGCAGTCTCAGTGGGTCTAACGACTCTGGCGCCCTCAAGTAGAAATTAAAAACTGGTTCTGCTCACGATAGTACTCGGTAATAGTTCTAGGCCGAAGTTGATCAGGAAAAATAGCTGTGTTGAGAATAGAAATACAACTTTCTTTTTTCTTTTGATACAGCTTGATCAACTCACGCTCAAATATAAATTTGAGGCGTATAGAGGCCTAGTAATAAGAAAAACGTTACAATATATATGATTATATTTCCATTTTATAATTCATGACTTTTGTTATATTATAAACATTCAGCAATAAAAAAATTTTTAAGCAGTTTGAATGATCATTTTCATATCAAATACATATATTGTAGCTATAACAAATCCGATGCAGCTGCAGAGAGCAAAAAAAAAATATATATTTAATAAAAACTCATGTGAACTAACTAATAAATATACAAACAGCCATTTAAGAATGTGTGTGTAGGTGTGTCACTTCAGAAATAAAAACAAACTGCCTAAAGGTTATAAAAAATTAATTCACACACATTATTAAAGATTATTAATTATTATTTTGTAATATGTGAAAAACAATGAAATGATAATAATATTGTAAAGCAAGAAGAAAAAATGCTTTTGATATGCAAAAGAATTTGAATTGTGTAGTTTTTTTTTTAAAAAAAAATCTAATTTGAATTTGCCTTTCAAAAGTTTTAATTAAACAAATTGTCCATTTTTATACAAAATCTAATGGCGGATTTAAAAATAATATTAAAATTTTGGAATTGATAATATTTTAGAAGTTATAATTAAAAATTTAAAAGTCAGCAATAAATTTTCCTTATTTCTATGTTATGAAATGCAAATAAAGAGAAAAACTTTTTCCTCTCTCTTCTTTTTTTATTTATAAAAAACTTATAAAATTTGTACCCACATGTTTTGAAGAGAATAAACAGGATGTTTTTCAAAAAATATATTGTTGTAATGTTGCAAAAATTATATATTTCCTAGCTGGTGACGTATATGTTGTTTGAAACCCATGTTGCTTGAGCAAAAGTAGATATAAATAGGTCTGAAATAAAAAACTACACATTCATTCTAACTCTAGAAGCCCAGCAATTCATTCCATATTGCTGTGCATTAGAGTGCAGTCTATTATTGAAGCCAGTTGCCATGATCCTTGCTGAAAAGAGAAACAATCACTGAATAAAATTATTTTCCACCATAAGCTGTATTTTACTGATTGTTTTTTAAGTATTTTTCAGTACTCCAGTTGCAACAGTCAATATGATGAATTTATTTAGACGAAATCCATCTACTATGTGTAACTAGATAACTAAAAATCTCATCAGTCAAAATAACCTGAAAATGCAGTCAGATCTAGAAATTAATGCAGAAATTTGTAAAAACCAGCTTGTGCAACGCCTCAATAATGCCATGAAGAAAGAAATAGAGTGTCATATAAACTACTTAAGACCTACAGATAGCATACCCCATATTTACTTCTTTTAACATTATCAGTGTTCAAGAAAAAGACCATCATCAGAAAAACTAAGGAAGATAACAGTAAAATATTAAAAAAACGGTATCTGAAATAAACGATAGTTAGTGACCGTTTCAATATTCAATGTGGTAAGATCTTAACATTATAAATATCATAAGGACTTGAACTTGAACCATAGCTTAAACTTAAAATATTTTTTGTTGTTATAATATTTTTGTGTTTGTGTTAACAGTTATGAGTATATATGCAACAATTTTAGTTAATTTTTTTATTTTAATTATTAATTCTTTTAGTTTGGGTTTGTAACCCAATTCAAATAGATGTTTATTACACCCATATGCTAATTAATATTCATAGCCCTAAGAAATCATGTAATCCATTGGGGAACATGCTGGGATGGTGGTAATAATTGATAATGATCTTTCCTTTTAAAAACTTTTCCAAAAGTAAACTTTCTTTTTAGGAAGTTTGGCAACTTTGAGTTTCTTTCTGCTGAAACTGAAATACAAATAAAATATTTTTGGAAGTGCTTGTATTTTTAAATTATAAATCATCATCATCACATTGGTAAATATATATTTGAATTAAAATTTTTATTTGAATTTTATTAACCATTCAACTTATTATCAAAGTTTATGGTATACATCTTGAAGATCTCATTATATATGTGTGTATACCTTTAATTGTATATATTCCACTTCAAACTCTTCTTATATAAAAACCCATGGTATGAAAAAACTATCACTACAATATATATATATTCATTTAAGTACATAAACAAATTCTGAAATAAATAATACTTTTCAGTTTCAAATTTGTATTTAACTACTGAATTCCCTTTGCTGTCAGTAACAAACAGTTAATTCCAATAAATTTTGTATTGTGAACTTGTAAGTTTTATTTATATAGAATATATCAAATAAATATCTATTCTGGTTTTTGCTCTCTACAAATTAAGAATTTATAAATAAATATACTTATTATCATTCCTTTTTTATCTTGCTTGATTTTGATAAACAATAAATAATCTATTAGATCAAAATATTCCAATAATCTGATTATAGTATACTGTTGAAAGAAAAGTTTTTTACCAAACTAGTTTTCAAGAATAGTATTAAATATATATGTACAATTATCAATAGCAGTTCTGTTTTTTCATAGCTTACATATTATTATTTTAATTAACAAAAAAAAAACAACAACTTATTATATACATTAATTGCTATTGATTCATAATTTCTTTTAATACATTTCAATTAAACTACATGAATAGTTATAATTCATCAATGATAAACTTACTTATAATAAAAAATTGTGATACTACTTCATGAGTTACTTTTTCTTATATAATTATTATTATTTTAAAAGCTTGTTTATTCATACTGTCCTAAAAGCTTGTTATAATTAGTTATTGTGAGACAAGATAATTGTAAATAAAACTTTAATTAATATATTGTTCATAAAAACTTAACTTCTGCCTCAATGTTTTGCTCCCTTTGATTTATCTTTATATATGTACTGCATTCTTAAATTAAACTTTTCTTTATTAAATAAAGTTGAATAAAAATTAATATTTCAGATAAAAGTTGCCTGTTTAATAAATGCTTAATTCCTTAGGTTAATCAAAGAGAATCCAGCCACTAGCTACCCCCCTCCCCCAATCTTTAAAATTACAAAAATTAAAAAAATAATAAAAAAAATTATTATATTGTTATTTTTATGTATCATTTTCAAACATATTTTGAGTTGTTTTATTTTTGTTATTATAAATGTTTATAACTAAAGACAATGGTGAATAAGCAGATTTGTAATTCATAAATTTTCTTACTGGCAATACAAATATCTATGTAATATTGTTTTTTAATTCATACAAATAATTGTCAACAATGACTTCACATTCAACTTTCATTAGTATTTGATTAACTCGTCTTATAAGCGGTTATGTGTAATAGTAGTGATGTTACATTTTGAATAATTCTTAAAAATTAACTCTGTTGCAGAATTAATTCTACATAATCCTTAGTCAAACAATACATTTTTTGCATTATTTAATAAGTGTATTAGATAGAATAACTAGAATATATAAGATCAATTTGAATTTTGGCTTCCTGAGCTTACATTTGAAATTATGCCACTGTCTGTTCATACAAGAGTATATATATGACATTGCATCAACTAAGATATATATAGCCATATATATATTTTAAAAAATTAATAATAATTAACGAACCTAAACCGTGGATGGAGTCATTAAAAAAAAAATTTTAAGGACCAAGAATAAAACCGGGAATTTCTTTTAATTAATACAACAAATCATTCAAATTTTTTTTTATTAAGCGCAATGAATAATATCAACAATTTCTTTTACGCGTATTATTTTAAAAATAAATTCCTGAGCAAAAATGATTTAAAGTTAAATCAATTTGTTCAACGTTCCATCGTAAGCCCTACTAAACTAAACGTCTGGCGGATAACAAACAATAGATATCATTTTTTCCAATTACATACGAACACATGAAAGCGCTACATTAGCAATTTACTTACACTGAATTAACTAAAAACAACAACAAAAAAAGAATCTCATTTCATAAAAAAAAAAAAAGTAATTCGAAAAGCATGTTTCAGAAATAATAAACAAAAAATAAATAAAATTAATTGATAACATTAATAAGGAAAGAAAATGACTACAGAATAGGGTCTAATGAGCCCATATATATATATTTTTAAAAAAATAATATAATAGAAATATAATTTCACTGAAAAAATGTAAAATTGTAATTTAAGCCATTTCCTAATAGCATAGTTCACATGTGCATTTATTATTATCCAGTCTCGAGATTCTTTTTTTGGTTCATCCACTCACCTCGTTTTCTGCTTCACTTTTTACACATAAACACGCAGCTCTTCTCCTATATCCATCCGCATCGTAAGTGCGAGTGGAATTAGGTTTTTCTTTGACCATTCCTTGCTGCTAATTATAATGCTGGAAGATTGTAGAAACTAACTAAAACTTAGAATTATCAATATAGTTATACATGTAAGCTCGCCTCCGGTAGCCATGTTGACATAGGACTTCAAAGAAGAAAAATATATATTACCCATAATCCTAAACATAAATATTTGGGATTTAAAAATAATCTGAAAATTAGGTTAATATGAAATCAGTTTTATTTTCAAAAACAATTTTAATAACTTTGAAATTTTTTTTTTTTTCAATGATAATGAAATAAAACGATTGCTGCAGAATGAATTTCACCAAATAAAAATACTAAATTAACGTCGAAGACGAAATTTATTCTTAGGCCAACCGTGGAGGATATATTCGTGTAATTATCAAATTGTGAGTAACATTTTCTCAGAATGACATTTATTAAAAAACAGAAATAAAGTACATTAAGTGCGAAATAATAATTTATATTTACGCAAAGTATATATATAATGAAACTTTACGTATTATCTATTTCATATTTCTATATAGTAATCGGTTTAAATCATTTTTTAAATATTTTAGAAATCTACGTTACTGTCACTTATCATATATATTACATTCACTTATAAACATTATATTTAATTTTATAAATAAAATTAGGAGAATAAAAGTAATCATCATGTTTTTATATGACAGTGCTCCAAATGCAAATTATAAACGCTTGTAAGTAAATTGTACTATATTTCTTTTTACCCCGAATTAAAGAAATTGTTTAGATTGACAGAGACTTTTACAGTAATATGTATATATTTTATCTAAATTATTTTTGAGTCAATTTGTTTGTTTTCAGGATTTTTTTTATATTCACATCTGTACACAAACATCAACATAAACCTATAAATAAAACGCAAACACAATTTAAATTAAATCTGATGAATGCTATAAGGGCTCATTAAAATTTATAGCAAGTAATAATATTATTACTGGTATTGTTTCACTTATGTTGGTTTTATCAATTTAATTTTTAGATTTTGAATATTTTCCATGTGGCTTGCATATATATATATTGTTTTTAGAAATTCTATAATTTCTCACTTTACTGTATTATAATGTGAAAAAATATAATAATAATATGTATAATTTATATTAATAAGCATTTACAAATCATCCACACAGTCCAGGTATTTTAAATAATAATTAATGACTATTGAATATCTTTTGAACTTTTTATAGTTCTTGCTTAATGTAAAAAGGCAATCTTATATAAACTTTTGATTTTTTAACCTGGTATTTAGTCATTCAGTATTATCTTAATCAATTTAATTAATTTCTAGGACTCCCTAAATATACTTAATATTAGTTCAGATCTTAGTTCTGGTGTGATCAAATGCCTATTTAAAATAACAAAAAAAAACAATATATAATGATTTATATTCATAGCATTTCTTTGCAATGGTAGATAGCTTGATAATGTGATCAATATTTTAGAGATATGATTAGAAATAGTTATATCTTGATTATTTCTAAGATATGGCTCAAAATTTTGCTAGTTACTGATAACATTGTAAGTGAATTTTAGTTTTTATTTCCTGACAAATCACTATTTCTTTTGAAAATTTTATTAGCATACTTTTCTGCCACATGCAGATGTCTCCCTCTTCCCTAGATATTAGTAGTAATAATAATAATTCACTTGAAATATAGAGGTTTTCTTGTAATACTTTCTGGAATAATTCCTTATAAACTTAGGGCTTTACTATTATTCTTATACCTAATAAACTGAATTTGTTTTTGTGTTTTTTAAGTTGGATAATCTGAATATCTGCTGAGATCTACATAGGAATTATTGTCAAATTCTGTATCATCAACATTCAAGCACAGATCAAGACTTATGAAATATGTCCACCTTCTTTATATTGTTCTTGTGAAGTCAACATATTTGTATTTATGTTCTTTATTGATTTATTATTGTAGGATTTATTTTTGATCAACTTCTTTGATTTGAAATCTAAAGTTTCACTGTCATTAGAATTAAAGTGCTGATTCTATATTATCTGTCAGACTGAATAATTAATTGTTTTAATATTTGCTACATTTATTGATTGGGAGGAGGGGCATTGGATATTTTGTTTGCATATCTTTCACATATTCAATTTATGTCATTCTCAGAATGTTTTCAAATATGTGTCCATTTAAAACAAGCACTATTTATTTTTAATTATATTCATTTGTATAAAATGTACCCTAATAAGATAAGTCAATAACAATCAGTGTGATAAAATAAATGCATGTTCCCTAGGCTGAGCTAATTTTTAATGCTAATTAAATTCCAAATTCTGTATCTAAATTAAGGAATTACCATATAATACGAAATTGTCCAAACACTTTACCACTGTTACACAATACTTTATTTACCACCCTTTCTTGCAGTTTACAGTTTCGATTGCCCCAGCAATCTTCTTCAGAACTTCATAAAGGGTGGTAAATAAAGCATTGTGTAACAGTGGTAAAGTGCTTAGACAATTTAATATTGTATGATATACATTTGACAATGCAATAAGAAAGAGTAGTTATTAATTAAGGAATTATATTGCATATCAGTTTATTAAAGTATTATTTATTTTTCTAAATAAATATAATCAAATGAAAACTTTTCCCAAAATTTTTAATACTTCAATCAACATTTTTAGAATGTTTATTTATATGGATTTAGTAAAAATTTTATTATTAGTACCACTAGATGAAATACATTTTTGAAAACCTATATTTATAATAAGTTTTCTATTATGATTGATGAATCTGAACTTCTTGCTATTATTGTCAATAATTGGGAATCTTAAATTCACAATTGCAAAACAAAAACATATTTATGATATAAAATGATATATCAGGAATTTGTTTTTGTCTTGTAATTGTAAATTTAAGTTTTCCTAATTGTTTTTAAATAGCAAGAAAATCCAGATTTATCAACTATTTATTATTTAATTCAAAGGACAAAATTTTTTTGTTGACAACAAAAATTATTTTATGAAATGAATCTTTGACTCTATAAAAGTAATACTATGCTTAGCCAATAATCATTGTTATAAGCCAAAAATTCTTTAATTTTTCTTTCATTAAATAATCTTTTTTTATGCTCTATTTGGTTTGTTGCAGTAGTAAGAGTAGACTGACATATGGAGTTCAAGGTCCATGGAACTTGGAGTTTTGTCATTTGAACTTCTTATGAACTCCCAAGATGTAAATCATTCAAATTATTATTATTAGTCATTGTAAAAAAAAAAAAGGTTTCTTTTGTCTTAAAGGAATCCTTTAATTTCTTGAGGGCTTAAAGAAGTTGAATTGGGCAAATTTCTATGTCCCCTCTTATACGAGGTTTTTTTCTTGAGTTACTATTATCATGTGATTAATCACACTTGACTAACACAGATGGTTGCTCACCAATCAATATGTTAAGTTTACTAGTTTAATCTGGATTTAATACATAAAAATACTATAGTCTTTTTTCTCAGGTGCTTGACAGTTTTAATTGAAATATTAATTGGGTTTTTCTTTTTTATATTTAAAATCATAACAAAAAAAGAATATAGCCTAATTGCTTGATTATAAGTCAAGTCTTATAGTTGGTGACTGAAGGCAAAAAGTGCTAAGAATTATCAGATTACAATTTGTGGTTGATGTTTTATTTAACTATCTAAGTTGTGCATTACTTTCAAGTGAATAGAGATTTCACACATTGGAGAAAAAACTAAGTGTGCCAGACTTTATGAAATTAGAAGAAAAAATGAGACAATTGTAAATATGTACTTTACTATAAAAATATAAATATTGGAGTGGGATTCAGTTTAAAGAGAAAATAAAACACAGATATTGACAGTATGTCAATTAACGAAGAAGTAGATTTTATGTAGCTGTGTAGAATGCTTGATCAGTTCAAATAACATTTTAAAATTATCATGGGAGACTAATACTAGAATTGGAAAAAATGATTGAAAGATGAAAATGCTATAGATAAATTTGAGTATGGAGAGGGAAATAAGAGAATATAGACTAGTAAAATAAAAAAAAAAGGAAAAGCTGTATACTATGGTTTTATTATTTTATTTGAGAACACTTCAAAATGGAAATGAAAATGATAACATCCAAATGGTTATATAGCAGATTATATTTTAACTATGAGAAAATATGTACTTTAATAGATTGAATACTGGAAGTGATCATCAACTAATAACATGTAAGATATATGTTAATGAAAACCTAGAGAAATAAAAACTATTAATAAAAACATTATTAGTAGTTGATAACTCTAACCTTCAAAAATATTCCGTTGAATTTAAGCTAGAACTCGTCAATCTAAAATATTACAGATTCCAATTATGACTCATTATGAAGCTGATACAAAAAATCAGCAATTCACTAATAAATTTTTAACTAAAACAAATAATGTATGAAGAAAAAAAAAATATTTAGAAATAATTCATTTAAAAAAACTGAATATGTAAAATGTATTGACGATATAAGAAAATATAACTAAAATGCTAAGCAATAAGAAAAAAAGATGGCATTATTATTAAAAATGAATTTCATTGTTATGTGTATGGAAGGGTTCAATAAAAAACTGTATAGTATTAAAGAACAAGAAAGCAAAACAGTCAAACAAATATGACAACTTTTGAAATACCAAATGCTTTAAATGAAGCGCTAAGTATCTCAATTTAAACTTTAAAAAATGGAAAAGATCTTTGATATAATGGAATCAGTTATAAATACTTCAAAAGAAGCATGTGAAGAAATAAAGATGTATGCCAAATGTCCAAATGATTGAATTATATCAGATGGTTGGAAGAAACCAGTAGTAATATCGATATTTATAGAGTGAAAAAGAAGATAAATTAAAAACGTATTAGTCTTCTTTTTATCACTTCTGTAAAGATCTTTATTAAGATTATTATAATTTGTCTACAGAGAACTTTGAACTTAAACAACCAAAATAATTTGGATTTAAAAATTGTTATAGTATAATATTAAGAGAAGTTATAGAATGAACCAATGAATATGAGTTTACAGTTTTGCATTGGCATAGATTATGAAAAATCATTTGATTCTATAAGCATTTCTGCTGTGAATTAAAGCTTTAAAATATGTTGTAGATCCAGACCAGAATATTGTCAAATTTTAAAAATTATGTTCATGCAATAGCAGTGATTAGATTACTTGGAGACATTAAAAAGATTAATATTGATAGGAATTAACATTCTAAAGTAGTTTTTCACAAAATATTTTGTAAACTGAAATGGGAAGCTAAAGGATAAAAATTTTAAAAAATTACTTAAATCGTTTACATTTTTTAGATAATGTGATTATTTTTGTAAACAATGCTTCAGAGTTTCAATAAATGTTACAAAGTAGGACTGAAGATAAATGCTAAAAAGTCTAAAGAAATGTTCAGTAGTTTTTTTATTTAAAAAAACAATAAACTAGTTTTTCAAAAAAGAATTAAGTAATGCTTGATTGAAATGAATAAGAAAAAGTTAATTATCAATTTATATTGTTAATATAGATGGAAACATAATAGACAAAATTAATAATAGAATTGAATTTGGACTATGTCCTTTTGATGGAAAAGAAAATATGTATATGTGCTTGAAGAGGAAAGTTTTATAAATGTGTTTTATCAGTACTTATTTAAGGATCTGAGAATTAGCACTTAATAAAATAGCATTTGTGGAGATTTTACAAATCTATAAAATTATTAAATCATGGGTTTTAATATTTTTTTAACATTTTTAAAATTAAATGTCTAATATTGTTATTGTAATTATGATATCTAATACTTGTGATAAAAATACATAAATAGAACCTATTCTAATTGTTAAACACCCATCTATGAAATAACCAAACGCTTATTTATTAAAAAAAATTGTTGAAAAGAAGATTCATTATATATAGACATAAATAAAATATTCAAATAAATAAATATGAAATTTTATTTAAAACAAGTCAATTCATAAAACTTACTTATTTCTTGATTTTTTATTTACAAAATTAGAAATAATTTTCTTTGCGTTTGATTCAGCATATATATTTTTTCCATTTCCTATTAATGCTGATTTACAAGCTTCTTTGTGAAATATTTATTTTTCATAAATGCATCTTAATTAAGTTTAATTTATTATTGGCAGCAGTGCAATTTCCTTCACAGACTAGATACTATCCCTTATTACTATTAGCTTTTGTCTGTTTTTAAATGTGCTAAAGTGCACATTAGTGAATTATAGTTGACTGCAGAATTAATGGATCCAATTTAATAAGTTTAATATTTATTTAATCTGATATATTTATGGCAGTGCCCCTTCTCCCTACTTGGTGTAAACTTATTTTAGATGATAAATAAGAAATGAATAAACTATTTAAATATAACTATGATTAGGTAGTAAGTTAATATTGGCTCATTAAACAATGAATGATAAAGAGAAGTTTTTTAAAAAAAATTAAAAGCATTATTTCTGTCTACATTAAAATATTTTTAGAAAAAATGATAGCCTTTTTGTGTTATTATTTTTTTAAACTCTTTATAGTAATATTGTTGTTTTTTTCTTCTTTAAATTTGATTTCATTTAGAAATGTTTAAATAATTTATTAATAAAATATAGTAATGCAATATGAATATTTGATGAAATATAACTTTCAGTAAAATAATACTCTATATTAAAGTAACTTTTCACTCACCATATATAATGCCAGTAATATATAGATTTATCACTGTAAGCCTTTATAGAAAAAAAAAAAATTCACTAAATAATGATTATCACTTAGTGGAAAGAAATGTGTCATCTTTCATTTTTATGAGATATTATCATAAAAATATATGTCAAATGTAATCAGACAAATCATACAAGATTTTATTATATATATATATTATTAGTTAAATATGAGATTTTATTATATATACATTGTTAGTTAAAGAGTGAAAAGTGCTTATAGTTATAATGTAATTTAGTAGCTTGGACTTGAAATCTTAAATTGGTTTTGAATTTTAAATTATTAACGTGATAGTATAATGATAAAGGTAGTTGTATGATTGTAAGTTCAATCCCTCTCTGTAGTGAAGATGGTCACTAGATAGAAAATAGGCTGGAGATGTAGCATTACCATCTAGTGTTGGTTGATTGTTCAATATTACAATAGATGATTGAAATAAATCAAATAAGATGAATTACTGTTTGTAAAAGTATATGTTAAATGTAATAAATAACGTCTTGATTATATAAACTTAATTCCTAAACCACAAACATATCAACATATATTCAAAATAAAGTACTATAAAAATTACTGGTATTATTAAGACATTATAAATCTTACATTTTTACATATTAAACTTTTTTTTTAGAGGTGCTTGAACAAAAATTAAAAATGATAAATGAAACTTATTTCTAGAAAAATTAATTGTTACAAAATAAAATTCACAAATGAACAATTCTGATAAAGCAAAATGTTTATTTAAAGATAAAACTTGTGACAGAAAATGTAGTTAGGTAAAGAATGAATGCAAGTTGTTCTATTTTTGATTTTATTCACTAGAACTTGTTACTAACATGGCTATTACTCTTTCTCTCATTTTCTCCATTTTTTTTTTCTATTATCAGTCATTTAAGTCAGTACAAGATCCAGTTATGAGTTTCATGCCATTGATCTTCACATTTTTATGCTTCATATATTCAGAAATTCTTGTTTGTTTTGCTGGGTTTTTTTTAATTCTTTGTTTTTCTTTATTTTTTTTTTTTCAGGAATTATAAAACAATATTCATTTAGAAGTAACTGATGATGTTGAATGAATTTGATTATCTAATTCTTTATGTAGTGCCTTTTCTATTATATTCTGCAGCAAATGTTTTCTTTCTTTCTGAAAATCATTGATATCTTGCCTATTTGTAGCTCTATTTAATTCTGTTCTTAAATAAATCCTCCAAATAAAAACAGGTTTTACATCTTTTTAGAGTGTCTTTAAGATAATCTTTATAATGAGAACAGGATCTGTTTTCCCACAAAAACTAAACTCAAATTTATTATAAATTACCTTTTTTTTTTTTACAGAAATCTATTCTCTTTATTCACTTTATATTTAAAAAAAATTAAAAATGATGTACTTTAGAGCCAATATAACAGCCAATAAGCTGAAGAATTTAAAAATTAATTTTAAAATCCTGTCTTCATATTTTCATAATGTTATGGATCTTAAATGAAATTTGCCCAATGATTTTGTTAAATCTGTTAAAGATTCATGCTTCATTTGCTTATAATAAATTTGGCAGAATAACAACTTTATATATAACTAATTCTCAATTATGAAAAAATAGTATGGAGTTTTTATTTTTAATAGGTTCAAATTTAAAACTCTACCATCAAAACAGTCTTTTTGGCAGATAAACTTAAGTAAAATAAATAAAAGTAGTAGTAAACTAGAATTGTGTGATTTATTTTAAATACAAGTGTAAGATTATAATTATAGATCCACTTTACTTGTTACTGTTATCCTCATAATTTAAATAATGATATGTAAGTGGAAATCACCTACATGCACATTCTGGTTTAAGCATTATAAACAAAATGTTTAATAGTCATTTTAATGCAAGAGTTTGAAAATTTTCTGGATTCTAAATTTATTAAGTTGAATTCTAATATACTTTTTTTTTTTTTTTTGCAATGTTTTTCAGTGCTATATCAATCCTCTTATAATCTGAAGGCTAAATATTTAAATGACAGCCCAACATTTGAATATTGTTCAGAAGCATTAACTTATTATTACTATTATTATTCCATGTTTAGTCATATGCAGAATTTCAGTTTGGTTTTTACTGTATCAATTTGATATATTTCTAAGTTTTTTAAAATTGATTTTAACTTTATCATGTGTAATTATTTACTACAGAAAAATATTTTGCATATTCATGCAATATCTAATCAGTATAGAAACAGTTTTTGTTTATTACTTTTTATAATGAAATGAATAATGATAATAGAACTGAGATTATGGGATTATCTATTAAGGAAATTACAAAAATTGAACCAAAAAATAGGTTAATAAGAAATTGAAAGCAGATATAGTATAGATAAAATTTTCAAATTTTTTAAATAAGAAAATAATTGGGGATAAAAAATTAAAAAATGGAATTATAACTGAAAGTGGAAGTGTTGTAAATAAAATTTACAATATTAATAGCATTAGTAGTAGATTGTGAAAGAAAGAAGGAATAAAGAAACAGCATTGGGTTAATTTTTAAATGACTAATATATATATATAAATAATAAAATTTGATATAGTTATTTATATTTATTGTAATCTTTTGATTTGCTAATTATTTCAAAGAAAGATGTAAATTTTATATAATAGTCAAAATTTTAAATTTAGAAAACATAATTGTATTATTGTTAATTGTATAAAAAGTTTAATCTATAGGAGGTAAGTGTATAGGATTCTCTTGGTGTAGTCAACAAACATCTTTTTACAATAGTCATATATATTTTCAATAATCATATTTAATTCAATTGTCATATTATTTAATAGTTATAAGCATGTTTGCAGTATACTTATCCAAATTTATAATATTTATTAAACTTTACAATATTTTTCAGAGGCAAAGCTCTCCATATAGTAGTGCCACTCAGTGCAAACCAGAGTAATCAATGGATGCAACAAATCTTCCTGCACCTATCCATTGATTACTCTGGCTTGCACTGAATGGCACTACTGTATGGAGAGTTTTGCCTCTGTGGAAAACAATTTGTGTAAGTATAAATAATAATGATCATGTGATATTTGATGGTTTAAACTTTACAATAATTATAAATGAAATATTAAGTGAATTTTTATGACAGTGGCTCTTTAAAGATGTGTGTGAGAGTATATTTGCAGAGTCTTATTAAACAAGAATAAATGTATTTCATTTATTTATTGGAAAATAATATTTTATTCCAATTGGGAATAATAAATGTTATAGTATTACAATTTTTTAAACAATAATAACAATATTATCTTTTAAATGTAATTATTAATTACATATTTTAATTAGAATAAATAATTATTATGAAGAATAAAAATTATAATTATATTTAAACTTAAATGCAATTAAATTTAAAAATTTAATTTTTAAATATTTAGTTATTTTATTTCAAATTGTAGACAAAAGCTAATTTATGCAGAAAAACTACCAGTTGATTAATAGTAGATGATTAAGTGACTTATATGCTGAAATAAAAGTGAAATCTAATAAGAAGACTAAATAATATGTATTTTATTAGTAATGAAAGAATTTTGCCAGAATAATTGATGGTTTTTTTTTATGGTATTAAAAACAAATAATGATAAAGTAATCCTTGCTGCTAGCAAAAGATGTGTATTTTGATGAAAAACATCAAAAGTATTAGAATTTAAGAGAGAGAATCATTTATGTTAAAAATGAATACTAAAGAAAGAAATGAATTATAATATTATGACAAACTAGAATGAATTGGTATTTATCTGAAGGTTTGTGATGATGGTATATTATTGGATGTGATATGTTGGATTATTTCCATCATCTATGAGTGAATGTTGAATGTATAGAAAATTTTAAACTTTATTTAAACTTTCCAAATACAAACAACTTGTTAGTAATAACACATAAATAGACAATACTGGTTAATAATTCCATAATGTTTTGAGTAGTATTATTCTCCACTCTTCTTCAGGTGTTGCTGGCCTTGTATCCACAGTGACAATATTAGCTTAGAAGTTGAACTCGCACTTGGAATATCGGATTTAAGGCAAATGCTCTAATCAACTATGTATATCAGTCTTATAAAATAGCTTAGCAAATACGAATGAATAAAAGTCAAAGTTAAAACTGCTCATGTGCTATATTTTAATGGAAAATGAGTTATAAATTAATATTAGAACTATTATAAAATTATTGTATAATGTAGATTTTAAAGTGCATTCAAGGGAATTCCAGAATCTAGGATAATATTTCCAAGAGACCAAGAACTTATGAAGATTTTATTAATTGTGAATGTTTTTTTTTTAAATCTTAAAATGTTTTGTTTTAAACAATGTGTTTTCTAGTGAGAGGAGGGAGAAAATAATGACAAGTGATTACGTTTCATCCGTCAACCGTTATCATGGTAATAATGGTGAAAAGTTTTGAGAAGTTTTTTTTTTAAAAGATTGAAAAACTTTTCAATTTAAATTTTTTTTTTATTGTTAATGTCTTGTATTGATATAAGATATTTTATGGTAAGACAAATTATTTATATAATTTCTGTTTTTATTAATGTTTTAGAATGAAGATAATTTAAAAATATTATCTGTTAAATTTAAAATTGAAGGTGTAGTATGCTTAGGTATAAAATTTTTGTATGGATGTACAAAAGAACTAAAATATAGTATTGAATAATTTGGTAATATGATTTATGCAATTTTAGTATGCAATAAGAGTAATAGTTTGATTATAAGAAAAATAGTATATATGAGATTATCAATTTATTATATTGATGTATATTTCATAATAAAGACTGAATAATAATTATGATGCAAGAAAAGGTATACTGTTAAGATAAATATTAATGTATAATATAGGTCATCACCATCATTATCATCAACCATTATCAATCCACTGCAGGATGAAGGTCTCTCCAAGTTCAATCCATCTTCTCCATTGTCTAGCATCTCTTCTCCACATCACCCCTGCACACTTTCGTATTTCATCCATCCATCTCACATGTGATCTCATTCTGGGTCTTTTACAATCTCATGGAATCCGGTTTAAGATTTCAATTATCCATCGATTATCATCTCTTCTAGCAATATGTCCAGCCCAACTCCACCTTAGTCTTTTAATTTTTTCAATGAGATCAGTAACACCTGTTTGTTCTCTTATCCATATATTGCGTTTTTGATCTCTTCTTGTTACTTCCAACATGCATCTCTCCATACTTCTTTGAGTGGTCTGAAGTCTTTGTATTGCTCTTCTATTAAGTGTCCAAGTCTCAGATCCATAAGTAAGAACCAGTAAAACACATTTATTAAAAACCTTCCTTTTCAAACACATAGATATATTTCCTTTTAGTATCAAATTATTTCTACCAAAAGCACTCCAACCAAGTTTAATATTATGATTAATTTCATCCATTATGTTTCCATCCGTATTAATAATATGACCAAGATATTTGTAACTGTTAACTTCTAACTCATCATAATCAATTTTTATTTTCATATTTTGAGAAAATTCATTAAACATTACTTTAGTCTTTTTAACATTTATCTTTAGTCCCATTTTCATCTGATAACTCTTGCAACATTTCCTGCAACTCTAAAGCATTATTTGCAAAAACAACTACATCATCTGCAAAATTTAAATGATTATATAATCTCCATTTACTTTCACTCCTTTAGCTTCCCATTTTAATCCACAAAATACTTCTTGCAGCACTGCTGTAAAAAGTTTTGGAGATATGGAGTCACCCTGTCTTACCCCCTTCTCAATGTTGACTTTCCTAGTATCATTATGTAATCTAATTGTTGCTGTTGCATTTTTATAAATATTCTTTAAAATATGACAATATCCTGGGTCTATACCTTGATGATCCAGTGCTTTAATCACTGAAGAAAAGTTTATAGAATCAAATGCCTTTCATAATCTACAAATCCAAAGCATCATGGCAACTCATATTCATTTGCCCTTTCTATAACTTTTCTCAATACCTGGATATGATCTACTGTACTAAAACCACTTTTAAAACCAGCTTGTTCTCGTGGTTGGTGGAAATTCAATGTTCTCTGTAGACGAGTTGTAATTATCTTGGTAAAAATTTTGTATAAAACTGATAAAAGGCTGATAGGTCTGTAATTTCTAATATCTTTATCACCTTTTTTAAATATTAATATTAATATTGCATTCTTCCAATCATCTGGTATATCTTTATCATTTAGACATTTGGTATATAACTTTGCTAAAAAAAATTCTATTTCTTCGCCTGCTTTTTTTAATATATCAATTATAATTCCATCATTACCTGGAGCTTTTTCTTTCTTCATAAATTTAATTGCATGACTCACTTCCTCATTTAAAATTCTGGGCAATTTGGAAGATGAAATAGATATATGCGGTACTTGTTCTTTATTACTATATAATTCTTGATAGAAGTCCTCTACCCATTTCATGATGTCATCTTTTTTTTTAGTAATAATTCAATCTTTTTTTCTTATTGCAGATATAAATGTCTTACCAATACCAAAGTATAACTGTGAACTAGCTTTCATTGCTAGTTCACAGTTATACTTTCTTATATCATTTTCAACTCTTTTCTGCACCATTTTACAAAATTTGAGATATTCAATAATTTTTAATGCATCATTTTTGTATATCTTCATATTCCTTCTTTTTTTCATAAATTCTCTAGTCTCAGTAGAGGTTTTATTGGTCAATTGCTGCTTTTTTCTATCAGCTATCTTTGTTGAAGTTTTTGAAAGTGTATCAGTTATTTTCATATTAATTTTATTCAAATCTGAATCATGTTCAAAATCTACTAATACTTGAAACTGATTTGTAAGTTCTAATTTGAATTCATTAGAATGTTTCTGAAGATAGGAATATCAACTGTAAATATTGGTTTTCTTGATAATTTTTCTCTCTCTAGTTTTGCATTAACACATAATTTACATCTTACTAATTGATGATCACTTCCTGTATTAAATTTATTAAAAACATTACAATCTTGAAATATGTATTTTCTGTTAGTCAAAATATAATCCAATTCTGCTGTATCTTCATTTGGATGCTTCTATGTTCATTTCCTTTTAATATTTTTCTCAAAAAAAAAAAAAATTCATAATATGAAGTTTTTCTTTTTCTGCAAACTCCACAAGTCTATGTCCTCTCTCATTTCTATTATCATAACCAAAATTACCTATTGCACTTTCATCTTTCATTTGTTTACCAATTCTATTATTAAAGTCTCCCATAACAATTTTAAAATGTTGTTTACTCTGATCAAAAGCCTTTTGTACATCCATATAAAAATCTATTATTTCATCACTATAAGAACTTGTTAGGGCATAAACCTGAATAATCTGCATTTGGTATCTGCTATTAAGTTGTATAACTAATCTTGCCACTCTGTCCGATACACCATGTATCTCCACAATGTTGTTCTCCCATTTTTTATTTATAATGAATCCTATTCCACTTGTATTTCCAATATTTGTGCCTTTATAGTAGAGTACATGTCCACTTTTTAAATCAATTGTCTCTTCACCTTTTCTTCTAACTTCACCAAGTCCAATAATATCCCATTTAATATGATAGTTCTTCTAATTCTTGCAATCTCCCTTCACTTGAAAGTGATCTGCAGTTGTAAGTACTTAAATAAAAAGTCATCATCAAATGGCAGCCTGGGTCCACAATCAGGGGATTCTTAGCACCCTCCACCTTCAGCTACCAACCGCAGCCTCCTGGAAATAAGGGCCATGATTTATTTTTGTCTGTCATGATTGTATATATATATTGGAAAAATATTTATCATTTACATATACGTTCATTCTGCCCTATCAGGCAACTGAGAAGTAAGACCATGGTGGTTCTTGATCTTAAACTCAGAGGTAAAAAGCCAATAAACTCTCCACGCTGGCTAATGTGTGTTGGTGAGCAGCCCATCCATGTCCGTATACTATATGAATAATCACGTAGTAATAACAGCTGCAACGACAAGAACGTATAGAGTAGACATTAGAATTTTGCCTTGCTCGGTCCTTTAAAGCCTCCAAAAGGAATCAAAGGGTCTCCTTTCCGTTAATAGTAAACTCCTTTTTGCAGTCATAATATTATAAATGAAAAATGAGATAGAGTGACTGTAATAGTTAAGGAGATGATTTATGATCTCAAATATTATAATGTCTCAAGTATACTGATGTTTTGTTATTTGTTTTGTCAGATGATCTATCATAATTATAGATGCACAAAAGATAGCAAGATAAGGTTTAAATACTCAAATTGCAAAGTTAAGGTATGCTGATGCTGAAATATATATGTGTGGTGAATGCCAGGATAGTGTAATGTCATCCTGAAGAACTAATATAATATGTAGTGGGTTTGATCCAAAGGGTGCTTATATTAGTATTGTAGGACTTTGAGTGAATTTCATATGAAAATTATTTGTTATAGTCCATAAGAGCTTTAGAATTAGGCCAGAATTTTTTTGTGGTAGAGTCATTTAAGTAATAATGACTACCCAAAAGTTATAGTAGTTAATAAATAAATGTTAATTGCCTCTATTTCTATTCTGTGCATTGGTTCATTGAATTAGTTTCTTATCCAAAGTATTTTTTGTGATATTGGAATATAGAGTAAGCATAGCAGGGAAGGAATTTATTTAGGAGTTTATAGTTTTTCTTCTTACTGTTCATAATGATGATCTAAAGAAAATGGAAAGATCTTATGCAAAACAAATACTATTAGATGTGATAAGAAATAAGAATAACTTCTTATTGGAACGGTAACATGAGATCAACAATAATGAAAATTGTGACTGAAAGATATTTGATAAGTGTATAAGATGAATGTATAATATTTTGACATGGAAGATTTTTGATTCACATTATTTATTCAAAGTATATTATTTGTATTGTATCATCAATATAGAGTTATAAAAATTATTTAGTAAATAATAACATATTGGTATAATGATTTTTAAAACGTAATTAGTATAAACTTAGTAAAAACACGTGGAAAATTATTGACCACTGAAGTGTTATTGGGATAATAAGGAAATTACTCAAGTGTATGAAATTGTGAATGGTAAATCAATTCATAATATGAGTAGAAGTATTAAAATTATTAAATACTTATCATTTAATTACTTAAATGATAATGATCCAACGATAACACATGAAATGAGGCTGGTATTTATTTTTAGTTATTCTAACATAAAATATGTAATTATACTAATGTAAGTGCTATGAATTATTTATGTTATAATGTATAATCATAATTATTGTTATACATCTTTTATTGTTAAAAATTAATGAGTTTTTTTAATTCAAACCTGACAATTAGTATTATTTCTTTATGAGATCATAGATATTGCAAGGTCATATATTTTAGCACATGGCATAACGGAATTCTTATATAAAATTTATTAATTTGGATATTTTAAGTATGGAATTTTAATAAAGAATTTAAGCTTAACAAATTAAACATTTATCAGTTTTAATTTATAATTTGATCAAAGTAATATTCAATTGAAATTTATTTTAATAACTATCTAAAATTTGAATTTAAAGAGTTATTATATGTTCAAAGCATTATGAAGATTTATATTAATTTTAAAAGTCATGGGTATTTTAAAGTTTATGTAAATTTAATAAAAATATAAGATAATAAAAAATATCATAAAGTTTATTTAAAAGAGATATAAGAAATAAGATCAATTTTGATGTTTGTTTGGAAAGGTAGAATAGGTAAATGCTAAAAATAATTAATGTATTTGAAATTGAGTTCTAAAATATTAGATTTTGGTTAATTATAAGAGTTTTGATTATCATTCAATGATTATTCTGTTTAATGATGGAAGTAGAGGGATAAATAGTAAAAAGTTTTATAAATTATTTAAAGTAAGTTGTAATTATAAATTTATTTATCGCACATTGATTACGTAAGTAATATTTACTAAGGCAATAAACGTAAAGCATGTGCGGTTGAAAATGCGAAGGTAGAGACCTCTATAGGTCTTAACCACAAGCTTACACATTGGAAGAAAAGAGGGGAACTCTTCTTTACTTCAACCTATTTTCTATATAAATAGGTGAAGCTGAAGTGGTTAGACCTGAGAACGTGAAGCTATTCAGTACTTCACTGATTAAGTCCACAATTCCTATTATACATTAGTACTCACAAAATCTTTCAATTTACGAGTCAATGGAAAGATCTTATAGTTAGAAATCTATTACGATAATTTAAAGTTGTAATTATAAATTTATTTAACGCACATTGATTACGTAAATAATATTTACTAAGGCAATAAACCTAAAGCATGTGCAGTTGAAAATGCGAAGGTAGGGATCTCTACAGGTCTCAACCACAAGCTTATGTATTGGAAGAAAAGAGGGGAACCCTTCTTTATTTCAACCTACTTTCTATATAAATAGGTGAAGCTGAAATGGTTAAATCTAAGAGCATGAAGCTATTCAATACTTCACTGATTAAGTCCACAATTCCTATTATACATTAGTACTCGCGAAATCTTTCAATTTACGAGTCAAGTAGGTTGAAGTAAAAAAGGGTTCCGCTCTTTCTTCCAATGCGTAAGCTTGTAGTTAAGACCTGTAGAGGTCCCTACCTTCGCATTTTCATACTGCACATGCTTTAGGTTTATTGCCTTAGTAAATATTACTTACGTAGTCAATGTATGTTAAATAAATTTATAATTACAACTTTAAATTATTGTAATAGATTTCTAACTATAAGATTTTTCCATTGACTTGTTGTAAATTGAAAGATTTCGTGAGTACTAATGTATAATAGGAATTGTGGACTTAATCAGTGAAGTATTGAATAGCTTCACGCTCTCAGATCTAACCGTTTCAGCTTCACCTATTTATATAGAAAGTAGGTTGAAGTAAAGAAGAGTTCCCCTCTTTTCTCCCAATGTGTAAGCTTGTGGTTAAGACGTGTAGAGATCCCTACCATCGCATTTTCAACCACACATGCTTTAGGTTTATTGCCTCAGTAAATATTAAAGTAAGTTGGTAATTTATTATTAATTTCAGTGTATTATTAAAGTTATATTAATTACCAAACAGTTGTTCTAGTTGGTATTTGTAAATAAGAGTGTGATTATTCTTTAGATAATTAGATTTCAATAAATAAAATCCCCCTTGCTATTCAATTGTCTGTTTACCATTATTATTTTGCTTATTAAAGAAATAATCATTATCCCTGAGATATCAATAGCATAGCAATAACCAATTAGATTAATTTGTGTTTTTAAAATTATTATATTTATAGTTTATTATAAATACAAGAATCTTAATAATTATTTCCCATGAATTATTACGTTAGTCATTGTGTATTATAGAGATTTTCCTAATGATTATAGTATGAGGATAGCTGGAATGTTTCTATAATAGCATTGTCATTGTCAAGTAAACACATTTCAAAGTTTAACTTTCCTAATTTCATGCATAATGTTTAAGTCATATAGCCTTTCCTATAATTTATATGTGCAATTCAATCGTTTTAAATATTTTTTTCCCCCTTAATAAAATTAATTTTATTCTGCTTGAATATTAAATGAGATATTAAATATCATGTTTACACATCAAGATTGTAAAATATTTGTGAAATAATCCTTGGCAAAATCAGGAGAATGCAAATGGTAAAAAGACAATCACTTTAGGTCTTGAAGTACATTATAAAGGCTTAAAAACCTATCGTATGATAATTCCTGAGTGATAATAAGAATATATATTCTTTCTACCATTTACAGAAATTAAAATTGCAATTGAAGAATGATATATATTGTAACACTACAGGGAAATAAGGGGGTCATATCTGACATGATGGTCACCAATATGTGATCATCAATGACCCAAAGTTGCGTCACCATTTGTAACACTTCAGGGAAATAACGGGTTTGTACCTGGTATGAGGGATTATCAGTATATGAACATCAACAGCCCAAAGTTGGGTTGTTATTTGTAACTCTATGGAAAATCAGGATTTAAACCATCAGGGATCTGAGGAATTGTTTGTTTATCCTCAAGTAAAAGAAATATAAAATTTAATATCAAAGAGTTGAGCATGATGGATCACTCTGAGAGATCAGCCTAGTTAACTCTTTACAGTAACTATCAATATCATTAACCATAAATTCACCAGCATTATAAATAAGGGTAAGCAATACTTATTCATCATCATGAATAATTAACAATAAAAATAAATAAACAGTCAATCTGGTGTCTGAATTTAAAATGGGTCTACTATGGACTAGGCTAATTATTTAGTTCTTGCCAGCTTGGGGCAGATTATTGAAACCACAAGTTGGATGCACAAACTTAAGTGCTAATCCATAAAAATACAACCAAAAAAAAAAATGCTGGGATATTAAAACATGCTGATCATCAATGTTATGGCCATTTAATACCTTTGATGTACTGACTAACTATAAACTTAATTGTAATAGAGACTAAACTAAATAAAATATAGTACATGGACTTTGAAGAATATACTCTTCATGCCAATCCAGAATCAACATCATCTGGATGCCTATACACTATATATATATCCCCCTTATTCTATATAGCTGTCATCCACAAATCTAGCTCAGGAAGCAAGAACTCTAATTTATTAGTGTGAGCAAGTGGGAAATAAATAAATAGATTAGCTTATAAATAATCTTAAGCAAATCATGAGGTTCCCATACTTATAAAAAACTAGTTTTATTGGGATCATCAAAAAACTAAATCATAGAATATAAGTTGTCATGATATAAGGTCACACGCATTGCACTTCATAAAACAGGAATTTGATAGAATAAGGAAATTAAGTCTAAAAAAATATCTTATATAACAATTATTTAATATCTAATTAACTACAAAAAATGGCATGATACTATGACATTCTAAATACTCATTTCATCAACAAAAATAAATAAATAATTTTTTACAAAAATTATATTAACCCCTTCTGAGAAATTCTTGCGTCAGGACATTCATGGCTTCAAGTCGATCGGAAACTGGCAATTTTTGAGCTACGGTAGTGTTTTTATGCTTACTTTAAAGCTTAAAATGTACCGCAAGATACTGCTCTCGAATTATTTTACAAGTAAAAAAATCAATATAAGAAGCTACAACAGAGGGAGAAGGCAGGTTTTTCTAGATACTGATTGGTTGGTTCGCATTTCAGACAATAGAAGAGCTGTCAATAATGTTCACCACTCCAACTTCTGTTTTGATTTTGAAAATGAAAATTAATGTCTTAGAATGTTTTTTTAAATTATTTTTTGTACATATTATAAATTATTTTCATAAAATATGCTGAAAATAATTATTTTAGAAAAATAGTAAGATTTTAGTAAAAAATTGTTTACTTTTGCACGAACGTAAATTGAAAAAGAAGCCAGCACTAACAACAATTTTGACACCTGTCAACAATTTTTATTGCCCCAAGCAAACAGAAATGGATAATTTAGAGTATTTTGCTGGCATTTATTTACATATTATAATGTATTTTTTAAACTATGCTGAAAATATAATTATTTTTAAAAAATAGTAAGATTTTAGTAAAAAATTCTTTACTTTTACACTAACATAAATTGAGAAAGAAATCAATGACATCTGCAGCACTTTCTAATTTGTTACGAACTTTCTTTTTAGGTCTTCCGCTATCGAATATTTTTATAGTTATAAATAGAAATTTATTTTTGAAAAAACTTTCGTTCACTTTCATAATTTGACAAATTATTAATATACTTTTTACAAATGAAACTAAAATGAATATAATATTAAAAGATGAATATATTTTTACAGCTGATTTTGTTAATTGACCAATCAAAAGTTGTAAAACTTTAATTCACTTGGCCAATGAAAATTATAAAAAAAAAATTTTCAACGAAAAGGTTAACAAACCAATTAATTTTTATTCATGGATTAATTTTAAATTCATTATGTTCTATCTTTAAAAATAACAAAATTTAAGAATTAATTAAACAATATATTCAGAATCAAAGGTAACAATCTTTGATCCAGCTTAGCAAGAAAAAAATCATTAACTTTACAACAGATTTTTTTTAAAAACTATTTTACCATTTGTAATATGAATTTGACTGGGTTTTGGACAAAAAAAAAGTCTAACAATTTGAAATATTTTAACTTAGTGAAGTAATTGCTAATCAATTCTTACACAACACAAAAAAATAAATTATTATTATTTTTATGAAAAAAGAATAGTGTGCACATATAAATAAATAATACCTCTAGCCATGGCTTTAGTGTATTTGGAATTCTTTCCAGTTACAATTTCCAGTTTTCTTTCCATTTGAGCTCCTTCAAGGCTACTTAGTCATGCATGGTTAAGGTGTTCTTTTCCTGGTCTAGCAATTCAGGGAAACAAGAAAAAATAGCAAATTTTGTCCCATTGGGTTTTTTGATTTTCCAAATGAGACTGACATATACAGAACATACTCTTGGTTGAAGACAAGATTGCAGACTACTTTAGAGAGGTACCTTCTTTATATTTTTATTCCAGTAAATGTAGGTTGCATGGAGGAAGATGATGGTTTCATTGTATAAACCATTTTTGGTACTAAACTCATAATCACACACAGATGGCGTTCTACCAAAAACGCCCATCAAGCGTATGTTTTGTTTACATAAACGTCAGAGTAGTTAGTATTCACTATCTCTAACTATAATTCCACTTTCAGATCATGATTTCAAGCTATTTGCTATCGTCAGTGAAAGACAGGAATAAAGAAATTAGATCTAAATACAAACTCTGAGCGTCTATGAAACAATTTCTATTCAGCTTGCAAGCGTGAATTTTTTAGACACGTAATGTCTTCAAACTCAGCATAGCAAACCAGATAGCTATATGGGTCTGATCTCAGTTCAGCATCACCACATAGTAGAAGCCTCTGCAATCTATATCATTGCAAGAAAGACCTCAAAGGTACATTTATGATAAACAAAAATGCAAGTTAAAAAACTTGCTAACGCTTGTATTTATGTCCACAGATGGCGTTCTACCAAAAACGCCCATCAAGCGTATGTTTTGTTTACATAAACGTCAGAGTAGTTAGTATTCACTATATGCTGAAAGCTTGATAAAAAAAATTCTGCTATTTTATTCAATAGCTTGGTAAAGATTTCAGCTTCTTTCTTCTTTAGATGCTGGATTAAACATCACTGCTTTCTTTTCAACATTTAAGTTAGCAATATTTCTTTTCCCACTGTCTTTTCAGGAGTAGGATCAAGATTTGATTGCCCTCTTTTTAACAGTTGTAATGTCAGGAACACCTCCAGACCCTTGGGTATTCATTTATTCACCCCCTCCCACCATATATATATATTTTAGAACAATCCTACTCGCAAGCCAGTTACAATCTATCTTTTACATGATAATTTTCATGACAACCAATTAGATAAAATTTCATAAATACAATTGTTCAATTTCTTCCTTAATCATAGATATTGAAAACAAGTCAAGAACTTAAAATAATATTTTAAAATTCTTGATATTTCTTTATTATTAAAAACTTAAATCTTACAATAAAAAACAACAAGATAATCAGTTAATTGCACTAATTTGATTTTCCTTTTTCATTAAAGAGAGAAAAAAACAACTCTGATATTTAAAAATAAAATTTACAAATGTATTAAAATTTTATTTTGTTTTGTTCTTCCCTTTTTTAAAAAATAAAAACAAAAAAAACTTAAGTATATTTAATGTTTGGGAATTCTCATACTATCATATTGGGTTTTTTACAAATATTGAGTTAAATAATGATCTTTAAAAAGTAGGTCTAAGAAAATATTAATATTATTTTTTCCTATTAATAAAATAATTTTTTATTCTCAAACCTGAGGAGCATGCTGCCAACTATCTAATTATTTATTTTTTCTAGTGCTGCTATGAAACCATCTGGTTACATTATACCAGTCTTATATGGGACATGAAATTGAGTTGAACCTCTTTCTTGATATTTTAGTTTAATTCAGACAATTTCATTTTACTACAAATTTGTTAGTCATGCTTTGCTGTGCATTAACATTTCCACAGACTTACAAGCTAGGATATAACTTATTAAGCCTTGTCTCATTTCTTGGGCCTCTTTGTTAATCATGCTTTGCTGTATTTTAACATTTACATAGTCTTACAAGCTGGGATATAATTTTTTTAATTAAACCATGTTAGGCTATTTGATTACTGGTAACAGTCTCATTTATTTGATCTATTGTTATATTTTTGGAGATGGAGTGACCATTGGCATAATATATGCATGCCTACCTCTGTCATCATGATGGATAGAAAATCTCATCACAGAACCCAAGTTTGCAAAGCACCATGAGCATCATAAAAGCCATCTCAGTTTAAACACAAACATAACTTATTACCCAGAGGGCACATTGAGAGAAAAAAAGAACAAAAATGTTTGGTCATGTGGAATACCTTGCTCATTTACTTTGCAAATCTTATAGGCTTCACACCCACGACAGAGTTCTGTGCCTGGTAGACAATTCAGTATTCTGATAGAAATCCCAGCTCATCTCAGGGATTTGTTCAAAAAAGTTTAATTCCTCAGATATAAAATATTGGATCATCATAAACATACTGCATTCCTTTGTCTGTAAGAATATTACCATTCACCATCAGCACTGAAGGCAATGCTACAATACTTCTTAACATTTACCACAATTTCTGCAAAATATCTTGTTTAAGTTTCATTGTTTTGCTTTTATTTTGTTTCCTTGGTCAGAAGTATAACTGCACCCTGCTTTGAGAAACAGGATCATGATCAGTTCTCCAATAATAACTGTGTTGTGAAGTGATCTACTCCTGGTTTGTCTAATTATTTGTGTTTTGTAAGGAGATGATGAATCATATTCCTGATGCATATTTTTTTCCCTGAATGTTTGATTCACTTTCGGATCTTCTAATTATTTGGATTCTGGTAGGGCTATTGATGTTACCAATTGATTTTCTCCACTTCCTTTTCCATGGTGGCACTTCATTTCTTTCACCCTGATGCCATGGTGGTTCTGCTTCCCTTATTGGATAGCATTCATATGTAGGCTAATTTCTGCAAAATATCTTTTTCCAGTTTCAGTTTTATTGTTTTGCTATTATTTTGTTTCCTTGGTCAGAAGTATAACTGCACCCTGCTTTGAGAAACAGGATCATGATCAGTTCCTCCAATAATAACTGTGTTGTGAAGTGATCTACTCCTGGTTGTTCTAATTATTTGTGTTATGTAAGGAGATGATTAATCATATTCCTGACGCATATTTCCTTCCTGAATGATTCACTTTCGGATCTTCTAATTATTTGGATTCTGGTAGGGCTATTGATATTACTAATTGATTTTCTCCACTTCCTCTTCCATGGTGGCACTTCATTTCTTTCAGTCTAATGCCATGGTGGTGTCTATATTTTCTGCTTTCTTTATTGGATAGCATTCATATGTAAACTATCTCCTCTGTAGGTCAATTTAGTTAGAGGTTTAAATCTTTTTTAGCATATGCAGGTTTGCTGCTATCAAATGCATTTAACAATTCAGCCACCTTTTCGCCTGTCAGTGCCAATTAACATTCTCTACTTGCTTTCTAAAAATGGAGTGTAGGGCTTACCAGGAAGACACTTCTCTTGGGATACTTTGTTTACCTCTTCTTGGTAATCCTCACTCCAGTTGTACTTCATGATTGCTTGCTTGAATTCAATAAAATTACAAGTACAGCTAAATAGCCAATCACACCATGCCTGTTATGCCCCTTGAAGATTGCTATAAACTAGTGCTAGCATTGCCTCTTCAGTCATGCTATTAATGTTAAAATATCTTTCCAGACTGTTGACAAATTCAGTGGTTGCCTCACCAGCATTTCCTGAAAAAGTCCTCATTTTAAAGAACTAGTTTACAATTCCAGGCATTTGGTTTGTATATTGACTATCTATCTTTATTTCCTCTGTCTATGTATTTTCAATTTCTTCTGTTTTAATGTAGACATGACTTTTTTTTCAGTTTGACCATTTTGTCTGTAGTCATCCTCCAATCTTTTTAGTCTTTCTCTGGGTTGATCATCATTTCTGACCTGCAAAAATTTAATTTGATTAGTCAGGTCCCCTATATGCTTTTGTACCAATTCCAGGCTTCATTGACTTTTCGTTTAATTTTTATTTGTAAATGCCAATCAAACCTAGTCTTACGAACTTCTTTTATATCCCGCTGTGGAATAGAGGGTAATGAGTTTTTGTTAGTTATTTCTAAATAGCTCGTAAGATTGAGTTTGTATTTTAAATAAATATATGCTTTTTAAAAAAATATTTGATCATAAATTTATACAAAATGTATAAATACTTTGCAATCTGGGGCGGATATTGTTGTCCGTTAAATTTATTAATTTCTTTATTAATCATCATCGCCAAAAAGGCTGGTGACTTAAATTTATTTTGTTATTTGCACTTTTAAGTGCTTGAATTTTAATTTTTTTTATATGTTAAACCAAATATTGATTCAAGAAAAGGGAGCAATGCACGCTTCATTAATTATAATTTAACTTATGATAAATGACTATCTTATATGGGTCATTATTTTAGCATATCATTACGTATTTGTTAAACCATTTAAGGCTTTACTTTAATATTTAAATTCAGTGACTTTATATTCTTATGATAGCATTGCTGGCATATGTCAAATTATTAATAAGCCACATAAGGCTTTGATCTGATTCGCCTGTACCTCATTCCAGTGAGTCACGATCGTCTTCGTCATTCTTCTCCAAGTATATATTTATATACTGCTTTGAGTCACTCGGATCTCGTGCCGAGGATTCAAAGCCTCCCATCTTTTAGTGTTCTCATTCATAATAGAACTCTACTTCTGGAACATGCAGATTAGTGTAGCTGAAGCTCTGTATCGCTTTGCCATGATCTGGACCCATAGCAACTTTCTACCTACCTTTCCTCTTTTTTTGTACCGCTTTAGCATGAAGCTGGCGTACCACCTTAAAAATTGGAGAATGACCTTGTCTTGACAGAAACTGCCACCCTCTCTCTCACTGACATAATGCTAGCACCGCAATTTCTTATAATTCGTTTTCTAGCCTGTTTGATAAAATAAATCATAATGATATGTGATAATGAAACATTTTTTCTGTTTGTAATATTTTTCGTTGGAGTTTTAGATCCAACTTCTCATGAAACTGCCCTCTCCTTTATTGAAATAATTCCCATATTGATAGAGTTTCGCAATATTTTCTAGTTAAATGTCGAAAATCTGTAAAGTAAGTAAATGTTTTTAGTATAGTTTGATCCGGATGTATCCTTAGTTAATTGTTGTAAATAAAGTATATAAATGAAAATAAACTTATGTATTAAAAGCCAAGGGCACCCCATTAAAGTTGTCCAAACAGCGAAACTTTATTATTGTCATATCTTTATATGTGTTTTAATGTATAAACACCTACCAATCACCTAGATAAATTTGTTTTTATAACATTGAATAAAAACTTATTTTAAATATATATTCAGTATTGTTACTGCCGCACTAAATTGATATCTATTAAAAGAAAATAATTGTATAAAGATTGTCAAAGATTTGTAACCAAAATAATAGTTTAAACTGCGTGACGTTGATTATACATGTATAAAATCTTGAATTTTTGTCAAAATAAATATTTATATTTTTAAACTTAATCCAGTTCGAATCTCCTTAATAGTATTTATATTTATGTATGTTTTTTTAAACATATCTTGGGTTCACTCAATCTCTCATCATCATCATCAGCTGAGTTCTCATGCAAAACGATGTAGCACCGGGCCCGGAAATAATTAATTTATGTAGTATCACCATAGGTGTTGTCCGTAGTGTTATAGATTCTGGGAATGGGCAAACAGGTTAGAATTTATGATTGCTCCTGACCTGTGTATCTCGGGCATGATTGGATTCAGGATACTTTTGCTCAGATTCTAAATCTTGTTGGATGGACATACATTTTCGACTGGTACAATACTGTATTTAATACTTTTTGTAGCATCTATTCTATGGCCGTATTTCAAGTAGTGAATATATAATGCAGACCTATCATATCTTCTTTTAATAGCACTGTTATATTCTTTGGCTCTTACCTCTAATTGTTTTCCAGTATGCCCAAAGTAAATCATTTTACAAATTTCACATGTAATTTTATATACAATTCCTTTTTTGAACTGTAAATCATCTCTTAATTAACCTATAATTACCTATTAATTGATCAAGATTTTAATATTTGACTAGACAATATTTATATTCTCATCAGTATATTTTTTATTATAACATAAAGTATTATAAATCCTAGGATAATAGGAAAGTTTAATCCATTTTTTACTTGATTCATTATCACCATTATCAATACCATCATTATTCTCAAAAATTTTATCATCTACCATAGATTTTTTAGAAGTAAAAAATATATTGCTAATAGTTTTAGGATTATATCCATAATCTTTATATAATTTAATAAATTGATTCTTTTGCAATTGAGCTACACTTTTATCTATATTGTATTTATCGTTCCTATATTTAAAATTTTTAATTACTGCTAATTTTTGTACCCATACTTGTTGCAAATCTACATGAATAATTTTTCTTAATTTATGTTCTTTAATAAAATGTTTTAAAGTAATTTTATTATCGTTATCTATATTAATTTCTACATCTAAATATTTAATCTTATCTTCAAATTCTACTTTAGTAAATTTAATTTTATATATATTATTATTAAACTCATTATAAATATTATTCTTTACTCTTTTATTACCAATAATTAAAATATCATCAATATATCTAGAATAATGTATTATTTCTTGACTAATTAGCCTTTTTTTAATTACAATATTTTCTAATTCTTTTTTAATATTGATGACATTAAGCCACCAATTGCACAACCCATAATCCATCCCTCATTTATATTCCAAAATTCATTGTTATATTTAAAATATAAACTATCATATATTAATTTTAAACCCTCTTCAATAATATTTATTATGTTTATATCATTTATATATTTACTTAAATTTTTTATTAATATATCTATACTTTTAAGTCTTGGAATACTTTGATACATTTTTTCAATATCCATTGTAAAAATACTTCGATTCCTATTTAATTTTATACTATTTAATTTATCAATAATGCAATCTGCATTCTTTATAGAATATTCACCATATCATAAAGTACTAGTTATCCATTTATTTACATATTTACAAAACTTCTGTAAAATAAAGTTGCTAAAACAACAGCCTCAGTGGGTTATTTTTTTTTTTATGAGTTTTAACCTTTGTAAAAATATATGGATTTTCATAAGAAGAAGGATACAATAATATATATTCATTTATATCTATAATTTTAAAATCTTTCATTTTATTTAGTAATTTTAAATATTTGTTTTTTATCCCTATAGTAGGATCTTTTAATAAGCAGGTGCTGAAAAAAGCTTTTTATGTATAAAATTATTATTTGGTTATATAGCTGTTGTAAAGAATTATTATTATTTTTTGATTATTTTTCAAATAATGTAGCACAGATTATTTTTTTAAACATATATCTATAATTTAGGGTAATTGACAGTTATGGTTAATATTGGAGTCATATTTATATTGTAACTATATTTTGAAAGAAGTAACATAAATTTATGCTGATTTATTTGAGAAATGTGTAAAACCTGATAAATGAATAAAAAAGAGAGTTGAAACAGATTAAAAAATAAAATATTACCTCGCTCATAAATGAGTAGAGCCATTTCAACTCTAAAAAGAGAAAGAAAAACTGCTTTAGAAATGAGGTTTGTAATGATTATACAAATTAATCTATAACACACAAATATGTTCACATGTAGAATACACCAGTCCATTTTAGTATTTATATTAATTTTTATGATGTTGTCTTTTAATTTCTTCAGTTGAAAACTAGTCTTTCTAAAATATATCAACACTATTTCTAATTATAGCTCTCCAATGTATTCTGTTCTCATTCATATTTTTCCAATGGAAACAATTGTCATAGCACTTCTTTAGAATGTCTCTGGATAATCCTTATAACATAGACAGGGCTTGCCTCTTATCATATAGCATCATTTTAGGAAGTCTCACATTGTTCATTCATTTTATATGTCCAATCCAATGAAGATATACTTTTACAATGAGATTATAATATCTCATCCTACAAGTTGGAGAACATATTGATTGGTTTTATGATCTTACTGTTGTAATTTTAAAAATTTTATGGAGCATCCTTAAATGAAAATTTTCTTATGTCCTTATATTGTGCTGATAGGGTATCCAAGTTCATTTATGTATAATAAATTAAGGAAAAATAACAGCTCTACATACAGCTATTTTGGTTGCAATAGTTATTTCCTTACGATGAAATATTTTTTTAACTTGTTAAAAGCAGCAGCAACACATTGCAGTCTCTGATGTATCTCAGCAACTTAAGTCTACGTGTGCTACTTATAAAATTGTCAATGAATTTAAATTGATTTGCATTCTTATGTTGATAACCATCCATATTAAAGTTGCTCAGGATTCTTCTTTTATTACCGATTGATAAAGAAATTAAACATTTTTGAAAATTAATTAATAAACCAAAGTCTTTATATGTTGCATTCAAAACATTAAGAACAATTTATAAATTATCTTTTGACTGAACAAAAATAACACAATCATCCACATACTGTAAATCCAGAATCCAAGTAGAAGAAAATTGTTTTTTTACTTTTGTGTCAAATTAAATATTCCAGTGGCAAAATGTATCTTATCTTGATCCCTGTTTGATTAGGCTGTCTAGAAACAATTCCAAAAAAATTGGCATAAAAAAATGAAAAAAATGTTGGAACAAATACACATTCCTTTTTGACACCAGTTTTTATTTCAAATACCACACATTTTTTTATCTATAGTAATCACTTTTTTTTTCATCACAGAAATTGTATACGTATAAATTTTGGTGGATGACCTACTAATTTCAAACATTGCCATAAATCTATTAAATTAAATGGGACAAATACCTTGACCAAATCAATAAAAGCAATATATAAATCACTCCTTTGTCCCTGACACTTTTGTTACATTTGCCTTTCAAAAAATCATGTCTATAGTGCATTTTGATTCTCTAAAACCACATTCAATCTTTGGCAATCGTTCATTTGTGACTGGAAGCAATGAATTCAACAATTTTTTTGAAAGTACCTTTGCTATAGTAGAAAATAATGATATTCTATAATAATTACTACACTACTCTTTTTGATTTCAAAAATTGGAAATAATGAAAACATCCTTAAGATCACAGACAGCACAATTTCATGGGTTCATATATTCCTAAAAAATTCCAATATATTTGAAGCTAACATATTACCACTATATTTTAAAACTTCTCCAGATATTTCATCAGAACTTGCATCCTTTCCATTTTAAGATTACAAAAAACTAAGCTATATATCTTTGTCCAAACTAAGAGAGTAGATAAAATGGATATATCATTAATATATATCACCTGAATTCTTCCTTCCACCTATTCAAAATATCATTGTCATCATATAAAGAGTTGCTGGATTTAATAGGAATGTGATACAGTTCTCAGTTCCATATGTGACTTTCACTGCATTTTAAAAAAATCTAGAATGACCACAATCAGCGAATGACTATGTTCTATGCAGTTTTAATCCACTAATCATTTTAAAGACTTTTTTTTCAGTTGTTGAACTTCTATCTTCAGATCTTCATATTTATTATTAAGTTTCACATAACTATTATTCTGCTAAAAGAAAATTTCACACTTTTTCTTTTAATCTAATCACTAATAATAGGATCAAATCAGAAAGACATTTATGATTCTTCTTTTCAGTTAATCCAAGAATTATTCCACGTTTCACTAATAAGACAGTCCTGAATATCCAAATTAGCAATTTTAGTGTTTAATAGCTGTGGAAATTTAATTAATAGGTTAGATTCTTCTAAAAAAACAAACATCAATTTTTTTTATTAATTTGCTTGGAATAATATCTATTTTTTAATGTAATTATCATCATGGAATGTACTAATCCATGATCTGTCTACCATTCTGCACTTGTATTTGCATATTTTTACTCTTAATTATAATGTAATCTATTAAATGTCAATATTTTGATTGTGGATGCGTCCATGTTCTTTTATTGTAGTTTTTTTGCATATTGTCTATAAATTCAATAACAACAAACTATTTGAATTTACAGCACCAATATCATTATTATTAATAATTTTTGACTAACATGCACATTAAAGTCTCCAATGTAAGAAAAATTAGATCTTTTAATAACATTGCTGTAATAATGTTATCAATAAAGAGTAAACAAATGCTTTCTCTGAATCTAAGATGGGAGCTCTAGAAAGTAAATACTGCAGCATTGATGATGTTTATAAAGTATACTATCTGTAATTTTTGAGTAATTTATACAGCACTAACCATTTTTTCCTTCCCAGCATTTTAGAGGCATTGCAAAATCTGGTTTTGCAAACTTCAGCACTAATTTCTGGTTCTGACTGCATTTTCCAGGTTGTTTTGATTTGTGTGGTTTTTAGTTATCTAACCGATTTCTTTTAAATAAATTCATAATATTGACTTTTATAACTGGAGTATTGAAAAATACTTTATTGACTTTTATAACTGGAGTATTGAAAAATACTTTGCTTTAGTCAGTAAAATATAGCTTATAATGGAAATTGAATTTAATCAGCACTTATTTCCCTCTTCAGTATGAATCTTGGCAATTAATAGTAGACTGCACTCTAATGCAAGGCAATATGGAATGAACTGATGGTCTCCTAGAATGAGAATCATGGTAATAATAATGCTTAATTGATTGTTTCTGACCTCTTTTACTAAATTGATGTTGTTCAAACAACATAATTTTCAAACAACCTATATGTCACTGACTAGGTAAAATATGATCTTTGCATCATTACAAAAATATATTTTTCGAAAAATACCCTCTTTACTCTCTCCACAACATTACATTTCATAATGTAGGAAAGAAAATTGCTGCTGACTTTTAAATTTTTATTTATGTCTTCTAAAATATTATCAATTTTGATATTTTAATATTTTTTTCAAATCCACCATCCCATTTCGTATAAAAAGGACAAATTGTTTAAAAAACCTCCATTTGAAAGGCAAATTAAATAAGGTTTTAAATACTTTAAATTATTCTAAATTTATGCAATTCTTAAAAGCATTTTCCTTCTTCTTTTACAATGTTATTATCATTGGTTTCTCACATATTACAAAATAATACTTAATAATCTTTAATAATGTGCATGAATTAATTTTTTTTTTAATTTTTAAAGCAGTTTACATTTTTATTTTTCAAGTGACATGCACACAATGGCAGTTTATATATTTATTAGTTAGTTCACATAAGTTTTTATTAAACACATCTTTTCTCTCTCTTTACATTGTTTGTAGTATAATCAATCTGAATTACATCAGATATATTATAGCTACAAATTCCCTTCCTTTAAGATGAGACATATCAGTGTAACTTTTCATTTCTCATTTGTATTCTTACTATAAAACTTACTTATTTCTCTAATTATTTTTTATATTTCTTTGAGTTTCAGTGTTTTACCAAATACTTATGTCCATAATGTGCACAGATTTGCTTGATACTGATTGCTATAAAGAGTAGATAGGTTTTCAACTCTAGGATCTATAAAAATTCCATCATAGAACATTAAGATGTATGCTGAAGTATGGACACTGGAAGGATTATTTCAGTTGGACTTCTGATGAGTTACACACAACACATCAAAATAAAATGTAAGCCTTACTCCTTTTTGAGTCTTAGAGGCTGAAGGGTATGAAAGTAAAGCTTTGTTCCCTTTTGAGTTTTAGAGGCTGATAAATTCCTCATATACCTGAACTGCACCTTGGTTCCTCTGAGTCTTACAGGTGAGTGAGTAATCTACTTGGAAAATAATCAAAAAATGTTGTAGCAGCTACCTGAGACAATATACAATTCTATTGTAACATGACAACATAGTGTCTCACATATATGCCTAAATCCCAATATATCTCTAGAAAAGAAATATGTCTAAATGAACTACAGAAGCATTTTTTTTTTCATCCTCTGCATAAATCATTAAATAACTATCCTGATTATATGTTTCTAACATTTAAATGTTTATTTTATATATATTCTATCATCAATTAAACACATACCAGTCTCAATCCTTTGTAAACAATCTCCAGAAAAAATGTGATATATCTCTGCCTTGCTGTTATTTATATTTTTTATTTATACAGCCACAGTATTAAATATTATCTTTCTTTCATAGATACAACCTGCTGCTTTCATAAAATATTAGTATATACAATTTTTTTTTTCTGGAATCAAACATTTATTGCATTTTATTTATTTATTATACACCACAATATGCTAAATTTATTCATGCTTTAATATCCAGTATATTATGTGGCTATATATATAATTAAAGTTAAACATAAGGAAGGGGATGTACAAGTCACAAAGTTGGTTGCACAAATATGTATCATATAAGACTGACATTTAACAGAATAAAGAGATGTTCAGACCCTAAAATGTTGATTGCATTAATTATGCAACAATAACTTTTGAAACAGGTAGACTGAAGATGGATTTGAATCTGGATTCCATAATATCACAGATATATAATAATCTATATTCAAGATGTATACCATAGACTTTGATTCAAATAAATAATAAATTGAATGATTGATAAAATTAAATAAAAATTTTAATTCAAATATATAATAATATTAACCAGTGTGATGATGATTTATAATTTAAAAATATAAGTACTCCCAAAAGTATTTTATTTGTTTTTCAGTTTCAATAAAAAGAAAAGGCAAACCTTTTAAAAAGAAAGTTGGCTTTTGGAAATTTTTTTTTTTTGAAAAAAGAAAGAATAATCATCATCAATTATTATCACCATCCCAGCATGTCCCTCAGTGGATTGCATGATTTCTCAGTGCTGTGGATATTAACTAGCATATGGGTGTAAAAATCATATATTTGGATTGAGTTACAAACATAAAACAAATGGATTAATAAAAAAAAAAAGTGAATATTTATTAATAATGAATAAATAAAACTGTTGCATATATATATATACTCGCAATTATTCACATATACACAAAAATATTATAATAAAAGATATTTTAAATTTAAACTATGGTTCAAATTTAAGACCTTATAGTACTTATAATGACTACACAGAGGCTAAACTCTCCATATAGTAGTGCCACCAGTGCAAGCCAGAGTAATCAATGGATGCAAGAAGGTTTGTGCATAAAATCTCTAGCTAGGGCCTACTCATCGAAAATCCCCAGACTTGTTTCCAGCTTGTGGTTTTCATCAGTAAGGAGCCTTGGATCTGAGAGCATTGCACCTAGATCTTAGACACAAACTTGCATCCATTGATTACTCTGGTTTGCACTGGATGCGCTACTGTGTAGAGAATTTAGCCTCTGTGTAAACTGCTTGTGAAAGCATAAGAAATGGTGATCATGTGATGTTTAGTAGTTTAATATTTATAATGATAAGATCTTATCATGTTAAAAAATATTGAAGTAGTCACTAATCATGGCTTTTTTCAGGTACTGTTCTTGTAATATTTTACTGTTGTCTTCTTTAGTTTTTCCGATGATGATTTTCTTGAACCCTGGAGATGTTAGAGAGAGTAAATACAGAAACACTGGTGATGGTCTATGAGGTATACTATCTGTAGGTCTTGAGTTATTTTAAAATAGTATCCATTTCTTCCTTCACAGCATTATAGAGGTATTGCACAATCTGGTTTTGCAAATATCAGTGCTAATTTCTGGATCCAGCTGCATTTTCCAGGTTGTTTTGATTGGTGTGGTTTTTGGTTATATGGATTTTTTCTGAATAAATTCATCATACTGATGTTGTAACCAGAGTATTGAAAAATACTTTGTTTTAATCAGTAAAATACAGCTTACAGTGGAAAACGAGTTATAATTAGCAGTTGGTTCCCTTTTCAGCATGAATCATAGCAATGTGGCATCAATAGTAGATTGCATTCTAATGTAAAGCAATATGGAATGAGCTGCTGAGCTCCTAAACTGATGGTAATAAGAATACCTAGTTGCTTGTTTCCAACTTATGTATACTAAATTGATGTCTGTCAAACAATATGGTTTTCAAACAACATATATGTCACCAGCTAGGGGATGTATGACATTTGCATCATTACAAAAATATATATTTTGAAAAACACTATCTTTACTCTCTCCAAAACATGTTGCTGATACAAATTTTAGCAAATTATATTCTGATTTTTATATATAAATATGTGAAGAGACAAAAGTAGGTTTTCTCTTTCCTATCTCTTTATTTGCATTCCAGGATATAAGAAGAAGGAAAATTATTGCTGTCTTCTAAATATTTAATTATAACTTATAAAATATTATCAATTTTGATATTTTAATATTTTTTTCAAATCCATCTTCTGATTTTCTATGAAAATGTTGAAGTTGTTTTATTAAGACTTCCACTTGAAAAGCAGATTAAGTAAAGTTTGAAATGCTTTAAATTTTTCTAAATTACATAATTCAAAATTTTTTTGCATGTCAAAAGCATTTTTCCTTCTTTATTTACAATGTTATTATCATTCAGTTTCTCATATATTACCAAATAATACTTAACAACCTTTTATAATGTGCATGAATTAATTTTTCTTTTAATCTTTAGGCAGTTTATATTTTTATTTCTCAAGTGACACACATATGTAAATGGCAGTTTATATATTTGTTAGTTCATTTGAGTTTTATTAAACACATTTTTTTCTCTCTATATATTGTTTGTAGTATAATCAATCTGGGCTACATCGGATTTGTTATAGCTGCAATATATACATATTGTAATAGGATGATCAACATGACACATGTAATAGCACTATATATAATGAGATAATATATATCGTAATGTGATTAGGCACACTTGAGCAGCCAAATATAATTAGATATTGTACATGGCAGAGTAGCACTTACTTGCCCCACTTATTGACTCAATCAAAATTTGTGATAGTGTATTGAAAAACATTACGTTTAAAAAACCTATTGCTGGTAAAGAGAATTCCTCAGCAATAGCATTTTCTGCTCATCACCTAGATTTGGCTTATGACATATGAGATTACTAGAATATTTATTGGTTTTTCTGGTCACATCATTTAATACTCATATTAATGTCACTAACAACCAAAGTTTGAATCTATAGCCATTTAATGATCATTCCATCAGCACCAAAACATAGCTTGGGATTCATGAAACTTATTCTCAATATTGCATTACTTAGTTTAAACCTTGGTGAAATGCATAAATGAAAAGTGAGCAAATGCAAAAATGTGTAACATTCAACCAGTTTTATTCCAAGCAATAGTATCCATGTAATATACCTACATGCCCTCTCAAACAGTGTACTTTATACCAAAATAGATAGTATAACAATTGATAAGGCATGAGTATTATCTTTTGTTATTAATTTAAGCAGTATATATGTAATAATTCAGATGCCCGATAATGTTAAAATAATATAATTGAATAATAATATATATCAAAAGTGGCGAACCTTTTTACATGTGCGAGCCAAAAGTTTCCAAAAAATATTTATTGAATGATCGGCATGACATACAATTATTAAATCAAAATATAAACTTAATTATTCTAGTTTTTTAAAAGTTTATAAAACAAAATAATAATAATAACAATAGTAATTAAACAAAATTTCTAAATACACTAAATATAAGTGAACAATATTTATTTAGATGAGGACAAGTTAAATAAAATGTATTAGTAAAAAATTAATAATTAAAACAAAATATTGGAAATAAACATATAAAATCAACATAAATAGATATTATTGTATGAGATTTTTGCTGTTGTACATTGGATGCCAAATGTTTTATATCTGGTTAATTTTATACCACTTTTAATAATGTACATGCTGAACTAGATTAATCTATCATTCTGTTTCTTGAACTGTCTTTAATTAAATTTATTTCAGAAAACAAGGATTCATATGCATAACTGGAGAAGAAAATTGATATTATAGTGGTTGCTAATTTTTTTAAACAATTAAATCTTTCAGGAATAGCATTCCAGGCAGTCAATAGTTTCTCTTCAGCATTCTTTTTTTTATATATATCCAATAATCGGTCATTGTCCATTGTTTCTAACTTATTCCTCAAATCAACAAATTTCTGTTTTCATATATAACTGGATTGAAAATAGACTGTTTGCATTTCCATATCTTCCAAATTAAGCCACTCAAAAAATTTTAACTCTAGACTATCCGTTGATATTATGTTTGGGTATAAAATAAATTTTGATGTTTCTGAAAATTGTCTGAATTGTGTAAATCATAAAGAAAATACATCGATTATCGATTGAATTACAGCACAAAACTCTTGCATCAGTTTTACTTAATGTGGCTTTTCATGAGATTCTAAATCAATCAAGTACTTTTTTATATTTGGAAAATATTTGAAAGTGTAAGAAATAACATCATGGTTGAAAATTTGTAATTTAACATCAAATTCGTTGATCGAATCAAACATGACAACAATTATCTCATTATTTTCAAATTTAATTCATTTAGATGTGAACACACATCAGTAAAAAACATTAATTTTGAAAGCCATTCAACATCCATTAATTCATTATATTTTTCAGTGATTTTTCTCATTATGTAAAAACAGTCTAATTTCATCTAAACACTTAACGTTTTTTTTAAGAACTTTTCCTCGACTTAACCATCAGACAATGTTGTACTTAAGTAAACCATTGTATACTGATCACCTCACTCAATAAATTTTAAAATTTCATTTATTGTGTAGATATAAAATTGACTAACTTGGTCACAATGTTCATAACATCATCCAGTGACTTAAAGCTGGCCTTCGTACATAAAACCTGCTGATATATTATGCAATGAAAACCCCAAATTGAATGTCCAATACAGTTTGTAAATAAATTGAGAAAACCATTTTTTTTCCAGTCATACTTCAAGCATCATCTATAGTTACTGATACAATTTTGGCAACATCTATTTCTTTTTCAGCAAGTACATTTGAAACTTCATTGCAAATATCAATTCCTTTTATTGTTGTTACTAATGAGGTACAATAGTAAATAAAAATAGCCAAATAAACTGATCCATTTATGTCTGTACTTTCATCAAGGCAGAAATTAAACTAGAAGATTTTAAATCTTTTTTGTTGGTCAGTTATGTTGTTAGCCATTTGCAGGATTCTTTCTTTACTGTATTTCTAGCCAATGGTAAATCTCTTATTCTCTGAATAATTTTTGCTTTGTTTTCAAAATCTTCAAAAAGAACTGGTGTACATTTCATCCAAGCTTCTTTCATATATTCTCCAACATTAAAAGGTTTCCCGTGTTTGGCAATTACATTTGAAATAAAAAAACTTTCAACATTTGAACGATTTCAATAAATTTCATTATAGATGTTGATTGAATATTTATATTTTTAAATGTTTGGGCAATATATTCTTTTTGTTTCTCATTACTTTTTTAACAGAGTGATTTATGATTGGTCTCATAATGCCATTTTATCGATGATGTTCTCAGTGCAACTGTTTCAGAATATAAAACACATACTACCTTTGTGCCTTTGTTAATCTTTCCATACTCATTACTCCACCAAATTTTGAAATTTTCTTCTGCTTGACAATTTTTGTTTTTTTATTTTCACTAATCATATTAATATAATGGTAACAAATTTTTTTAAAAGTAAATTTAAATGAACTTTAATAATTTTACAAATCAAAGATTTATTATATGTTCAACTATATTATTATCCTTATATTTCACTTTTACAGCAAAACTGCAAACAAGCAAAAAACGTCATTTGATGGCTTGATTATGCATTTTGTTCCTTTGTTTGCGATTTTGATTACATTAAAAAAATGAATGGTTTCAATGCATTTAGATCAAAAAAGATTAGGACAGAAAACCATTTTATTACTTTTACTTTAGATTTGATAAAGGTGCATTTCAGAGATATACTACTTCATTGAACATCATAAACCCATTGCATCCTCATGCCAGGGTCAAATCCTACATCCACCATTAGTATTGAGTACAGTAAACAAGCTTCAGCAACTAAAAATCACCTTCAATCCACTTAAACAGGCATTACACGTCCTCTTTTCTTTTCCCTCTGCCATTACAAAAGCATTGTTTACATACATTTTATATTTTAAAACAGACCACATCTGTTTTGTATTTATTATAAATATTCCTTTCAGAATATCTTGGACTATCACTTCATCCCCTACTTGAGATATAAGTGAAGATTATGGAGATTTCTATCTTCTTACTACCCTTTTTCTTTAATTGCCACAGTGCTTTAATTTATTCTTTTCATAATTTATTGGATCCAGTATTATTGAGAGCATAGTTTTGTATGGAATTAGTATGTTTACCATAATGTAACTAAACGGGCAAAACCAATGGATTCAATAATAATCCAATTAATGCAGTTTACAACATTTGATTTGGTTAACCCAACCATGATAATTGGTATTAATATAAATCTGAACAATTTTCCCAGCTTACACATCACATATGATTTGACTGAGTTACTAGTAGACATCAAAACATGTTTAATTTTTTGTTTGAAAACGCACCATTGCTATTTATCAGATATAAATGGAGTCCTATGGTATGAAGTAATTAAGACCCAAATAGTGTTCGAAGAATTAGCTTGAGATACCAGATATGAAACTATCTGTTTTGAAGATACACCATAATCCATCAAAAGATACTTCTGTATAGGAACAATGGACCATAAAAATGCACTGCTAGGATTTCATTAGGTTTTTGTGGTATTATAAGACTTAACAACCTGCTTATGATTTCTTAAGAGGCATAGTACTCTGGTATATGTCATATGTATTTAGCACAGATGACATTTTCTTATACAATTTTGGTGACTAAAATCATATTTTAACAATTTCACTATTATTTTTCTGCACCATAGTGCCCATATAATAAATGTGTATACATTATTAATTGACCACATAACTCCTCTGGTATTATAGAATTCCCTTGTTTATTGCATATTGCTCTCTTTGTTCATGTGGGATTACTTTTACAGGCTGAATCATCCGTCTCTTTTTAATAGACCCTGTAGTGTGGATTTTTGCTCTCAAATCTCTCCATGTGCTCAACCATGATGGGTCTTAAGGGTGTGATGTATACATTATCAGAATATAAGTGAGCAGGGTTGCAGTTCATTATACTAGTGACCACATTTTTAGAACCTTTGCATTATCGGAACATAAGTGAGCAGGATTGCAGTTCATTATACCAGTGACCACATTTTTAGAACCTTTGCAATGTCTAAAGATATAATTGAATTCCTGAAGTAACTAACTCCATCTTTTAATTGACTGTTGGTCAAGGAGTTGTTATTCAGCAATTTAAGGTTTTTGTGATTGGCAATCATAATTACTCAGTAAAATCTGGAAAAAACTTCTGAAAGGCACATACAACAGCTAAGATTTCTTTTTCTGTAATAATATAATTTATTTTTGGACCCTTGATTAATTGTCTAATAAAATAGAGAACTCCTAGTTGGTCAATCTTCTGGATCTGGAACAATGTAGATCCCACTTCATAGACACTATTGTCAGTCTGTATATAAAAGGATTTTTCAAAGTCAGAATAGGTTAGCATTACCTGTTCTAAAAATCATTTTTAATTGTTTAAAATCCTTATCATGTTGTGATGTCTATAAGTGAATTAATTCTTTTTCAAAAAGAAAAGTTATTTATCCAAATTGAATAAGATGCAGTTATTGCTGTTGCTATAAATAACATAATAAATTAAATTTCAATCCCTATAACAATATATTTCCAAAATTATATCTTTAAAACAAAATTCTGCCAAGAAAGGCATTCCATACAAAGCTAAATTAGCTATATTCAAACATATCTTTATTAATTGATTTGTAACAAATTCTAGTATTCAAATATCTTGAATATGATTAAAATTATGAATAATTCTCCATGAACACATAAACAATAATGCTGTAAATATTGCATGAATTAATAAATGAAAAATATATAACATTGGCAATCCTAATGACACAATTTTTATTATTAAGCTAAGTTGAGTTTGATAAACAATAATATTTTTAACATCAAATTTAAAATTAGCAACAATTCTAGCTATTAGTATAGTTAATCTTAATATAAATAATAATCTAACCTTAAATATTATTACTTCTTTAAAAAATTGTGAAATCAAGTTATCAAATCAATTCCAGCAATTACTAATGTTTGGAAGTCACATTGAAAAAGGAATTTGAGCACTTGTAGTAATTCCAGTGAAAACTATTAAAATTACTGTTATATTAATAATATAATCAAATTAATTTATTGGTAAAAATTATTGGTTATCTTGATTCAATATAAAAGTAATACATAAAAAAGTAATATCCCCTCTTGATTCCTTCAAATTGTTAATATTTCTACCCTACTACTGATTTGCCTTTTCAACTTCTTTTTGCATTTGGTTGAAAATGCAATTTTCACAATCTGTATTATAGTTTTATAAGTTTCATCAACTTGGAATCTATGGTCATGGCTGCTGAAATAAGTATGAAGTTGTTTAAAATCAAAGAAATTTAAGAAGTAGTGGAAAAGTATCTTTGTATCATATATTAATTCAAAACTTTATTTAATTAATAAAAAAACAGGCATATTTATCAGGCTGGAAATAGATATCATTATTTACTCAATACTTGTGCCAGGTCATTCATGAAAATGCTTTTTTGTAAGTGGTTTTTCCTCATAAATATTAAATAATTACATTTTTTAAAGCTGAATAAAATAAACCACAACAATTAAAAATATTACATAGGGGGTCCCTAGAAAACAATAAAAGGGACTTTTTTTTTGGCATTTTAATGTTAATATTATTTAAGAGAATTTTTTATTATCTATTCCACAGAGTTAAATTATTAAAATTATACTTAAAATATTTTTAGTCTCATAAATATTAATTAATTTTTTTAAAGTTGAATAAAAATATTTAACAATTTGTAATCCTACAATAATTAAAAATACTGTATAGGGATTCTTAGTGACATTATATTATATAATGAAATGTGAATGTCCATTTCAAATTTATTGCATGCGGTTGGCAAAAGAATAATTTCAAGTTAAAATATAAATTGCATGTTAATGAAATAGTATAGTCATTATTTGGCTATACTATCTCACTAATATGCAATTTAAAGTAACTTTGGAATTTAATATAGATACGCACACACTTGTTAGATTTAGAGAATTTAATTTAAGTCTGAATAAAAAGCTTATTTTTTAAAGTAAAGAAAATTTAGTTTAGTTTTTAGTAAATAGTTTTTTTATAAGAAAGAAAAATATATTTTAAAGAAAAACTTTAATTCTTTATTAAATTAGATATTTATGTAAAAAAAGTTTAACAAATTCCAAGTAAAAAACATTTAGACAGGATCTATTAGAAGATTAAGATTTTACATAGAATAAATAGGAAATTTAAGATAAAAATTATATTAAATTTTTGTTATCAGAATTAATTATGTATAAAATTATCCATTCTCTTTAGTCTGTAATTATACTTTGTTATATATCCTACAAAATTTTAGTTTTAACATTCTTGACAGTTTTATCGTTTTCATTGGCACTATGCTTTAGATGTTTTATTTAATATTAAACAATAAGTATTATCAAAATACAATAAATTGACTTCATTTGATAGCTATTTTTGTTTAGAAATGAAATAAATTATAAAAAGTCAAGTTTGATTTCTTAAAATATTGATAAAATTATATCATGATCAAAACAAAAGCACTATTTCTTCATTCATCTGTTAAGGATGATTAGATTTTTTTTCAGAAACAAATGAAATTTTTTTGTCATTTGTTTCTAAAATGGGAATGAATAAATATCAATATCTGATAAATCTATCAATTTATGCTTTAAAAATTTAAATTTAAAATAATTTTTATAGTATTGCAATATATTCTAATAGATAGTCATTGATTATAAGTTAATAAATATTTGTAAATGCTATCTGGATAATTTGCATTGTTTAAAAATATGTTTTATTTATAAAAAATAAATGATTTTCTTATAAAATAAATAAATAATTTATATTCTTTATTTTTATAATTATTACACAGTTATTGTATAAAAATACCCATGAATCTTAATAACTTAACAAAAAAATCAAGTTTTTTGTTATTCAAACTATTTTCTCGAAATAATGTGATAAAAATAGTAATGTCAAAAACTCAATAAATAGCCATAAAGGTGGGCTTATAAGTCTTTCAAGTCACTGAATTTTCAGACATTCTGACATCTATAGATTTTTTTTAGCATTAAAATATGAATAATATATATATAAAGTTACCGATATTTTAAAAAGAAGTTAGTATTTTTCTGAATAAGTGGTAAATTAACACTCGCATAATTGCTTTGGGGGAAAAATTAAATAGTATAAATAGTGTGCAACAGAAATCATTTTGTCTTTTCATTTCTGATTTTTTTGCTCATTGTGTTGATTGTCAATATAGGAGACCACCAAGCTAATGTGTGACTGACAGAAATTTCAAGCACTGAGAAGCTTTCCATGCATTGTTAATCTGCATCTATGAATTTCTTCCTAAGTGTGTAGCACTGGCTTCATTGGAATGGTCTTAGTAGCCTCAAATTAGCTAAAATTAAGCCAGTTATGTGCCAACTATATAAACCATACAATTAATAACTGCCAATGGTGTACTTTCAAATATGTATGGAAATCAGTGATGAGAAAGTAAATGTTTCACATGAGTTTGGAAAATATTGTGATTAAATGTTTAAACTCAACTGAGAAAAACACAGAATCCTGGAATGCCAATTTTGAATTTTAATACAGAACTCTTTTAAAATTAAAAAAACTTATGCAAAAGAACTAAAAGTTTTATTATCATCAGTAGACTTTGCTGAATGCTGAATAAATGTTAATCCACTGTAATTGTATTAAAGATATATTTGAATTCTAAAATGAACTTTCTTTGTTTTACCCAAAGGCTTATTTATTTCATCATTCATTTCTTGATTAAATTTTTTTTTTTTTTATTTGGCTCAAATTCTTATTGATTATTGTGTAAGCTTTATTTCATGATTTAAATTGTATTGTGTTATTATTATGTTTTAAGAATTTAAAAAGAGGGAATGAGTTGTGAGGGCTAAACTTCACAGCTAATTGTTTGCTTTAAAACATTTAAATAAAAATTAGTAGTTTGGCTTGTAGAGATCATCACCCCAATACTTTGTTAAATTATTAGTGTTTGAAATAGTTTTATTTTATGTAAAACTAAATAGAATATAAATTAGAGAATTATTATTCAAAATTAATATGTGAATATTAATGGATTTTAAATACTTTGTTAGGACCAATATTTAAAGGGGGGAAGAAGAAAGTTGAAGGATTTATTGGCAGCCTGTTGATGTTGTTGGAATATGCCTTTGCTTTATTGATTTTCTAAAGTAGGCTTGACTTGTTAATTAAAACTTTTAAATAGACTCTAGTTATAGTATTATATATATTCATATATGTCACAGATGCATTTATGCACTGAAGAGGATATTGATATAGATATATATTGTTAATATTTTCAAAATTTTAGATATATTTCCAATATTGAGATATGCCTACAGTTTATCAATGATTTATATGCCTATCCTTTTCATGTAGAAGTAAAATTTTATTAAAATTAGTAATTATTTATATGATTTTTTATATGCATTTCAAGTATTTCTACATTGGATTTGCAGTTAATTATTGATTTGTATGATGACAATCATCTGATACCTTACTGAGTATATATTATTAGAAATATTAAGAATGTGTAATATTCTTACAATTGACTATTATAAGATACTTGATTGGAATCTCACTGATATAATTGTATATGGAAAATAGATTGAATATTTTTTACATTATCCAAGTTAATTATAAAATACAATAGTTAAGATAGCTAAGAATATTGATAGTTTATGTTATAATATAACCCTAATGAATTTATAAATTTCTGTTATTTATTTTTTTAAGATTTTTTTTATTAGTTATTGTTACATATTATCATATGCTATGGCCAGACAATATTTTAGGAATCTCTTGTTCACTGTATTTCTAATGGACATGGACAAAATTGCTATTAATAGTTGAAGTGTTTTATAGGGATTTATGGTTGTATTTCCTCACCAGATAATTGTAACCATCTAATACAAGAAACAGCAGTTAAACACTCACTGAATACTGATGATTTAATGTAAGAAACTCTAGATGGTAAATCTAGTGGCACCACTGTTGATGGATGTTGGCAATATCTGTGGACTGTCAGCTCACTGTTATAGTAATAATAAAAATGAGGCATCGTATGCTGCATAAAACAGAAGAAAAAAAAATAAAATTGAAAAAGTATAATAATTATCATAAAAAATAAATAATTTGAACATTTTTAAAGTTATCATTCTTTGTTTTTAATAAAAATCCAACCATTTCATTGTTTTATTTAAATCCAAATTCTAGATATTAATTAAAAAAACTCTAAATAAAACATTCATTTGGGGTTTTTTAGGATTTTTTTTCTCCCTAAGAAATACATAGTAGATTATGTAATAATTTGTTTTCAAGTATTTATTAATAAATGGATGGGTAAACATTCTCTTTGATTTTTCAATTTGTGCACATACATACACAATACATGCAAAAACATATATAGTGTATATCTAGCAATTTCTTTTACAAATTAATATTTAAAAATGTAGTTATTAATTTTGTACTGATAAACTTAATTGTATTTTTATAATTAAAAGTAATTTTACTTTTTTAAGAATAAATTTGAAGTAATTTAGTGAGACAATTCATTTCCATATAATGTAAAACTATAATTATTAACATAGTACATATCCTGAGACTATCCATTGATTCATTTATAATTTTTATACATGAATTCTCCAAGATTTTTAATCTATATTAAAAAATATTTTTTAATATATAACTCTTATGAAAAAATTCATTAAAAAAACCCATGCAAATTGTATTACCATTTTGAAGATTATATTTTAATTAAAGAAAAACAAATTATAACATGTACCCATTTGTAATGTATACCATTTTTTTAGTTCCATTTTTTGAAAGTTAAAGAAATTTTGTTTAAAAATTATGATTCATCAATGATTGGGTGTGGAGTAGTTAAAGTTGTCAAATTTCTTGTTTTAACTTATTTTATGATAAGAAAGACAAAGCATTAGAAAAGTAGTTTGGGTATGGCAATTTTTATTTGATTCTGACTAATTCAATCAAATATTTTTTGACAATAAGAAAACTAGATTTGTAAAATAATATTTTAAATATATCCCTGTTTGTCTAATTTAAAATACTCTGGATTCCTATTAATGATTTTTAATGTTGTAATAGTATATTTTAAAATTAAAACATATTTTAAGTATGTATTTATATATGTGCAAACATATCTTAACTGTATTTTTATTACTATAAATATATAGCATTTATTCCCATTCGTAGGTTTATATTAATCCTGTGAAGTCTTTGAACCAAATATTGTGAATACAATGGTTTCAATGTACATATATGTACAAACATGCATATTTATATTTAAAATAAGGATATGCATTTTGTGATAATATTAAACATAATTTATATGAATATATGTTTGTTTTATGTAATTAGATATTGATATATTCATATACATGAAAAAAGTGAACACTAAACAAAACAACATTGTAGGGTCAGTAGTTCAGGTGGTCATGGGATGCTTAAGCATCAAAATAAGTTTATGGTAACAATTTCATTCATGTGATCAAATTGATTTTTTTTTTTTACTTCAGTTGAAACTGATCTCGAATTCAACCCATTTAGTCTCTTATTGTTAGCACCAAACTAAATATATGTGGGCATTAAAAATAAATAAATTTTAAGAATTGCAGAAAGTCAAAACAAAAGACTTGCATTATTTTGCATTATTTAATATGTAACATTTAATAAAGATCATTAACAGCTAACTATTAAAATAATTTTGATAAATAAAAGCAAAATAACTAATCTTTCTTACTGCATTGCTAAAAGTATATCATATAATACTAAATCATCCATGCATTTTACTACTGTTACACAATGCTTTATTTACCACCCTTTTTTAGTTTACAGTTTCAATTGCCCCAGCAATTTTCTTCAGAACTACCACATAATACAAACATATGAGTATACATTTAAATATCCATGAACATATAATTTACATTCTATATATACATTTTATAATCATCATCTTTTATCTTTTAAATATTATATAATTTTTGTACCCTTTTTTTATATTCTATATTAATTAAAACTTCCTATACATATATATTCTATTTTTATTCTTTATTTTATTTTATTCTTATTACTCTTTAAATAATTAACTCTAACTTAATATCTTTTATATTTTACATTATTATTATTTTACTAATAATCAATATTTATAATTTATTCATTCAATAATTTATAATTTATTTTAATATCTATAATATTATTTTTAACACATTTTAACCCAACTTTATATCTCCTAACTTTAACTGCTAAATTCAAATTTTAAAAGTATAATGGTAAATTTTTAAAATTTGAATTTAGAAGTTGAAGTTAGAAGATATAAAGTTAGGTTAAAATGTGTTTAAAATTATAATATTATAGAATAAAATAAATTATAAATTATTGAATGAAGAAATTATAAATATTGATTGTTAGTAAAATAATAATAATAATAATAATGTAAAATGTAAAAGATATTAAGTTAGAGTTAAGTATTTAAAGAGTAATAAGAATAAAATAAAATAAAGAATAAAAATAGAATATATATATATAAGAAGTTTTAATTAATAAATATAGATTATAAAAAAGGGTAAAAAATATTATATAATATTTAAAAGGTAATAAACATATGATGATTTTAAGATGTATATATAGAATGTAAATTATATGTTCGTGTATATTTATATTCCTATGTTTGTATTGTGTTGTAGTTCTGAAGAAGATTGCTGAGACAATCAAAACTGTAAAGTGTAAAAGAGGGTGGTAAATAAAGCATTGTTTAACAGTAATAACGTGCACAGTTGATTTAGTATTATATGATAAAAGCAAAATAATTAGTAGATGGATGCAAGAGTTTATAATTTAGAAATACATAAAAATTTGTAATTAAGTTTAGCAAAATTATACTGAACTATTAGAATTAGTTTCAATTTGAAATGATTTTTCCATCTTCTACACATTTAATTTATTTTAAAATGCTTAAACATTATCTCTAAAATGTTAATGTTTAAATATAAATATAGTAAATCAGTACGTTTTCATGCCTATATTCTATTTGTATATATCATGTAATAAATCAAAAGCATAAAATTTAGCATAAAAAAAAAATCAAATTTTTTACTAAAATAAAATTATCACATTTAAATGTAATAATGGCAATATTTTAAATAAAAGTCTGCAGACTTATTTGATTAGAATCTTAATAGAATTTTGCTTTCTTTATATATGTAATTGTTCTTTGACCATATCTATTTTTTTAAGTTTTCATTCCAATTCAAGTCAGACAATTTGACATAAAACTTAAATGGTCTTCCAATGCTGATGATTGCTTATTTACATTATTGAGTAATGGAGCTTCATTAATTTTTTTCTTTGTTGCTTTAATCTTAAATAATGCAGGCAAATTACATTAAAGCAAACTGTCAATGAAATACCTATCTCCAGGAATATGCTAAGTAAATTTTTTTGATCCTTGGGCTTTTCTACTTTTCCTTATCTAAATCTGTGCCAGATTATATTCTAACTTTTAGTATTGGATCTTCCTTTTTATATCTGCCATTTCCCAATAGATATTTACATAATATATTAAAACAACTGACTTTTCAAAAAACAATTAATTAATCTATAGATTTAATAAATTGATATTAATAAATAAATTTTCAATACTCCCCTCTTACATTTTTACACTTTTGAGTTACATTATTTTTTTAAATCATATGAATTTCAAGAATTTATAACAAAAACAGAATGTATTATTAAGACTGTATTGGCTTCAATCTATCATATTACATATATACGTAATTAAATTTTTAGATATCTTTATTTCTAGTTTTACTATATAACAGTTGGGGTGTAACAGTTAATTGGTGTATCATCGTATCTACCATACAGGGTGCCACCAGGCGTATTGGAACCTGGAAAATTTATATAGTAGGCAGATACGCGCTGTTAAGATCTAATTTTTACATATATATTTTATTACGACCATTAGCCCATGCCACTAGCTCATAGAGACACAGAGATTGAATATAACTTCTTAAAATATATTTTAAGGTAAAAAAATTCAATAAAATAAATAAATAAGCTACTGCCAGAAATAACACACACAAAAAGATGTATTGACGCATATATAAATATTTAAAAATTGAGGAATAAAATTTATCTTGTTTATATTTAAATATTAATTTTTAAATTTAAATTATTACTTTAAACAATCCGCACAGATGGATTTTAATAAGAGTTTGTTTTATGATTTGAGTATAGATACACTATACGGATTCGTTCGAAAAAGAAAATATCCTATAGCCCTTATTTAACCTTTGAAAACCAGGCGGCCATTGTTAATTTTTAGAAAAATTTACCCTAACTATAATAACTTAGATATTTTGTGTTTGAATGTAATAAATATAAAAAAAAACATGCATTAAAAGAAAGGTCATATATGAAAGAATGTAATGAAGCTGTTAAAATAATCATTTCATAAAGAAAAAGTTAAGAAAAAAAATATTTTTAATAGTTTTAAGAATGTTTATTTTTACACTGATTCACAAATCCTAAATTTTGAAATTCAAATGATAAAATGATAATTTCATAAACAGCTTCATCACATCCGTCACAAAATTTCCATAAAAATGATGTATTGGAAGTCTTACCTGAGGTAATTTTCACTGAGAAAATTACTAAAACAGTGGCCTTACTGTGGTCCATTTTTATTCTAGAGCCAGATGTGTTCATTTGTTCAAAAGTACCTATAACAATGTGAATGGTTTTTAGTGTAGAAAAAAGTAACATAACAGTGTATTCAAAAATAAATAAATAAACTCATAAAAAATAAAATGAATAAAAATAAATCAATAAAGATAATTTTTTATTATTATTAACAATGATTATGGAAGAAAGGCTGAATTCAAATACATGGCACTATAACACAGAGTGGATGGATTGATGAAGCCAGAAACTGTGTATAAAATATCCTATATTACATGAAATTCCAGTTGTGTAGCATAAACTTGTATATAAATATGTTTATTATTTTGCATAAAAGATATGAAGAAAGGCTGAGTTCAAATACATGGCACTGTAGCCAGAAAATCTATACAATATCCTATATTACTTGCCTAAAATTGACACAAATCAATTGCGGGTCATAACTTTAGCAAGTCTGGGCTGATGCAATAATTCGTCCATAAATTCAAACTTGGTCACACGTGATACACTATTCATATTTATAATCATGCCAAAAAATGCATCAGCTCACGGGATGACAGATTACCCCAGTCCCGAACTTTTTTCCATTCTACAGCGTATTTATTTGTCTTAGTACATAGAAAATATTATAATTCATTATTCTATAGCGTATTTATTTATCTCATCACATATAAAATATTAATTTATTATTCTATAGCATATTTATTTATCTCAGTACATAGAAAATATTATAATTTATAAAAAAATAAATAAAAAAAAAGTAATTACATACCCTTGAACGTTATCCAAAAATGCAACTTGAGAAGAGGGCCCAGAATTGCAGACAACTTCAACGAAAAATCAGAACTAAAATCTTCAGTAATTGATCCAACCATTGTGGAATAACTTTTTTACGATATATAAAATGATAAAAATAAAAATAAAAAAAATTTTTAGGTACCCTTCACTAAAAATATTCATAAAAAATATAAAAATTGTCGCACAGAAAAAATTCTTAGATATTCTCGTAGAAAACAAAATGGTGCAAAGAATGAAGTAAGTCCCGTATGTGTGACGTTTACACGCAAACTCAGCTCAAAATCGAAATTTCTAGATTGTCGTACAAAAGTCGTATTGGGGGGTCAAAGGGTTAATCCTAGGCCAAAAGTTCGCAGTCAATCCAACGCCAATCTATCTGATATATCGATGTATTCAATGCAGCATGAATACGACAGCACAATACCATACAGTCAGGAATGCACATCTGAACAGCATGGTTATAGAGAAAAAATTTGTCTCTCATCCGGTCCAGGAATGTTACATCTGTCTGGCAAGAAGAACAATAAAAAAAGAAAACTCCATAGGATTGCGATCCTTTTTGCCATCTTACTATCCCATTCCATAGGCTAATGGGGTGATCCAAGTAGCAGGGATTGTGACTGCTTCCGATGGTCATTATGAAATGGGACTTATTTTGCCCAAGTGTGGCATAACGGATCTTCATACTGCATTTACTAATTACACCAATATATCCAATACATTAACCCAATTTAACCGCGAAGCAACTAACCCAAGATTAACCCTCCCTTAAACTAACAAACTTAATGAATCTATATAGCTGTCCACACCCAACTTAAATTTAAATACAGTCAAATAATTTAATTAACATAACAAAAAAAAAAAGGAAATGGAAATGATTAATTAAACATATGCAGAAAAAAATATTAATAACTGATTTTGAATTCTTTACGTCAGATGAGAGTTCATATTTTCAATTACTCATTGCAAATTTAGAAAAAGTTCCTATTAGATAACCAAAAAGAGTTTATACTTTCTGGATTCTGCAGATTTAGAGGTCCATCTTCGTGATTACTTAGTAGATTGTCCTTTTTTTAAAAAAAATGAAGCCGCTACTTGCCATTCCTTTTGGTCCATAACTGTCATAGGGAGACCTCAGCTGGTTGTCAAGAAATTAAATCTATTGCAGACACCTACATCATGAAATCTGCAATACAGCTACCGTTCATATATAGCTTAATAGTCAGTATCTCCGACAACAACAAATTTTTTTTGCTTTTTATATTTTTATTAGTCTCTTATCAGCAAATTTTTGGATTCAACGAACAAGACGTCACTAATCCTAGAGTCTCTTTTTTGGTCAGTGCTGTGGCTTAGTGTTTCCATTGGTCAAGCTAATTCTTTTTATTCTCTTATCTGACCTTTTAAATTATTTTAAGCGCCCCAAGGGCTAGTTTGCTTTAAAACCATCATTTAATTAAAAAAAACAATCATTTCCATTTTTTAAGATTAAACATGATAGAAATCATTTACTTCTATTTTAAAAAATATCAATCTTTACTTTTTTTTTTTTTTTTTTTACAAAAAAAGTACTTTCAAATACTTTTATTTTTAAAATAGTTTTTAAAGTTTTCCATCTGTGCGATCTATATATACATTAAATAACTTTTAATTTTCAGTTTTTAAGTTAAGTTTTTTTCTTTTTAATAAATCAATTTTTATTTACGATCTTTTTATTTTAATTTTAAAATAATGTAACGGCAAGGAGGTTTTTTTTAAAAAAAAGAAAAGTCTAAAATCATGTAACTTCCTGGACTTGCCTAAGTTAATAATGAAATGTAGAAAAAAGGGAACTCTTGAGGGAGGAGGTGTAATCTCAGCTGGGGTGGAAAGGAAAGAATAGTCAGCATTTTTTTTCTTTCTTGTAATTACTAACCAAAGTTTTGTCTTTTTAATTACTAACCAAAGTTTTGTCTTTTTAAAAAAAGTTTAGTATAATCAATTTGTGAAACGTCATTACTAACACTAAGTAAATTCTTTTTTTTTTAATGTTTTTGTTTTTTGAGGAAGTTTACTGATATGTATATGCCGTTATATTATTTTAAAATTAAAATAAAAAGATCATAAATAAAAATTGATTTCTTAAAAAGAAAAAACTTAACTTAAGAACTGAAAATTAAATGTTGTTTAACGTATAATTATTTTAAAAATAAAAGTATTTGAAAGTACTTTTTTTGTAAAAAAAAAAAAGTATAGATTGATATTTTTTAAAATAGAAGTAAATGATTTCTATCATGTTTAATCTTAGAAAAGGGAAATGATTGGTTTTTTTTTAATTAAATGATTGTTTTAAAACAAACTAGCCCTTGGGGCACTTAAAAATAATTTAAAAGGCCAGATAAGAGAATAAAAAAAATTAGCTTGACCAATGGAAGCACCAAGCCACAGCACAGACCAAAAAAGAGACTCTAGAATTAGTGATGTCTTGCTTGTTGAATCCGAAAATTTGCTGATAAGAGGCTAATAAAAATATAAATGGCAAAAAGTTTGTTGTCCAAGATACTGACTATTAAGTTATATATGAATGGTAGCTATATTGCAGATTTCACGATGTAGGAGTCTGCAATAGATTTAATTTCTTGACAACCAGCTGAGGTCTCCCTATGACAGTTATGGACCAAAAGGAATGACAAGTAGCGGCTTCGTTGTAAAAAAACTGTGTATATGTTTCTTGGTGATTAGTTGGGGATTTTTCATTGGTTATAGTGTGCAAAATATACTCCTGTTTTTCTTCACTCCAAAAAATCTTGCATAGTGCCCGGCAGTATTCCTCAAGATCTGTTGGTTTGTGTGTCAATGATCACCACCAGTCTTTAGCAATTGCCTCCCAATGCTGGCTGGCTATGGCCATTTGTTCCCTATTGCTCAGTGCGTAGAGTGAAAACATTGCCTTCAAATTCTCCACATGTTCTTGTGGGCTCTCCTGTGATTCACCACCGAAGATCTGGATCTGCATAAATTGTGCAGTGATGGGTAGTTCCTGATGCCTCATTTTATTTACTAGAATTCTCTTCTACTTTTTTTAAAAATTCTATAAGTATGAAATTTTGGTTGCTATACTTTCTGACTTCCTTTTTATATTATTTTTTCATTAATTATACACCTTTCCCCCTTTCCAAGATCATCTCCCAGCTAACCAATCACCACCCACCCACCCCACCTTCTATTTTGCTTGACTATCCCTTTGCTGAAACTTTATCACTTGCTAAAAACAACAACAACAAAAAACTTTAATTATTACTCCTACTATCCTCTTCTATGCATCTCTTTTGGTTTCTTCTGGTTATACTCACTCATCTGAAAAAAAAAATACTCTCCTGGACTATGAGTCTTTGAATGGTGACCAAATGAAATGGTTGAAAGTTCAATTTTAGAATTACTTATGATTTTCTCTTCTTTATTTTACTATGTAAACCTAATGCTATAGTTATATATATCCCCCCTTTTTTATCTATCCCCAATGATTTCAACTATAATTAAAACCAATCGATGATTCCATGCCTTTGTCCTTTGGATGATTTCTCATCTTTCAGGGATGGGTCCATAGTTTTCCAGCTGAGTGCAAAAAAAAATTATCTTCTACCAGGATCGGGTGGTGTGTATGGTTTCAATTGCTGTGCATTATAGATGACATTAAACTCATTTTCTCATTCCGATAGAAAAACATTTTCATGACATCTCCGAATAAGATATGGTCCATTATACAAGGGAAAAAATATTTAAATTCTTTCTTTACTACACTGCTAGTCTTGGGGGATCTCAACCATACTTGATGCCCTTCCTGAAATTGGTGACGTTGCATCCGATGTCTTTTTATGTGATTTTCGCTCGCCTAGGCCAACTGTCTTCTAGGTCACGAATAGGGTCAATAACTATTTCATCTAGTGGCACCAGGTTTGGAAATAAGTTGCAACATGGTTTCCCATAATGAAGGTGTTCAGGCATAAAACCGGTAGACTCATTTATTGTCTGGTTTATACAATCAACTATTTCTGGGGTTTTATTTACCCAATCCTGGTGCTTGGTTGATATGTAAGTGCGAAAGACAATTGATTTCTCTCATGACTCTTTCGCACGGGTTAGAGTGGGGACTCCTAATCGATGTCAACTGATGAGTGAGTCGTTGCTTCAAAAGCCAGTTTTTCCATTCCTTAGAAGTGAAGGCTGAACCATGATCTGGTAGAATAGAATTTTGTGTTCCCACCTCAGGGAATTGTTTATCTTGGAGGGTCTGAATCATATTCCTTGAGTCTGCAGCCCAGACAGGATACACTCATACATATTTGGAAAAAACATCGTAGGTCACGAGTAAATATTGGAAATTTCTAAATTTGTGCAATGGGCTGTAGTGGTCGATTGCAAGTAACTCATTGGGCCTTGATGCAGTTATGGGGTTCGTAGTTCCAGCATAAGACTTGTTCAGAAACTTGAGTCTGGGCACATGTTGCACATTTCCGTAACACTGTGAGGATCTGTGTGTACATACCTGGCCAGTAAAATTGGTGTCTCAAGGCTTCCTCAGTTTTCCATTGATCATAATGTCCCAAGATTTTGTGGACATGTTCAATCGGTTGCATCCTAATCTTACTTGGCATCATGATTCTCCATGGGTTCTCCATGTCTTTTGTTTTACATTGCAGGATCCCATGTTTTAAGCAGAATTGGGAGTATCACTGCACATTTCTTTTATTTGTACACATTAGGAGATTGGTTCCCAGGTTGGAAATAATGTTAGCATATTGGTCATCTTGCCAATATCGTACATTTATCAAATCGATTTTGGTCTTCATGGTCTTGGCTAGGATTCTGAGGGTCTGGTCATTCATCTGGGGATTTTGGATACAGGCAGGTACAGGATGGTGGCTTAAGATATCTGCCACAATGTTCTCATGTCCTGGGCAGTAAACCACTTTGTATTGGAACTGTTGGAGGGCCATACTCCACCGGATCAATTGATCATTATTAAGGAAATTCTGGTAATACAGCATCGATTGATCCACGCCATAAGATGGCGCTGTTTTTACACTAAAGCACATAAATATGCTGTTTACAAGGCCACTCATAGATCTTATGTCCTAGTAAACTGTTCAACCGCTAAGATGTTGAAGTGCACCCATTACCCCAACATCTCTAGTATGTTGAACATTATTAGCGACCAGTATGCAAGATTCTCTATAGACATTACTCTTAACTATTGTACAGCATATGATGTGAAGGTTTCTGTATTTTGAATGTCGAAAACTATATTATAACGTTTTTGTTTTTTTTTTTGGCTTCGATGTATTTTTTTTTTTTCCGTTTGTAAAAATTGTAACGATTTTTCAAACGCCCCTGGTTTCATTGTCAGGGGTCAGAATTCAGTTAATGAGGAGTGTTAGTCACAATTCGGCAAAGTTCACAATCAAGTCGCGCACTTTCCGACACTTTTTCGAGATCAAAACATTTGAATGGCAGACTACAGAAGCAGATGCGGTGGCCTTTCTTCAACAGAGAAATATTCTCCTCACCCAGAACAACTGTCTTTGTGTTAGTTTAATGAAATTAAAAAGCCAAAAAAAATAAATAAAAAAAGTTACTTTAAAAAAAAGAAGACCGTAATCAAAAGTGAAAAAAAAAAAGTTACTTTAAAAAAAAAAAAAGACCGTAATCCAATTTTGTTAAACTACAAGTTTTACAAAAAAAGTAAAGAAAAAAAAGATTTTACAAAACCTATTAAAAAAAATATTTAAAAAAAAAAAGAAAATACGTTCCCAAAAAAAAAAAAAAAAATCCAAACCAAAAAAAAAACCCCACAATAGCATTACAAAATAATAATAATCAAATCAGCCCGGTAATGTTATATCTATTTGTTTTTCACTAGCAACAGCGTCATCTTATGACGTGAATCAATTGATGCTGTATTACCGAAATTCTTATTCAAGAATTCCAACACATTTATCGGTTACTATGACTACATCGGACCCCAGGAGAAATTGCCAGAATTTCTGGCAGGCCCAAACGATTGCTAGGGTTTTTTGTTCCGTTGTGGTATAGTGTACTTCGGTTCCCTTTAAGGAGCGGCTACAAAAATAGAGCACATGATGCTTTCCTTCTTCATTAATTTGGAATCCCTGCTTGCTATTATCAGTCTAGATGTAAAAGGTCCTTGTAAAATCAGGGTTACACATTACAGCTTGAAGGAAATTTTTTTTATTTTCAAAATCCTGATCATGTGCCATGTTGGGCGCCAATTATAATGGTCGGGGTGTAACAGATTGTTGGTGTATCATCGTATCTGCCATACAGGGTGCCACCAGGCTATTGGAATCTGAAAAGTTTATATAGTAGGCAGATACGCGGTGGTAAGATCTAATTTTTACATATGTATTTTATTACGATTATCAGCCCATGCCACTAGCTCATAGACACAGAAATTTAATATAACTTCTTAAAATATATTTTAAGGAAAAAGATTTCAATAAAATAAATAAATAAGCTACTGCCAGAAATAACACACATGAAAAGATTTATTGACGCATATATAAATATTTAAAAATTGAGGAATAAAATTTATCTTATTTATATTAAATATTAATTTTTAAATTTAAATTATTATTTTAAACAATCCGCACAGATGGATTTTAATAAGAGTTTGTTTTATGATGTTGAGTATAGATACACTATACGGATTTGTTCGAAAAAGAAAGTATCCTATAGCTCTTATTTAATCCTAGGCCAAAAGTTTGCGGTTAAACCAACACCAATCTATTTGATATATCGATGTATTCAATGCAGCATGAATACAACAGCACAATACCATACTGACAGGAATGCACATCTGAACAGCATGGTTATAGAGAAGAAATTGTCTCTCGTCCAGTACAGGAATGTTACACGTCTGGCAAGAAGAAGAATAAAAAAAGAAAACTATAGGAAGGGATTGTGGTTTTTTTTGCCATCTTACTATCCCATTCCATAGGTTAAAGGGGTAATCCAAGGAGCAGGGAATACGTCTGCTTCTGATAGTCATTGAGAAATGGGACTTATTTTGCCCAAGTGCGGCATATACGTGATCCTGCACATAGCGGATCTTCATACTACATTTATTAATTACACCAATATATCCAATACATTAACCCAATTTAACCGCGAAACAACTAACCCAAGATTAACCCTCCCTTAAACTAACAAACAACGAATCTATATAGTCATCCAAACCCAACATAAATTTAAATACAGTCAAATAATTTAATTAACATAACAAAAAAAGAAATGGAAATGATTAATTAAACATATGCAGGAAAAAATATTAATAACTGATTTTGAATTCTTTAGGTCAGATGAGAATTCTTATTTTCAATTACTCATTGCAAATTTAGAAAAAGTTCTTATTAGATAAGTGCAAAGAGTTTATACTTTCCGGATTCTGCAGATTTAGAGGTCCACTTTTGTGATCATTTAGTTGATTGTTTGTCTTTTTTTTTAAAAAAAAATGAAGCCGCTACTTGCCATTGTTTTTGGTCCATAACTGTCATAGGGAGGCCTCAGCTGGTTGTCAAGAAATTAAATCTATTGGAGACTCCTATATCATGAAATCTGCAATACAGCTACCGTTCATATATAGCTTAATAGTCAGTATCTCCAGCAACAATAAATTTTTTTGCCTTTTATATTTTTATTAGCCTCTTATCAGCAAATTTTTGGATTCAACGAGCAAGACGTCACTAATCCTAAAGTCTCTTTTGATCCATGCTGTGGCTTGGTGCTTCCATTGTTCAAGCTAATTATTTTTATTCTCTTATCTGACCTTTTAAATTATTTTAAGTGCCCCAAGGGCTAGTTTGCTTTAAAACCATCATTTAATTAAAAAAAACAATCATTTCCATTTTTTAAGATTAAACATGATAGAAATCATTTTACTTCTATTTTAAAAAATAACAGTCTTTACTGTTTTTACAAAGAAAGTACTTTCAAATACTTTTATTTTTAAAATAGTTTTTAAAGTTTTCCATCTGCGCGATCTATATATACATTAAACAACTTTTAATTTTCAGTTTTTAAGTTAAGTTTTTTCTTTTTAATAAATCAATTTTTATTTACAATCTTTTTATTTTAATTTTAAAATAATGTAACGGCATATTATATACCGTTACAACTACAAAATATTTCAATTTAAAACATTTTAAAGAACAATTACTACTTAAACAAGTTTATTTTCTAATAATTTTTTGCATTAGATAAATAACTGTGGTATTTTCCCCTGGTTTTCTTGTTAAAGTTTTATCATACCAATTTGATGACTATGTCGTGTAGTAATTTGTGCATTTGTCTTTCATAGCAAGTACCTCAGACTCAAATCTGGAATAACACAGTATTTTTTGTCTGACTGAAAATTATTTAAGTAAAGTCATATTTTTTTTTACTCATTCCATAGTCAAGTCTCTTAATCATCCAATACTAATTGGTAATAAAAGTAAAGTAAAAGATTATCATAAAAACCTTTGCCAAGAAGCAATTAACTAACATGGTGACTAAGTACCTACATTCAGTGTTTCTCAATACATGTGAGGGAAATGCTCGAAAGAGTTATGTGCTGAAATCAGCTAATTGAAGTTTCTGCTTTTATTTGTTTTTTACTGTATTAGAATCATTAAAATTTTACTTTTTTATTATTTATATATTTTATCTAATGGATTTTTTAGTTAAAAGTTGAATTATTAGAAATATTTTATTTTTGATTGACAATAAAATTTTATTAAATATTTTAGATTTACATTGTTCTGGTATGATTGATTCACCCTCAGATCCGGTTCAGCTTGAACCATTCATCCATCAGGTTGGTGGCCATTCAATTCTTCTCTCTCTGGATAAATATAGTGTATGCAAGCCATTAATTTCAAGGGAACATTTATTTTATGAAACACTGCCAAAAGAAATGAAAAAATTTACACCAGCATATAAAGGTAGTTTATTTTAACTAATATTAAAAATATTTTGTTGCTATCTTTATTTTATTTTTTAAATTAAATTATCTTAAAAAAGTGATGCTGTTATTATAATGTAGTTATTTTACTTAAATTGTCACAGAATTTTTAAATAAGCAAGCATTTTAAAAATTCTTTTTGCATTCCAGTATGAGCAAATTACATAAAACTCCAGAAAACAAGTGTCTTTGAAATTAAATTAATATATTTTTTCATTTATTTGAACCTTTTTTTAAATATATATATATATGGCAATAATTTTTATTAGTCATAAATTAGTCTAGAGATTATCTACTTAATGAATAATATTTCTGTGGTATAACTACACCACTGTCAGTCAAGATAGGGACTGGTTTCTATCAGCCCATACCTTGGATAAAAGTCGCATATTGAAAATTATACTACAGGAATATTATTCATTAAAAGTATATATGATGATTTTAATATACATTTATATTTGTGCAAAATGACTTGACTTGCATTACATTAAGTTATTATTTGTGTTTTTTGAAATAGAGGAATTTTATCTGGTGAACACACACATATATATATGGTATTTGTTTTTAAAAACAAAACAAATATTCTGGTATATATATACAATTTAAGAAAAGAAATGTATGTTTAATTAAAAAATGCAAGCAGATTTAGAAGGAGCTTATAATTTATAAATTATATTAGTTGGAATATCACTTTTCAACAAAATGATTACTATGAAAAAGAAAGGCAAGTTAGATAAGTAAAAATTTAAAAATATAACTTTTTTTGTTTTTAAAAAAGAAAGGAATGATTTCCTATGATAGCATAAATTGCAAGATATTAATTTATGGTAAAAGAAAAAAAAGTTTAATAGATGATAAGAAAAAGAAAGAATATTAATTGAGAAGTTTAAAATATGAGAAATAATATTCATGCTTAAGTAATGATTAGTATTTGAAATTAATAGGGAATAAAGAAATGCAGTTTGAATTAGAAGTTCATTGTATTTTCTTCTAAAAATGCAATCTTTATATGAAGTTTAGAGACTAAATTAATATTTAGATAATCAGACAATTATTATTTATTAACCTGAGAATCCTGTTTAAAATAATGAGATTATATTAAATATTGCAGGCAAGAAAGTATGGAATAATTGAGATATATTTAAAGAAATATAGTTTATAAGATAAAAAGGCTTTACTTGTATTATTGATTTTGAAATGAATGGAGTAAGATCTTTGCATATAGATGTGTAATGATATTTAGTTCATATAATAAACAATTATTATTGTGAAAAATAACATTCTATATTCTTCTAATCATTAAATTTGACTGAAAATAAATTATTAACAATTTAATAATTTTATAAATTGCTTTATGATATTATTTTTATACATAATGGATAATTTTAAGTATACATGTGTGGTGTAAATTGAGGATAATAAAAGTTTATAAGATTTGAAACCAATATTAATTTTAGTTTAGTTTGATTGATTTGACATATCCCTATATGTGCTAACAGAATTTTGAGTTTAAAATAGTTTTAAGGCCATCAAGACCACTATTAGTTATTCTTTATCATTGATCACATCTCAGACAGGCTTCTATTTGTATGTGATTCTACGTAACACATCTGATGATTATCCTTTATTGACTACTATTACTGCAGGTATACCATTCACTATCCACAATACAATAATATGACATAAATGAGCTGCAGTATGTGTTAGATGTTCCTATATCCATAGGTATACATAGTTAATATAAATTTGTAGTTATCTTTAGATATTACTATTTAAAACTAATAAGTCAATTAAGAATATATTATAAACTATTGTTTTGTCAGTCATTACTCATCCCTATACAGAAGTATTATTCCCTGTCTTTCAGAATTAATAATAGAAAAGATAAAGGAATAACTTTTTGATTTATAAATAAATCGCCCATTTAATTTAAATTTATTTGTTTCTTAAGTACTTTCTATTCTACATAGAGAAGCCCTTCCACCTTCAATATTAAAGTATTCTCTAATTTTATTAGAGTGAATATTTTGAACAAATAAATAGTAATTGCTTAGTTAACTAAATATTAATTTTGTCTCTTATTTTTATATAAAACTCTTGAGTAAATAAATAACTTTTTAATTAACTAGATATTATTACAGTCTCTTTATTTTTATATGGAAAAATTATCTTTTAACAGAAAACTTAATTCATTCCTCAAGAATCAAATTGCATTTTCCAACATTTTTGGACCACAAATATTATTTACTACATAAACATATACTGTACTAAAACTAAATTAAGTTTTAAACTTAGTTAATCCCCCCCCCCCTCTTTCTTTTATTATCTAATTTTATTTTATTTTTATTTTTTTGAAATGTTGAAGTCTATCTTAATTTATTAGTTTATTTAAAACATTTAATTTTGGAAGTACAAATAGAATGATAAATAGTGAACTGTTTGTGACATGATTGTTATATGATAATGATTAGTAATCAAAAGTGATTTTGGTGGCCATAAACTGCAAATGAAGAAAATAACCTATTAATATTATATGTTATAGTGACCTAAATTAGAAAATATATTTCATTGATTATTTCAGTGATATCATGTTAAAACAGATTTCCAACATATTTATAATAATGCATCAATTTTTTCATATATGAGTTTATATATGAGCTACACAACTTTAGCATTATTAAGTAATTTTTGTATAAAATGTAATATATAGCTCTTTTTTTCCCCCACAATATGATGATGTAGTATAGAAAAAATTTACAATTTCATGTTTATTTTAATGAGAATTTTGAATCTGTTTTTCCTTCACTACTTTTAACATTAGAACTTAAATTTGTAAATGAAAGCATCAACATATTTTTCAAATTTGAATCAATCATCTATGATCATATTTTGTTTTTTATCAGTTTCATGATACAAATAATTTTTATAAAAAACAAAACTAAAAGGCTTACAAAGGATGAACTCTTATAAAACAAAAATTTAAAACGGTTACAACCTCATTCAATTAGACATTGACAACTGTGTGCTTACAGATTAAATGCCGAAACATTTTTTTTTTTTAGTTTCAGTTACTCAATTTAAATTTTTGTTATAATTTTTTTCTGCATAATAATAAAAATTGGTTTTTAATTACAGTATTACTTTACAAAAATTGGACTTAATATTTTTTTTATCACCAAAGGTATAATGTGCTAAATTTAGCACACAATGTGCCAGGTTTCACGGATGTGTTATAAATTAATCACCCCTGTGATTCTAGTAAGAATTGATAGAGTTACCGCTTAGAATATAGTTATTAGATATTGTTGTAAAACAAGATATGTGAAGTAATTATAAAATTAGTTATGAATATGAAATGTGTACTTTATTTACCAACTATTATATGCTAAATACATTAAGATGGTGGAGGACTTTTTTTGAGAACATTCTTTAAAAATATTTTTTAAACTCTCTAGTTTCCTTGTGTGATAAAAGTTGATTCTTATTATTTTTTATTGATATTATAATTTGCAAGAATGAAGCCTAAATGAAAGAGGCGTTGTAGTTGTTTCATACATTTTTCATAATGCTTCGTTTTGCTTTTATTTTACATTTAAAATGTAAAATAATTAAATCACACATATTTTTATTATGTTTTGATTTTAAATGTAATACAAATTTATGCGTTTACTATAAAAAAAATTTATTGTATTTTTATTTTTAAATACAAAATAAAATTATATAATGAATTTAAAATTAGTATGTATCTTAATATCTTTTTTATGTGCTTTATCTTCCTGCTTTTAAAATTTCATATGCATCTGGTTATATTTATGAAATTCTGAATTAATGAGTAACAAACTCAAATGAATTTAAGGTGTTTAAAATAAGAAGTCTACAGGCTTAGTATTTTATAATCATATTTATTATATATAGGAATATAAGTGGGGGGGGGGGGGGAGGATAAAGTGCAAATAAATCATTGGAATAACAAAATTATGTATTGATTTTAGAATTGTATAATGAGATTAATTTTGTAAGAACGATATTAAACACAATATTTATCTAATAGAGGAAAAAATTGTGTTAAATTTAATATGTGTGCATATTAAATTAGCACAATATGAATATTTCGCAGCATTGATGTAAGGCAATTTATTTGAATTTTAAAGAGTGAACTTAATTTTGTATGATTTTGAGACTCTGATCTACTAATAAAAATTATGCTATAAAGTCATCCGAAAAGAAGGAGAGAAAATCTTATATGCAGCTTCAGTTTTTAAAATGTAAGCATGATACCTGCAGGTTTATTCTGAAAAATGAAATTAAGTATTTTAATTATCTTATATAAATGGTAAAATTAATTTGAATTAAAATAATTTCGTAAGAAGAGTTATTTCTTTTTTTATTAGGGCTGATCATGTCACATTACCCATCTTTATTAAATAAATTAATTGTTCTTGGAAATTCTATTTTTCCTCTACAGTCTATAGTATCAAAGTTCCAGTTTTAATGTTGTAAACATTAGCCTACAACATGATGAAACTATTGTTATTGTTAAGGGAAAATGAAATTTAATGAAAATTTTGATACAAAAATGAATTAAAGAAGAAATCTTACATAGAAGTATTTTTATTATAGTTATGAGAATCAATATAAAAGCAAAATGAAATAAATAAATCTTACACATAATTTAAGAATGAAAATTTCAAGTGGAGATTCATAAGAAATAAGTTTTGTTGAAACTACCTGTCTTTATATTAATTTTATTCAACTATTATAATTTATAATTCCTTTATTTATTTTAAAAAATAATGACAATGATTTAAGTTAGGTTTGTGTAATTACAAGTTTTTCACAGATAAATAAATAATGTATAATATAATAGAAAAAATATTCAGTATAGGATGAATATGAAAAAAAAAAAGATGAATGAACTTTAATACAAAATTAAGAAATGGTGGATGAGTCAATTATGTATTAAAAATATTTTTTAAAATTCATTGTTTAGCTCTTTTCCTGAATATTTTCATATTTTCCTATTTTTTATGTATTGTTGCAAAAGTGCTCACACCATTAGTCATGAGTTAATGGTCAACCATAACATTTTTGATAGATCTTTTTTCTCTCATTCTTTTTGTAACATATATTCCATGTAAAATGATGTTTTGCCAATATCCTTATTATATATGAATATCATAAAATCAAAAAACAAATTTTTTTTTTATCAAAGTACGTTTTGAATCAGATTATTCATTTTTTTTTATAAACCTGATTTTGAAAAAAATCACCTAAATTGGCACAATGTCTCAAAAATCTCAATAGTAATTATGTTTTTGAATTCTATTTGTAATTCCTTATACATATTTCCACTATATTAGAATTATATTATAACATTGTCTTTTCTGCTCAATATATTACAAGTTCACTCACACATGCAAAAAGATTGAGAAGCAGCCTGTACCATTAACTTTAAATTTTTTATATTATTAATCTTAATATATTATTATTATTATCATTATTATTATTATTTATAGAATAAGTTATTTATCCACAATTATTTTTAAGCAATAAATTACAAATATGTTAAATAAATATATAATATTTAATGAACAGAGAATATAAACAGTTTTGAAAAGGTTACATTTATTTTCTTTCAAAATTACAAATGTTGTTAAGAAACCTTGGGATACTTTCAATTTTATTTTTTTTAATTTTTTTATCTTTTATTGATAAGTTATCATTTATTGAAATTAAGAATGTATTGAATATTTTTTAACATTATTATTATGTTATTTTAAACATTTTAAATATCTTTTAGAAGCATAACATAAACTAATAAATATAATGTAAATAATTGAATGGTTTACTTGTTCATAAGAAATATGATCACTAAAAGTGATAGAGCAGAATCTTGTTTCATGGATTTTTAGTTCTAAAGTCTACCATTGTGCACTAAATTACACTTGATATTGATGAACTTGATATGCATAAATAATATGACTATTAACTTGATATGCATAAATAAATTGACTAATAGAAGTATTACCATGCCCATCTTTATCTTTTATCATTGTCATTTGCTATTGCCTCATCTAAAACTGCTTCCACTGAAAGAAAAACTATAATACAGATTTGTAGATTAGAATACTGTATGCTATTTGTAAGTATGATTATGACCATTCCACTCCAAGAAAAATTTAAAAAATAATAATTTACAGAGATACATTTTATATTAGCTATTTGAAATGTTATCTTTTAATTTCGTCTGCAGAAAATTTTACTTCTGAAAGAATGCCTTTTCTAATTGTAATTTTTCATTGCATTTTATTTTTAGCCATGTTTTGTTATTAGAATGTCTTTGAAATGATATTTATATGTAAATTTGTCTCTCCCATTAAAAGTTTGCTCAGTTTTACTAAAAAATATTTTTAGGCAGTTTTGTATTGTTCTTTCATTTCATATATTCAATCCAATGAAGATATGATTTTACAAGAGTAGATTATCACATCTAGCAATTTGAAGAAAATATTTGTTAGTCTTATGACCTTGCTATCATGTTTAGAATTTTATGATCATTCTTAAATAAATTTTTCTAATGTTGCTATGTTACATCAATAGGGAATCCAAGTCTTAATTTCATACAAGAAATTAGGTAAAATAATAGCACTATCTTTTACTTATTAAAAGCAGCAGTAGCCCATTGGAATCTAAGCTGCATCTCAACATCTAAGTCCATCCTTCTACTTAAATAAACTACCAAGATACTTAAATTAAATCACATTTTCTTGTGGATAATCATCCTAACTAAAACTTGCTAAAGATTTTTCTTCCATTACGGATTGATCAAGGACTTGAGGTCTTTTAAATATTAATTTGTAAACTAGGGTTTGTATTTTACACTCAAACTTAAATACATTCTGCAGATCATATTTTGAATCAAGAATAGCACAATTACCAGCTTACTATAAATTTATGAGTCAAGAAGATAAAAATTCTTGTTTTTGTTTTAATCAATTCAAATTAAAAATTCTGCCATCAAACTTGTATTAAGTCTTAATCCCTTAGTCGTTAAGTTGCCTACGACTGTCATAAAATTAAAAACAAAGTTGGAACTAGTATATATCCTTGTTAACACTACTTTTCATTTGAAATGCCTTAGATTTTCTACTTGTAATAGTAACACTTTCATTTTTATCATATGGAAGAGCCATTAAGCATCACATGATCACCATTTCTTATGCTTGCTTATAACTGTGCAGTGCTCTCAGATCCAAGGCTCCTCACTGACGAAGGCCACAAGCCAGAAACTAGTCTGAAGATATTGGATGAGTAGGCACTAAATGGGGATTTTATGTACAAGCCTTCTGGCATCCATTGATTACTCTAGCTTGCTGTGTGTGGCAATACATATAGTGAGTTTTGCCTGTTTTAATATCATATGGAAGCTGAATAATATTAATAAATTTTGAATGACAACCAACTACATTTAAAAACAATCACAGAATTGTTTGATAAATTGATTCAAGTGTCTTAACCCAAGTCAATATAAGTAGAATATAAATCACTTCTTTGTTCTCAATTCTTTTCTTGCTTTTGACTTACAACAAGAACCATATCCATAGTATGCTTCTTAATTTTTTAAAATCTTATTGATTCTGAAAATCATTCATTAATGATAGGAAGAACTTATTCAGTAAAATCTGAAGATGCATTTGCTGCAGTGGATAACATTGATATTCTATTATAATTACTGTATTCTTGTTCACTTTATTTTTAAAAATTGAAGCAATAAAATCCTCCTTAAGATCAGGCACTACTACTTCATACGGTTATTTACTTCTAAAAAAATTCCATTATTTTTTATGCAAGTATATTTCAAAACATCTCCAGATATCTTGCCAGGACTTGCAACTTTTCAATTTCTAATATTTAAGAGCTATTTTGGCTTTACTAAACTGGGTCATTGTCCAAATATAAATGGATATATCATTAAAGTTGTCATTTCACTTTTTTTGTAATTCAATTGTTCCTAATTTTCTTCTTTTCTGTGCCAGTGTAATATCTGGCAAAATGAAAATACAGAAAAGGTTTTTTTTTTTTTTAATATTTAGTTTTATTACTGCCTAGCATGCTTTCAATATATTTATTATATTATATTCATGGCATAAATCTACCTTATATTCCAAATATTATATATAAATTAAAAAATATATGTAAAGATAAATTTAATATAAGCTTTTAAATCCCTCCATCACTTAACCAATTAATTAATAACTCTATAAAGATATATACCAAATGAATTGGCACATCAAATGATATATAAAAATAAATGCAGCCACATCATCTTGCAATGCTCCATATTATGGAGAGTCGAGGGCTAACCTGTCAACAAGACTTGCCCAACACATATTTATATAATAGAGCCCTCAGAGAACACACATCAGTATTTACAGACCACGAACAGAAAACTGGCCATAGATTCGAGCTAACAAAAGCAGAGATAGTGTACACAGAGAGAGAAGATAGAAAACGCAAGATCAAAGAAGCATATGAAATAACTAATGACCATTTTTCTATTAACAAAAAAGAAACAAGTATACCCATTTCAAAGAAATGGGCTATTTGAATATTTAAATTTTAAATTAGAATTGAATACATGAATAGTTAATTAAACATTGATTAAACGCTTGTATAAAGAACCATTTAACCACCCCACTAAATGCCATGAATATGATATAGTAAATATATTGAAAGCATGCTAGGCAGAAATAGAGCTAAATATAAAATTTTAAAAAACTACCTTTTCTGTAAGTATTTTTATTTTACCAGACATGTTCATTTCCTGTATTATTATTCCATAGATAAAATAATCTTTCCATCAGTCTGCAATATCATTATCATCATATAAGAAAATGGCATTATTTTAGGATTATAAATTTTTTAGATTCATTTATTATTTTCAATGTATCAAAAAATAATCTAAAGTGACCACAATTAGCAAATATTGGTATCTTTTGCAGTTTTAATCCATCAAACATTTTTAAATATTTTTGATAGTCATTGAGCTTTTGCTTTTAAATTTCTTCATTTTTTTTTGAAACTCCACATTCAATTTATTTTTCTGCTAAGCAAAAAGTGCCAAATGTTTCTTTTTAATCAAGTCACTAATAGTAAGATCATTATCAAAGAATCTGTCATGATTTTTCTTTTTGTTAAATCCAAGAATAAGTTTATTTGAATCCATAACACATTCCTTAAAAGATTTCTATTTTTCAGTAAAATGGTAATCTTGAAAGTTCAAATTAGCAATTTTAGTGTTTAACACTTTTGAAATGTAACTCAAATAATTGCTGCTTCTAAAGAATGAACATCAAATTTCTTGTAATGTGATTGGAATAAGGTCTGTTTTTAATGCACCTATCATTTTAATTTTGGAGCAACTAATTTATGATCTATATAACTATATGTCTTTGTAAATGCTCATGTAATGAATTTTTTTGTTGATTACTAACTGCAGCAATGTTTTGTAGTAAGTGTTATTGTTTTGAGCATGGTTGCATCAATGTTTCTTTATAGTGATTTTTCTGCCCAAACAAAGTGTTTGTAATAATTAACTTATGTGTTGTGTAAAAATTAATAATAGCAGATCATGTAAGTTTACAGTCCCAATAATGTTTTTTTCAGTAACTTTTAGCCTAAATCTACTGTTTGTACAACTTGTGCATTAAAGTCTTCAAAAATTTTATCTTTTAATAGTATTAATGTAATAATATTATTCAGCAAGGAATAAAAGCTTTTTTAAAAAAAATTATCTGAATCTAATATAGAAACGTGTGTACTAACAAAATGAGTGTAGGCACTATTGTGCAAGCCAAGTTTTAATATCATTAATCTTTCATTGGTAGATCGAAGAAACTCTAAGAATAAAAAATTCTAAATTTAAACTTTACAGTAATTCCAACACTATGCAGTCTTCTTTTGCTGATTTATCTATTCTTTCAAAAACATTCATATCCATCTACTGTTACATTTCCTTTTGAAAAATGTTTTATTAAGTTCAGGTATGTTGATCTTAAATCTTAATAGTTTCTTAGCCACTAGTGCTATCCTCTATTCTAGTCTTTAAGACATTCTATTTTGCCTACATTTAATAGCAAAATTAGATTTATAGTATTCATTTTTAATAGTATCATTGTCTCCTGTTCTACTACTATATGGCAGTCACTACAACCTAGTTGACTGTGTGAGACAGGTCATTTTTAGACCGTCTTTTTTAAATCCTTTTCACTTCTATAGTTAATAAGGAAATTTCTAAATATGGCTGCTTAAATATACATGCTTTGCCGAGCTGAAATTCCTATCCAAATCCAATTCAACCCAACTCATTATTGAATATACTACCAAGAAGTGATCACAATTAAAACTTAATCTACCGATGCTATTTCTGAAATTGCTTTGCTTTCTTAACTTTTGGAAGTGTGAACTAAAAAGAATGAAAAAGGGAGTTGTAATCATAAATTATTGGTTGTGTAGTTAAGGAAAGAGAATGTGGATGCATAAACACACAATTCTGCTATCACATTTAGTATAGGCAGATGATTGAGCATGACTAAGCTCTACATAAATGTAAGTAACTGAAGATAGTAAGAAAAAATAAAAACAGAAATCCTTCTACAAGTTTGATAGAGATACTCAAATGTTTGATGGAGATACTCTTGATTAGGCATTATTTATTGATTGTTCACAATTAAGCCTAATCTGAATCATTCCATCAATTACTACCAGTGGACTATGTCATCTTAACAAACATTGTTTTAATATATTTAAGGTAGTAATTTCTGACTTTAAATATGTACTAGTGTTATCATTTAAGTAATATTATATTTATTCTTATTTATTAACAAAATAATAATTAAAAGATAATCTATAATCTATTTAAAAATCTAAAGAATTGCAATCATAAATATATTAAAACGACATAAAAACAATTATTATAAACATTAAATTTTCTAATAAATGTTGTATGTTAAAATTATAAAATATTCTAACTGAACTCTATTAATTATTTTTCACATATATTATTTTTAGAATTTATGAATTACAATTTTGCATTTATAATTTATAATTATACTCTTAATTAATCTTGCTACCATCAAGATATAACTATGAAATAAATATAAAATTATTTGATAATCTATTTTACTTGTGAATATTTAGTAAACATACCAATAAATAAAAAATGATGAGTCTTGTGATTTTTAAAAATAAATTTGATAAGAGAATACAGAATATACTTAATCATGACTTTATATTTTCTTTTTAAGGAAAGTGAAATTACTAGCTCCATCCATTACTAAAATGGTAGACTATTTAGCAAAGTTCTTAATGATGAAATGTTAATAAACATCACATGACCACCATTTCTTATGCTTGTGTATAACTGTTTTAAAGAAGTGGTGGACATATGATGTTTATTGGCTTAAAACCAATCCTGCCTAATAGGATAGTGGTGGCTATGGTTATTAAAGAACCAATGACACCAAAATGTATGGATACTGAACTGAGTTCAGACCCATATGACTATATAAGCTAATGGGCTTGGATTGAAAACATTAAGTGGAAATAAAATGTGGTTGCTGGAGGGTTGCATTAGATCCTAAGATCTAGATGCAGTGCTCTCAGATCTAAGGCTCCTCACTGACGAGGGCCACAAGCCAGAAACTAGTCTGGGGATATTGGATGAGTAGGCACTAGATGGGAATTTTATGCACAAGCCTTCTGGCATCCATTGATTACTCTAGCTTGCTGTGTGTGGCAATATGTATAGTGAGTTTTGCCTGTTTTAATGAAATGTCTGAGTAAATTATTATTAAATCAAAAAATGGATCATAAATTGCATTTGCCTGAGATTTATAAACAGTCCTCCACATTTTTAACTGCAATTCTTTTGAAGCAAAGGATCAGCAAGATCATCTTGCAACACTTTTGGAAAAATTATAATAATTATTAACTCAAACTATTGTTTTTATACATATAAACTAAAGTATCAAGTTAATTTATATTTCATAACCAAAATTTATTTTAAAAAATAGTTTATCTGGTTAATCTTCCTATTTAATAATCACAAATGTGATGAACTCATTTAATTTTAATTACTTATAATTTTTATGAATAATCTAATTGTTTTTTTAAATATTACTATCACATTTAAATTTAAAAGAAATAGATTCTTATATTATATTATAATTGTAAGATTCTAATAGAATACAGCATTTGTTGTATAATAAAGATTACTTTAAATACTTCTAATAAGTTTGGCATGAAACTTTTAATTTAATATTCTCAAGATAATACAGCTATATTAAACCTGATTTAATGCAAAACTAATTGGTTTTATAAAAGTAATCATATAATGAGCTCAGGCTTATCTAAACCATGAAATAAGCAGAGATGACAAATTACCAACAAGTTGAAGTACAATCATGAAGACGATGTAAACATGCTGAAAGTCTGGATTAATTATTTATAGAATAAGTGAATATTTATTTTGTAATATTATTTATTTACTTATTTTAATGGTATTAATGTATATATAACTTGTCAGATAAGTTAAAATATATACCAAATATAAACATAATTATTAGTGGTAAAATGGCTATTTGTTGTGAAGAATAATCTCTTCATATATGTTTCTATTATGTAACTATCATGAATACTGTGCTTTCAATCTATCCATTATCTGTCATTTACTGGATTAATATTTATAAAACTCTTGTTTTTGAACCTGCATAGTATTATTTCTTTTTTTTTCTTTCTCCAAATTATAACTCATGCTTTAATTCTTTTTCCTGCAACCATTCATTTTGTATTACTGAATTTTACAATATCTAGTGTTTCCCCTTTCACCTCTCTGTTTTGTTCAAACTACCATTATTCTCAAATATTTATTCATACAATATTTAATTTAAATAATATTACTCTGGAATAATTTTTTTTTTTCTAGTACTTCAACTGTATTTTTCTTATAATATTGATAAAGTTACTTAAATTTGATGATAATCATATAAATAAAATAAAGAATAATTAAGACATAAGTCTAGATTTAAATACATTACTAAAATCAGCTTATGCATCTACTTGTTTTAAATAAGAGTGCAAAAGAAAGTTATAGATGTAGCATGCATTTAAAAAAAAGATTGTGATATAAGTACAATTTAATTATATTTTTTATTAACCAATTGTTGTGAATAATTTATACCACAACATAAAATGATGTAAAGTACTGAAGATGTCACAGAAGTCTGACATATCAATTAGCCAATTTCAAGTAGCTAAGACAAAATTGATTGACAAATAGTATATGGAATTAATTTCAAAGTTTTATATGCTTTCTCAGACAGACTATAATAATAGGCAAATCTTTCATTATGATTGTGAAATATACATTGCCACTTACAATACCAAATGTATTCTTTATAGTGCTAATGTTAAATATTTTCTATATTAAAGTGATGATTGCACATGTTATTCTTCTCCAACACTTTATATATATAATATCAAACATAAAATATCATAATTGAAAAATAATGTGTTCTGTATTCAGCTAGCAATGAAACTAAATGTTCGTAATTGCCAATTCCTGCAAAATAGATCATGAAACATGAGCCCAATATTTAACTCTTTAGTTTTGGAAAAATCTTTTGTTCATCTGGCATGTCATGTCCCTCAATCTGACTACCAAAATTCAGAAACAATTATAATCTTATTTGAAATTGTGAAAGATGTTCAACTCCCATATATTAAATGCAAAGGTATTACTATGAACAAGAAGACATACAAATATATTTGTAAATAGATAGAAGTATTTCTACTTCAAGCATGAGTATGTCAGTATATTTGCAGAATGTCAAGAAAGATACTATTCTTTTACATTCTCACATCTACAAAAAAAAAATAGCTTTCTGGGTTTAAATCCATATAAGAACCTGGGTTTGAAGTAAAAGAGGACCTCTATTGGACCCCTTTTACTTCAATGACCCCCAATAAAAGTGCTATTATAGGTTTATGAGAAAACTTGTTTAGCCTCAGAAATTGTTAATTAGTAGTAATTGATAATTTTTAGTAACTTCAAAAATTAAAGTTTATCTCTATTTAATAAATATTATCTCCTCATTTGTCAATGCTGATCATTACTAATGTCATTTTTTAAAAATCTATTATTATTATGTAAGCTAATCTATAAATATAAATTAGAAAGGACTTGAAGTCAGACTTTCAAACTTTCTATAACTATGCACCGTATCTTATACAACTGATACACATGACCACATACATGTGAAAAAAGATAAATGATCTCCAATATATGTATTTTGTGCTGAATTAGCATTCATCAGTCGGTCGAGATCAGCATCTCATACACATATATACAATCAGTGCTCAGTTTATAATAAGATAGCAAATATTCAAACTTTAATGTACGTATATATATACTCTTGTGTACATTAAGTTTAGCATAGACAATATACTTATATGTGAATATTAAATATATATATATTGTGACTCTCTGAATGGGCACAAGAAACAAACTTTAATTAAATCATACTGTATCAGTGGTGAATAACTGCATTTAACTAAAAAAAAAAAAATGAAATAGCGCTAAAATTTTTAAAAAAATTTATGTTAATAGTCTAAAACCTTATGTGAGAGTTGCTGATGGATGTTAGTTGAGAGTTTTATAAGCATTTAGTATTATTATAATATTTAATGAAATATTTAATGGTAGAAAGGGGGGTGGATTATTACAAGGGTTAATGTGTAAATTAAGTTGATGCAAATTTGTTTTATTTATTTGTAAAATCGTGGTTGGTATTTGTTTAGATGTTTTTCTGATCTGTTTATTCATTGTCACACCTATCCATTATAGGTAATATAATCAGTGGAATATGTTTAACCAATAGCCATATAAGTTATATTTAGTCAGGATAATTTAGTATTCATATAACAAAATGTGTATGTGCATGTATGTCTGTGTCATCTTCCAATTTTCATTTTCCTATTTAATTACAGTACAGAATTTTACATTTTACAATAAAACTTTTAAAATTACAGCAAATATCTCTGATAACAGGTGCAAGTATATTTTGAGTGATTAATGGATCTATGGATTAGTAAATTATTTGACAAACTGCAATATCCAGTACTAACCGGATATATATATGATTGAGGTTCGAGTGAGAGTTATTGCACTCAACAGCGACAAGTAATTATATAATAAACACACGAACATGGTAGTAGAGTTAATTAGGTTTATATACATAAATACATATACGAGGATCAATACATAATACAATTATTACAAAGATAAAACTGACTAATACATTAATATACAACTCTAGTCTTAAAGGCCCGCAGGCTTACAATAAATAATATTAAAGTCTATACGACCTGCAATGGTCCCTAGGTCTACCTTGTGAAGCAGTCGGATCTGAGTTCGATCCTAGCTTCATGTTATTTACCCTAATACTAACCTTAAATTTCCAATGCAATGGGGCTTTATACGTTCAATCCACGCTAATTTCCATAATGAATAGCTTACTTCAAATGCGTAGTAAAATTAATTAGTTTAAATTTGATCAATTCTCTAAATAAATTCATGATAAAATATTCATGAATTTATATATATTAAATTGCGTGGATTGTGTATATATATATTTGTAAGTATTAAATATATATAATTGTTCGAAAGTTTCATTGCGTCGGGAATACTTGTTTTTTTTCACCTTTAAATAATTTGTAAAGTTTTGTGATTAAAAGCTACATTCCTTCCATAGGCTTTCAAATTCTCAAAAACAACAGTAAAGTTTTATTAATTAAAAAAGATAAGAATTCAATTTCTAATTAAAATCATTTCAGATTTTAAGAATTCATTTTCTAATTAGGAAAGGAATTCAAAAATTAGTTTGAAAGCCTTATCGAAGGAATGTATCTGAAAACAATTAATGGATAATAAAAGAGCGCTAGCCTAAGGCATCTGTGAACAGTATATATAACTCTGAAAAGTCGGAAGGGGTGTGGGAGCTTTGTTGTCGAGTAGTGCAGTGAACTCTGTGCGTATAAATTGTATTCATCATGATAGAGGGCTAGAACATCAGGAATCTGGCTACGGTTCCATGAAGTCCCTAGAAATCTTCAATGGTGCTGCTGAATCTTTCTGGACCGATCAGACTGCTAACATCATGAAAAGCTACTAAAAATGCTGTTCCAATAATCAACCAAATGGTGCCTACGTTTCACCGACTTGGATGTGTAACTTAAGAACCTAGCACGGAAGGGTAATATATGAACTCTAAACTCTCTGGCCAGTTCGAACTTTATTTTACACTCCTTTTTAAGAGCTCTTTATTCTCTAGTGTAAAAATCTTTCTAACACCTTTTATTTACGCTATTGTAAATCTATATCTTAATTCTTTAATCTCTAATCTTTAAACTTTTCTCTTCTTACTTGGCGGTTCAGTTAATATATATATTTGTGTGCTTTATTAATGTTCGTTTATTTAAAATTATATGCCAATAATCTCTCGACTCGATGAGCTCCTTTGTTCTATTTGTCTCACGCAAATAATATATTAATTTTAAATAGTAATTCTCGCCCATTAGAACTAAATTTATAAGTTCTATCAATCATCGAGTCGAAAGAAATATTACATGTTTACTATTTTTATAATTGGCTAATAATCAATTATTGGCTTCGTTTTACCTATGTTCCCAGCTCCTATCTAATACACAAAGGTTTATATATTCACAAAATGTTAAAATATTATTTTCTCATTCCACTAATATTTATTAACTCAAATATAATGTTAAATGTTTTATTGCAAAAGGGTCGATAAAGGGTTAAATAGATTCTAATTCAACTTTTGTTATTTGTATTAAGATTCAGTAAGAGCACGATGATTAGGGCATAAATTAATATAGTTTACAAATACTTTCAAATAGTTTGTTAAAAGCTCGCTTGACTTTAATTAATTGGTCAAGTCATCACGTAGAGCATTCTACTGGGTTTTATTTTTCAACAATGACCATCAAGTCATCATCATCGAACGTTGCTGACGCAGGGCAATCTTCCGCTCCGTTAGGCTGGTCGGTGATCATATTCTCTTATTTAAATTTCTCAAGGAAGAAAGTACCTCCTTTCGTATTCATTAGTCAAAGGGCGTAAGACTTGTTAGATGCAAGCCACCATAGGACTTCAATCATCGACTAGCGATCATATTTCAATTTGACTCTCTGCCTCGTAAGCCGCCAGTACCGTTGCATCTCTGTTCCGGTAAAACCCGCTCCATGCTCGTAATTCGTGATGAAGTGATTTAAATTAAAGTCGAACAAATTCTCAAATATATTATTAATTCAATAAGTTTCAAATCAATTTTAAAGTTATGCCCTAAAATACGTTTTGCTCTTCATGAATAGATTTCCGAATGTGAAAATAAATCTCACATTCCACCGTAATAAAATTAGGACAATCATTTCCGTTCTTAATGAATACCTTTATCCGCCTTTATATTTCTCGTTGGGGGCATAGACATAGAATTCTAAGTTGTGTAATAATTGTTGGCATATGATAAGGACCGCCGCTCTTATTATATTTGTAAATTCTCTTAAAGACTAGAGGTAATTAATGCATTCTATGTTTTATGGAAACAAAACAAATTATTCTTATTAAATATTTTCTAACATACTTGGTTTCTCAGTTCATCATTCTTTTATAATTATTTAAATGTTAATACTCGCTGTCTGTGTTGGCAACCCGAACATACATATGATTCGATTTAAAAGTAGTCAAAGTTAATTGATATTCGTGTCAGTAAAAGGGTCTCTAGTCCTCACCAACCGTTGAGCTAGTTCTTGGCGCATAGCACTGTGCCATCGATTTCTGCTATCTGAGCTGTTGAGTTGGGTTTGAATTCAGTTTTGGTTCAGCTGAGTTGGAATCCGATTTGACTTGCGGTGGTGGTGGGTTTCGACCGGTACACTTGGTACGTTCGGAGGTAGACCTCTCCGCGAGACAAGCTGAAAGTGAAGTACTGTCTGTGCACTCAGGAAAACGCATCCATCCTTCAACTTCACCTCGCAAGTCTGACCTTGTTTGTTCCCGCCATCCTGGATGTAACAGTTTATTTCCATTGGTCATCCCATGACACGAGGTACAAAGTGGTCAGTTTGGTTATCTCTGACCAACCTTAATCTTTACTGTGATGCTTTTAGCATACACACACATACTTGAATATTTGTAATAGTTACATTATTATTGCGTGTATCTGTTAATAAGCATACACGCACATACTTGAATATTTGTAATAGTTACATTATTATTGCGTGTATCTGTTAATACACACACATACATAGTTATTATTATTGTGTGTATGTGTAAATACACACACACACATAGCACAAACTAAATTGTGTTATCAAATACTTTATTCAATGGCTAATTAATATTTATTTATTTCAAAAGTATGGAAATTATTATTATTTTTTTTATTTGGTTTGATTTAATTTAGAAAATCAAATGATTTTTTTTTTTAAGAAAAGATTTCTTGAATATTTGTTGCTTAATTATCTGAGTGCGAAGGGTGGAGCTAACCTTTGGAGGATAAGGTATTCACTTGATTGATGGAAAGGAGATGTATTTAAATGATAGTAATAAAATATATTCTGCTTCTGCCACAGTAATAAAATATATTCTGCTTCTGCCACTTCTTCTATGTATATGGTTTTTTCCAATCTCTTCCAGAAATCAAGTCGGTTAAATTCCAAAGTATATTTTTTTAAACATTATTATTGTATAAAATTCAGTATTGGAATTCTAGCTACCAGACAACTTTAAGAAAAAGGATGTCAGACTAATTTTTTTACAAGGTATATTTTCTTCACTCTCCACTCAGTTAAATTTTAAATTAACACTATCGTTTGAAATGTATTTATATGCTTATAACTTAAATCTACTTTATTTCCCTATGTCTTCTATTGTTAAGGAGAAAATGAAATTGCGTGAACTTTATAATCTTTTAAGGAAATTTATGCAGGACTGTTTAACAAAGCCTATCATAGACTCTAAGTTATGATGCGTGTATAATTTATTATGCTATATTTTGAACTACTACATGATAATAACTATGCTTATCATTCATGTTTATAAAATATTTTATTAAAGAAATGAATGCATGGCTCATAAGGAATTAACTAATAATAAATATTTATTTAATGTGTACCTGATTTAAGTTGAGTAGAAGGACATTAATATTATATATTTCTTGTTCTCCTCGGTCTGTGGACATATTTTAAAAATAAATATTATTATCTAAGGAATTGCAGATTTTCCATGAACAATTAGCAACGCCCAAAATAATTATATTCATGCTAACTTATGAAGTTTATGGGAAGCTAATGTTCTATTGGAAGCCTGCTAAAGTTATTACTAAGTTGGAAATTTCTAGAATTAATTAAATGGTCAATATCAAACAAATATGTAGCTGAAATTATCTATCTGTTATCTCCGTTATTATAAAAAAAGCTTATTACTTGTGCGTTGTATTAGTGAGCTCAATTAGCTATTGCTAAGAATATTTGAGATTGCTTAATTAAATCTAAAATTGTGAATGTTTATCCTATAGGAATTTGTCTTCATGTTTTACTAATACATACTTATTTGAAATTGTCATCTTTATCTTCACGTCATTCAGGAGACTTTATGTTAAAGACTCTGCAAGTGATTTTTTTTTAAGTTAAAGAAGAGTAACTATTTTTTTTGTTATTGATATATCATAGACAGATAGATAGGTTTATTTATTTGCTTATTTATTTTGTGCTATTTCCTTGACTTCAAGAATGTCTTGGATAGCTTATTACAAGTTGCAATATGCTGGTAATTGATTATTATTTAAATATAGTTTTTTATGTGGGTTATATATATGCCTTTCGTGTATTTTATTGCAGGAAGGTATTTTTCTATTTAATGTCTCGAAGTGAGCAATTGGTTTAGAGAGTAGTAAATGTATGAAAGATAAATATTGTTGTCAGAAATCGGTGAACCCCATTGACAATAATTACTGCAATTTAAAATTTTAAAAAACAGCTAATAGTTTGTCATAAACTAAAAGTTTTTATTTTCAATTTACCATTTACTTTACCATAACATTTGCATACTATATAGTTTAAAATTATTTACATGCTCTTATTCATATGTATGTGTGTCTGTCTTATGCAATTATTTCATATATAATTAGTAAATATTCAGTTTTATGATTTTGTTTCTCTCTGTCGGTTTCGGATAATGTTGTATGCTAAAAGAATTGAAAGAATTAGGGATCTATCTGTGTGTGAATTTATTTTCCCATGTTAGAATGAAATGTATTAAGTAGCTGTGACAAAGAAAGTTATTAGTGATATGTTCTAGGTTGATTGGGATTGAGAACTCTCTCCCTTAATATATCTAAGGGTTGCCATGAGTGAAGTATATTTCCAAATTACGTATTTATGCATTATAAAGATGACATTTTATGAAGTTGAGTAGTGTATTTCCCTTTTATTCTGGTGGTGAGACTGAGTTCCATACCAATAATATACCTCAAAGTTAGATGGGGAGTCATTATTCGTCGTTTAGATTTATTAGTCAAGAAGCTTGTTTATTCCTCATGTGCTTAATTTTTTTTTTTTGAATATATCTTTTTGTTATCATAGAATCATAGCTATCTGTAATGTAGTTGATGGTTGAATAAATGGTAAGACTAAATTCTTTATGGAATATTTAAAGCAGAAATAGTGTTGTATTTGTTGGTTGGTCTATGGCATTATCCGTATTATGACACTTATTTAGTAACTCATAAGTAAACCAACAAGATGTTAATATATTGATTTTATCGTAATTATAGCATAAGATATGATACACACGTAATGCAAATAACCTTGCAGAAATGAGAGTATAGTACTATTAAATTTACACATCCGGAATTAAATATTTTGGATTATATCATATTAATTTACTGCAAGCTTTAAATCATCAAATCATTAGAATGATTTTTATTTTTATTTTGAATGTGTGAAAAATATAACTGTTCAAAAGGATTATTTGATTGAGTTATTTAAGATTATTCTCTTGACAGCCAAAGTTATTAATTTGTTTTATCCCAATAAATGATAATGTGATATCTCCCACTTGTATATTTGTGCCCATAATAAGATATTTATTTATCCAGTGTTGTTTGCTAATAAAAGATTTTAGAGTTAATTAACTGCCTAAATATATTCGAAGTTAGTATATGAGGGCATTGCTTTATTTGTTTATTCATAGCTTATAAACGTCTAATCAATAAATAATAAAGTGTATAATAAAAAGAGATATCAAATCCAGATTGGCAAATGTATTTGTAAATTTAGAAATTAGGACAAACAGTTCCCAGTGTGAATGAATTATAATTATTTTGATTGCAAAGTGTAAATAAATGCTTTATTTATTTATTTATTTAAAACTTTGTCTCAAGTTATTCTTATATGCATTCGTATTTTAGTTTCCACATTCCACATATCTATTACAACATAAATGCATTACTTTATAAATTTGATAATGAACAGACTTAAATCTGATAATATCGTTCTCTTGATCCAAGCATTATGTGAAATACTTTACCATTTGGTAAATTTATGAACAAGGTTGTATATTCAGTTTATTATTTAGACAATGATGTGAGATTAAAAGGTACCCTGTTTCCTTCATTATCTAATTACTAGTCCAGTGAAACATTATTCAATTCATTCCATTTTTTTTATTTTTTTATTATAATAGTTATAAGTTATGGTATAATAGAATTTCTTTAATCAAATTGCATTAAAGATTCCCTGAGACCTTATTTCCTAATTCCAACTTAATATTAATTTAGCTATTTAAATTAAGATGTGCTAGATAGTAGAGTTATTTAATATCATATATTTCTTTTAAAGTTATATTGTAGCTAATATAAGAGTGTATTTAGATGATGGAAGAGATCAAATTAAAATTATAGTTTACTAGCTTGAATAAATGAAATCTTATTGATTTCTATCATTTGGTTGATTAACAAATGAGGCATATATGTTATTTTAATGATCAATAGTATTTCTTCCTCCATTTATTTATATTTTATATGTTCTTGACTTCCTATAACCCTCCATTGAGCTAAGCTATAAGTCAGGCATAAGTAGAAGAGTCTCAATACTCATTCAAAGCAAAATAAAGTTGTTAATTTATTCTATTCATTAATAGAATTGGCGCCCTGGGCATTTGTTCATATAATGTGTAGGATCGGTGTTAAGTAGGGGGGGTTACAATATATATATTATATATATATATATATTTCAGATTTGAATGGAATTAATAAGAAAATAACTGATACACTTTTAAGAACTACAACAAACATATCTGGTAGAAAAAAACAGCAATTGACCAATAAAATTTCTACTGAGACTAGAGAATTTATGAAGAAAAGAAGGAATATGAAATTATACAAAAATGGTGCATTAAAAAGAATTGAATACCTCAAATTCTGTAAAATGGTATGGAAAAGAGTTGAAAATGATATAAGGAAGTATAACTGTGAACTAGCAAGGAAAGCTGTAGAAGACAATAAAAATCTCAAGAGTATAAAACAACATTTTGGTATTAGTAGGAAATTTATATCTGCAATAAGGAAAAAAGATGGAACTATTACTAAAAAGAGAGATGACATCATGAAATGGGTAGAAGATTTCTTTAACAATTATATAGTAATAAAGAACAAGTACCTCCTGTATCTATTATATCTTCTGAATTGTCCAGAATTTTAAATGAAGAAGTGAGACATGCAATTAAATTTATGATGAAGCTCCAGGTAATGATGGAATTATAATTGATATATTAAAAGAAGCAGGTGAAGAAATAGAATTTTTTTTAGCAAAGTTATATACCAAATGTCTAAATGATAAAGATGTACCAGATGATTGGAAGAATTCAGTATTAATATTAATATTTAAAAAAGGTGATAAAGATGATAAAGAAGATATTAGAAATTATAGACCTATCAGCCTTTTATCAGTTTTATACAAAATTTTTACCAAGATAATTACAACTTGTCTACAGAAAACATTGGATATCCACCAATCAAGAGAACAAGCTGGATTTAAAAGTAGTTTTAGTACAGTAGATCATATCCAGGTATTGAGAGAAGTTATAGAAAGGACAAATGAATATGAGTTGCCATTATGCTTTGGATTTGTAGATTATGAAAAGGCATTTGATTCTATAAACATTTCTTCAGTGATTAAAGCATTGGATCATCAAGGTATAGACCCAGGACATTGTCATATTTTAAAGAATATTTATAAAAATGCAACAGCAACAATCAGATTACATAATGATACTAGGAAAGTCAACATTGAGAAGGGTGTAAGACTGGGGGACTCACTCCAAAACTTTTTATAGCAGCGCTGCAAGAAGTATTTCGTGGATTGAAATGGGAATCTAAAGGAGTGAAAGTAAATGGAGATTATTTAAGTCATTTAGATTTTGCAGATGATGTAGTTGTTTTTGCAAATAATGCTTTAGAGCTGCAGGAGATGTTGCAGGAGTTATCAGATGAAAGTAGGACTAAAGATAAATGTTAAAAAGACTAAAGTAATGTTCAATGGATTTTCTCAAAAGGTGAAAATAAAGATTGATTATGATTAGTTAGAAGAAGTTAACAGCTACGAATATCTTGGTCAGATTATTAATACAGATGGAAACATAATGAATGAAAATAATCATAAAATTAAACTTGGTTGGAGTGGTTTTGGTAGAAATAACTTGATACTAAAAGGAAATATGCCTATGTGTTTGAAAAAAAAATGTTTTTAATAAATGTGTTTTACCAGTCCTTACTTATGGATCTGAGACTTGGACACTTAATAGAAGAGCAATACAGAGACTTCAGACCACTCAAAGAAATATGGAGAGATGCATGTTATTAGTAACAAGAGATCGAAAATGCAATATATGGATAAGAGAATAAAAGGTGTTATTGATCTCATTGAAAAAATTAAAAAACTGAAGTTGAGCTGGACATATTGCTAGAAGAGATGATAATAGATGGACAATTGAAATCTTAAACTGGTTTCTAAGAGATTATAAAAGATCCAGAAAGAGACCACATGTGAGATGGATGGATGAAATAAGAAAGTGTGCAGGGGTGATGTGGCGAAGAGAAGATAAAGATCGGAGAAGATGGCTTGAACTTGGAGAGACCTTCATCCTGCAGTGGATTGATAATGGTTGATGATGATAGTGATGATGATGATATACATGAGCAAGACAAGACTGAAACTAATTGATTATATTGATTTTACCATTTGTACTAATCAAATTGCAGTTATGTTTAAACAATGATCAAATAGTGCTTCACTCTGGAGGTCATATGACATTTGTATATTAGAAATGAGATTGAGCTCTCATTCATAGATCTTTAGTTCACAAGTTTGCCACTCTAAACTGCTCTAAATTATGCAACAAGAAAGTTATATAATTACTTGCTATTAGATTTATGTAAATGATTTAAAATAATAATGTTCTCTGCTTAATTAGCATTGGAATTAAGATTATTTAAGATATATATAATTGCAGATTCTTGCAAAATAAACAATGAATTTTTTTGACGACATACTTTCTCAATTATCACTTACATTTCAAAAAGTAACAAAATTTTATTTATTTAAAATGAATCTCAGTTATCTTAAATTAAAAGTGTGAAACTAATAATGTAATCATTTACTAAATGTACATGCTCTTATTTAAATGAGCACTTACACACAAAATATATAGTTTCTGAATTGTAGATAATAAAATTTTTGATGGAGCATGAAAAAAAAAACAAGTAAAAACCAATAGGATCATTGTGTTTTACTGTTTATTTTTCAGGAATAGTAATTATAGAAAGAGTAGTTAGTATTTTATATTATTTACTTCTAAGTTTAACTATTAATTATTATATAATTCTAAACTTTCCTTTAAAATAATTTATCTTCAACTTATTAACTCTTTTTAAAAATGTTTTACTTAAAAAAAAAAGTGTTATAGATTAGATTTAACACTATGGTTTTAAAACACAGCTTTGAAAAACTATGCAGTGCAAATATTTCTGAATTTATTGATTTGCATTTGTGTTTTTGCTTTTTAATTAACATAAAAGTGTTACTTTAGCATTGTGAATCTAATAATTTCTGAAAATTTTCAAAATAATGATTAAAAATATATAAATTAATTTATTAATAATGATTAAAAATATATGTTTTTATTAATAAAGTTAATTTTTCTGAAACAAAGATTTTTTTATTATCTAATAGGTGTTATTGAAGTTACGTTTGAAGAAGGCAGTGATGGTTATATTTCATTGATTTCCTATCCTTATGAATCTCCTCATAGTTCTGAAGAAATGGTATCAGTATCACCAAAGTCTAGTACAAGCAAAAATAATACTAAGTTTGTATTTTTATTTATTAATGTTAATAGCATACTTTTAAGATCTACAGATTTATTTTGCATTTTAATGCTATTTCAAATTAATTGAACAATGCTCTTACCTATTAATAGTTTTTTTAATCATTCATTAGACTAGAAATTATGCAATAATGAATAATAGACTTTTAATATCTTGTAGAGGGAAGTAATTATAAATGTATGATCAAAGATATGTGGAAAAGAAGTTTGACAACTTAGCAGTTAAACTGTAGAAATTGGCTATTCATATATACTGAATAATGATAAAGATATGTATAAGAGATTGCAGTCTGGGCCAACTGTTGTGATAGTTCAGCACAAAATGTACATCTTAGGTATCATACATCTTTTCCACATGCTTTTGGTCACATGTTTATGATTACATCCCTCCACAAGCTGTTAAAAGCAGATAGAAATCAGTCCCTACCTTGTGTAAGAATGATGTAATGAAAACTACACTAAAGAAATATTAATACTGTTATCCCTTTGTAAAACAGACAATTATCAGAAACTTATAAAAATTTTACTTTCTGAATTATGATAATTTTCACAAATAATTATTTTTTAGTTTTGATTAAAAAACATTGAGATGTATAATATCTTTAATCAGGCACATTACAATTTGACAACTTTTAGATCTGGATAAAATTACAACTGGGAGAAAGAAGGAATTTTGCTGGCAAAGAAGCCATATTGAATATTTAAAAAATTAGGTTAAGCCACAAATTTTATCATAACTTAAGTTTGTATTATTCAAAAATGACATAATATATATTGTTTGAAACATAAAACACCAAAGAATGTAATTAAGCTGCAAAAAATATAGCCATTGATATTTAAAGTAATAAAAAAAATAATAAAATTTTAATATTTCTAATAATTATTTTTGTATTATTTCATAAATTCTAAATTTTCATGCATACATTTTAAAATTATGCTTTTGTTAGTAGATTAGTTGCATTCATCATTAAATTTTTAATAAATTGATATATAATAACACTTACCTAAGGTAATCCATCACTTGAGTACTTCGTGGAATAAAGATATTAGTACCTTTCATTTTTCCTAGTACCTTTCAAAATGTTTTTCCATACAGGGGTTTACAATGAATATATCATCCCTAATAACAAGTAGTTAATATTGATCAATAATTAGTATAATTTGAATATTATAATAAACAACTTCAATAAAGTTTGTAATTTATTAAAAATTATTACTAAAGTAATCACTATATACAAAATAAAATAATAAAACAAAATAAAAAGTGAATGTAATACTAAATTCATTATAGAGTTAAGCTTGAGGCACATAAGTTAGTGGTTTAGAGTCAGTGCAATGTAGTATTAATTATTCTACCTTTATAGGTTTTAAGGGCTCATATTGCTTCATGCTACTATGACTAGTAAATTTAGTAATAGCTTCATCAACTGCCACCTCTTTTTGCATATGATATGTCGCTTTGAAATTTACATTGTATTAGTTTATAATCAGCCTAATTTTATATATTCTCTCAAAATCTTTACTTTTAGCATTTGGCGTATTAAAATACAGACAAGACATTATAGAAAAAAAATCTAAATCGGGTCATAATATTTGCAAAATATGTTTGTCTTTGTCTCATATCAGCATTCCAGATATCATCTAATTCATATACTACACATATGGAGCAAAGGGCTACTACCATGCCAGAAAATGCAGATAATTCATGATATAAATTTACACAATCACAAGCTATTTTTTGATCAGCGAATATGTTAGTTTCAATAATAATTTTTTTGTATATTTTTTTTATCAAATATAAATTCAAATAATAATTTAAAAAAATATAAAATTAAATCCTACCAGTGTAAAGCTTTTTGCAATAATATTCACTCATTATGCAGACTAAGAAAACCGGTAAAACCTTGATTTTTTTCCGATGTAAATTTCAGGGCAAATCCAATTGTGTTAAATATGAAAAAACTGAAAGAAAGACAAAAAAATTCAATTTACTTTATTATAAAATTTTTTATAAAATTTTTAATTTTTATTATAGAAAAATGAAACTTACATTTTCTAAAACTAGAAAAAAAGATGGAAACAAAGATGTAAAAAGCGCATGTGCAGACAGCGTACATTTCTGGCAGTTTTAAACTGAAACTGGATGTTGTGAATTTGAAAATTCGAGATCACAATGTGATCGTAATGCTGATGAGGTTTTAAATCACTTTTTTAAATATATATTTAATCATAAATACATTCATTAAAAAAAAAAAATCAAAACAGTAAACAAAATAACAATTTTAAATAAAATAAAAATAGATTTAAGTAAATATCTTAAATTAATAAATATAATACTTGAGCACAGTATTTCTATATTGCCTTTAATCATTTTTTTTTTTTTTATCTTTTAAGTTTTATTTCTGAATATAATAAATGAGTAGAAGTCAGAAAAAGAATTTATTAGCTGACATGAAATTTATACCATTTTAATAACTTTTTGAAATATGATTTTACTGAAGGTTCGATAGGGATGACCAGTAAACTTCAAATTAAAAATTATTATTTATATTTAATATTATTCTTATATCTTTTCCTTTACTTTTTTTGCATTCTTTCATATATTCATATATATTACTTTTTATAAATCTCCACATATACACTCTATTGCAAATTTTTTTTATATATTTTTAATTTTCTAACAGTTTCGACTGTCCTGCAGTCTTCATTTAAACATATAATCATATAACCATTATTCTATATACATATAAAAATAACAGTTTCTACAGCTCCTGCAGTCTTCATCAGCACTACAACATTTAAACATATAATCATATAAACATTATTTCCATTCTTGCTATTAAAAGGTGTGAAGGTTGCCTTGACAGCAGTTAGAGATATTGGTTGCTATATTTACTGTGAATGTTTAGGTGGTTACTGGTTGGAAACTAATTACATTATTCTATATACATATAAGCTATAACATTTAAATAATGGTTATATGATTATACGTTTAAATGTTGTAACTCTGGTAAAGACTGCAGGACAGTCAAAACTGTTAGAAAATTAAAGGAATTATATAAATAAATTTTGCATTAGAGTGTATATGTGGAGATTTATAAAAAGTAATATACATTTAATATTTGTTTGAATTTCCACTAAGATATGACGGAAGTGGTACATGAAATATTGTTTAATTATTTGTAATCCAACAAACTAGAAAGCTTAATGATTCCTAGATAACAGTATTATATCTGTAATAGCTGGAACATTTATCTAGCTTGTTCAAGATTTAGAATGGAACGTAGATATTTTTAGGCAACTGAGAATTTAATTTTTTTTCTTCAGATAACATAACTATCTCATCCAACATTAGTTGATAAATATGTATCTAGATATCCTTAATTAGAAGGTAAAGAGTCAAAGATATTCTGAATTGTGAAGATAAATGTTGATGCACACACCATTAAAGAAAAAGTTTGTTTTTTACTGTTGTGGAGGAAGTACCATATACCTGTGAGTGTTAGCCGAAAATATACCATTTATTTGTCTCCATCTGGCAAACCAGTAAATTGCAGCATCATAATCTGTTTTGAACTTCCAAAAAATTAGATTTTAAAATGTACTAAACTTAAATTAATATGAATGAATCCTAAGGCTAACCAGTTTTTATATATATTCTATCTACAGCCAAAATTATATTGTTCTACTATTTTAAATTATAGTTGATTTAACAAGATGATGTTAAAATAATAAATATACTTTTATCAAATAAATTTTGAATTGAACTTTGTAAAAGTTTACAAATGTTATTCTTAATTTATAATAATCTGCATTCAAAGAAATTTATCATATTTTCTGTATTAACAATTTTTTTTTAATGATTAAAACTTTGCCTTTATGATAAATGATTTCTAAGGATTAAATTTCAAAGCAAAAAAAGTAAATAAGATCAGAAAAATAGTTTAAATTTTTTTGATTCTCAGAGAATAATAGGTTGTCAAGAATTACATGCCTACTTGTGGGTGAGTAATTTAAAGTAATGATTTGGAAGGTATTTAGAATATTATTCTTAAACTTTATAAAATAATATTCATCAACAATTTTTTCTATTACATTATCAAAAATGGTTTGTCTATAATAATGATTCTTTGTGGTAGATTCTGTCAATGTTTTCATTATTATTAATACTTGGAGTTAAACATTGAATAAGAATGATAAGCAAGGAGGCAAAATTAGTGATTTTTCTGATCTTCATAATCGAGTCATTAGTGAACCAAATCTTGTATTATCATTTAATGGGTTAATAATTGTACCAAGAGAGTAGAGTGACAAGTCAAATTTTTACTGATTGTTTCACAAGTTATTATTATTGAAAATATCTTGAACCATATCAGTTGAGTTATATAATTAATTATCATTACAAATGAAAAGAAATGTAATCCATTATGCTGCTTTTTATATAATTTTTAAGTGAATAATATAAAATGCCATTATATAACAGCAATAATCCTATATATTTATTTAAGAATGATAAATTTTCAACAAATATTTTTTGCCCTACTGTAAACTTCAATTTATATTACAATAAATATATAAAACTTCAATTAATTTAATTAACAATTGGTCTTTTAAAAATAAGTGGAAAATTATATATTTTTATATAGTGTATTTTTGTAAATTTTGTATAATTGCTGCATGTAGTTTAATTGAATTAATTTTACTTTTGTATTTTACATTTGTATGTATTTGGATTGCTTTTTTATTATTATTTATTTTAATTAATTTTATTAAAAAATAAGTTATGTATGTTGTGAAAATTAAAATAGATCATAATCACATTGAGAAGAACATCCGAACAAGCTTTTATATTTGTTGCATAGGGTTATCACTTACATAATGATATTTTATATTTTTTACTGATTAATTATGCATTTAAAAAAAACTTTAACAAAGTTAAACATTGTGTAATGCAAAATATATAGTAATTAATGCATTATTATCTTCCCTTTAGCATAATTGGAAAGTAGTAAAAAAGCTTCAATTGAATGCTTAAATTACACAAAATCTGATCAGTCAAATTTCTGTTTCTCTGGTAAAATTCTTAGTATTTAAATGATTAAATAGATTTGAATCTTTTGAACTTAAAATATTCAATTTTCACTTTTAAAAAGATTTAAAAGGAACAGGCATCATGAATCAAGAGATGCAAAGTTAAAATTCCACATTCATATTAATGCTGTTTCCTCTCCAGATGAAAGTAGAAGAAACAGAAGGAGAATTAAATTATCCAGATCTTCAAATAATACACAATTATACTTAGTTTACTAAATATAATATTAATATATTTATTAAAGTCATTTATAATAGTCTATATACAAACTTATTTTTAATTCTTAAAAGATATATCCATTTGTGCATTCTTTAATTTATAAGAAATATTACAACTCTTCTCATGTTTTCTCTTTCTTTATATTCTTGCATTGACTAATTCCTTCCAAGCTGCAACTTAAAAAATTAGTCTTGTTAAAGCCCAAGTGCTTGTGATTGATATTTCTGTAATAAAGGATTTCTCTTAAATTATATTTATTTTGGATAATTGAATAAAAAGCCTGAATAAAAAAAAAAAGAAATATTTTGGACATACAAGAAATTATTAGAGTATTCCATATTCTAGTTTTTTGTTGTTGTTTTTTTAATTTTTTTTAGAAATGCAATTGATACAGACAAACTAGAACTAAAATAAACATTTTGAAAACTGAATTTTTGAATTTTGGCAGAACAGAAATAAGTAATTTTGTTTGAACAAATATCATTTCAGAAGAAGAGAACAATCAAAAATTTTATAGTTATGATATTGGATAAAAAAAATACAACAGAAATAAAACTTGAAAAGAATAAGTAATTTAATGATATACTGCATTTAACAATTGATAAAAATTTGAAATATAAAATGGGATATGGAATTATTGATAATAATATCAATAAAACTGATAATGGTTTGAAAACTAATTAATATATAATTTTTGAAAATAAATATAATTTTAAGACAAATAATTATATTGAAATGAAACAGTGTTGTATCATGATAATATTAATAATGCAACTGAGTATAAATAATGGTTAGAGTGAGATTAAACATTGAGAAAAGGAGGTACATCCTAAAGTGCTGCTAGAATTGTAAGAATATAACTGAAGTTGTAAAGATCTTTTAGATGAGAATTTTCCATAGAGCCATCCAAACAGCTTATCATTGCTCACATTAGAGTTAAGTTTGAAGCAGAAAAGCTGTTGAAAATACAAGTTGAGAAAAGGTAATGGAAACTTACCATCAATCCCTAAGAGAATCTTTTCAGCCAGTCACTCATGAGACAAGCATCTATATCATTTGAAAGCACTACCATTGCTTGGAGACAAGAACTTTTATTTTTAACAAGATAGAATATTTCTCTGCTATGAACCATCACTATTTAATGATTATTAAAAATGTTTAAGTAAATGGATTCAGCAAAGTGATAACAGTGAATAACCCTACTATCCATAAGACCTCTTACTAATGGTCTTTTTTTATTGAGCTATCAATAAAATGTCATTAAAAGAGAATGCATCCAAATTTTAAATGGTTAATGCTTTTTGCAACTCTACTGGACTATGTTGACATCAGTTTCTGGTCTATTGCTCAAAATAATTATATATCTGTTTTTTTTTAATTTGAATTATAAATCTTGAATGTATCTTAATTGACATAGTATTAATAAATATTTAAAGTGTGTATATATTTTTTAAATAACTTGTATAATAGGGAGAGAATATTAAAATGATCTCTTCTCTATTTAAATAGATTTTGATCGAGACTTTGAAAAGTTTCTACTTAACTGCATTCTTTTTCAAACTCAAAAAACTTTGCTTTTGCAACCAGCTTTCATAGATTATTTGTTAAAATAATATTATACATGATTGCCTGTTTAAAACAGCAAGCTATGAAATATTTTAACTTTAAAATTATAAAAACATTTTTATATTTCCAAATATTGTTTCTTCTCCTTTTTTCTGCAAATTTAGTCCATCTTCAATACTACAGAAAACAAGATACTCCTTTTAATTCTTTCCTAAACTTGTTAAACTAAACTAAATCCTGTAAATAAATATATCTAATATGAACAAAATATGTGATATATTATTTTAATATACATTAAAGTTTTCATTATTTAATATAAACTTTTTTCAAGGTTAATATTATAAAATAATTTCAAAATATATTTGTAAAATGGAAACAAAAAATAGAAGCACATATAATACACTAAAAACATATTACAAATGTCAAATAAATTTAACAGATATAATAGTTTTAATTTAAAAAAATTTCTAAACGGATAAAAAGCTTTAAAAATTAACAATGAATCTATCTTTTAATTTACTAATATATAAAGAACAAAATAGTTCTTTTGATTATTTTCTAAATTTGTTTTAAAAGTTTTTTTTCATTTAAAATAATGTTATATTTTGTAAAATTATTTGTATTATATTTTTAAATGTACATAATGTTTGTTTTTATTTTTTCAACTATTTTGGAATATTTTTATAATATTAAATTGAGACAAGTTTACAGAAAATAATAGAAATATCTGTGTGTGTGGAAATAATATGTAACAAATTTTGTTTTATTTACAGGTCAGTTAAAAACCAAATTTAGGAAAGAATCAAAATGTGTAGTTTTTTATATATTAATAATTATTGTATAAAGAATGAATATAGAATCAAGAAGTTAAACAATAAACCCATTTTTTTATGTTATTATGGATCCCTGGTACATGTTTCTGAAAGAACATTATATAGCTTTCCCTGAAATTCACTGAGTGATTTCAAACTGTTTTAGGATATCTGGATTCTATTATGAAAATGCCAAAACATTTTAGGATTAATGTTTTGATGAAGCCAAGTAAGAATATAAAAAACAGGAGAGGCTAGGAGTTTAAAATATATTTCTGTAAATAAACTTTCCTAAAAAAAAAAAAATACAGATCATAAAAGAAGTATAAAACCTTAATAGATGTAAATAACAAAAAAATATTATATATTTTAAAGTCACCATTTATTTTCTAATAGTAGTTGTGACTTTATATATATATAAATAATTACTTTTTCTTCATTGTCTTTTTCCTTTTTTTAATAACACTAATGCATGGAATTGAACATAAATAATTTTTTCTAGCAATTTGGGATAGATTTAATAATTTTTCTTGAGAGGTAGAGGATATAAATTATTTAATTATTGTTTCACACCATGTAACTAAATTGCATAAAGCTGTTCTGAAAAATAAATATTAAGTAATATAATAATATATTGAATTGAAACGTGCTAATATTAACAGCAATTGTAAGTTTTATTATAAATATATTTGGAATAACAATTAATTTATCAGTAAATTTTTTAACTCTTGATATTATTTGGTGTTTTTAAATTATGGCCTGTGGTTCAAATCTTATAATTTGTCAAGTACTAGCCAGATAAATATCTTTTACCCAATGATAATATATTTCTATGTTTATATGGAAAAAGTGTGCTATATTTTTGTTTACTTTTTTTTGTTTGTTTTAACTACCTGTATTTTTACTTGTACTTTTGTATTATGTTTGAATGAAATTGGAAAGCAGTGAGTAAGTATTTGTAGGAAATAGAGGCAAGCCAAACATCTGCCACTGCCTGATATGTAACCAGTAAATGTCTATATTTATGAATTTAACTACAAGAACAAATTTTTAAATGTAATGAAAGATATTGGAATACATAGATTTAATAATGAAATGGTCCAAGTATTTATAACTGTGCGAACATAGCATAATTATTTGTCTTATAAATTAAGACTATGGTGATATAAAATGAAGCTTTTATAACTTCAAGGGATCACTATTAATCAAACTCATTCTAAACAAACAAAAAAAAAAACATGAACAGGTCTGATTCATTTTTTTTTCCCTGCATTTTTCCAAGTTATAAAAGCATAGGTATGGGATTGAATTCCTTACTAATTGAAATTCGATTTTTTTTTTCTAGTTACATGTAGACCTAGAACTTTTTTCCAGGTAACTACTCTAACTAGTCAACCAGGAGTAAGTAAATGGGTATTTAGTTATTTTTTAGCTGAAGAATAATGATTCCTAGTTAATTAGAATAAATTAGATGGATATTAATTTTCTAATTATAAATAAAAAAGATATATATATGTTATGAGAGAGATGTCATACTTGTATTGAGTTCATGGTTTATTATTATTTCCTAAGTAATTAGTTTTTTTTTATTTTATTTTATTAATTTAAATAACTAATTATAGAAACTATAATCATAAATCTGGTTTCCTGAAATATCTGGACAAAATTTACAAGGTTGCCTTTAAAAATTTTCTGATTGTCTGAATATCTTAATTTTACTTGAATTAGAATTTACTTAAGTAATGATTTTTAATTAATATAGAGTTCATGTATATTAAAATAAATTCTCACCATGAATAAATTAACACATTTAAGTAAATACTTTTAAATTAAATATGCCAAATTGATTTGGGCCTATATTTTTAATTAGTTTTTTAAAAAAATTTTATCTACCAGCTAGCTCTATTTATTTCATAATTTCCATAATTTTTTAATAAAAAGCAAATGAGAGAATAAAAAAAAGCAATGCTTATAAATTAGCACTTGAAAGAATCTTTTCCTCTGGGAAAAATAAATAATGGGGAGAAATGATTAATACATTAGTCATGAAAACACAAGAACAAATTAATAAATTTTAATTGTTTTTATTTTATTTTAACTCTATAACCTGTTCATCATTATGATTGCAAAGTGTAATCATGAATTTTCAAATTTGCAATGTCCAGTTTCAGTTTAAAACTACGGAAATTTATGCAGTCTACACATGCGTATTTGACATCTTCATTTGCATCTTTTTTTTCTAGTTTCAGAAAATGTTAAGTATCATTTTTCTATGATAAAAATTTAAAAAAATTATGATAATTTTTATAAATAAGTAAATTGAATTTTTTTTTCCCCCAGTTTTTTCATTTTTAACGGAATTAGGTTTATCCTAAAATTTACATCGGAAAAAGTACAAGATTTCACTGATCTATAAGGATTAAACATTATTCAGAAGCCCTCCATGAGTAAGTATTTAATTTTATATATTTTTAAATTATTATTTGAATTTATATTTCATAAAAAAAATATACCAAAAAATAATTATTGAAACTAATATATATGCTGATCAAATAGCTCGTGATTGTGTAAATTTATATCATGAATTATCTGCATTTTTTGGCATTGTTAGGGCTTAACTCCAGATGTCCATTATATGAATTAAGATATCTGGAGTTCTGATATGAGACAAAGACAAACATATTTTGCAAATATTATGACCCGATTTAGATTTTTTTCTATAATGTCTTGTCTGCATACGCCAAATGCTAAAAGTAAAGATTTTGACAGAGTATATAAATTTAGCTGATTATAGACTACTGCAATGTAAATTTCAAAGCTGCATATCAAATGCAAAGAGAGGTGACAGTTGATGAAGCTATTACTAAATTTACTAGTCATAGTAGCATGAAGCAATATGAGCTCTCAAAACCTATAAAGTTAGGATAAATAAGACTACAATGCACTGACTCTAAACCACTAACATATATACCCCAAGTTTAACTAATGAATTTTGTATTTGATTCTCTTTTTATTTTGTTTTATTATTTTATTTTGTATATAGTGACTATTTTATAGTATTTTTTAATAAATTACAAACTTTATTGAAGTTGTTTATTATAATATTCAAATTATACTAATTATTGATCAATATTAATCACTAAACATTTTGAAGAGCTACTAGGAAAATGAACGGTACTAACATATTTATTCTGTGAAATGTTTAAGTGTTGATTACCTTAGATAAGTGTTATTATATATCAATTTATTAGACATTTAATAATGAATGCAACTAATCTACTAACAAAAAATTATAGTTTTAATATTTATGCATGAAAATTTATAATTTATGAAATAATATGAAAATAATTATTAGAAATATTAACTTTTATTCTTTTTTTTATTACTTTGAATATCAATGGCTATATTTTTTTCAGCTTAATTACATTCTTTGGTGTTTTATGTTTCAAACAATATATATTATGTCATTTTTGAATAATACAAACATAAGTTATGATAAAATTTGTGGCCTAACATAATTTTTTAAATATTCAATATGGCTGCTTTGCCAGCGAAGAGGATAATGTATTTAAATCTCTAGGAACATATGGCTGATTTAAAAGAATTGGTAGCTTATAACAGGAGGAGTGGAAAAGAGGTATAAGAAATATATTGTTGTATTGTTATTACATATCAATTTGGCAAAATTATAAATCTAGAAAGACTAAAGAATCAAGAATATGTATTAATAATAATATATCTGTCTTTATGTCATTGCACATATTGTGCTTATATGTAATATATATGTCTATTCCAAACTTAATGTGTCTGACAAATTTCATCTTAAATACTTATGTTTATCATATATATATTATAACCTAGGGGAAATTGATAATAATGAAAAATAATAATAGAGGGGAGAATTGGTAAATGATAATCTAAGGGGAAGAATGATAAATAATAATAATACATTTTGTTTAGTGGTAGGTAGGTTGATAATAATATAAATATGATTATTAATTAGACTATTATGTATGGAACATGGACTAGACTCAGTGGTCGTTACAATAAGATAAGGATACCTCAAAGACATCTATTAAGACAAAAGGGAATTTTTAAAGCAATAATAAAAATACTTATTATACAATAAATAATTACAAATGAAATTAATAAGAGGAAAAACTTCACTCTTATTTATAAAATACTTTTAAAATCTGAATTCCCTTCCATCAAAATATATTTTCTGAGTATATAAGTTATTTGCACCAACAGAAACATCTTATACCAATCTTCATCTAAAATATCTTTGATATTCAATATATGTCATATAAGAGTGTCAAAGAAATTATGAATTCAAATACTCTATTCTTGCAGAGTAAAAATAAAATGCAGTTTACTTTTCTAATAGTACATGAAATGATTAAAATATTTTTTGCCACAATGCTAATATAATTTAAATGAGTGATTCATCCAATAATATGGATATAATAACAATAATGATAATCTCAGGGTTCTAAATATTCTTTAGGAATTCTTCTTTAATAATTGGTTGCCAAATAAATGACTGAAATCCTGGGAGTCTATAGGAGGCATCTACTTTTTTTATAAAAAAAATGCTTCCCAATATTTTGTCACAACAGAAATAATTACACAAAGAAAATCTTTAACTTGCTAAGTAATTGCATAATAAAATATACTAAATTCAGAATAATCATAGTCATTTATCCAGGATATAACTTGAAAATAATAGAAAGAAAAGGGTACATTTTATGTCTTTCTATTACTCCATGGACAATACAAAATAAATTATTAAGTGTAATAATTATATCTTTAAATTATAAAGAAATGATTAATAATGAGTGCAGTGTAAAAAGTAGCCTGAATAATCTTCAACAAAGAATTATATTAATCTTAATTTCTCTTAAAATATTCAATCTTATTTTCTCTTGTATGCAATTCCAGTTTTTGGAATTGAGGAGTTTCTAAGAGATTCTTATTGGAAATGTCATTTTGGAACTGCAACATTTGGTTATCTGTTACCTAGATTTTTAATAGAAATCAGAATTGTGAAAATTAACTTAGTAAATAGTAAACTTAATGAATTAAATGAACTCATAAAACTTAATGAACTCAAGACAAATGACATATAGAAAACAGAGACTAAAGATATTTAAAATAATAACAATTATATTTATTAATAACTAAGTATAAAAATAATATGTACAAGATTTTATTTACATTGAAAATTGGAATTATTTGCCAACATAAGCGCTGTTGCAATATGATTAAATCAATTGATACATAGGCTCGTCCAGACCTTCATTAACATATTTACTAGGATTTGAATACAAATCTTTTGGTTGATTATACATCAGATATTCCAAATGGAGACATTGGTTTAACAATAAAATTAATTTGTATATGTTTTTAAAAATTTAGTCCATGAACCCCTTTTAAAAGTTGAACTAAATAGCAGAACTATAGCTTATGGTAAACTGAGTAATAATTTAATTTAAAGTAAATATTTTTGTCAGGTAACTTTTGATATAGATTTATAAAGCCGATTAACATAATTAATCAAGGTTAAAACTGACTAAGTTTGAATACTGGTAATCATAGAGTTTAGGCAACTTAATATTGCATTATGCACTAACTGGGATTGACTAGGCTGGCTGGTAAAATATCAATAAATTATAAGATTTAGTCAACTTATCTAAGATTGCCTGGCACTGTTTTAAAACTTCTAAATAAGCTATTAAATGAAAATGTGAGCCATTTACCAGAAATCATACGCATAAATCATACCAAATTACCGTCCACATAATAATAATAATATTTAAATATTAAATGACTTACAAATCCATCGGTAAGGTGAACCAGATGAGTATACAGCTAATATAAGATGTATGTATTATCTAGATGCCAAGTGCTAAATATTAAACATTTAAAAGGTATAAATATTTTGTTGGTTTACTTGTGGCTGGCTAAACAACATAATACAGACATTGCTATACACTACTAAGCACTGTACATAGTGCAACCTGAAGAACTAACTCTTCATAAATTAACTTATCATTGCCATGTCAATTCTAATACAAAGATAACTTCACCTATTTGTGGAAAATATATATAAAAGTTCATCATGAGTGATAGGCAAAAACATGGGCTCCGCAGAGCAAGAAAAATATCAATAAAGATGGTGAGCTTCCAAATACCTATATCAGGTAAAAGAGGATGCCTGGACTTTGTCACAGCGCAGCAGGAAAAGTGGGAAAACATACCAAAATATATATGATCCTTTCCAGGAATCTAAGTACCTTTAATAATAATAAGTGATAACTATCACAAAAATTCAAAGCACTATCAGCTCATGGAATACACGTGAATAATGGGGAGAGCATTTCGATCCCACAAAGCATAATAGATAATTATAAAATAGACCTAATATTCTAAGACCATCACCTCATACCAAAACAATGGCAAGATAACTTACAGAGAAAATAAATTTAAGAGATAAATATCTCTAATAGATAAAATATTGCCAAATTTAAATTAGCCAGCAAGTAATGAACATATAAATTTTACCTAAGAATGTGTGGAAATTCCAACACATTCTAATATAAACCCATTTAAGCTAATAATAATAATAATAATAATAATAAAATCACGTTGACATAAATATAAAATAATAAAAAAATAGTGATATCATAATAATGTTAGAATAAAGAAAACACTTTAGTTCATTAAGGGAAATTTTTCCATTAAGAGCGCTCTGCTGAGGACACGAAGTCCTCCGGTGGGTTGTTTGCACAAGAATACATCCATACCAATGAAGAATAAACATTTTTTTATTTATATTTATTTAGCAGCAAAATAACTCCAGATAAATGTTCATAATAATAGGTATTCAAAAGTTCTTAACTATAACCTATATCTATAATTTATATTTATTAACATTTGAAGAAGTTGAACAAAATAAACAACTACCTAGAAAATAGATTGATTTAATGACATCGGAGAATAGAATTATGTGTTTAGAGAAATTTCCCGGATCCATGGTTTCAGTAGAATTAACAAAATCATAACTTCTTTATTCAAAGAAGCACAAATAAAAGAAAATTTAAATTAATTGAATAGTAATATAATAAAGTCATTTTCAGGTATTAATTCCTCTTAAGTGAATTTTAGTAATATTTTTTCAAAAATGTTTTTTTCTTAAAAAACAGTGTAGTTCGTAAATAACACAATACATTTAAAACATTCATTTTAATTATTATTGCCAACAATTTAGAAGATAGCATATATTATACAATTTTTCTTCATTCACATCCTTTTAAAAATATTTATAATTCAAATTCATCAGAATTTGAACACATCCAAGTTTTATTAGAAAATATATATATATTTTTAAAACTTAGCACATATTCAGAAACAGCTAATATAATTAAGTAGCGGTTCCTTCTGTATAGGCATTGTATCATTCATTATAAATTTAATAACAATTCTTGATAGCGTAATGATTCATAGAATAAAAATGGTCAGTATAAAAGTTCATGCTTTTTTCAAAAAAAATTTAATAATTTAAACTCTTGACTTTCAAGTCTGAATTTTTTCTTTTTGATATAATAATAAATTATATTCAGATGAATTAGGACAATGTCCATCATAGATTCATGTATTATCAAATTTAAACACATCACCTGGATTAGAATAAAGTTAATTAAATAGCAATGAAGAAATTTACTTTTTAAAACTAAATTACTTTTAAGTCAATAAACATCACATGATCACCATTTCTTATGCTTGTTTATAACTGCTATTAAAACAGGCAAAACTCTCCATACAGTATTGCCACTCAGTACAAGCCAGAGTAATCAATGGATGCCAGAAGGTTTGTAAATAAAATCCCCATTTAGTGCCTACTCATCCAATGCCCCCAGACTAGTTTCGGGCTTAATGGCCTTTGTCAATGAGGAGCCTAGATTTTAGGATCTAATGCAACCCTCCAGCAACCACCTTTTATCTCTACTTAACTACAAAACTATGAATCTTAAATTGAAAACACAATAATATTTTCAATCCAAGCTCATTAGCTTATATAGTCATATAGGTCTGAAATCAGTTCAGTACCCATACATTTTGAGTGGCAATACTGTATGGAGAGTTTTGCTTGTTTAAATAAGTTATAAGCAAGCACAAGAAATGGTGATCATATGATGTTTATTGGCTTAAAATTAATTATGTCTAATAGAATAGTAGTGTCTATGGTTATTAAAGAACCAAAGACACCAAAATGTATGGGTACTGAACTGAGTTCAGACCTATATGACTATATAAGCTAATGAGCTTAGATTGAAAATATTGTGTTTTAAATTTAAGTCTCGTAGTTTTGTAGTTAAGTAGAGATAAAAGGTGGTTGCTGGAGGGTTGCATGAGATCCTAAGATCTAGGTGCAGTGCTCTCAGATCCAAAGCTCCTCACTGACGAAGGCCACAAGCCAGAAACTAGTTTGGGGATAATAGATGAGTAGGCACTAGATGGGGATTTTATGCACAAACTTTCTGGTATCCATTGATTACTCTGGCTTGCACTGAGTGGCAATACTGTATGGAGAGTTTTGCCTGTTCTAAATTTCTTTTCTGTGGCATTTTTTTTGTTAGTAATTTAAAATAAGAATGTTCCAAATTGAATTATGATATAGAATAAAGCAGAATTACCATGAGCTTGTTAGCACAACATTGTAGGATTTAAAATAAATAAAATTAATACTTTACACTTTGATTAAAAATAAAAGAAAATTATAAAAAATTATTACTATTCTTGATGTCGCACAGAAGTTTGTCCAGAGCAGCAATTAATAGAATGGATGGTAAACGAGAGTCAGCCCAGCACACAAAAGAAAAGTCTGTGAGAGTATGAGAATCTTTTTTACAGATGATAATCTGATCTTTTATATCAGTTTACCAATCACTCAAATCTTTAACCTCCACCCCAAAAAGGGAGACTTCTGTGACCAAAGGATTAATTAATTTCCAGTATTTAACTAAGAATAATTACATCATATTAACCTAGATTATTTTAAAAATAACCATGTGTCTTAACTGTTTTAAGGTGAAGAAAAGTTCAGTACTTATTAATTAACACACTTAAATAATAAAACAAGATAATTTAAATAATTATTATACTTTTTCTTAAATAAAATAACCCTGTTCTTACCCTTTTTGTTTATTTAAAGTCCTTTAAAATTTTTAAAGTTAACCCTTTATTTTGCAGGTTTAACAAAATATTTAATATTAAAATTTTAACTCTTAAATTTAAAACCAAGTAATTGATAAACACAAGTAAGCACAAGCATTTACACATAGATCCAGACAGGAAGTTAAATATTTCTTTAATTTAAAGCTATCTTATTACATAAATCGAGATTGATTTAAATAATTAAATCTATTATTTAGCTACATAGACAAATTTTATCTAAAATTACCTATCTTAATGAACTTTATTAAATAAAATATCCATCTTAAATAGCTAGTTAGAAATTAAACTATTACAACTTCTTAAGGGTATTTAACTTCAATTTAACAAGCTTTGTTTTCAAAAGATATTTATTTTAGCAAATATCTTTTTAAATGAAGACTTGGTGTAAATGAATAATTTACTTAATATTCTCACTCCCTCAACTTTTAAAACAACTTTTAACTACATTTTAACTTTATGCAGGTACATGTCTAACTATAATGAAAGCTATCTTAACAAAACATTTTAAATAATTAGAATTATTAATTGTTTATGCAGATAGGAAATATAATAATGGCATGTATTTTACATTTAGGTTGATGAAATAACCTGCATACAATAAACTCATCTCTTACTCTAAATTATTTGTTTGCTATTTTTTAAATTAATAAACAGCAAATCACCATTAAAGCATGTACAAGAAACAATGTGCAAAAGCACAGGGTTACAATATATATATATATATTGTGGCCTGTCTATAGGTGGTACGACCCCAAGCAGAATTTCCAAGTCCCTTATATTAGGCCTTACTTGGATTCTGGTTAGGTTCTATTAACAAACTTACTATATCCCGACCATTTTCTTTAACTATAACAATTGAATTTAGATAAGATTAGTATTTATCCCAAGTTACTTTGACATGAGTAAATATTTCTAAAATAAGATGTATTTTAAATATAATTAACGTGAGTCTCGTTTACCCATAAACAGATCACATCCCCTTAACATTAAACAAATACAAAATATTTGTTCAATGGCATAAGAATACCTAGATACTCCTCCATATTAAGTATCTACATACTCTCATGGCTAACAATAATATCCAATATCTTATATTTATAATTATTAAGTTTTAATTCAATCACTCATTAAATTAATCTGTTAGATAATTACAGATAAACTGTGATTTCTATTTTTGATAATTAAGATTGGCAATAATCACAAAATAACTTTACAATAAGGAGATCTCAGGATAATCATTGATTTACTAATTTTTCATACTACCTATGGAATATCAAGAGGGATTTTACATATTTCCATGGATAGTGTACAAATTAAGAAAGGCTTATAATTTAAATTCATAATCAAGCTTTATATGTATGTTCTTTAATACTGAATATTAAAATATTATTAACTAAACTGTGATTAACACTAATACTTTCACTAATAACTAATGTATCATTTAATTTTATATTAATAAATACACTTTAATAATTGGCAATCTCATCAATGACCTATGGGATCAAGGCAGTGTGTAACAAGTAAAAAAAATCTTTGCTAAGAGATTTATGCTTATTAAACTGTTAGATTTGCTTTAAATTGAATTGACTTTTCATTTTAATTTTGACTATGTATTTCGAGTTGTGTGATATGGTGAAAATGAGCCCAGAAAAGATATGCAGCAATTAGAATTTAATAAAACTTTTAAAACAATAATTTTAATAATATTCATTATAAATGATAATAAACATTTCCATTAATATCAAATTTAAAGTAACTAATAACAAAATGATATACATATATTATCATAACAATAACAACAGAACTTATAATTAATCTTCAGAGTATGATTATTAAACAAAACTAATGATTTCCCATTATATGTTGAGATATTTATCCCTATGTATGTGAACTATATATCACACATTCAGTTTATTAAACAATCTTTTTTTTTCCATTTATGGTCGATGATTAAGTAACAATACAAAACAATAAGTGGGAACATAGGATCATAATTCTAGAGGTTATTAAGCAAACAAAATTAATACTTTTATCTTTCATATAAGAAAGAAAATCATTGTATTTAGTTTATCAATTCGCCCATGTAAATACAACCTTCTCTCTGGATTGTGTATATATCATTTTTAAATACCCTTTCATACTAAAATGTCAAGTATATTTATTTATTTCAAGGATTCATAATCTTTAAACTTAACTGAATTATTAAATAACTATTAATATAACAACACTTGAATTAATTCCTTATTAAATGATTTAGTTCTCCCCCCCCCCCCATTATACTAACAAATCATAGATTAAAAATATAGATACCAACATTAGAAAGAAGTTCTCTTTTAACTCTCAGCTAAAGTATAAAAACAATTTTAAATCTTCTAGTTGTTCCACACTCCATAAACTTATCATAACTTTTTTATTTTTCCTTATTATTATTTTTTTTTTGAAGATTCTGCTTATCCTAAGATTGCCGCGAGGTATTTGAGTTACTGCAACTATAATCCTTGTTTTGTTCTTTGTTTAGTAATAAAAATTTATTTGTGGCTTGCCTTATTTATTTTAGATGATATATATTTCTCTCTATAGTAAAAGGCACACTGTGATTTCAATTAAAAATGTGTCGTGCAACGTTTTTCAGCTAAAACTTTATAGAAACTGACATCCCTGCTGGTATGGCTCAAAATAAATAATTCTATTTCACATTGTAATTGAGATTTTATATATATCCAGAATAATAATGAACACTTTCATTTATTACTAATTTAGTTCCATTGAATTTTAAATATATATACTTAACTGTTTCCAAGAGATTTACTATTCTTTTATCTATCCTTACTGGATATTTACGGTGTTTATTTATTTCCTTTTGTGTATTACTACAGTTCATTTTCCCTATGGCACAATTATTATTACTTTTCAGTGAATATATTCGTCATCTCCTATTATTTCTTCAATATTTATTAATTTTCAAGAGATTATTGGGAATTACCGATTATTGACTTGCCCAGTAGAAAAACGATTACTTTATTCCATTATTTTAACAACAGAGCTTATAATTATCCATGTATATTGATGTAGAGTTGTAAATCATAAGGTTTTAGGAATTTTAATCCAACTTTTTTTTTTTTTTTAAAAAAATATCACCAAGAAAAAAAAACTTAGTTACTTATACTTTACGATCAAGAAGCTTTTCTTTTTTTCCTTCTCTTGAATTTCATATTCCAAGATTGTTTGAAACTCTTTGATTGGCTAATATTTTCCCACTTTTTTCTATGAAACAAACATTTATTTTGAAAGTTTTTGGTTTATCATTTTAAAATGACCGATTTTTCGTTTTTAAAAAATATTGAAATACAATATTTTTAGAAATTAAATAAAGATAGAATTTACTGTTTTAATTTTAAATCGGTATTTTGTAAAATTAAACCTTATTTATTTACTTTTGAATATATCAAAATTTGAAGATAAATAATTTCTATTTTTAAAATCAAATGCGCACAAACAATAATTATTAGCATCTGTGACGCATTCTGTTTACAAAATTACAAGTTAAACTTCACTGATTTTAAATACTAAATGATATTACTTGTCCATCCATTTGCATATATACGACTCTATGGTTATTATCTATGTGTATCTTGAGTTAAGATCATTTATAAATTTCCATTAGCTAAAACCGAGTATAAATCCTATGATCTAATACCTCATGACTGTCTTCTTTTAATAAGTAAATATTATTGGGTTTGTAAAATTTAAAATTATACACCAAAATTTTATTTTAGAATAGACTGGGCCAATAAAAGTGCACAACATATATGTCAAATTTGATTACTATTGATTATGAAGGATGAAATTTAGCAATTAGCAGAGCTAAGAAGGCATGTCTATGGACATTTTAACTTTTTGTAGTTAGTGTAAATTAAGCTTAATAAAATCCTAATTTAGAATATTATGTTTTCCATAGATAATGACATTTCATCTAGAAATTCATATTTTATTTTGTTACAAAATTTAATTCACAAGTGCCAATTTTTTTTATTCACATATTTGCTAACATCTACCTTAGGTAAATGCATTAGTGATTATTATCAATTATTTATTATTTAATATTAAGCAAATTATTATATTGATTTTAGCCCAGATATAAAATGTAATTAAAGATTAATGTAACCTTTTCTTATTAAATACAAAAACATGTGTCATTAATCCAATTGCTGTCTGCTTTTTTCCAATATATATTTTAGATTATTTGAAACTTTTATACTACCATACACAATTCAAGCACATGAATAAAATCATCTGAAAAAGACAAAGGAATCTGAAGATGATTTTTTGATTGTATCAGCATTCTTCCTTTGGCTCAGGTTATAACCTCTCACATGTCTTTATCGTCTTTGTTTATTATTTCAAATTATCACAAATTTAATCAACCTGAAACTAGTTGTGTTAACATTTGAAATTTTGCCCTCAATAGATTAAAGAGCTTTAATAAAAGTGTACTTAATAAAAAAGAAAAGAGAATTCTAAATGTAAAGTATACATTTTATTATCCGATAATATATTTTATATTCTATGTACTTCCAATATGTTAAAAACTTAAAATATAAAAAGAATAACAATTCAAAACAAAACAACACTCTGTGATCATGTGATGTTTAGTGGTTTATAAAAAGAATAATATATATAATTTTAAAATTATTTTTATTTTTGTAGTAAAAATTTTTAAGAGGGAAATAATTTCTAAACAACAGTAGTAAATTCGAAAACAGAGAACAAAAAGTAATGAGTGGGTTGGAGATAATTTCAAAAGTAGATGAAAAATCTAAATTTAAAACACTTAGAATAAAAGTTATAACTAAAGTGAAAACAATCCTGTTTATCAAAAAATAGCAGTGACAGATTAGATAATGTATATAAGATTGGTCAATCAGATTTTTAAATTTTTTTTTTCTCTGTTGTGAAGAAGCTGATTGGCCACAAGATAGCTAAACCTAGAATCATTGGGAATTTTAAGACAGCAATAACCAACAATGAGCTAATACCAAACCTTAAAGCCAAATCTCCATTTATCTAAAGCTATGGGCACCATCAAATGCTGTTATAAAATATTCTGTCTGGCAGGCTAAAGGGGTTTGATACTTGCTTGTCACCCTGTACTAAGTGGATGAAAATATTGCTCTGACTACTTGAATATGGTATCCCTAATCTGTTGTCAGTAATCATCTATGAATTGAATACAATTTATGCTCATCTGCAAAATTATCTCAAATAATTTACTAGTAACTTATTACCCAAGGAAAAGGGAAAAGAAAAAAATCTTCATCCAAGAAAAGATTTAGCAAGAATGGAGAAAATATTACACAGCTCAAGACATTGAAAAATAATGTATATGAAAAGGTACCTATAACTGAACTGATTTTGAAAAATACCATAAGACATTATATATCATAATTAATTAATGGAGGCCTTTATAAAATATGTAAATGAACTGTAAATAATCTTATATGATTGTTTAACTTTAGACATTTTTTTAATTGTATATATTTTTTCTTCCTTATTTTTAATATTTTGTCATTTAATATTTTCTTTATTTGTTTATGTATTATGAAAATAATTATATTATAGGGAGATAAAAATTAAATCATAACAGTTTTTTGTTATTAAATATATATTTAAAACTTCATTTATTTTGTTCTTAAGTTACTTTTACATGACATTTTAAGCTGTTTAGAAATAAGCACCTCACCATTCAATATAAAATAAAATTTTAAATTGATATTTCATAATCAGCTTGAAAATTACTTTTGATCACATTCCCCCTCATTATGAAAATAATGCATTAATTTACATTTTAGTGCATCCAAATATAAGCTATTCTTAAGTGGAGATGATTTCTTTCAAATATTACTTTGACTAATTCCAGTCTAGATGAGGATGAAAATAGTCTTAATTTAGTTATACATTTTATTGTTTCATTAGAAACCTCAGATTGATTATCTTTTAAATAAAAAAAAAAAAAGAATACTATAATCAATTTATAAATACCTCTATATGGAAAAATAGCTCTTACCATTTTAATATGAATAGTGAATCAATCTTTGATACTCAAAAGAGTCTAGTCTTTGAGTTAGTGATGATCATTATAAGTATTTATTAAACCAGCTCACAGTATCAAATAACAATTAAGATATAAATTTTAATAATCCTGTAAATTGACAATGACTGTTAAATTTGTAGCAGTGAAGATCCTTTAAATGCCAGACATTGTTGAGGCAAATATTTTATTATTAATATAAATTGTTCAATAACAGAGTGCTAGTGTTGTGCTTCACATTCATATAGTCTTTGTTGGGTTGCATCTGTTGTTTTATTTTTCAAAGCATTCAAAACTTTCAACATTTTTCTTACTTTTTTAATGTGGTCTATATAGTGTGCATGCTTTTTAAAAATTAATAATACATGCCTCTAATCATTCACTCCTTTTGTACTGGTAATATTGACTGTATTTAATTTTTCTTTGTACATTTGGCATGGACTGAAAAATACAGAAGATAATGACTTTGAATATAAAGGCACTGGCAATGTACTGTTTCTCTGTTACTTAATCTTCTATAATAGTAAAATTCAGAAAACATTTTCTTGCATACATCTTGTGGAAATTTGATGTTGCTCATGTGTCCTGGATAATGTTTAGTAAGAAACTGAATATTTTTAATACTTGGTTTTTCCAGCCATGTACTAGGGTCATTTGATGTCAATTCAAATTGCAATTTGCTACCAGTAATTTGGTCTTCTGTAAACTAATATGTTGGTCAAAGTTATTTTCTTTCAAAATTTTATTTAATATCTAAGTAGTCTTTAGCATGCTTTTCTTGAGAAGTCAAATGAATATGTTCATCAGCAGAACTAAATATATTTACACTATCACTTGATCTTTTATCATTTTGAATGTTTTTATCAATTTTATGTTGTTTTTTGGTGCCTGTATTGAGCACCTGATAAGTATTTTTTTTTAGTCAGCCTTTTTCAAAATAACTTACTTTAAATTTAAATTAAAAGAGTCAAATTGGCAATCGGCAATATGTTTATAATGTTTATATTAATGTGAAAAGTGCAATACAAGAAACACTTTTACATTTAGGGGTTAGACTAAACACTGACACAAATATCAATAGATGATTCCAGTTACCAGCTAATCTTAATATAATGAAAGATGAAATACATACATCAGTAGTGAGGATATCGTAAAATTAATAGATGTTAGTAATGTAGATTAGAAAATTTTGAAATATTTTTAAATGAGAGATAATAATACATTTTGGATGCTTCCTTAATTTGGAAGCTTGTGTGCCCTGCACTCATTGTGCAACAGAGTGTGGTACCCTGTAGCTCTGAAAAAGTATTATACATTCAAAACTAAGGAAATAAAATTATTTGAAGAAAATAATATTTGCCATGTATGAAGTGAAGAAAGTTGTTAATTATACTTATATTATTCGTTTACATGGATAGTAAATAAATCATTGATAATTAAAATGACTTTAATTTGTCTGACTTGTTAACTTTTAAATGCTTTTATTGAAGTTGGGAAATCAGTTTAGTTGTTTTTTAATTTTTTTCAAGTTAGAATAAAATTTTAAAATTGAGGTTTAATATATTGAAATTCAATAGAATTACTTGAAAATTAGTATATAACTTAAGTTATAGTAGACTAATTCATTTGGAACACATCTTTTCAGTATGTCAATTAGTTTTATAAATATGGAACAGATGGTTGAAAAATATTAAAAATTTTCAATAACTTCACAGTTAACAATTATTCTTAGAACTTCAGTTTGTTTTAAATAATGTTTGTGAGAGGGCAATATAAATTTTTTTTTCTTTCAATTTAATGTCTTTTAACCCTTTTAAAATTAATGTATATATCATTTAGTATGTGTACATAATTATATATGTATAATAAATCAGTAACTAAGTTTTTTATTTAAAATTGTTTGATAGATTTTATTTTTATTTTAAGACAATTATTTAAAAAAAGCTCAGCTAGAAAACTCATTTAAAATGATCTAAAAAGTTAAAAAAGAAAACTTGCAATAATTATTTAAAACAATGATCACAAATTTTCTTCTTTAGCATTTTTTTTTTAAAACAACTATTCTAAAATAAAAATAAAAACTATTAAAGAATTTTAAATCGAAAACTTAATTACTGATTTGTTTTATATACATAATTATAATAATAAATCACTGCATGGTCTTAAAATTCAGCACTGCCCTCTGTGAAATAAATATGTTAGAGTCTGTATTTCAAAACTAGTCAACCCAAAATCACACCACTTTGAAACTATATGCTATTAGATCTTAAATCTTGAAACACAAACTGATTCAAACAAAGAGAATGAAATTTAAATAAGCAATGCTATTAAGCAAACATGTTTATTACTTTTATATAAATATAAACTAAACAATAATTTTAATCTTTAAATTACCTAATCCAATTATATTAAAATTACTAATATTTAGTTTGTCTTTATATAAAAGTAGTAAACTTGTTTGTTTAGTAGCAAATTAATATCATTGCTTATTTAAATTTTATGCTTATTGTTTGAATTAGTTCTTGTTTCAATATTTAAGACCTAATAGCATACAAACAATGAGGATTGCCAATTCCTCAACAAGCTTTATAATAAATGCTTAGCCAGAGAAAGCATTTAACATATCTGTCAGGAACCCCTCCCCCAACCCCTGACCATGATTTTGTGCTTTGGCACCCCTCAGAGAGGTGCCAGGGTAGGTTCAGACCCTAGATCTAAAAATACCAACCCAAAGCCAGCATTTATCTAAAAGTTATCTATTGAGTGGAAAACCTGAAAATTTCAGACACCTACATGTCTTCAAATCCAGCTATCAGCCATACCATATATTAGTAGTCTTAGCAATATAACATCACATAAGACTTAAGGCAGAGACTATAAATGGTCAATATAAGAGTCGTAGATCATATGGCCCTATTCTCTTTAGCTCAACAAGCTTTATAATAAATGTTTAGCCAGAGAAAACATTTAAAATATCTGTCAGGAACCCTCCCCCCAAACCCCTGACCATGGTTTCGTGCTTTGGCACTCCTCAGAGAGGTGCCAGAGTAGGTTCAGATCCTAGATCTAAAAATACCAACCCAAAGCCAGCATTTATCTAAAAGTTATCTATTGAGTGGAAAATCTGAAATTTTCAGGCACCTACATGTCTTCAAACCCAGCTATCCAACTCAAATAGCTATATGTGGCTGATAGATCTTCAGCCATACCATAAATGCTGACTTTGGGTTGGTATTTTTAGATCTAGTGTCTGAACCTACCCTGGCACCTTTCTGAGGAGTGCCAAAGCATGAAACCATGGTCAGGGATTTGGGGGGGTTCATGACAGACATATTTTAAATGCTTTCTCTGGCTAAGCATTTATTATAAATCTTGTTGAGGAATTGGCAATCCTCATTGTTTATAACTTACAAGCTTAAGAGAATAGGGTCATGTGATCTATGACTCTTATTTTGACCATTTACACTCTGACTTAAGTCTTAGGTGATGTTATATTGCTAAGACTACTAATATATAGTATGGTCGATTATCTATCAGTGCCATATAGCTATTTGAGTTGGATAGCTGGTTTGGAAGACGTGTAAGTGTCTGAAAATTTCAGATTTTTCACTCCATAGATAACTTTTAGATAAATGCTGGCTTTGGGTTGGTATTTTTAGATCTAGTGTCTGAACCTACCCTGGTACCTGTCTGAGGAGTGCCAAAGCACGAAACCATGGTCAGGGGTTTGGGAGGGTTCCTGACAGATATTTTAAATGCTTTCTCTGGCTAAGCATTTGTTATAAAGCTTGTTAAGGAATTGGCAATCCTAACTTACAAGCTTAAGAGAATAGGGTAATGTGATCTATGACTTTTTTGACTACTAATAGCATACAGTTTTAAAATCGTATCATTTTGGGCTAGCTATTTTGAAATACGGACTCTGATGTATTTATATATTTATTCCACATAGGCAGTGCTGAATTTCATAAACATGTAGAATGATTTAATAATTGATATTTATTTCAGTATGGCATTAAGTAATGGGATTATTTTATATATAATTATGTACACACATTAAATATAATATATGCATTAAGAGTATATATATTAAAATTACTGCAGAAATATCAAATGACTTATGTATACTATATGTATGATATGATTTAAAGTAAAATTATATGTATTAATCTTTAATCTGTCCTCAACAAAAATTTTTGTAAGTGGCTTTAATTTGCTATAAAATTGTTAATTTTTACATTATTCTAGTGAGTTTATGGTTATTTTCTCAAGAAAAATGTACCGTATGATGCTGCCATTTTTAGAATTATTTTACAAGTAAAAAATCAATAATATTTCAATTTAAAGCTATGACAATGAGAAAAGGGAGGTTTTTCAAAGTGCTGATTGATTGTTTCTCATTTTTACAAAAGAGAGCACTTATCAACAATTTTGACAGTTCTAAGTTGTTTTGATTTTCAAAATGAAAATGTATGTTTTAGGATATTTTTTACATATTTACTATTATTTTCATAAAATATGTATGAAAATATAACTATTTTAGAAGAATAGTTCAGATTTTAGTAAAAATTATTTACTTTTACAGGAAAGTAAATTGAAAAAGAAATTGATGATGTAGGTTGCATTTTGTAATAGATTATGAAATGTTCGTTTTATATTTTCTGCTATAGATTATTTTTATCAATTATAAATAGAAATTTATTTTTGAAAAAACTTGTTTTATTTTAATAATCTGACAAATTATTAATTTGCTTTTTAGAAAGTAAACTAAAATGAATATAATATTAAAAGACAAATAAATTTTTACTGCTGATTCTGTAATTGACCAATCAAAAGTTTAGAACTTTAATTCATTTAGCCAATAGGTATTTGAATGAGGTAAAGGTTAAGTGAAGTTTATTTACAATATATACACATGTGTTATGTGCATAAACTAAATATGATATATGCATAAGAGATATATACATTTTAAATTATAGAATTGTCTAATGATATATATATATCAAATATAAGTGTCCAATCAATTTGAAGTACAATATAGTTTTACATTTTGATTTACTGTGACTATTAAAAACTTAAAAATAATAGAGATAATTTATATATATATATTCCATGCTTTTATTGACTGTGCATTAAAAAAAAGTTTCTTAAACCACAAGTGAAGTTTTTAGATTTAACTTGAAATAAAAGTATAGGGGGATTGTCCCCCACCCCATGCTTTTATTTCAAATTAAATCTAAAAACTCCAATTGTGGTTTAAGAAAAAATTGTTTATTTATTTTTAGTGCACAGTCAATAAAAACATTAATATAACATTTTTTAAATCTCTGTTATTATATGTGTTTTCAGTTTATTTCTCCAAAAATATTACTAATTATTTTTAGTATTACTTATTCAATATTTATTTTTATTTACAGGATTATTAAAATTATTAGAAATTACATCTTAGTTATTATTTGCTACTGTGATCTGATTTCATAAAATTTTTACAAAGGTTTTATCATTAAAGTTTTATTTCTTTGAGTATCACTGATTGATTTACTTTCCATATAATCATATGCCTAATAAATCAAAATAGTTCTTTTTTTTTATCAGACTGGTAGATTAGCATTAATATGAGAGATGCATTATTTACAAGTTTATTAAAATGACTCTAATAAGTCTGATTTGTAAATTTTTATGATAGTTTGCTTTTGGAGTTTATTTTTTTATTAATATTATTAGGTAGTTTTTAATGCTACATATTTAATAGCTATTATTTATAGTATTTAAATGTTGTGTCTATTTTAATAGAAAATGTAGATTTTTATATAATTTAAACTTTAATTTTATACATACTGAGCATGCTTTTAATATAGATGTCATATTTATAGCAACCTAAGTTTATTTGGTGATCACAGTATTTTTATTCTCTCAGTCATTAATTTAATATTTAAATATATTTTACTTTATTCAAATTTATTTAAATCCACTTTCTTGAAAGAGGAATATATGAACCTTTTTTATTTATAGCATATCTATCGTTTGCGATTATCCAGGCCTCTTTGATCTTGCTTTTCCTGCTTCTCTTTCTATACATAAAATTCCTGCCATTGCTAAATCCAACTTATGGCCCGATTTCTGTTCATGATCCATAATGTAACAAACGGGTTCGAATACGCGCGTATGTGATATATGACTAATTGCTAGCGTTAATGTGGAGCGACTAGGTATAAACAAATAAAAAATATATATATGTAAATGGTCATTCGAACCCTGTTACAAGGAGTACGAAAGTTATGTGTGTAGGTATATGTAAATATAGTGTATGTGCGAGTGTACAATATACGTATGTAGTATCGGTGATGGTTGCAATCAATTATATATGTAGAGCTGTATAAAGCGTAATTAATTATTCGTAGATAATTTTATCCGTAAGTTTTTTTTTTTGAGTTTTATTAATATTGTCGGTAACACGTGTTTTCTTTTGTTCAGTAATCCCTTGAACATATGAGGACCGAAATAGAAATGAGTTAATTGCTGTAGGCAGTTTAGTTAATAACTGGCGTCGGGAAGTCTGAAAACTGGTCAGGTGGGTATTTTTTTCGAAGAATAATGGAAGAACTGGTCAGTGGCGTACGGATATGCAGAGAGATTTTTGAAAAGTTAAAGGTGAAAACAAAGAACTTTTGTTGTGCTCGAGTGGATATATAAAAAAAAAAAAGAAAAAAGAGACGCGGCTTGAACCCCAGATTAGGAGGACGTGTAAAATATTTCTTAAGAAGTTTTAATATTTTTTTCTTTCCAAAAATGTCGGGGTAATTCTATTGTGCGGGTTTCGTTAATCGGCCCAGTGGACACTCGTCGTGAAACTCACCTGAAGCGGACTTACGAACTGCATTAATAAATAAAGAAATTTTGTTTCATCGAAGAAATGGTGACGAAAGATCTTTGAAGATTTGGACCTTTTTGCAAAGAGAGTGAATTAACTACTCCACCTCTGAGATATGCTACTCGACCTACCCCATTGGAACTGTTTGTCATCCGTTATATCCACCAGATTAGTTTTCTTGGCAAGGTATCAATGCGGACTTGTCTTTGATCGCGGGAACTAAGGTAAAGTGACATGGCACAAAATGTGTTCAGTGAATGTATCTTAATAAAGAAACTAGTGTTACCTCAATGTTAATTGCTATATTAAGTCTATTTTAAAATTTAAATATATGACAACATTAAATAAACAGCTCTCATATATGTATATTTGCACTATTTTGATGCGTGTATGAATGATATATATATGTGTGTGGATAAGAATAAATGGGCTGGGTACTTGAATAGTAATATTATATGCAGGTATAAATGGGATTTATTGGTAATGGGTATGATTGAATAGAATAAACTCTGATAAGATCCGGGTTAGATTAATGGATTTTATCCAATAGGCTATCGCATATAATAATATACATGTAAGACATTGTTAGTTTGGTTGTAGCTTTGTTCTCTAGATAGACTATCGTCCCCAAACCCTGAGATTGAGCTGGTTCGGTGCGCTACCATATCAGATATACATACCAGAACCCTTATGTACGTTTTCGAGGAGATAATTCTTATCTACGGGTAAGATTGGCGCGTGAGATGGGATCAAACCATGCTCACAAATATCTTTATTCGAAGCTTCGGGTTAAAGCCAACAATGGCGGTTTTATATATATATCAGTGGGTGTTATAATGGCGTCCCAACTAACGGGGCTGCGAATGTTAGAGAACGGGCATTTAAGGGGCATCCTAACGTAACGTAAAAGAGCTCACAAACGAGAGTGGATTTTTTTTTTTTATTAAAAAAAAAAAAAAGGGAAAAGAAAAGGGAAAAATAAAAGCGATAGTTTGGTGATAAATCGGAAAGAGTTTGAACACATAATTGAAAGATAGTAGATGGGCATATTTTGCGTGGTGAATGTGCGGATGGAAGAGTTCTCAAATGGTCAAAGGGGAAATAGCATTGATGTATGTCGTGGTATATATATAAAGTCATGGGTTAGAAAATAGAGGTTAAGAATTTATCTAACATTGATATATTATAAACGATATCGTTCAATAGGATAAGAAGAAGGGGCAAAGGTCTATCAGGTGGGTCATGCAGGGACCACTGGAAGCCGGGGTGATGAACCTGGCACGTAACCTTAATAGTGATATATATAAAAAAATGAAGCCAAAAAATAAACAATGGGGAAAAGCAGAAGGCGACGGAAGAGAAGGAAATAAATATATCGGAGAGGATTTTAGAAAGATTAGAAGGTCTTGAACTCCGATTTCAGGAGATAGAACGGAGACTAGGGATAGAAAGCAAGGAAAGGGCGGAGAAACCTGACGATAAAGAGGTAAAAGGAAGTTTAGATGAAGGGGAGAGGGATATAAAACAGGGACCGAGGTCTAGCGAGACGGAAAGACTGGAGCATATGGGGAAATGTAAGGATGTGGCGGTACACAACCACGTGAACCATTTTTTAAAGGTACGACCGTTTGAAGGCCAAATGGGGGAAGCTCCCGTGGAACATCTACGGAGCCTACAAAGATACTTTGGCATGAATCCCATGCCAGAGGAAGGTAAATTGGTGGTAGCGTGCAGCCATCTAAGTGGGAATGCCCAAGAGTGGTGGGACTCATTGTCCCAACAGCCCACAACCTTCGAGGAGTATCAGAGGATGATACGAGAGACCTTCTGGTCGGAAGACCGCCAGGAACTCGTGCAGTACCAAGTGATGCGAGAGAAATATGAGGAAGGAAAGGAAGAAAATTTTTCTCAATTTTTTCATCGCCAAGTGGCGAGACTAAGGACACTGGACGCGCGTCACCTGTCTGAAAGCTACATCATTCGAATTGTAAGGCACAATATGCCTATGAATGTGGAAAGAATGATGTTGGGGATGAGGAAGGCATCCATCGGAGAAATGGCAGAGCTGCTTAACGCTCTGGATATGAGTATATATGACCATAACACACCGTTGGAGCGATGGAAGCAAGTTAAAGATATGCCAAATATTCAATGTGGGATAGAAGAAGGACACACCAGCGGGAATGCCATGCATAGAAAGAGTGGTGATGATAGTCACAGACCGAGATGGCCGTACGAACCGGAAGCTCGACGTCCGCCGGATAAGCCAAAGTTCGTCCAAGAAAAGGGACCGTGGGCACCGAAACAGAAAGGTGATCCCGGGGAAAGTAAAGGATAGAAAGAAAAGTCGTTTAAGAAGCCGTTCAAATACACAGAAGGTATTTGAAGGCTATCGCACCAGGGGGGTATGTAACAAACGGGTTTGAATACGCGCCTATGTGATATATGACTAATTGCTAGCGTTAATGTGGAGCGACTAGGTATAAACAAATAAAAAAAAATATATATGTAAATGGTCATTCGAACCCTGTTACAAGGAGTACGAAAGTTATGTGTGTAGGTATATGTAAATATAGTGTATGTGCGAGTGTACAATATACGTATGTAGTATCGGTGATGGTTGCAATCAATTATATATGTAGAGCTGTATAAAGCGTAATTAATTGTTCGTAGATAATTTTATCCGTAAGTTTTTTTTTTGAGTTTTATTAATATTGTCGGTAACACGTGTTTTCTTTTGTTGAGTAATCCCTTGAACATATGAGGACCGAAATAGAAATGAGTTAATTGCTGTAGGCAGTTTAGTTAATAACTGGCGTCGGGAAGTCTGAAAACTGGTCAGGTGGGTATTTTTTTCGAAGAATAATGGAAGAACTGGTCAGTGGCGTACGGATACGCAGAGACATTTTTGAAAAGTTAAAGGTGAAAACAAAAGAACTTTTGTTGTGCTCGAGTGGATATATAAAAAAGAAAAAAGAGAGACGCGGCTTGAACCCCAGATTAGGAGGACGTGTAAAATATTTCTTAAGAAGTTTTAATATTTTTTTCTTTCCAAAAATGTCGGGGTAATTCTATTGTGCGGGTTTCGTTAATCGGCCCAGTGGACACTCGTCGTGAAACTCACCTGAAGCGGACTTACGAACTGCATTAATAAATAAAGAAATTTTGTTTCATCGAAGAAATGGTGACGAAAGATCTTTGAAGATTTGGACCTTTTTGCAAAGAGAGTGAATTAACTACTCCACCTCTGAGATATGCTACTCGACCTACCCCATTGGAACTGTTTGTCATCCGTTATATCCACCAGATTAGTTTTCTTGGCAAGGTATCAATGCGGACTTGTCTTTGATCGCGGGAACTAAGGTAAAGTGACGTGGCACAAAATGTGTTCAGTGAATGTATCTTAATAAAGAAACTAGTGTTACCTCAATGTTAATTGCTATATTAAGTCTATTTTAAAATTTAAATATATGACAACATTAAATAAACAGCTCTCATATATGTATATTTGCACTATTTTGATGCGTGTATGAATGATATATATATGTGTGTGGATAAGAATAAATGGGCTGGGTACTTGAATAGTAATATTATATGCAGGTATAAATGGGATTTATTGGTAATGGGTATGATTGAATAGAATAAACTCTGATAAGATCCGGGTTAGATTAATGGATTTTATCCAATAGGCTATCGCATATAATAATATACATGTAAGACATTGTTAGTTTGGTTGTAGCTTTGTTCTCTAGATAGACTATCGTCCCCAAACCCTGAGATTGAGCTGGTTCGGTGCGCTACCATATCAGATATACATACCAGAACCCTTATGTATGTTTTCGAGGAGATAATTCTTATCTACGGGTAAGATTGGCGCGTGAGATGGGATCAAACCATGCTCACAAATATCTTTATTCGAAGCTTCGGGTTAAAGCCAACAATGGCGGTTTTATATATATATCGGTGGGTATTATAATAAATATGAATATATATTCATTTTTTTTGTACCCTATTATACAAGTATCTGTGCTGGGATAATCTAGTTGATAAATTAGCATGCAATTCTCCATAATATACAGCATTGTACATGAGCTGGTTGCACTGAATTTTATAAACAATTTGGTGTGCTGACTTCGCAGATAATTTATCTTTTGGAATTGTTTAGTAATTTATTTAATGATAGGGGAGTTTGAATACTTACATTATATATGTCTGTATATATTCTTTTTTAATTTTTTTGAGATTTTTTTGGAACCTAAGAATGACTAATCCATTTTTTATTTTTTATTGGTTGAGGAGGTGGGTTTTGTTTTTATTCTATTATAAAATCTTTCAAGGATGTTTTAATTATTTTATTGTAGTTATATCCTAGATCTTTTAAATCCTTATATAAGTATCTAAATTGTTATTTTTATCAGCCGCAAATTTACACAATTTATTATTCTTATACTAAAAAAACTTTCAATCCAGCATATTTATTTGTCACTGGGGTTAATGACTTAGTATGGATCAACTCTCTAATATTTATCGGTTTTAAGATCATCCTGTATTTCAATGTATTAACATTTTTCTCAATATGCAGATCCAAAAATTTAATGCCTTTATCTTTGTCTTCTTTTTCCATAGTCCAGATTAATGACAATGCTTGTTATTTATTTACATAGTTATTAATATTATTAAAATAAGAAGATTAAGAAATTAACTGAAAGTACTTCTGTGGTTTATTATTATTATTTATAAAATATATTATTGCTGTAATTCATTATTTATTTTTATTACAATATAATAACCCTTACATACATATGTTTAGATGAAAAGTAAAACAATATGCATATAATTTATTTGATTTATACTTTTATTTGCAGAGTTCGTTTAAAACGAAGTGGCAGTATTGAAATTATTAATTATAAACGAGATGTATTTGAAGATAGTGATCAGACTGAGATCCGGATAGGAAGTGGTCATAATCCATGGATTGTTCAATGCCACAAAGAAGCGCTAGCCAAGATGAGGCAGAATTGTACTCAATCAAAACCACAAAGTATAATTTTTTTTAGTCATTAATCTTAAATATATATATATATTACCTTTTTTTAAATATTCCTGATGTGAATTTGGGTGATTGTAAATAGTTTTTTTGTCTACTTGTTCGAAGTGAAAAAAAAAAATGTTATAGATTGATTTTTTGAAAACAAAACAATACTAGTAATAGTTGATATACAAGTTATATAACAGAAAGCACTACATAGTAGTGTATAAAAAAATTATGATTTGCTTAAATTTATATTTTTTATTAAATTAACTAATTAAAAAAACAACACCTGTATGACAAATATATTTTCTTTATATGTAAACTTTATCTAAATTATAAAAAGCATAAATATACATTTAAAGAGTTTATCTAATCAAAATATTATTCTATATAATATTAAAATGGCTAATAGGTGCAGTGCTCTCAGATCCAAGGCTCCTCACTAATGAAAGCACAAGCTGGAGACTAGTCTGGGGATATTGGATGAGTAGGCACTAGGTAGGGATTTTATGGACAAACCTTCTTGCATCCATTGATTGCACTGGTGGCACTGCTGTATGGAGAGCCTCTGTAAACAGCTTGTGTAAGCATAAGAAATATTAAAATGGCAGTGGGGCTGGGTGGGAACTAAGAATAAATTATGCTTAGCATAGAAATATTTTTAATAAATCTGATTAGGAAGATATATCAAATTACTATTTTATTGTCATCTTCAAATAAAGAATGCTTGCCATGAAACCAATCTTATTAACAAGAGAAAATATGTTATAAATGTAGTATACTTATATATTACCACAAATTAAATTCATAAGCTCTTACTTCAAGACATCATATTGAATACTCAAATAAGAGTGTAATACAGAAGCATGATTTTATAAGATTTTATTCTCTCTTTTCAATTATGCTAAACCCAGACCTTATCATTATATTCAAAATTCAGTGGTGATTAGATTTTAAATATGCAATAAAAATTTTTATTATTTATTTCAGAATTGTTTAATAAATATATAAGCCTTGCTCTGGTCAAAAAGTTTGGTTTCTGAAACTTCATTATCTTGTGTTCAAGATTTATTAGAAGTTTAATATCTATTGTTTTGTAATATTTTTTTTATATTTTACTCCATTTTAAATGTTTATTATTATTGCTTTATATGTACTATTACATTATAATTATTATATATAATCAAAGTATTAAAAAAAAATTCAGTTTTACTTTATGCTTGGACCAGACTAAGATTGAACTGTAGACATTTTTGAATTATTTGTAAAGAATGATTATTGATTGGAAAAAAAAAGCTATTATGAAATCTAGTTAGTAAGCAGAAGTATTTGTTCATGACTGAAATAATCTAGTTTAAAAAAATCAAACAACAAAGATATCAATATTTTATCTTTTCATATATAGAATAAAATGTCTGCTTAATCTGTGTTACTTTATCACAAAAACAAAGAGATCAATTTTCAGTTTGTGCATTCACATTTAGCACAATTTTTATTGAAGCATTTAAACTATTTAACTTTTATTGCTTTACCAGTAAGACCATTTCTAGAGTCAGAATAAGCATTCTGTAGGAAGCAATGAATAGAATTATAATAATAAATGTTTGTAGCTTAATCAAACTCAACCAATCATTATCATGATAAAAAAAGAAAAGCTTTGGTCCTCTTCCACATAATTCATATTGATCTACATTTAACTAAAAATATTTGAAAAAGTTAATATATGTTTTTTAAACAGTAATGAGCTGCAGTTAAATACTGTACAACTTTATGTATGTAGCAGTATTACATCAAGTATTCAAGAATAACATAGAAACTTTTTTTCAGGTTTGCATCTGAAGGCACAGAAGTAATATTTTAAATAAATTCGTTTTTGGCAAAGATTTGTTCAAAGTTCAAATCACTCTTGGAATATTATAGTAGACATTTTATTAGATGTTGAATGAATTAATTAACTTGGTACAAGATCAAATCCTGGAGGTTTTTAATGTATGAAAATTATTTTATGAGCAGCTATACATAATATGCTCCCATATCATCTGACTATCATTTATCAAATCCTGGAGGTTTTTAATGTATGAAAATTGATTATTTTATGAGCAACTATACATAATATGCTCCCATATCATCTAGCTATCATGCTAAATGTGCAGATACAAGGGATATAATTAGAAAAAAAAAAATACTTTGTAGTAGCAGATATAATACTTTATATTCAACAATTCTAAATTCTAATCTTTGGTATAATATAAAAATAAAATGTATAAACATTGTTTTTCTCAAAAAACTTGCTTTATTTTCGTTATTAAATTTATTTCCTCTTCATCTTTATGGTATACAATTTAGAGCTTCTCTTGCAATTTTTTTTTGTTTTGTTTTTAAAAGTAAGAAACTTGGTTTTTGTCATTTCTAATATAATAGATATGTTTTTGTGTGATGTTTATATATAATTAATTCTTCATCTGATATTATTTCTGTCATCATACACTCAAAAATATTATGAAGGCATCTGTTAATAAATGCTTATTGCTTCTAAATTACCTGATGACTTTTCTCCCAAATTTCATATTCATTTAAGAAAACCAATTGCAAAATAAAGAAAACGGTGTTTGGTGGTTTTTTAAATATACAATTGAGAAGTATAGCATAGACTTGGATGCTTAAAAATAAAAAGAGTGATAAAGCTATTAGATCTCAATGTGAAGAAAAATTAGATTGTTGTATTGCCAAGTTTCAAAGTGTCCATATAATAAAAAAAGGAGTTGAGTCAATAATATGTGCTGATTAAAATTAAGAAATTATACGATTTAATTAACTATGAAATTATGAAGAGCATGCTAATGAAATTGAAGTGAGTGAAAGAAAATAAGCTCAAAGAGAAAGAAAGTTAAAGGATAATGTTACATAAATTTCAAAAGTAGAAGTAGAATAACAAATAATCTTTTGAATGAATGGATATTGCTAAATATTATATGGTATATGTATATGCAAAATGCAAAATAATCAATAAATAGCCCACTGCAGAGCAAGGATCTTTCCAAACAGTAAAGGAGAAGATAATATTTACTAGTTAAATGCAAGCTGATATGGGAATATGGTCTTTTTTTTTTTTATTCTTTAACTTCCATTTATCTTCTAATAATTTTATAATTAACTGGATTATGTATGTATTGATTACATGAAAATAATGTTCCTAGCCTGCATCAACAAGTTTTATCTAAAAAGATTAAAATTTTATATAACCATTAAACAATATAGAGTGATTCAAATTCTATAAGATACATTAAATTTTATATAAATATGATAAATATGGCAAATCAATATAAGTTTATTTTTTATTTTAATAGAATTTTATTTTATTTTTACTTTATAACAAGTCATTTCTTATTTGTACTGTTAAAATTAGAAATATCGTGAATAACATTAACAAAAAAAAGTAGTAGTAAAAACTCTCATTTAAACAGGTTATAATATAAAAGTCTTTAAATAATTCATTGCAGGACCAAAGCCTCTCTAAAATCTCTTCCCCATGTAAAGACTTACCACTTGCCAGATAGTGAAAATTAGACAATTTTTCATTTTTGTTTTACATTATAGCTAATATTGATTGTTTACTGAGATAATTATAAGCTGTCTTCCTGAAAATAGAATTTTAAGTCTGATTGGAAAATGAAATACAATTTAAGTTATCATTGACCTGAATTCAAACCATAGATTTTGACCATGCTAAACAGATGTGGTATTACTGCTTTATGAAGCTTTTATATATGCATATAAAAGTAGGCTGGCTATAGTTTTATTGGCCATCTCACTTTTTTTTTCCAAGTTTCCTTATTTACTTAAAAAAAAATTTCTTACCATATCTTTTGATGTTTGCTATATTCCCTTTTCTATCTTACTATTTTGCTTTGTCTTATTTTTTATGTTCATATCATTTTTGGAATTTCAGCTTCAATTCTCAACTTGCCAGTATGTTTATGTTTTGATTGGCGATATTGTCTCTCTCAACTATACGTATTATATGATGAATTATTCTAAAAATTAGAAGAGAGAGAGTTCTGTAAATAAACTCTTGTTTTTTACATATGCAAATGATAAACTTTGAGAAGATAGGGATACAGAATGAAAAGAGACTTTATTGTGAAGTAATAGTTATAGCAGTCAAAGAATAATAAAGGGAGATAGATGACTTAGTTGTTGAATTTGGCTGACAGCAGCAAGGTGTAAACCAATTAAAAGTACTAGACTTTTTTGGAAGAATTGTACAAACTGTCTGCAGAGTAAGCTTATTACATAATGAGTGTTTATCATGTTGATATTTATTCAGACTGTTTTCTTCGTTTATTTGATTATTTCATAAGTTATCATAACTATTTGACAAATTTATTGAATGATTATTATACTATGTTTATAAGAGAAAACAATATTTCTTTTATAGACTACTTTGCATTTTTCAGTAATTGATTAATTTATTTAATTAAACTTAATAATGTTGGTTATACTCTTTAAAACTATGTTATGGATATGTGTATAAATAATTCCATAATCAAAATTCAGCATGACTGAATCCATGTAGCTCATAATAATTACTACATGAGTTTCTTATCTGAACAGTTCTAATATGCATTTAATCCTCATCATTTAAGAAAAATGTAATAAAAATCTACACGAGCGACTTTAACAAATATTTTATATTTAGAAAATAATCATCATCATTTAAGAAAAATACAACAAATTCTAAAACCAATAACTTTAGCAAATATCTCATATTCTTAGAACATCTCACATATAAACATAAAGTTGTACATGTATAACTAAGACTCTTCATATGTTATCTATATAGCCCAATTTATAATGCATGTAATTTTATTAAATAACCTTCCAAATCTTTTAATGAATTCTATATATATATATAAGCCACATATAATACCAAAATTAATTTCTGACCAATAGTCTTTAACTAACCAGTTCTACTATATTTATACAACAAACACACACCCAAAACAATTTCAGTAAGCCATCAACATGATGTTCAGCATTTCCATCTTTAATATTTGATTTGCATAAATACTTTGGAATAACTAACCTCTTAATTTTTTTTAATCATGCTTTAATTTATAAAACAAAACTAAGTTTAAAATCTAATGATGAATGATTTCTAGGTTATTATTGATTTTTATTATAGCCGTTAATTTAAATTAATACGATTTAGAATAGAATTCTCACAATTCGATTATGTTTTTAACCATTTTTAATAAAAACTTTAGTAGATATGTGAATAACTATGATTAATAGATAAATATTAAAACTAAACATATATATAAAAAAGAAAAAAACATAATAAAGAATTATATTTGAAAGTTTTTAGGTAATAAAAGTTCATTAAAGTCCCAAAGAAAAAAGTTGATAAATTCAAATGATTTTATAGTTACCTTTAGTTTCCCATAAAATAGTTCAGGATATGTTCAGCATCAATAATAGTTGAAGTAATATTTTTTTTCATTCATTACATGTATTTGGAGCTGATATTTAGAGAAAATTTTAGTTGCAAGTTATAATTTGGGATTCAGCTAATTTTCATTTACTATAGTCATTTTTTTAAGGTTATAATTAGATTTTCACACTACAGATTTATTTTATTACTATCAGGATTTCCATTAATTTTGATTTGGTAGCATTACACAAATTAATGCTATTGGGATCATGCTTAAGAAATCGACTATCTACCCAGGTAGGATTTAGGGTAAACTAATCCATTGTAGAAAAGCTTCACGAGTTATGCTAGGGAGGGTTCAATTTTTAATCATTAAACATCACATGGTCACATTCTTTATGTTTACACAAGCTGTTAACATAGAGGTAAAACTCCATATAGTAGTGCCATTCAGTGCAAGCCAAAGTAATCAATGGATGCAAGAAAGTTTGTGCATAAAATCCCCATCTAGTGTCTCTACTCATCCAATATCCCTAGACTAGTTTCTAGCTTGAGGCTTTCATCAGTGAGGAGCCTTGTATTTGGAAGCACTGCACCTATACCTATGTATTCAAGCTCATTTGCTTGTATAGTCATATAGATCTGACCTCAGTTCAATTCATCTATACATTTTGGGGGCTTTGGTTCTTTAATAACTATAGTTACCCTAATCCTATTGGGTAGTGCTCTCAGATCCAAGGCTTCTCACTAATGAAAGTCACAAGCTAGAAACTAGTCTGGAGATATTGAATGAATAAGCACTAGATGGGGTTTTTATGCACAAACCGTTTTGCATTTCATTGATTACTCTGGCTTATACTGAGTGGCACTATTGTATGGGAAAGTTTTGCCTCAGGTTTCAATTTTATCACTTCGAAGAACAGATGATACCAACTCTCGAAGTTGAAAATAAGAAAGCAGGAGCCAATTTTAATTTTTTCAGAACTATGTATGTATAAAACTTATCTCATGTGAAAAAGATAAATGATCTCCAATATTGAAGCAGTCAATGTCTAATCACATCGAGCTTCATGCTTTGCCAGCCATACTAATCTCCTGTGGGGTCCGCAATTCAGACCTCGCCATAGATATATACCATTTCACCCACACACTGTATTATAATAATTAAAGAAAAACTATAAAAATATTTAGTAAAATAAAATAGTGATGTGGATATATATACGAAGCAATAATCTTAGCAATACTTTTGCTGAAAATTAGACATTTTCTTTATATAGTTTTAACTATATATATTTATATATATGTATTTTAATTAAAATGTTGAAATTTAAAAAGAAAAAGGCTCGAAACACTTTTGAAATCGTTAACAAGCTGAAATGATCTTTATCTGTAGTCAGATTATTTTCACTAATTAGAATTAAAATTTAATTAAAATTATGAAGAATCTTTTTGTTAGTTCGTTTGCAAATCTTTACAAATATCTAAATGGTATTTTGGGCCTTTTAAAATTTTGCTAATTAAATATTTTACTAATTAAATATTTGTTTTATCAAGAGATTACAGGGATAGCTGTGGGTAAGTGAAATTGCTTTCTTGGGGGGATTATAAATGTATAAAAGAGCCCATAGAACAAAAGAAGTTAGTTAGTAAATTCTTTCAGAAGGTTTGAGTCCATAATTTTCCAGAAAAATTGATTTATCATTCCACTTTAAGAAGTCAGGAAAAGTTCGCGACATGAACTTTGAGTAGAAGAAGAAGCACTTTTTTCCCGGCCTCTCGGAAGACTGTCTGCCTGCTGCTGCCATGTTCAATCCATCTGACCAGCTGTACAAGATGACCATCTGATTGCTGTTCTAACTGCTGACTACCATACTGTACCTGCTTGCTATGCTGTGCTTTTCTGAAGTAACCTCATTCCATGTGGAGCTGCTTTTAATATAAAGTTCTTATGTAATCTGTGTACCTAAGATATAATGAAAATCTTGTTTTATTCGTGTATTAATTTATAAGTGTCTATTAATTATGCTCTTAAACTCTCTCTCTGTAATCTCTTACTAGTATAATATAATTCTAACTATGCCCTTTCATGCTTTGTTTATTATATATATATATATAATTTATTTTCTTTAATATGCCAATACTAACCAAACTTGCTAGTCTGAAAAAAAAAAAAAAGAATAATTGTTTAATTTGGAAAGAAGCAGGAGATTAATTTAAAATCTATCAATAAAGTTTTGTTTATTTTAAATAAAAATCACTCATTTAAAATCTATCAATAAAGTTTTGTTTATTTTAAATAAAAATCGCTCGCTAGTTTGGTTTCATTTTACATTCTTGAAGTTTAGTTAAAATCTTTTACTGTGGATGAAGGACGCTAAATTTATTACTTCGAATTTTGTCTTTAAAATTTCATTTTTAAAAGATCGCTAACTTTGTAATTAGGACCATCCCTTCTCGCTGTTGCCTGGAAAGCTAACCCTAGCAATTAATACATTTATGGGAATCGAAATTAATTATAAATTTTGCTAGTTTAATGTTATAAGTAAAAGAGTTATTATTCATTATAATTTTTTAAATGACTTAGGATTAAAAACAGGTTATTGTGATGAGGTTAGACCATTTCCAAACATTAAATAATATTTATTGACGACATTCATGTCTAATGACGTTGCTGGCATACATTTTCTTTTATTATGATATTTTATCTTTTCCATTTTGTTGTCATGTGGGAACTTCGGAAGTTCAAAGCTACCTACGTATCTTTCTCCAAACCGTTCATAATAAGAAGTATATGTTACTTTCTGTGGAATGTGAGGTTTTGATTGTGCTGCAGATGATCGTACAGCCGGCTCTGGGCCTTCAACCCAGCCTCTCCATCGGTACCGTTCCGCCGGAACGCGCGGACGTAACAAACCTAAGTTCATTTCATATATTTTTTTAAAATGATAAAACATCTAAAACTGCCATGAAGGCTGGATTTCTTTATTGTATGCTAGTACCATTACTCTGCTCATTAATTTGATCACTGTCTGTCTAACCTTTAGTTAGCCGCAATAATGTGTTGAAAAATAATGACTCATTTCATAAAATACATTCAGTTCATTGAGTTAAACTGTTTTCATTTAAAATCGTTATCGATTTCCATAGACATAAATCAGTTTGTATTAATGATTATATAACTTACTTATTCTTGTAAATGTAGCACATTGTTTATTCCATATGTATAAGTTCCAAAGACGCCTTTTCCAAACAATGCCAGTAAAAATATATATTACAAATTTTCATAAGGTAGATAAATGATTAAGATTGTATATTTTTGCCTGTTTACAAAACCATTTACTACTAAATCGCAAAGTGCCCTTTTAAGCCAATAAACATCACATGACCACCTCCTCTTATCATTAATTATTTAAATCTGTCACGATCTTTTATATTTGTTTTATGTATTCACAGAATTTTATCTGTAAACATCTTTAAATTGGCACATTAACCCCGCACATGCTATAATACTCTCCATCAAATTATATCCATTCAATAATTGATGTAAGGTGGATTTTATAAAAACGAATCCCAATTTTTGTAAATAAACAATGTAACCCCAAGCGTGAAACATTTTGTAACACATATATGCGTTTTCTTAATACTGTATTATATTAAATATATATTTCATGCAAATCCTCATTTTGAATTATTATTTTCTAGTTAATAGTTTAGAATTAAATAAAATAACTAATAAATGTAATTTCTGGGCTACTCTTATCTCGATCATCATCATCAGTCTGATCTTATGCTCTACTGCTGTGTTTCCGGGCCTGGAATTAAAATGATTGTGCTGTATCATCGGGATTGTTGTTCATAGAGTTAGAGATTCAAAGAATAGGAAAATAGGTTAGAATTCAGGATTGCTCCTGACCTGTGTATCTCGAGCATAATCGCATTCGAAATACTTTTGCTTGGATTTTGAGTCTTGTTGAATGAGCAGACTGTTTTGACCAATACAATATACATATTTCATGCTGAACCACATTCATCAGTTCATCCAGATCATGATCTCCCTTATGTAAATATAATCAATGCTCAGTTTATATTAAGATAGCAAGTCTTCAAACTTTAATGGACATGTTTCAGTCTACTCCACTTTCCATCTCTTCAGCCATTCATACCATTGAAAAATCTGATGATGAAACATCATTCCTTGTTGCCAATATTATAATCATGCCTATGTTGACTTTAAGTCGTTCTAACCCCTCATATACATGACTTTATCCATTTAAATACATAGAAGAGGGATGGGCAGGCTACAGGCTGAATTTGTAATATTTGAAATACAAGTATACTTTTATTTATATATATATACTTGGAGTTTAGATGTAATACAGATGATTTGAACCCAGACTTTCAAGCTCCTTCAGTGACCACACTTATGTGAAAATGACAAATGATCTCCAATATATTTCATATTCAAATGGCTATGTGTCCTTTTCATAAGGGAGTAGAGTGACTTAAAGACAACATGGGTATTACCATAGTATTGGCATCAACAAGGGATTTAAGTGTTTCATCATCAGATTTTCAATGTTATGGATGACTGAAGAGATGGAGGGTGGAGTAGATTGAAGCCTGTTCATTAATGTTTGAAGATTTGCTAGCTTAATATAATCAGAGCACTGATTATATATGTGTGTGGGAGATGATGATCTGGACCAACTGATGAGTGCTGGTTCAGCATGAAATATGTATATTGGAGATCATTTATCTTTTTCACATGTGTGTGGTCATGTGTATCGATTGTATGAGATAGAGCAGATCATTGAAGGGAGCTTGAAAGTCTGGGTTCAAATCTCCTATGCTACATCTAAACTCCAAGTACTGTATATATTGTGGTAGTAACCCCCTTAGTTCAATAGTATTAAAATAACCAACTTAATTTTTTTTTTATGAGAACAGAAATTTTCAATCAATAAACTTCTATTCATATATTTTTCTTTTTATATTATTACGCCTCCTTACCATCAAATTTTCGAATCAATCACTCCTGACTTTGGTCCAATTTTATCGTCCATGATGGTTTTCCTTTCTGGTCTTCATGTTTATTGGCCAGTTTACTCCAAAGCAGAAAACACCATAAACTTTTAATTTTTATTTCTTATCTGACTTTTGATCGTTTAAGTGCCCTAAGGGCCTGATTGTTTTATATTTATTACATTTCAATAGAACAATTATTTCTATTCCACTAAGATTTAAACATAATTTTTGAATAGAAAATAATAACATTTTTTATTATTTTCTTTTACATTACTTTGAAAAATAATAATCTTTTATTCTTTAGATTTTTTTTTTTTTTACTTTAACTTTTAAGTAATTATTTAATAGTTTTTTATCTGTGCAATTTTATAACTATTACTTGAATTTGAATTTTTTTTAATATCAATTTTATTTACGGATCCTTTTCCTTTTTACTTTTCATTTTAAATGATGTCACAGCATATAAAACAGGTCTGTCTGAAAGTTTATGATGATGGCATTTTATTTTTAGGTATATATTGAATTATTTCCATCATCTTCTTGAATTGTTAAATATTTTTAGAAAAGTCAAACTTTATTTATATTTTTCCAAGTACATTTAACACAAATTAATATAAATTCTATATTTTCAAGTTGTATTTTCAGATACTGTTTCTGACTGAATAACATTCTAGTTCCGTGGCTTTTAGATTTGTGAATATTAAATTTTAAGGTTGCACTCTTAATTTACTAGTCTTTGACAAAATAATCTAGTTGATTAAAGTGTTGCCTTAAAATTCCATATTCTTGAATCTAAAAGTTATTTATCAAATTCCATTCTAGACATTGGCAGTAAGGCCACTAACCTTTGAAGAGGGAAGAATAATAATACCACTCAAAATATTGTGTTGCTAAACACTTTAAACAATTCAATTAGATGTAATAAATTACACTTCACATTTGGAGAAGCATTGATAAGAATGATGGATTTGATAAGATTTCTGACAGTTGTATTTATTATTTTTAATGTTTTCTTGGGTATGAAGCGGTATTAATATTGCCTTTAATTTGTTACATTTCAGTGATAGTTTTTTTTTTTTTTACAATTCGACCAGATAATAGATATAATATAATATTACTTATAATTACACACATATATATAATTTTTATTATTTAGTTAAGACATTTGTTTCACTTAAGATTTTTTTTTGGAAATATTTAAAAATATCAGGGAGTGAAAAATCTGAGGTATATGAAATGAAAATTAGCATTAAACAGAGATAAATATTAGCCATAACTTTGTTTCAATTTTTTATGAGAGTGGTCTTTGAAATGCTTTATCTGGAATATTATATAGACTTGATGGGAGCATTTTTAATTTAAATTGATTAAAAGTAAAAGCAAAAACTTTTTTGTTTAAGTTCTGGATTTATAGAATACTACCATTTGTGCTATTTTTGCCAGTTCAAAGGATGATCTACAAAATATTTTTAATGTTTTGAATGCAATCTATAATGAATGTGGTTAAATAATTTCTGTTTAAGAACCTCTACATATTTTATCAGCTAGTGATAGAAGAAAAAATTTCAGCTTGGATGGTTAACATTTTAAAAACATCAGTCATCCTGGTAGCTGTTTAGAAAAAAAAGTAACTTGGGTATTGAATGCAATTTAGAATCAAATTTACTGCTGCTGCATTTATAATTTATATGGTAGGATACACCTTATTGTTATTTGATCAAATCTATTGGATGGAATGAGGCATGAATTTCCTACCAAGAAAGCATAAAGGCAGTGGGAATAATAAGCATGTATGTTCTTTAGTTTTCTGGAGAAGATGATATTGAATCCAAATTTTAATGGATTAAACATGTGATGAAATGATGAATAGTTAAAATATTTTATGTTAAACTTGAGCATAGCTTTCTTAAAAGAGACAGATAATATATATTTTAATACCGATGTCTCAATGACACTCAAGTTGTGTGATATTGATTTCATTGGAATGATATGATTGATGCTAAAATACATAAGATTACAGTTAGGCAAGATGTTGAAATTTATCTGAAAGAAAAGTTTTTTTGCAGTCGTCAAATAAATAGATTAAAGGATTAATATGATATACATGTTTTTTATTTCAGTAATTGATTTGTATTGTCATTCAAAATTCATCTTTAACTTAGCCATGTCTTCTTATCTATTTCTCTCTTTTTTCCTGCAATTAGAATAATCATAATTATTTACAAGTTGCTCTTCCATAGTGACAATAATATAGAATTTTGCTTCCATCTTTCCTCATTCACTTCATTGAAGGAATTAATTTTGAAACATATTAAAAAATTATTTAATAATTGGTAAGCAGTTTCTTGTAATTTTTATTTTTATATAAATTATTCTGCTTAATAAAATATAGAAGCATTATTAAATAATTAATTGTTTATATATTCACATTAGAGAATATTATAAATTAATGAAAAAGAATATAAACCCCACTAAAATATTGTTAATATTTGTGGAAAATATTATTTTTATTCAATGTTAAATTGCCAATATATAAACAAATTGCTATTAGATAGTTCTGCAACTAGCTGATGGAAGTTGGTTGCAAATATTGAAACATTTATCCAGTAGAAACTGATATGTTGTTAGTTATTTTTTGTTACATGTAAATTTATTTTTTGTGTAATTAAAAATTTTTAGTTAATGAATTTTTTTTATGTCTATATGCATACTTAAAGTTTCCATTCCACTACACATTCTTAAAACCCATGAATAAATACAACTGAAAAAAAAAATATGATCCTTAGATGCGTGTTATACTACACCAGTATTCTTTATTTGATCTAGGTAACAATCTCTTATACATGTCTTTATCATTTGTTCAGTATTTATGAATGTCAAATAACTAGTGTGAACTACCAATTTGACACATATAGATCAAATTGTAATAATATATATCAGTCAATTCAGATCAATTTGTCTCAGATATTTTGGCTGATTTAATATTCACTCCTCTTGTTGTTTTTATTCAAATTATTTTCCCATATAAAATCTCAGACATATAGTATATATATGTGTGTGTGCCCATATAATTTCTGTTTATACATCTATGCATAGGATAATTAATAATTTCTAACATGAGCTAAATTCTACATTTTTATGTTATCCATTAACAACACTGAAATTAAATTAAATTCATTTCTATTCTTTCTTTTTTTTTATTAAATGGGTTTTGTTTTCTGGGATTACTAACCTATTGTTTGCATTGTCTAAAGATTAAAAACTCACTCCATCTCAATGAATAGCCAATATGAATGCATTTTATTTTCTAAATGGCACATGTACATTGTGCATTCTGTCTGAAAGCATATTGAGTGACTAAAAAGTAAAGTTCTATGAATAAGGGATAACATTTGTCTGTCATCAGTGCCATTTTATCATTTTCTTAATAAAAATATTTATAAAAAAAAGGTATTCTAGAACTTCAATTTTAAAACAATTATTAAGTTGATTCGTTTTTTTTTTTTCAAATTTTATAAAATATAATGAATATAAATAGATTAATTAATTAATTTTTTGGAGATTATAAAGCTTCCTTAGTAAAATATTAAATTAAAAAATATTAAGAATAGACTATTATTTGAATAATATATATTTCATTATGACTGATGATGATAATTTGCTCAGTTACTTTTCAAGCAGTTTAATTATTCATAAAGTCATGGGTTGTTTGCATACTGAAAATAATGGAATGAGCACCCAGAGACCTTTAAGTCTTGAATCCAGTATACTACCATAGTATTAAATTATAGGATCAATTTTTAATTGAAAGTGAATTCTTTTTATATATATACTATTTATTAATGTAATTGCATTTTTTAATTTGGCCATTCAGCATTAGAGCTGTAATCTTTTGGAAAATCTATTACTGGTTTAAATTGAGATTCAGAAGCATGTAGGAAAAGAAATTTGAGTGATTTTTGAGGTGTTTAGCTGTTGTCCCTAACATTTTTCTGTTATGAAGTATCTTCATGTTCTATGAGGGCACTATTTTTAATGGAACAATTATAATAATACACAAAAAATATACAAACTAATATTTCTTTCTCAAATAATTTGAAATTTTTATATAAAAATATTTGACAATATTAAACCTTAATCAGGTTTACTTATATAAAATATTCTTACATTAAAACAAAATTGTCAAAAACATTTTGTTTGTGTCAAGTCATGATATTCTTGATGGATATTATGGTATCCACAGGCATAGGATTGGGGACCACTGATATAAAAAATTAGGAAAAGTAATATATTTACATGCACACATTGAAAGCATCTGTTAAGTTATTAAGAAGCTACAGAGAAAAAAAATTATATTGAGCATATTTTGAAAGTATATAATAAAATTATGATAATATTGAAAGGGATTATGCTTAGTGGAAAGCAAAGAAGTCGACAGATAATGAAGAGAGAATGAGATAAAGAAGTAATCAGAAGCACTGGGTAGAATTGTTTTTTTTTTTTATTGATAGATAAAGTTTCATTGATTATTTTAAATTTTCACAAATTTAAATTTACAATAAATTCACTGCTTTAGTTAATAATTCAATTATGATTAAAATTTCAGTGCATGGTAAATGTTAGTATATGTTTGAAAGTATGCTATGAATTAATTGGAAAGTAAATGTATTGGCTAAAGAGTATTATTTTCTGTGATTAGAATTGCCCTGCTTTTTATTTAATCTTTAGTAAATATCATTTCTTTTCTTTTTTTTTAAATTTATTATTAGACAACGATCTGATACAATATATGTAATAATATATCATTCTTATTTAAATTAGTTAGTTATCTTTTTATTTTTTTGTATGTAAACTTTTAAATATTAATGCTTAAAGAATTTTAAATATCAAATGTTAGATTACCTAATATTGTAATGATTTTTTTTTTTTTTTCTGAAATTTTTATGGTTTCAAAAAAAAAATAATTTTATATAAGTGTGGTTATTTACTTTCAGAATTCATTTTACTTGAAAATTTAGCTGCTCAGTTTTTCTTTCCCTGCGTATTGGATATGAAAATGGGTACAAGGCAGCATGGTGATGATGCAACAGTCATGAAGCAACAAACACAGATAGCAAAATGTGCTTCCACAACATCTAGTACTATAGGACTACGCATTGGTGGCATGCAGGTAAATATTTTTATACAAAGCAAGTGTAGAAATAAAAAAAAATAGCATTTAAATTTAGTTGAAAGAGTAATATTTAGAATTAATATTATAGTTTTTAAACATTTCTAATGTTTGAGGATATTTTATGTGATTTTAATTTTTGGAAAAAAGAAAATATTATATATGCAGTGTGTGTGTGTGTATACTGTATATATAAACATATGAATGATCTCTAATGCTTTGGTATTTTGGGGATTTATTTAATCACTTTAACTTTAGTAGAAATATATATTTTTTATTACTTTACATTTAAAAATAACAATGGAATTATGTCTTCACTTATTATAGTTGCTGTACTTTTATATATTTTTCATTGAAATTAGAGACTGCATCATTAAACTTGACTCTAGAATGATTGTCTTCTGGAAGGCTTATTACAAAAGTCTTAAAACAAATTTTTTTATTTTTTTTTTTTTGTACAAAAGTTGAAAGATTCCAATAGTGTTGCACATTATATAATTATCAATTTTTTTATGATAAAAGTTATCATTACTTCTGAAATCTTCACTTGCATAAAAAAAAATAAAAAATAAACTGACATTATCAGTATGAAGCATTTCAGTTCTTTCATCATTTTAGTTTTCAGCAACTCTAATATTCTTATACAAATAAACTATACTTTTAAAAAATTATTTATAAACATTACATATTTATTCAAAATAAATTGTTAAAAATTTAATATAAAAACATTAAAATAAAAAATATATTTACATTTCTGCCAACATCAATGCAAAATAGCATTTTATATTATGCAAATATAAAAATGTGTTTTCCCCTGATTAGAGATATTGCAACTCCAGTTAATTATTAATCAGAACTGATCTCTAAGAATAACTAAAATTAAAATAATTAACTATTAAGTAATAGGAATCTATATAAATTATGCAGTTATTATGAATCAAGTATTGCTTGTATCTCATTTGTGGAAATCTAAAAAAGCCATAGCTTGTTAAATATGCTGGATTATAAATTGGCATGTATTTGTGTGTAAAAGAAAAGGAATTAAATATTTTTATAATTTTATTACTAATAAAAAAATCTGAATAAAGTAATGTTATTTATTGATTTATAGAATTGTAGTTACATATAAAAAAATACTTTAAAATTAATCCCAAATCTTATATAAGTATTTTCACATATTATACATAACATTTTAAATAAAAAAATTACAAGCTTAGTTTTTTTTTTTCATATATGACACCTAATGGTAATACATGATTGAAGTTTTTTTTTTTTTTTTCAAGAAAGAGACTTCATCTTTTGGTCAAAACTATGATCTAAAATTTAAAATTTTTTTATGTAAATATACTTGGAAATTGAAGTATTTTGTAATATATTATAAACTTAGTTTTTTTTTATTACTTATAGCTTTAGTTTTTAGCAGTATAGAGCCATTAATGGTTTTCATTGAAGAAACCTTTTTTTTTTTTATCTTTGCTATTGCACAAATGCAGCTTTAGAAATTCTTTGTGTTAGTCAAAACTATAAGTAAAGTTTAATAAATTTTATTTGAATAAATTTGTAACCATCAACTATCTGTAGTAACAATATAGCAATCCAAAGTAATTATAGCAATGCCATTATGAAGTACTTTACCAGCACATTTTGACCCATTAAGTATGACTAATGATTATATATTTAAAAAAATTGCATAACCAGTGTACTAGTGAGTGACTTATAATTTATAATAATTTATAATGGATAAATGCAGATGTATTTAAACTTTCTTTTACACACTGTATGTACTTCTGAATTTTAAAAGGAGGTTTGTAAGCAAATGTTTTAAATAAGTTAATTTTTTTCATTAGTATTTTGATTTCAAACAAAAAAAGATTTATTGTCAAAATTAATTAATAGAATCTCTGAGAATAAAAACCTTTCATACCCACAAATATTTTTCGGTTGTTTTCTCATCCTTGGTGTTCGCCTTAAGATGTCGCTACTTCTAGGTAAATTCCTAGAAATATACCGTTTCACCGACCTTCACCCAACCAAAGAGGAATTTTTCTACGTTATAAACACAGAAAAGTCCTCACATTATGTTGGACGGAGGAGGTGACGGTGACAGAAGCCAACACAAAGAGACTTCTTTCTATGATAAAACACAGAAAGAGTTCCCGACGGCTGCCGGTTATGGCTTTTTTTCTATGCTAAAAGCAAAGAGAAAGAAATGCCTTGATCGGCTGCCTTAGTATTCAATTTTGTTCACCATTTTCTTGTAATAGTAGAATATCTATTTTCTCTGTAGTTTCGGGTGAGAGTGTGTGTATTTGAAGCAGTCGTAGTTTTTTAAAATTTGATAAGATGTCTATTTTTTTAATGTGTTGTAACTTACTTTACTGTTGTAAGTTTAGTAATAATGTCCTGAAGATTCCATTACGAAGGGGTAACCCTCAAAAATTGCTTTTAAGGGTGCGAAAGGGAAAAAAAATTAAAGGATCACGTGAAAAGTACCGTTTTCGCGAGAATTCGTCCGTGACCAGTTACTTTTGCTATATATATATATATACACACAAACAAAAACAACCCACTGTCTAATTATTAGGAATTATTTGTCCGAAAAATAAAATTAGTCGGGTATTTTTTTTTTTGTTTTGTTACATTTATTATTTCAAAATAAGATTAATTTTTATATCTACACACTAACAAAAACAACCCAGTTCCTGATTAATTACTGTCTTTAAAAAAAAAAGCAAATTCAACGGGGTTTGATTTTTTTCAATGGAGTCTTTGAATTACGGTTTGTTTGTTTTTATATATACACAAGATTTACCAAAAAAAAAAAAGAAACCCACTTTCTGATTAATTACTGTCAAAAGAAACGCAAATTAGTCGGCTATCATTTTTAAATTTAGTATTTCAATAATGGTACCCTTTTTATATAGACAGACTTAACAAAAACAACCCACTTTCTGATTTATTACTGTCCCCCCCCCCCCCCAAAGAAAATGGAAATTAGTCGGGTATCATTTTTCAATCGAGTCTTTTAATGACGGTCCTTACTAATAGTAATCGGGTATCAATTCTAAATTGTAGTATATAAATTACGTTACTTTTGATAGATTTAGAATTACATCTTGCTTTTTTAATAAAATGATTGATTTACTCTTGACCAAAAATACCGTAACTTTAAAAAAAAAAAACACACATAAAGTCCAAAAAAAAAAATGAAAAAAAACCCCGTAACTTTAAAGACACACACACAAACTCAAAAACAATCTAAGATTAATAAACATTGACTAATATATGTCTTGCTTTTGAATCAAATTATTGATTTACTCTTGCAAAAAAATACCGTAACTTTAAAAAGACACACCTAAAGTCCAAAAAAAAAAAAAATCGAAAAAGCCCTGTAACTTTAAAGACACACACACAAACTCAAAAAACTAGATAAGATTAATAAACATTTACTTATTACGTCTTGCTTTTGAATCAAATTATTGATTTACTCTTGCAAAAAAAAAAAAGACCGTAACTTTAAAAAGACACATGTAAAGTCAAAAAAAAAAAAATTAGAAAAACACCGTAACTTTAAAGACACACACATACAAACTCAAAAACAAGATAAGATTAATAAACATTTACAAAAATGAAAAAAACTAACATCATATAATAGTATTACTTAGTAGAATATTTTATTACAAATCTAAGAAATCAGATCTTTTTAGATCAAATTGATCATTTAGGTCCGGCCCAGAATCGTTATATGTATATGTTTTTGATTAGCATCAATGCCATCTTAAGGCGAACACCAAGGATGAGAATACAACCTATTTTTCTACTGTTCTAATTTTTTCCCTATCCTTTGAAACTATTTGACAGATATAAAAGCAGAAACTTGAAAAATTTTAATGCTTTTAAAGTATTTAAAAACAACAACAAAAATGTGGGAAAAATATTGTAATTGTATCTAATCAGTACACTTAATATTAAATGTGTAATTACAGCAATATTAAAACTGTATATATATATTGAAATGGCAATTTCAAAGTGACAGCAGGCTACGTGCAGATAAAGATATAATATAAAGAAAGCATGGTACTTACATAGTTTTTCTGTCAGAAAACTTGTCACCCATTTTATTTAAAATTATCCATTTTTAGAGGCTTCCAACACATAGTAGAAACAATATGGCTCATTCTTAAATTATTGTATTCAATATTTACATTTTTTATATTTATTAAAATGATAAAGAAACATAAAAGTCCAAAGGATTGTAATTAAAAAGTATTTTAATATAAATGCAATAAAGAAAATAAAAATAAAACATGATTAAGCCAACTGCAACAAAGATGCAGACAGTTATCACTTTTCGGGCAAGTACTATCCTGTAATTTTGAAAATATTGCACTGAAACACACAAAAATCTGAAGGTTTGTAATTAATTTTTTTTTTAATGTAAATTCATTATACCAGCTGTAAACTAATCTCAGTGCATCACAAATGATGTTTTGGAACCTTCTAAACACATTCCTGCCCAATAAATAGACACTTAGAACAAGTTTGCACATGACACTGCCATTGAGTCTTCGTTCACACATGAAGTGTGATATCATGGCTATTATCACATCTTGTTTTGTTGGTGAAAGATTCCAAATTTTAATCATATTTCCAAAAATAATAAGGCAGAAAAGAAATGTTACAAAAGTCAGTATGTGTTAATGAATGACAAAAAAATAACGTTAATTTTAACTACATGTTATCTGTTTGCCTCATGTTAACCTTTGGAAGTTATGTTGTGAATGGAATTTATTAAAAAATATATTCAAATTTTTTAAAATTAACATTCAATTTAGAATACTTTTAATATTTTTTAAAGTTAACAAGCTATACATTTTCAAGAAAATAATTTCAAGAAGGAAAAAAAGGAAACAAATACTTTGATTCTGAAAATTGTTTACATTTTTTTTCTTGAACATATATAGCTTGTTAACTTTAAAAATATTAACAAATGTATTCTAAATTGAATGTTAATTTTAAAAAATTTGAATACATTTTTAAATAAATTCTATTCACAACTTCCAAATATCAACATGTGGTTAAAATTAATGTTATTTTTTTGTTGACATTCATTAATAAGTGTTGATTTTTTTAATATTTCTTTTTTGCCTTACCATTTTTGGAAATATGATTAAAATTTGGAATCTTTCATCAACAGAACAAGATGCAGTAGAATATTCTCAAAGTTACAAGATATTGCCCACCTGAAAAGTATGTAATAATGACTATGATATTACATTTTATGTGCAAACAGAGACACAATAGAGTGTCATGTGTGAACATGTTCTAAACGCCTTTCTGTTTGGAAAGAAATGTAGTTAGAAGGATCCAAAACATCATTTGTGAGCGCTCTGAGATTAGCTTACAGCTGGTATAGTGAATTTACATTTAAAATTTTTTTAATTACAACCCTTGGGATTTTTGAGTGTTTAAATGAAATATTTTCAAAACTACAGGATAGTGCTCACCCGAAAAGTGATATCTCTCTGCACCCTTTGTTATAGTTTGCTTAATTGTGGTTTTTTTTTTTTTTACTATATTTACATTAAAAAAGTCTTTAGTTACAATTCTTTGGATATTTGAGTTTCTTTATCATTATAATAAATAAAAAAACCTAAATATAGAATATGATATCTTAGAGTCAGCCATATTATTTATACCATGTGTTGGAAATCCCTGAAAATGGATAATTTAAAATAAAATGGATAATTTAAAATAAAATGGTGGCAATCTTTCCGGCAGGCAAACTATGGAAGTACCAAAAGAAGAAATATAAGGCAGGCAAAAATATGGCAGAAAAATTTATGGAAAATTTAAATTAAGGTAGAGATAATTAAAGAAATGATTGGATAGCCACAAAGGCCATATTTTAATTTTAAAGAGGAAATTTAAGTAAAGTATTAATTTTATTTATTTATATCAAAACAAAAAAATAGAGAATATTCATTAAAAATATACACAATCATTAAAAAAACATACATAGTGAAGCCACAAACTATTATGCTGTATCAATATACATTACTTCAATTATAAGCTATAAAAAAAAAGTAAAGCAAATTTTTTTTTTTACAAATTTAATGCATTTTACAATACTTTAGCAGCCATTGACTATCTCTCATTTCCTTATGCAGTCACATTAAAAAATTAAATTTAAATTTTAAATTATGCTCTATCAGAGTACCATATTTTTCAAAAAAAATTTCAATGTTTTATGATGAAAGCACATATAATTTTTTTTATCCATTCCAAATGTGTACAGTATTTCACATAATAAAATATTTTCTAAGCATAAGTTTTACTAAATGTTAGAACATACTTAAAGTTAATACTGACTTAAGAAGATCAGAAAGATTGTAATTTATTGATAACGAGATTGTGTTTTTATAAGTGAAAAAGTTATTGAAAAAAAAAAAAAAGATCAAATGCATATTCAATTACAATGAAGGTCAGACTAGTTCACTATTTATTTTATTTAAAAAATAAAATGTTTTTTTCTTATTCTTATTTTTTCAATGAATGAAAAATATATGTAATTGGGTACCCTCAATTTATTATTAATAATTAAATTATTATTTTTAAAAAATTTTGTTTGTATTATAATTTTAATTTATATGTGCATGTTATATATATGTGTGTGTGTCTGTATTACATGTATGTGCATGTTGAAAAGTACTGTACACTTGCAGTTCAATAAACAATACATATTCTAATTAAAGTTTATTAATAAAATGTCAACTATTACACACAATATACATTGTATGTCTATAGGGCTTGAAATAGAATAGTGTGTATATTATGACTCCACTCTATGTGAAAATACACATAGCATGTGTACAGCAGATTATGAATATCTATATATATTGCTACAATTAAATATGGTCATTATAACATTTAAGTAAACATTTATTTTATAACGTCTTGCGTGCGATTATTAAAATAGAATGACAGCCTGTTAAGCTAATTGCGCAGACGCTGTGAGGATGTTATTATTAATAAATGAATACCTTCGAACGACCACATGATATAGTAAATACTATATAGTATTTACTATATCATGTGGTCGTTCGAAGGTATTCATTTATTAATAATAACATCCTCACAGCGTCTGCGCAATTAGCTTAACAGGCTGTCATTCTATTTTAATAACATTTAAGTAAGGAATTGAAGGCATTGATCCAGAAGTATTGCTTGGAGGGTGTTGTGTATCCATTGTTGGTGCTGTAGCATGAGGGCCCAATTTTAAAATACCCTGAGAAGTAATATATAATTAATAATAACCCTGAGAATGCTATATTTAGCCCAGCAGTTTAAAGTGAGATAGGGATAATACTTACCTTCAAGACTTGCATGTATATCTTAAAATTTATATTTCAGTTGCAATTAAATTAATACAGCAGAGGAAGGCAGAATACTAATGGATCAGAAATGGAAAAAAAAAAAAAGAGCATGCAGATTTTCTATGAAGTTTGGGACTCAGTCTAACTTGTTTATTAACTTATTATTAAAAGCATATTAATATAAAAAGATAGAATACATTGAAGAAAAAATAAATGGAAGCTCTCAATCTGATAGCATGGAATAAGAAAAGGTAAGCCAAGGGCATGAAAATTATTCATTTAAGGAAGAAAATCCAGGGATGACATTGAAAGAATCAGGTATGATAATAAAGAAAACAAAATATCAGAAAATGGCTTTAGAAACTAAAAAAAGAAAGAACAGCAGGCAGTTAATCTAAGAGTAATTTGCCAACTATTTAAAAAAATGGGAGAGCAAAATGGAAAACAATCAGAAGAAAATGAAAAGAATGGATAACAAAATGGAAAATAGAATAGAAGAGATGAACTACATTATAGAAGTTAAAAATGATTTAGAAAAGAACTTAAAAATAATACAGACAAGATTACATGTGAACAATGTGGAAAATATCATTTTCCTGGTCAATGAAGACATAATGAAGAATCAGTGAATTTATTTAGAGATGTTGAGAAATAAGGTTGAATTGCAAGAAAAACACAGATTTCAGTGAACAAGTGTTAAAGAAACATTTTAATAAACAAATAAAAGTGGTAAGTAAGAAAATTAGTAAAAGTTCAAGTCAGTACCTTGGCAAAATTAATAGCAAAGGAGCAGTAAGTTAATATAAAAACAGTATTGGTGCATGAAGAATTAAAAAAAGACTTTGAAAGAAGTCAAACCAACAGAACCTTATAGCAGTGTGAAGAAAAGTTACAGGCCTATTATAGAGAAATGGAAGATATAGAAAATTTAAAAAGTATTTAGATAAGATATAATCACCTATAGAATAATTGAATGAAAGTAATCATACATCAAGCAAGATTGTTTTGATATGCCATACAATTTCATGAAAAGTGTGATTAAAGAAAATCAAAAAGAAGAGACAACTCAATTTGGTAATAGTTTACTAGACAAAGACGCCGCCTGATGGCGCCGTTTTCATGCTAAGACTATAATATATGAACATTCCCAGGCTGTCTATTTTAATCATTTTGTGGTGTTTTTTGTTGCCAAAAAAAAATCAAATACAAAAATTGTGTTTTTTAACCATTTTTTTTTTTATTATTATAAACAAATTATATGAAATGAAATCAACAAATGTAAAATAAAATCAACAAATTTCAATTTTATTACGGTTTTTTTGGTATTGCCGTTTTTTTTTTTTCCAAAAATAATTGGAACAAAAATAAAAGTTATTACATTTTCATTTTTACATAGAAACAGCAACAAATACTAAAATGGTTTTAAACTTATTATGCTTTTTTTTTAACGTGCTATTTTTTTAAAAAAAACATTTTTTAATTTGGTTAGTCTTTTTATGTGTTACCCATTTTTTTTTTTTGTTTAAAAATCAATAATCGGAACAAAAAGTAAAAGTTCTTAGTCTTTCTTTTACATTTTCATTTTTACATAGAAACAGCAACAAATACTAAAATGGTTTTAAACTTATTACGCTTTTTTTTTTTTTTTAATAAAACAAATTTCAATTTTATTACTCGTTTTTTGTATTACCCGCTTTTTTTTGTTTCAAAAATAATCGCAACAAAAAGTAAAAGTTGTTAGCCTTTCTTTTTTAAACTATAAACAACAACAACAAATTAAAAAAGTCTTACAAATAACATGCTTCTTGAGTTTTTAGAAACCAGTTTAAACTTTTCAAGCTTTTTTAACAATAACAACAACCAAGATGAAAGAGCAATAACTTTAAAAACTATTACCCAAATAACCATTGAATACTTGAAACCGATTTTGTTTGCAAAAAAGAACAACAACAAATATTAAGAATCTTCAAAATCACTTCGATTTACATGAACGACTTCAAATGCTATTTGACAAAAGGAAATTTTTGTTAGGTAAACATTACAAAAATAAAAACATTATTTGTCAAAATAAACAAGTCAATACTTTACAAAAATCCTACTGGGAGTGCCGTGTCAAAGACATCTCTGAAAAGATGGCCAGGAAAACATCTTCATCCTTATGGAGAAGTCGCCTCATAAATTCTGCAAGGTAGTTTGGCAGAACTTGACGGTGAGTTCCACAATGTTTATGATTTTTCCACTTTAAAAGGCCCCAGAGACGCTTAATGGTTTGCGTGTGAGCGCCTGTGGAAGGGTCCACCAAGTTGTAGGTGTGATTCACTGTCATATGATGGAATCTTGATGCCTCAAGATCAACAGACTTATAAGCCTTCCAACAGTCCAAGAAGATAGTCGATCCGGACGTTGTCTTTCAGGGCCTGCAAAAATGTGGATGCAGATCAGCAAGGAACACATTTTTAAAAAACATTCATATGTCTCGCGGCACACACCCTCAAAAATCCATTGTTGAGAAAGTACTCTTCCCTGATAGTTTTTACTCCTGCTAAAGAGTGTTTCATCCACCCCAACTGTCAAACTGGGCCTGCCGATTTGACAGCAGGGTCGAGCTGCCAAACTCTCAGAACACAGCTCCCGCAGACCATTGGTCCAATGTAAAATGGCATTTCTGCCGATCGACAGTTCTGTCTGGATGGCTTGGTTACTCGGCTGTTCAAGGCTCCAGTACTATGTAACATGTACAGCTTGAACCAATGGTATTCTGGAGCTGTCAAACCAACTAATCTTTTGAATGGAACACGTTCGCTTGCATGAACGCAATGGACAGCGAAATTGAGTGGTGGTACCTTTTGAACAGAATAACTTCATTGCTGATCCACAATCACATCTCTTTGAATGTGGAAGCACATTCATTCTTTGCAAATATGACACAGCATCTGATTCTGTTGCTGGTAAATCACAGAATCGAACAAGATGTGAGATTTCCTGTGCCATTTTATTGGTCTCGTGGAATGTTACGGACAATACGTTACTTGACACGTTACCTAATTCAACTATCTTCACTCATCTATTTGGACAAGGTTTTGCCGCTTAAAACTTCATTACAGAATGGTGTAAAATGTCAGATAATTATTACTTAAGAAAATCGTATTTACTTCAATACTAAAAAAAAATTAAATAAAAAGAATGATTTTGATAGAATTCAGATACACACACCCTCACACGAAGACATAAAAAGGTATGAAGTGTGCTAATATGCAAAAATTATTTACTGTGATGTGACAAAGTAGCCTGCTATCTGTAACACAACACAACTTGTATTATAGTAAACGCGGGTTCGAACATGCTGGCGGTCGCAGAAACAGCATTTTTATGTGCTTTAGCACATAAACGGTGCTATCAGGTGGTGTCTTTGTCGAGTAAACTATTACCCTCAATTTAATATTTTTTAAAAAGAAGAACAGGTTGCCAAGTGGGCCAAATAATAGCAAAGCCTATTCAAATAAAGACATTTAATGTTGATGTAACAGAAAGACTTATTGCTTTGGAAAGCTTAAAAGAATTTTAATTTTCACATATTAAGAGAAGAAAAGATAACATTGACATTTAATAATCTACATGATACAGCAAATAATTTGTGGCATTCATTGTAATTAAACCACAACAGTTTGGAGATTACCACTGGGTTATTCTGTGCAGCATTTGGAGTGAAGAATCATAGGATGGTATTATGTATCAAATATCTCAAGAAAGGTATGCAATGGTTCCAGGAGAAACTTACATCCAATTTTTTTGCCATCAAACATCTAAATTGATATCTTTTATCCCCCCCCCCCTTTTATCAGAATGGCTGACTATCAGAACAATACGTCATAAGGTGCTATCAGTAGTTCAATAATTAGTGTTTGGATATGTACTATTGAAGAGATAACCAAATTACTGACAGCAGACTTTGAAAATTCATATAAGGAACCTCTAGAGAAAGTTTGAAATAATAATCATCCATGTCTATAATAAGCCACTATACAAGCTTCTTATTGTGAACCTAGAAATTGTAATCTGAGACTAGGCAGAATTCTAGATTGTAAACATGATAGAGAGAATTATAATAGAAAGATGAATAGAAATAGAGAAAACAACTTTATCTCCCATGATGCAGATCTTCAGAACAAAATCTAATGGAAGATGTAGGTCAAGAGATGCAAGTTGCTTCCAGATTACAGGGGAATCCAGAAAACTGAAGGATATCTGGAGTGTTCCTTGCACTGAAGTCCAGAAGTCCATTTAAGAACAATAACATGATGATGTAAATGACATAATAAAGAAATTGATAGGATGATGGTAAGATCATAGGAAATTACCAATAGGCCTATCCCATAATACCTATAGTCTTGGAAGAATTACAAGCCAGTGCATTCCTTTATATAGTTAGCCAAATATTCTTACTCATTCGCTCTTTTTTTTTTCTTAAACAAAAATCAATAATAATCACTTACAGATTTTGACATTGCCTATGAGACAAACATAAATAATACTAACAAATGGGGAAAGGGCTAGTCTAGAAACTAAACAAGTATGGATTAATATCTAATTGAAATTATTGACCTTTGATTGTGTATTTTTAATGATACCTGAGTTAATTCAAGATGTGATTTTTGAGTCGGGCTTCTTACACTCATACAAATGTCTTCTGGGCTATAGCAATAGGACTTTCACCTGCAAACAGAAGACCCTACAATATATAGATTGAGAAGAATATATTCCTTGTATCCACTGATGCAATGTCTTATAAATATTGCTAAGATAAAAACCAGTGTTGAAGCATCATCCTTATAGGTACCAGCAGAGCAGCAAACCTTAATCAGTCTTCTAATGAAATATCACTTTGTATTTCTCCAATAATCCAGGTGTAATCCAAGGATATGCAAACTATGTAAAAGTTAAACAGGAAAATAATTTTCAAAACATATTTTATTGAATTCTCTTAGAATAATTTTTTGGTGGTGGTTAAGCAGAAAAGTGGAACCATAAGTATTTGTCTGGATGTCCATAAATTGAATGCACCACTATACCAGAGAGACACATACCATGATCTGTTTCAGAACTCCTTACCAGATTTGAAGATAAAATTGATTTTCAGTATTGTTGATCAAACTTCAAGCTATTGGCAAATCTTTTCACATCCTCAGGACCATAAATACAGTTTTCAGATATTGAGAATATATAGTGTAACAAAACACTATTATTTACAATAATGTACAATATTATTTACATTAAATTGACATTTCTTAATTAATAATGAATATGCTTTGTTATTAGCGGATTTATTTATTTCAAGCAGAGGAGTTAAATATGGACATTTTTCTCTATCATCTATATCAACCGTCCGACTAAGAGGGAACAAATAAATGACTTGCAGTCACATTTCAGATTGTTGAATTTCTCCATAACTGCAGGAAACAAACAGTTCCTCTGCAAATATATTTATTTGAAAGAAATAATTGCTGGGTGCTATCTAGCCAAGGTTGATGAGAATATCCCCAGAAGAAGATTTAAAGCACTTGATTTTACCAGACTAACACAAAGAGTAAGAAACTGGTTTCAATCCTACCATGAGAGCCGGTATATTTATAATGCATGTATATAATTAATTTTTAAATTTACTTAATACTAGTATATGTTAATTAAAATGTTATGTGGTGAGTTGTTGAGAAAGAAAACTTAAGGCAAATTGACAAATTAAAATAACATGTTTATTCACACATGCAACAAAAATAAACATTAATTTAATAATCAAATAAAAATGGAATAAATAAATTATGACTTTTTCATTAAGGTTTAATCAGTTTGTCTAGACATTGTATTTTAGATTTATATTTACTTAGGTATTTATTGTTGTAGCTTCATTTCTGGAGAGGTCACTCCTCTTCTCCTCGAAGGTAATTGAGTTCACTAGTGGTATTCCTATCTTCTTTTGGCGGCTGCTTGCTCCACTAGTCTGGGTTGGCACATATCTAGGTGTTGTTAACAGGCATGGATCGCAGCAATGATAGACAAAGATTTTTACTACTTGTCAGGAATCAGATGTTGAAGAAACTGGGTGGTGAAACCTGAATGAACCCTTCGTAGTAGTTTAGCAATGCATGATGATTTTTAAGTATTTGAGAATATTGCTATATGTTTGCTTGATGACCATGAACATGGTATAGCAAACCAACAGTAGAATGAATAATTGATGGTACAGTACTGACTTAACCAACAACAAAACTCAACAAATTTTATATACTTTTCACAGTAAAACTTTTCAGAAGAATCAGAATGAAAATGGGGATGAGCATAAAACAATAGGAAATTTGTAGTTTATATACCTTTGTCATTCATTGTCTGTTTAATTGCATTATTAATTAATTTTCCAATTAAAGTTAATCTTCAAAAAATGTTAATTACAATTTTGATCAATTTATTATTTAATCAATAAATTCCATTTGATCAGATAATTTACACAAATTAGAGATCTTTAATTAGATTGCTAATTACTTAGTTTCATTTATTGTTCATATACACAATTCTTTCAAAAGTAACTTTATAGTTACTGTAGTGTTTGTAAAAATGGCAGACATTTTTGTGCACTCCAGAAAAAACTAGAATTTATTTGAGAGGTTGTTTTTAGATCGTGCTCTGGTAGCTGAGGAATTTAATTAATGCAGTGATGTAATGGCGATCGACAATTCCAAGAAATATTTGCTGATTACAAATATTTCTGGTTAAGAGACATTGCCTTATTGACAGTGTATTGATTGATTGTTGCAGTTGTCAGAGAGCGATAAGTGGACTGTGTAACATCTAAGCAGAGCAGTATTGAGTAGGCAGTATTTGAGTAGACGTCTGTTTAACACCAGCAGAGATATCTCACGTTAGTGCTTGTGGTTAATGACCAGCGCCCAGTGGAAATGTAGTTCACGGGTATAGCTGAAGGAGACCGCAGCAGAGATATTCAGAGCCTTCGTTGGAGAACATTCGTTGCAGACCAATTTTTTAGAGAGCACATTGCAGACCAATTTGTTGGAGAGCATCCGCTTGCAGACCATTCGTTTGGAGAGCACTCAGTGCAGAGAATAGAGAGTATATTCAGAGCATTCATTGCAGACCATTCGTTGGAGAGCAGAGCATTAGTGGGAAGAAAACAGCGTGGGAATTGATCATTAGCGAACGTTATTCGATAGCCGCACAGTCGTAAGTGCGGATATAACATTGGCGCAGTCGCATTTGGAACCTGTAAGTAGCCAATAAGTTAGACGGAGAAACCTGGTGAAAATGGAAATCCCAGTTAGTAACGTTAATAACAGAAGTGAATGGCTAAAGTTTTCGTTGCAAGTTTACGTGATAAAACATTGTGAAAGTTTGGAAATAAAACGTTTGTGCAGTTAACATCGGAAGCTGACTTTACCACGCTTGCGCAGTCACCATTGAACGTAATTGGCGAAAAAGTTTCAGCAGCAGTTAAATCGTATATTTCTAAGTGAAATAACAGGAAAGTAGGAATATAAAAACAACACCAAGGAATGGCAACAAGGGTTTTTCTAGAGTGGAGGGAGGTGTAGTGTTTGTAAAAATGGCAGACATTTTTGTGCACTCCAGAAAAAACTAGAATTTATTCAAGAGGTTGTTTTTAGATCGCGCTCTGATAGCTGAGGAATTTAATTAATGCATTGACGTAATGGTGATCGACAATTCCAAGAAATATTTGCTGATTACAAATATTTCTGGATAAAAGACTTTGCCTTATTGGACAGTGTATTAATTGATTGTTGCAGTTGTCAGAGAGTGATAAGAGGACTGTGTAACATCTAAGCAGAGCAGTATTGAGTAGGCAGTATTTGAGTAGACGTCTCTTTAACACCAGCAGAGATATCTCACGTTAGTGCTTGCGGTTAATGACCAGCACCCAGTGGAAATGTAGTTCACAAGTATAGCTGAAGGAGACCGCAGCGGAGATATTCAGAGCCTTCATTGGAGAGCATTCGTTGCAGACCAATTCGTTGGAGAGCATTTGTTGCAGACCAATTTGTTGGAGAGCACGTTGCAGACCAATTTGTTGGAGAGCATCCGCTTGCAGACCATTCGTTTGGAGAGCACCCAGTGCAGAGAATACAGA